>JBAOKB010000071.1:0-600000 GCA_037044905.1 Hortaea werneckii | reverse complement strand
GAGCGATACATCATGCTTCCAAAATACATTCTGGAGCTTGCGCTCTCTTCGCTCCTGTCAGCTCGCCATGCCTTTGCTCAGACCGCGACAACATCCGACTATGTGGGCTATAACCTTACCATGGAAGGCGACGATGATTCTGTGATTTATTCGACTGAGAACACAAGGCCAAATGCTCCACTCAATGAACCGAACCCGGACGTGTTCCTCAATGCCTCAGTGCATGTGGGCGAGATCGACCTGGAAGTGGTGAGATAGACTGCACCATGTTGTGGCATGACCCAATACTAATGGTGGCGAAGGACAACTTGACGGCAAAGATCAATCTTGATGCACAAGTCTTGAACCTTCTGCTAAGTTCAATGCAGGCGTCGGTAAATACTCGAAAGCGTCTAGGACATTCAACAGGGGTGGGCTAACAAGATAGCTAGATCTATCAATCGGTGAAGTTCGCCTACTGATCGAGAACGTCACCGCAAAGGCCGTCTTGGAAGCACGACTTCAAAACCTGGTGTCGATGATTAACACCACTTTGAATTCCATCGATCTGAACCCCATCATCGCCACCCTTGGCGAAAGCGTTGGTGAGATCGCGGACAGTGCGACGGACGCAGTCGGCTCTACAGTCTCCTCAGCCGCCGGTGCCCTGGAGAAGCGCTCATACGAACTGGACAACAACGTCCTATACAGCGTCAATGATTACTCAGGAAACACGCATACGAACCGAGTGCTCGCTCAGAACGGCGATCTCATCGACGTGTCCCTGGACAATGATGGCAATTCCAGCGGCGAGAAAGGTGGTCGGGACTTACGAGAGCGAGATGAGCTTCAACGGGCATGAAACGACTGTGGAGTACAATGGCGAGGATGTGACGCTCAAGGAATATCGCTATTCGCCGATCTACGGCATCAGTGCAATTTGCGCCATCTATCTTGCAAGATGATGGGTCAGTGGCTGGCACTCAAGTGCTTGCAGAGAGCAATGCTGGGGGTAGCAGTACCATTAGCGAAGATATGTGAGCCTCTCTTTAATGATGAGTCGTTGTAACGTCAGGATGAAGTCTACTCACCTTTCCTCTTCATCATCGACGGTTGGAGTCATTGCCAGTCGACGCGGATTGCCTACGAAACTTTTGATTCTTCTCCTTCCTTTCACATTTGGTCGGTGCCTTTTGGAAAACCAAAACCAAAGGAAATTCCTTTAGGAGTCCAGTATACCTGTGGACTGCAATCGAACTATCTTGCGTTAGAAGCCTACACTAAGATCCATGAGGCAATTTTTGAGCATGTTGTGGCTTCACTCTCGTCTGCTCCTTTCCCCACAGGGACCGACATTGGAACAACGCACACAAGGACAAACTCAGCTTTTGGAATAGCAGTTGCTGAGGGTAATAGTATCGAGGCAATACAGATTACATTAGCCCTTCAGGATCCGTCGCTTGGATCTGACGGTACTGTATGCAGTGGGTATCATAGTGACAAGCAAACATCAACTCCATGCCCTCCATCTGTTCTCTCGCGGCTCAACCTCCGAGATAGGCGTCCAGCGCTGTTTTGGACCCAGGGCTTGAACTCCATTTTGCCATAATTTTGCTTTCAAGCGCACACACGCCACCAGAAACTTTAACCTCCTCAGACACCTTCCTGAAGGTTAACGTTTGGATCAGCCTTGCCCCCGTGGTGGTGTACGGGGGCACCACGCGAGCGGAAGACATGGAGAGAAGCCATTGTCGTGGTAGCGGCGAAGAGAGCCCTGAGAAGAGAGATTAGCAAACCGTCGCCTGCCCCATGTGAATAAGTACACCGCACTCACCACTCAATCGCACCAAACACCGCCGCAGCTTTAGCAGCCGCGCAGACATGTCCAAAGCATACCCGATCGCTGAGGAAGACTGCCAGCGCGATGAAGCCGGCGAACCAGAACAGCATCGTCAGGCATTCGGCGGCGAGGATCGCAAACTTGTGATGGACTTTTGTCTCGGAGAAGCGCCAGGGCACGACGATAAGGTAGAGGAGCGCGAGGATGGTCCAGACGGCGCTGAAGACGAGGAAGTTGATTGGAGGGCGACATGGCATGCCAGTAGCCTGACCACCAATTTGCGACTGTATGGAAATTGTTAGTGAGCTCATCTGGCAATGTGTTGGAGCGGACTTGTCGCGCACCGTATGCGGTGAGTCCAAGCACGATTACGGCCAGTATGGCTTGCGATATGCGCAAGGCGAGGACGACGACTCTCGCGTCGAATACACCCATATTGATTGATGACCTTTCTTGAACTCTCTCTTATTTTCCGCTTTCTTTTCCCAAACCGAGCCGTGGCAATAAATCAAGTCGTCTCGTCGAAAATGTAATGCAGTGGCGAGTACCCTCAGAACGCGTGGGTATGCTATCGGAATGTTATGGCAGGAATGCGAGGGGCTAAGGAGAATGGAGGGTGGCAGGGGGGAAGTGAGAAGGAGAGAAAAAGGAACCTATATGTGAGTTACTTACCGTTCATGGGTACATATGTATCCTAAGTATGGTATTCCCATGTTTCATATTCACGCAGGCGCGGCGGTGGTCTCACGATTCGCGACCTGCTGATCTGCAACTGCGCTTGGCCGCGAGCACGGATGGGGAAGGTTTCGCTGGGCGGCAAAAAGAAGCTGCGCCCCTCTGAAACTTGCGACATGACTTAGACTTTGACTGGATGTTTGGGCCGCGTTCTAATTTGATCGTGCAGAAAACCCGCTTGCGATCTGTTTCAATATTTGACATGTTTTCTGATCCAAAGAGCTGTTCCCATGCTGCCCTGACCCTTATCATGGATTGGCTCCTGCTTTACGATCCTGTATGATATCTAATCGCTTCCATTGTTCCCGTTACCCGCCAACACGTGACCAGCATAAGATATGTAGTAAAGGTACATAGCACCTGCACTAAGTGAAGTCCACGTCACGATACAACGGACCTGCATCCAATAGCAAGCTGAAAGATACGTGGGTGCAAGACATAGCCACGGACAACGCAGAGCCTGCGTTATGTCTCTCTCCAAGGCTCATCGGCACCACGCCGAGGAATCACATGCAAGGACCTGCGCCACCTAGGGTGACGCTACAAAGGCCTCGGTTCACCACAACCGGAGAGGGAGAGAGGGAGGGAGAGAGGGCACTTAAGACTCCTAATAAATCCATGCGCTATTCTAGAAAACAATAAATACGTGCGGAACGTAATAATGGCAGCATAAGGTATCCAAGAAAGTTCTCCACAGTCCCCTTGGCTATGCTTACAAGAAAAAGTGAACCTGTGCCCAGCCTACAACTTCGCCTTCGCAGGCGTGCCCTGCTGTTCTATCTCGGCGTACATCTCATCAATAACATCGCGATACTTCTTCGCCGTCTGCGGACGCTTGAGCTTGAGCCTATATTATGGTCATGTCAGCGTCTCTACTCTCCTCAAAGCTAAAATGGGTGTTGAGTGTGAAATGATGAAGGGAAACTTACGTCGGAGTGAGCAGATCGTTGTCGATGCTGAAAGGCTCCAGCATCAACCTGACATTGCGCACATGCTCATAGCTGTTGAACTTGGCCTTCTTGCCCACCTTCATCAGCTCCTTCAGGACGGCCGAGCGCACTTTCTGCTCCTGCGCGGCCGCCTCGAGCGCCTTGAGATCGGTATCCTTGATCTTGAGGCCGACCGACTTCTCGAGGAAAGCAGAGAACATGTCGGGCTGGATGCCAAAGATGGAGACCAGGTTCGACTGCGAGCTGTCGCCGTGCACGTATGCCTGGCCCAGGTACGGCGCGTTCGCGAGGTACACGTTCTCGATCCGCTCGGGAGAGATGTACTCGCCCTGTGCGAGCTTCAGGACGTTCTTTCTACGGTCGATGACGCGGAAGCGGCCTAGTTCGTCAATCGAAACAATATCGCCGGTCTTGAACCAGCCATCTTCGGTGAAAGACTTGGCCGTGTCTTCCGGGTTCTTGTAATACTCCTTGAACACAGTCGGTCCCCTGACCAACAGTTCACCGCGCGGGTACGGCTTATCTTGTGAGGTGTATTCCATGTCCACAACATCTTCGAGGCAGCACTCGTTGCCGATAGTGACGGCGCCACAGTTGCCGGCGGAGAAATCACCTACCGTCTGAGCAAGCGCAACGGCGTATGTTTCCGTCAGACCGTACCCTTGAGGGAAGTGGTTGGCAAATACCACACGCAAGAACTGATGGAGGCCTGGATCCAGCGGCGCAGAGCCGGACACCATTGTCATCGCTCGGTCCAAACCAAGCGCACCCGACACCTTCCTGGCCCAAATGCGGTCATACAGCATATGAGTGTTTGAAGCCTTGCCTGCTTCCTTCACGTTGATATTGGCAAGCTTCTGATTCACAACATGGCGACTCAGTGCGCCCTTGAAGCCAGGCGCCTCCACGCTTGCGGCTTTGATCGCGCCACCGAAGCGGTTGAACAAGCGCGGCACGCTGTTGAAGATAGTCGGCCGCAGCAGCTTCATATCGTCTACGAGTTCAAGAACATTGCCGTGGAAATATCCAATCGCTGAGCCGCCCCAGAGAGCGGATTGCTCGGTAATGCGCTCGAAGATATGAGCAAGAGGCAAGTACGAAATGACGATGTCATCCTTGCCCTGCTTGGAAATGGTGAAAGAAGACGACGCCGCTGCTACTGCGTTTGCGTGGGTGAGAATGACACCCTTGGGGTTTCCCGTCGTACCAGATGTGTAGTTGATCGTGACGGTGTCTGACGGCTTTGGCGCGTGATATGGTCGTGGAGAGGCCTCTCCAAGCGCCTCGACATCTTGGATGTAGTGGATTTGCACGCCGTGCTCCGCAGCCATGGCATTCAAGATATCCTTTTTCGAAAGACCGGGGAGTTCGGAGCCCTCGGTCAGGGGATCCATTGAAATAATGATCTTCATGCTCGGACACCTTGGAGCCAGCTTGAGCAGGGTCGGGATGTGATTCAGCGACGAGCACACAGCGGTCAGGGAGGCATGGTTGATGATGTACTCGGTAGTATCAGGGCCGAGCGTGTCGTATATGGAGACACTGAAAAGGCTCTGAGAGACACATCCAAGGTCCACAATCTGCCATTCGGGGCGGTTCTGGCACCAGAGACCGACGCCATGCTGCACGCCAGTCACTCCGACGCTCTCCATCAGAGTTACGAGGCCGACACCGAAGTTCGCCCTCCTCTTGTGGACTTGCTCGTACGTCTGCCAGACATACGGACCAAACGTCTGCGTCGCGCGATCGTACGGCCTGTGCCCGAGGCATCTCTTGTGCGGTATCCTCTTTGCAGACTGCTCAAGAAGTCGTGCACGGTAGCAATGGAAGGATCAAGAGTCGTCACCGGGCCCTCGTCTTTCCGTCTCCAGTGCCGATAGACCGGTGTCCTGCCTGGCTTTTCAGACCCCGGAACAGCACACTGTATGGAGCTCCTGGCGGCGGACCAGGCGTCAGCTTGGCCGCCTCGTCCAGCGCCAGGTTTCTATCCCCTCCTCCAAACATCTTGCTATGCTCCGCACGTATGCGTGGGAAGACGTCGGCCAAGGTCTAGGTGTACCGTTGTACAATATGCGGATCGAATTGGGCAGCAGTCGTAACGCGGCTAGCTGCAATAGAGGCTGCAGGTGTATATACAAATGCGAGACTGGAGAGACGGAGTAGGATCTACAGCAGAAATTATTAGTACTGATAACATGCACTCTCCTGCTACGTGCCTCACAGCAGGGGAACCGCATCCTTGCTGGTGATCACTTACGTATTGGACAACGTCTCGCCAGATGCAGTGGTAAGCCTGCTTTTCACCAAGTCCAGATGGAAACAGGAGATGATCAAAGAGAGAGAGGCAGTGTCAGAGAAAGAAACAGGAAGCATATGAGTCCGGAATGTGCATAACCTACCTACCTCGCTTCTAAGAGACTCGGCGTCGCCGTGCGCCAGGTGATGCCCCGATGCTGGCCAGCTCAGAATTGGACGTACCGAGGCATGTCATCCTTAGCGTCTCTCGGTGCAGCATCGTCACCGAGTTAGCGCGGCTTTACGTCCGAGACTGCGACGTGATATTAGTACTATGTAGTATTATGAATCTGTCCTGCTGGAAACATCCGAGTTGTCTGTTTACACACGCAATACATAGCGACGTAAGCAATCTCGTCAAACGATCTCAGCCAGAGCAGCTCAGCTCAATCATCATGTAAGATCAGCCATCCCATGCTGGTGAGACCCTGCCAGACCAGATTCACATGCGAGATGCCGTTGCGCCTCCGGCTCCAGATGCGGGATGACGCCGGGCCATGTGGTTCTGACCAAGGATGGCTGACGCCGAACCGAACACAAAGCTCTGGGACACAAACAAGAGCTTCCGACAGCTGTCTATGTACCTACCTCCCAGAAGGTAAAGACAGACGAGATGGGAGTGGACATCGTTTGAACTCGCGCTTTGGGTATTCATTACAACACTTTTATCAAAAGATCTTAGGTGGCACCTGCAATGTCCGCCGTAGCCTTGGAGTCCTTGCCCGCCTCGCTGTGCTCTGGCGCACCATCCTGCTGAGGCTTCGTCGCGGCAACCTTGAACGACTGTTCGAAATCGGCAATGATATCGTCAATATGCTCTGTTCCCACAGATATGCGAATCAGGTCCTGCAGTCAAGATCAGCATGAGTCGTCCTCTAAAGTTTACTCAAGATTGCTGTAAGGAGCAAACTCACATCCGTCACACCACTGCTAGCTTTCTCCTCATCGCTCAACTGCTCGTGCGTGGTGCTCCAGGGATGGATAGCCAGCGTCTTCGAATCACCGACATTGGCCAGGTTCGAGATGAGCTTGAAGTTGTCGACGACCTGACTGCCAGCGTTATGTCCACCCTTGACGCCGAACGAGAGCACACCACCAAATCCCCTGGGGAGGTACTTCTTGGCCAGCTCGTGGCTCTTGTGACTCTTGAGGCCAGGGTAGCTGACCCACGCCACGTTCTCGTTCTTCTCCAACCACTGGGCCAGCTTCATCGCATTCTCGGCGTGACGCTCACACCTCAAACTCAGGGTCTCGACCCCTAGGAGCAATTGCTGAGCAGCGAAGGGGTTGAGCGCTGCGCCAAGATCCCGCAGGATCTCCACGCGCAGGCGGATGATGAAAGTGATGGCGCCGAATGTGTCCCAGAATTTCAGGCCGTGGTAGCCATCCGAAGGCTCGGTCATTTGAGGGAAGCGCTTCCTGGCGTCTGGGGTGCCCCAGTCAAACTTACCCGCATCGACGACAACACCACCGATGGTGGTGCCGTGTCCGCCTATCCATTTCGTGGCGCTGTGGACCACAATGTCCGCTCCGTGATCAATAGGCCGGCAGAAGTACCCGCCCGCACCAAACGTGTTGTCCACCATTACCGGAACCCCCGCCTCGTGCGCAACCTTGCAGATCGCCTCAAAGTCCGGCACGTTGTATCTTGGATTTCCGATCGTCTCCACGTACACCGCCTTCGTCTTCTCATCAATGGCCTTCTTGAAATCCTCAGCACTGTCACCCGATACAAACTTAGTCGTGACGCCTAACCGTGGCATGAAGACCTTGAACTGGTTGTAGGTACCGCCGTAAAGGTTCGAGGTGGAAACGATGTTATCGCCGGCGTGGCAGAGGGCCGCGACGGCCATAAATTGAGCCGACTGTCCTGAAGCGGCTGCTAGGGCTGCCACTCCGCCTTCCAGAGCTGCGATGCGCTTTTCGAAGACGTCGACGGTAGGGTTCATGATACGGGAGTAAATGTTGCCGAACTCTTTGAGCCCGAAGAGTCTCGCGCCATGGGCGGAGTCATCGAAAACGTAGGAGGTAGTTGCGTATATGGGCGTTGCACGGGATTTTGTCGCTGAGTCTGGTTCGGCGCCTGTGATGTTGCTCAGTCAGACTGCTGCAAGAGACTTCTTCCAAGACAGCCATTCCGTACCAGCATGAAGCTGCAGCGTCTCGAATCTGGGCGTGAGCTCGTCTCCTCCCATCTTGATAATTTGGTTTTGAAGCTGTTTAAGACGCGAAAGTGGTTTGGACCTTGACATGTATTAATTAGAGCATTGATCTCAAAGGATCGCTGCTCACGCTACCTGCTCTGCCTTGCGCAGTAAAAGTAAAGCTTCAAGTGTCGGGGAAGTTGTTTTGCTCGTGATGTGGTCCCAATGACTCTTGTAGTACAACTCCCGTCTCGTTAAAGTCACTATAAACGCGTCTGGTTTCTCTTTATCCAGGTGGCTACCCCGCCATTGGCAGCCAGCACGCCATCGAATCTCCGCGCTTTCAGCTGATCGTTTCTCGTCATCCCACTCTGTTTACGCTATACTGCAATAGGAAGCTAGCTGTTTTCGAGGAAGTTCACTGAAAATCGGTCCAGCTCCTTGCGAAGCACAAGTCAGCATAATGGTGCCATGTTGTTCGCCGGGTTGCCGCCAAGTGTCGTATGGGCTGTGCTGTGTCGGCGAGGGTAATTTGACTTCTTTCCAGCAGCATCGCATTAGCCCGATCCCGTCACTGCTCTTGAACCCGCGCTCGGCCTAGCATGGCTTGCAGGACCAGAAGATTCTTGAATGTGCACCTTCACAGTCCTCACATCCCGAATAACTTGTACTTTTCTGCCGGCAGCCTCGCAATACGTCTCACACGAGAAAGATGACTGAGCCGTCTGCGCGTTGTGTCCTTCGCCCTTCACCTCTGGCGCTGGTCGGATGTCTACGCTGGGTAACAGGTGGGTACCTGGCCTGATCGGTATGAGCGTAATTTCGAAAGTCGAAGTCTGTTCCTTGGAGGGCTTGAAGTGAACTCGACGATGTCCACCAACAAGCCAGGTATCTGGATCTGCCTGTATTTCCATGGCAAACTCCGGACTATGTGCATCGCTGTTCTTGCCGCCACCGAACACGCTTCGAGAACTCCAGCGGTCATTGCTGCGGATGCTGACTGATGCTTGGAGGGGCTTGCCTGCTCGAAGGGTCTGTACTTTCTGTGGCTGATCATGATCGCTCTCGCGCAAAGCAAAACTGACGCTGTGCACGAAGTCTATGGTCGGAACTTCTACTGGAATCGTAATTTGCCCTTGGACTTCATCAGCAATCGGGCCGGTGAAGTCAAGTTCGAAGTGACTAGCATGCTGATGCCACTTTCGAAGAGCATCGCTCAGCTCGGGTTGCAGGGCATCTGGCAGCAAGCTCACGATTTCAGCCCAGCCGAAATCGTCATACGAAGGCACGAAGACCTGTCTCAAGATGACGGCAGTTTCAAACTTGATCTTCGAGAGCTGCTTACAGCGTTCGATGAGGAGCGGAATCAGCAGGCGAGATAGGCCACCCAACTCGCGCTCGTGTAGGTGTTGTGCAAAATCCTCCTTCAGTGCCGCGATGATTAAGTTATGTGATGCAATGTATTGCAGGCGGAGAGCCAACGGCGCATCTTTTCTCATACCCTGCGCAGCTTTTGATGCCTTGCGCCGAATTTTATAGAGCAAATTGGCTGGTGCTTGGTCAAAAACTGTCATCGGCAGACCGAGCGATGGCGGCGATTCGACCTCGTAGACAGACGAGTCATGCAACTCGGCATCCAAAAGCATAATCGGGGCACCTCCAGTTGAGCAGACAGCGAATGTGGAGAAGAGCGTATCCAGACGGAACATATCGTCGACTTCCACATCAAATGGTAGGCGGTGACGAAGCGTAACAGCTTGCGAGATTGTAAAGGTTCCTTTCGGTGTATGGTACTGCGCTTCAAAGCGAAGTGATATGTCTGGCGTCGCCTGCTCGACAGTATACGGCACCTCGATGATGGCATTCGCACCCTTCCCGAGACTCCCAAACTCGAGCTGTCCATTCCTTGCTTTGCCGCCTGCGACATCAGCCAGATGCAACCGCAGTCCTGCAGATGTAGGACGTAGCTTCAGCTCGAGATCTTCGATCTCGTTCCAGCCGCTATTGATTTTGAAGACAAGCCCTCGAGGCTTGTCAAGCTGCACGTTTTTGACAGTCGATACGTCCACGTCCAGAGCTTTTTCTGGAGGGTACACGAGTACAAATGGTCGCTTGTGCAATTGGCTTTCAATCAATGGCGGCTTTTCATCGTTAAGGACCAGCGTAGGGTTGTTTGATCTGGGTTGCATCTCGTGTGAGAAGACCAGCTTTCCACTTTTCATAGATATCTGGTCGACATAGAATGGACCGAAGGTGTTTGCATATGACTGCAGCTCAACCTTGACCGTCCCAGGCGACGCACAAAATGGTCCACTGCTTGAGAGCCAGACTTCCTGCGCAGAATCATTTACACTGACCAGCCTTGCTTTACATTCGTCGAAATCTAGCTCGTCAGCCAGCAGGCTGTTGAACCGGAACTCAAGCTTGAAACCGTCGCAGTCGCTGTGGTGCCTGACCTCGGAATCTAGGACGATTACTCCAAAGTAGTCGCTCATAGGACGGACGATCTGTTGTGAGAGATGGATCGACATTGCGCAGATTTCCGGCATGAGGCCGGAGACGTCTACAGCTTCGGTATCGAGATGAGCATCCTCAAAACGCCAGTGAGGCAATTTCCGGGTCATCCGTCGGACACAGACTTTTGCGAGTAGATCGAGCACAGTGGTGATGTACGTCTCAGTGCGTTGGAGCCTTTTAGGCATTCGGCGTAAATGCTAAGAACTTCGGCTTCAGTCGAATTCCAGCCATCTGCAGCGTATCCTGGGAGCACATTGCGGATATACTCCTCCGTGATCTCGATGTTACCTTGTTGATATCTAAGCATGGCCAGGTCGCCTACAATGACTTCTACGGACTTGCTTTGTGTCGCCAACGCGTAATATCGCATCGCACGGTCGCATATGCGCTCGTAAGTTTCTTGAAAGGCAGGTTCGGAGGCGAGCGCTGGCTTCAATGCCGGGAGTATCAAACTTGAGGCCACATAGTCAGAAGTAGTCTCTTGCTGATTTTCTGTCGTGTCATGATCGTCGTCTTCATCAAGCGTGATGTCCTGCATCTTGGAAGGCGCACGTTGGCGCATCGCAGCCCACCCAGCTCGCCAGCCCGACTGCGCGGCAATATGTTCCAGCATCTTGCGCTGCAGCATGACCAGCTCTGCGCGATATGTCGCCAGCTCAGGCAAGCCTGGAACACCAGCTCCTTTGGGTGCAGCGTCCGTCCCGGAGCTCGAAGGTGGGCTCATCAGCTCACTGTTGGGAACGGAGGGCGGTCGTTTGAGCTCGGGCGCTGATTTTCGTGCTGTCATCAAACTACTGCTGCGCGTCGGATATGGGTTGGCGCCCATGGCAAATTCAAAATCTGCTCGCTTGGGCGCTGCAGCAGCATTGCCGAGCTGTCCTTGTTCTCCATTTGCCGCCAACTCTAAGACTGGCGCAGCGGTTTCTGATAGGACGAGATCGGCCATCGCATAAGTCCATGAGGAGACCAAGGCTTCAATGTCCTCTGGTGACTTCTTGCTCGGAGCATTTGAGAGATCCTGACGGAGGGTGCGGGCATTGTTGTGTATGAAAGCTGAAGCACGCCAGCATACCTCGGAAGTCAGCACGAGATCTTCACCAGCACTACCGCTGACGTCTCCTAGCTCGAGACGTGCGACTTTGGTGTTTGCAAGCCGCAGGATGAGGGCCTTTTGCCGCATGAAGAGATAGCAAAAGAAGTCAAAGACACTGATACTGCTTCTGACAATCTGCTCGCGGTAGTCTTTTTCGAACAGCACAGCATGGGCAGTCACCGATTTATGATCTTCGCCATTGGAGACGCCATTGGCTTGTTCTCTGTCGCTCAATATTCGAGTCTCAATGTCGTCGGTATGCTGTGCAAATGTCGTCGCTGTGCCTTCTGCCCGCCCCGCAGCGATCTCGCGGATGGCTGTCTCCAACCCAAGAGACAGCTCATCGTAGATAGCCAGTGCATCTTCGACTAAGCCGATGCTTTCAAGCGCCTTGGCCAACCCCTCCTTGTGGATGAAAAAGGTGCAGAAATTCCAACCGGGCAAAGATCGACGAGCCTCTTGCTCTGCAATGTCGGCCTCGTACTGTCTTACCCTTGCATCAAAGGGACCGAGTATGGAAGTCTTAAGCTTGTCCATAAGATCCTTCCAAGCATTTTCACGCTCCTGTGGTGTCTCCGCCAGCGTTTCGGCAGCAGCTGGAGTTGGCAAGAGGTCGGCGGGAAGCTCACTCTTCAACAGCCTGACCTGGGCAATATGGTCTGATGCTGTCTTGCCAGTTTCATTGAAATCCTGCCGTAGCCGGTCGAAGACTGTTCTCGAGCTCTTGCCCGGAAATTTGACGTTACTCGTCTTCCGTTCTTTCAGTGTATCCGGTTCTGACTGCGACTCTCTCCATCTTGGCTCGCTGGCAGCAATCGTGTCGGGGATCACGACATGCAAAATGAGCCACTCAAAAGCGCTGTGATGCGCGGTTTGCTTCTCACCCCTGACCTCTTCGCGAAGCCATTCCTTGATTCGATTTCGCTCAGTCTGCTTGTATGCATCCTTATCATCGCACCTCAGCACGTAAAGCTTCAGATAGGGCGAGGTCTTTAGACCTGGAATTGATGTCTCCGCTCCTTAGGGCCGTCTTTGCGCTGATCTCTACCACTTCGAAGGATGTCAAAGCTTGTCGTGGCTCCATTGGAATCGAATCGTTGTGTTGGTGGGCGGAGCGAGGTGTCTGTCTCTTTATCCGGGATGAACTCGACGTGCAGCTGTCGTATCTGTCGTAAAGGTCGCGATGGGGTTTGCCAGTTCAGGTTGCGTAAAGGCAATCGTGCTGCAATATCTCGTGACACCAGTGGGAACACTCCAGAGGGATCATGATACTCCACAGTGACCTTGGAGCTTGAGGTTTCCATCCCTGGAAAGCTCATGTACCAATAATCGCCGCCTTGTATGCCGCATTGCGCCTACACCAGCGGCGCGAAGTCAATGCGACATGTGGCAGGCCCTGGAGCGAGTGAAATTAAGGCGATATGAATAGTAAGGTAATATTGCTGTTGCTGCCTTTCACATGGCGAATCGCGATTATTGGTAGCCGCTGGCGCGAAGCCGCAGTTGGCGGATCTGGAATCGGTCGGGCCGGTGCGGACACTTCCGATACTGCTGACACTGCAGGAGGCGGACGTCTTCTCAACATTGGTAGACGTAGCACCACCCTAATACCGACCACACCATGAGGCAGTCACTGATGAGAATGGTACGTGAAGCGACGACGGATGCGCGACTCTGCTGACCCATCATCAGGCCCAGTACGGGCTCGAGAGAGAGGGCACCAAGGGTATTACCCCATGGAGGCAAAGAGTGAAGGACTACAGGTCATTCAAGAGTAGCTACGGTCCGGAGTACGTGACGTGGACACCCTGCATAGAGGGTCAGTGGCTGACAGTATGCGCGCAGCTACAAGATCGGCTACCACGTCGGTGGTCTCAGCAGAGCGAAGGCTCCCATTCTAGTACGTCCTACCTTCGCTTTTAGCTTCCAACTCCTTCGGCGCACGCAAGAAAATGTTGCTAACTCCTGGATCCAGCCTCACCCTGGCAGGCGGCTTCGGTGGCGTTGCCGGTATCTTCGCCCTGTTCTTCTTCAACGGCATCCCGAAAGTACAGCAGGACATCCTGCAGAAGGTCCCATTCATTGGCGACTTCTTCAAGCACGAGATCGCACCGGAGGACAACCCGTTCTAGATTATGGATATGTGGAAGTGATTGGGTTGGCCCGGACTCGGATGAAGAAAGAGGCGGGTGCTTGGTTGGATTGGGGAGCCGTTATACTGTACTCTAAAAGAAGAAGAGATACCGTGCGAAATGTACAAATGTTTAGATGACAGTCATCGGCCTGAGTGAAATTTGTAGGTGATCACATGGGAGGAGATAGCACCTAAGGTGACCGGATCGGGAAGCATTGAAGAAGAAGAAATGGCGAGACGTGAGCAACGCATCAGCGCTGTTCAAGCGATCCCTTGCGATGAAATAGAGCACCATCGCAAGAGCACCATCGCAAGAGCACCATCGCAATATTGCCAAACATCCAATCTCACTACCATCTTATGAACCTGCTACATCACTTGAGATGGACCACCCTAGAACTGTATCTCCAAGCCCAGCTTGCATTCGTCCGAGCTATGTACTTTGTAGGGTCCTCCGTAGACTGCCAAGATCCCGCCGGGCCCTAGCTTCATCCGTCTCAACCTCACCAGCGAGCTCACGTTCCTTCCCAAAGTTCCTCGAGGCAGCGTTCCTTCCCAACTGTTCATCAAACTGCTTGATTCGTCTGTAATGAATGCAACAACACTGTATATATAATATTTGCAGCCGCGAAAACCAGCAAGTCACGTGGTGAGGTGGCCGAGTGGTCTAAGGCGCTAGCTTAAGGTATTCTTTCTCAGTATTAAATGCTGATCGCTAGTTCGAAAGAGCGCGAGTTCGAATCTCGCCCTCATCATCATTTTTTTCACAATTTTTTTCCTTAATTTTTGAAGCCATTCTGACATTTTTTGGGCTACCTTAGTTTTAGACCTTGAACGCCGTGATGTGAGAAAACAATGAGGCAAGCGGGCTAGCTATTGGAGATCTGGAGACGATGGCTAGCATGCAATAAGATGGCAATAATTAAACATATTTTTGTTCTCCTTCTCCTCTACATGTTACTGATTTTTACAAGAGATATACCAATTGCACGTCCTATAATCGAGTCCCAACAAGACGACGTGGACAGCTACGGACTTGCAAGGACTGTACGGATGGTAATGCAGCACTTAGCGGATATCCCGTGGCACGAATCCATACGTTGATCGCTCACCGGTCGTTTAGCCGCATGAGTGGCCCCCAAAGCCACATGCTGCAACAGCAACAAGCTGGCTTTCCTTGGCCTTAGCATTGGACGGCCGACCTCCCTCCACTACTGAAACTGAGACAGACCGACACATCCACCCGACAAGGTTTCACAAATCGAAGAGATCTGCATGGGCAAAGAGGGTCATAAGAATGCCCCATGAGGGCTACCGACCACTCATCGTCGAAGCTGATGTCTCTTCCTACCAGCATGGGTGCACGAGAATCCATCATGGACAGGGAAGAATGAAGCGCCTCTCAAAAAACGGGGACCTAGATCTGCATTTCTCAAGACATAAAAGATCCCCTTCCCTCCCATCAACTTGATTTTCAGAGCACAAACTGAACCCACGAACTCTTCATAAAAGTCTCCCGGCCTCTTCAAGACATTCTTCAAACCATCAGCTGATCAGAATGCGTCTCACCGGCTCTTTGGTCCTGACCGTAGGCGCTCTCGCCGCTCTGGTCTTCCCCGCAGTGATGGGAGAGTGTAAGCATCCCAACGACCCCTGCATCGAGGATCACAAAGGCGGTACTAGATGCGTTTGTGGCGACGCAACCAACAAACGGCAGGTACGTGCAAATTGGCTGGCTGGATGATGTTGCTAGAGATCTCGTTCATCATTGCTAACACTGCTCCAGCTTACCTGCAATGGTAAGAAGTGGAAGCCCAACGGCGGCTGTGGAAAGCTATACTGTAACTGCAACAAGTGCGAGTTCCTCACGAATATTCCGACGAACAGAGAGGGCAACCCTGCTTGGGGAGACTGTCTTTGGTGAAGAGATGGGCTTTACCAGAGAGCCGTTCGGTTGCTATTGCCTTAGCACCTAATTAGATGGCCGTATGAGGCATTCATTTTTTTTTTCTTTTTTTTTTTCTCTGTTTCTCTTTCCTCAGAATAGCAACATCTCGGATTGTATTGCGCGGCACTTGTCGCTCCCGGAGGTCGATATGCAGGCCAACTTGTGATGGCAATGAGCATTGTTTAGTTCAAAGCACATCTACACTACACTGCTATATGTGCATATGCATCGACTGCGCTCCGCCATTTGCACGGCAAATGTATAAGGGGTACACTTGAGGTTGCTAGCTGATTCTAACATCGCCCACTGGAGGCAATCACCAGGCATAAGCGTTGCCAGAGCGGACGTCCAACCTGCACATTCGCCTAAAGCCATGATGGAACTTCCATACATCTGCAAGACTGCACCGAGCAGTTCCAGGTTACCCGCAATCCTTGGATCCTGAATCAGTCCCTTGCATACATCCTTCTCTTCCGGTGAGCTTGTTTGGAATGAGGGCGCGCGGACACCTGCATACGTTGAATCTTGTTATACCACCAACCGTCGAATCGACATAGAACCAACTGCGACCATTGATTAAGACAACCATCTGTGATGCAGGGATCCACATCCCCGTAAAGATCGTCATACCATTGGACGTTGCAGGAAGATATTGCACTACTCTTTAGGTAGATCAGTCCCAGAATCGTGGTTCTGCTTCAAAAGATGGAGTGCACTCCAGAATAGCAGGGCCATAGGCTAAATGGATGAGACGCAAATTGGTGACCGCCTTCATCCCGCTTTGGACTTCAATGCAGCTCTGTACAACTCAGTATCATATGCCCACCACCCGCACTATGGTATGCAGCTACCCGGATATTTCTCATGCGCAACTGAGAAGTCAAGGCTATATAAGAGACTGTTTTACCGGCCGCAACCTTCATCCATTTACTCCCTTCAGCGACTTAAATTCCAGTCCTTCCAACAACAATCAACTCAATCTACTGAACATTGTCCAGACATCACAATGCGTCTCGCCGGGACCCTCTTCCTCTTCGCAACTCTCGTCTTCCCTGTCGCAGTATTGGGGGAGTGCAAGAAGGCTGGCGACCCCTGCATCGATGATAACAAAGGCAAGACCAGATGTGTATGCGGCGACAACACCAACAAGAAGCAGGTATGGGCAGAGCGCAGGCGGACTTGGACAGGACATAGAGTAGCTGCTTACTAGTCGCACAGCTTGTCTGCAAGAACAACAAGTGGACCGCCAAAGCCGGGTGTGGCGACAATTACTGCAACTGCAACAAGTGTGTTCCCCTGTCGTCTGTTCCGGTATCCCGATTCGGATACCTTTGGGGATCTTGTTAGTAAGGTCGTAGCATCCTGACGGATACCATGAGTGGTGTGGATGAAGTGGAAGTTGGACTACGCGAGAATGGCACTTTGTTAACGAATCAATCATTTTCCCCTGGTCAGGCAGATAAATTATAGGAATATTCCACTCATTAAAGCTTTGCGCCATTCTGCAGTCCAAAAAGGTTGAAAGAGAAATAAGTATGCATGCTGGCGTTGCTTAAGCGTGTGAAGACTGCAGAGAAAGCTGGTGATGCTGACGAAATGAGTCTCTGAACCCACAAGTTACCTATATCTCATCTTCTTCCTCATCAAAATCGTCTTCGCTGCCCATATCATATAATATCCTACCACCCTCCACTCCTCCTTTCTGCGCATCGTGATAGGGCAGCAATCACACCTTCACGGTCCCGTCTCTGCTTGTCAGTCAAACCCAGCTCGAACGTCGTTGCTTCCGGTCCACCTTCCTCAGCATCAGCTGTCGCCTCCGGTTCAGGAGATCGGTAATCCGGATGGTCCTCTAGAAGCATAAATTTTTCCTTGCTCAATGGACCCAGTCTGTTCGAACTCGCACGGGTGCCAAGTGGCAAAATGTACCATTCCCGTACACCCCTCCCGACTTTCTGCGGTGCTCCATCTCCAGCACTAAGCCTTCCCCTCCATTGGCGCTCAACCCCTGCATCAACCCCTCGACACCCTGATCCAGACCAAAGGAAGGCTCCACCAGACTCCTATCTCTGGCTTTCTTCCGCGCCACAACATGTTGCAGGCAGTGAACGGTGAAGATGGTAGTGGCGAGGTAATTCAACAGCGTCAACGGCGCCGGGCTGTATGGGTCCCTATGCGTTATTGATGGAGAGATGGGTATGTCGGCATGATAGACAGCCACCAGTGATGTCCCAGGTCCTATGAAGGAAGAGAGTAAGGCGGGAAGGTCCTGGGAATGTGTAGTGGAGAGAGGATTGAGGGTATCAAGGATAAGCAGTTTCCCTATTGCAAGTTAATACTGGTACCCAAAGAAAGCCGAGAAATTCAGGGAAAGCCTACGTTGAGTTGGCTGTGACCTTATGGTGTTCGCCACCTCTTTCTGCCAGCTTGGACCAGGCTGGTTCCAGGCGCATATGAACGAATCGACATCCCGTGGCTTGCGAAGGGTTTCGAAAGACACAAAAATGGTTTGCACATTCGCTGCCTACGGGTTTATAGTGTCAGCCGTATTCTTTCCTGTGCATGGTCACTATGCAAATTACCTTGGCTCTTTTGATATACTCTGCTATCAACGGCCTAGCAGCCTGCTCTAAGCTGTCCAGCACCAGGGTGAACGGCGAGGCAGCATCTCGTTGAGCCAACAGCTTCGAGATCAGCAGAAGATTATGAGTTCGTCGATGCTGGAGGTGTGAAGGCGCCATATTTGATGTTTCTGATTCGAGAAGGCGCGCGGAGGCTTTTGCATGACTCTAGCGGGCTTGGCGGTCGAAGGTCCCGACCCTGTCAGTGAAGTCAAAGTTCCTTGCTGTGCAGTCCGGCTTTAATACATCATTGTCCTGTAGTTGATCACCACCTGGATCAAATATACATTATGGATCGCGACTACCGCCGCGACGAACGTCGCCGACCAGACCACCGAGAACATAAGCCGCGATATCAAGGTACGCACCATCCAGGACTTCCGGCGCAAACTGTAGCAAGAGAAAGCTGGATGCTGACACGCCATACCTTCGCAGACAGAGACCGTTCGCGCTCACCACCCCAACGAGACCGCCGCGATGACCGCCGACGAGACCGTTCACCGTATCAGAGCGCACCGCGAGGAGGCGGTCCACGTGACAGCAGAGAGCGCGACTACCCACCCCGGGGTCGACAATCGCCTCCACCACCCTCACGGAATTCCAATCCCAACTCTCGAGGTGGGCGACCTCCACCAAGCGGCCCACGGTCCCAGCAAACCAAACAGCAGCAGCCCGCACAGGACGTGAACATGGACCCATTAGAAGGCGAAGACGAGGAAGCCACGATGAGGCGGATCATGGGCTTTGAGGGCTTCAGAAGCACGAAGAACACCAAGGTCCCCGGCAACGACAAGAACTATGCTGTCAGCAAAGTCAAGAAGGCCGAGTACAGACAGTACATGAACCGTGTTGGAGGGTTTAACAGGCCATTGTCCCCGTCAAGAGCTTAGAGAATTGCATGTTCCGAAGAAGAACAGAAGAAGAAGAGGCATGGGACTTAGCTCTACATGCTACGTCAATATTAGCGAGGCGTCCTGGGAGTTCTCGCAAAGGAGAGCAAGCTGTCAAGCAGTGATGATGCTGTTGTGGTGCGACATGCTCTTTGGAAAGGAGTGCTTTTGATACCCAAAGTTACAAGCGGTCAGCTATCACTAAGGCCGCTGTTATTTCTACCTCAAACTTCTCTCGAAACGTGCATGCTCGAGTCACTTTCCAAAGATTCCACAAACCATTGGCAACAACCTAGCCGCCTCGATCTTCTGTCATCTAATCATCTCCACGACTCGGACGGCGCTGCATACAGCCGTATTCCTGCCCCAGCTATCACAAGTTCCCTCTGGTGTCTCGGGAGACCCTCTACCTGGACCTTCTGCAATTCCGTACATCCGCCTCTTCCTGGCAGTCTTGGGGGGAGCAGCGCAATATTGGCCCGTGTTATCGCGGCGGCATAAGACGTCCCATGCTGGCAGAATGGTGCACGATGCGAACTGACCGTCATGTAGACTGCAGAATGGGAAGATGCAGTGCACACGGGTATATTTACAGTGTCTATCTATTATAGAGAAGCAGATCTCCAGCATCCATGCAACTGAAAGCACAGCCGCAGCGACGGTGTCCTGTCGAGGAGAAAGAGTAACAGACAAGTCAACGCGCTTATTTGTTATGATAGGTAATCTGAACTTCAGGTCTGAGGACGATTTCGATATTGTGGTAGGCCATTAGCATGCATCGCTTTCTGCGATCAGAGCATTTGGCTCCTAAAGAACTCGAGAAGGTCCATCCCTCACTACACATAATAGATCAGGCACAGATGCCAAACCGTCGGCGCCTTTTAGGTGTACGACATGTATACTGATTACTTGCTCTAAAAGTCTTTGCATGATAGCCATTTCTTCCTGTTGCAACTTCTCTTCTCCCTCTCTCACACTCGCATTGCCATGGTCGCATACTCATTAGCTGCCCGTTGACTCCCGTAGGTTTCGCCAGGTCTTCTGCAATCTAGATGGGCTCTTCCCTAGGCTCTACCAAGATCTCGTTCACCGACACATGGTTCGGCTGTCGGAGCGCATAGGCAATACTAGCCGCGACATCCTCCGGGTTCAGGATCTGCGCTCCGGACGCCTCGCCGTACTGCTTGACAGCCTCAGTGTCCGAGGACATAGTCAGCAGATCCGTCTGCGTGTTGCCGGGTTGGATGCCTGTCACGCGCAGGCCGCTTCCTGCGGTCTCCAGCCTGAGAGCCTGTAGGGTGAATTCCACAAACGCCTTGCTGGCCGAGTAGACACCGAGACCTGGGAAGCATTTCCGTGCTGCATCGGAAGAGATGGCGACAACGTGACCGCTGCCGCGTTCCTTCATGCCTGGAACGATCGTGGAAAGACAGTTTAGCAGACCCTTGCAGTTGACGTCCACAGTACGGTCCCACTCTTCCACATGCGCGTTGGCCATCATCGTGAAGTACATGACTCCTGCGCACGAGACAAGGATGTCAACGGGGCCAAGTTCTTCCTCAGCGGCCTCAACAAGAGCCTTGACCTGGTCGCGCTTCGTAACGTCGGTTTGGCGGATGATAATCTTGCCTTCACGGACAACCAGACGACGCTTGACAGATTCCAGGGCATCCATACGACGGGCGGCAAGAGCAATATGGCAGCCCTCTTTGGCTAGAGATGCAGCCACTGCAGCACCAATGCCGGATGAGGCACCTGTCACGACAGCAACCTTGCCGCTCAGCGGTCCACGGGCGATTGGTTGCGCTGAGCCACCAAGGGCGCGACGACCTGTCGGTGGGCGAGTGAGCCAGCCACGGGCGAACCAGTGACGTGTGTAGGTCTCGAGCAGGACGATGTCGACCTTCGGTCGCGCAACGACCGCGCGGAAAGGCCGTGTGGCGGCATTGTTCAAGACAACGATGTCGCGCAGGAACTCCACACTGGGCATACCGCTGCGGAGAACATCGACGGTGAAGGAACCTTGCCCACCGCGTACGTTGCCACGCTTCTCAGTCCAGAGATCAACCCACTTCTCCCATTCAAGAGGTTCGGTCTTGTAACCAAGAGCGTCAAGATCTTCAAAGACTCTGCGGGTGTCTCTTGGCTCCGGGTCACCTAAATGGAACACAAGCTGCTTGGCTTGAGTCTGATTGGCAAGGTGAACGATCGACTGGCTGACAAAGTCCACAGGCGTCATCTCCGCACGCCAGCCCTCTACGTCCGGGGCGTAACCAAGATGAACGGCTTCGACCAAGATCGCGGTCATAAGATCCCATGCGTTAGCCGCGCCAGATCGGCTGTGACCGCTAATGGTGCCTGCACGATGTATACGGACAGGCAGACCGCGCCGCCCAGCCTCATAGACTAGCTGCTCTGCCACCCACTTGGTTTGGCCATATCCATCGTGAATCTTGTCGGGCACTGCATCAACATAGATCATCGTATCTTCTGGCCAGCCATCCCTCAGCGGCGAGGGCGGCAACACACCGTTAGTAGAGATGTACTGAACCGTGGCACCAGCCATGCAGGCCAAACGAAGGACCTCCCGTGTGCCGCCCACGTTAGCGCCACGAAGCGAAGCGTAAGGGTAAACCAGGTTGACGGTCGCAGCTGCATGCACAATGACTTGTACCCGCTTCGCAAGCCCCTCGAAGTCATCCGGTGATAGACCTAGACGCTTCCTAGACAGATTGCCTGGCAGGATCTCAACACGCTCCATGACCGAGTCACGCCATAGCCCGAGATCCAGCATGTTGTTCCTGATCCTTGCAATACCCGCCGGCACATCGTCTTCATCTGGGTCATTGAAGCGAACCAAGCAGATAATCTGCGCTGGTGTGCTTTCAAGCAGGTCATTAAGTAAAAAGGCGCCAAGGAAACCAGTAGCGCCTGTGAGCAGAATAGTTTCGGCCTTGTTCGCTGCGCACATCTTAGCACCGTTAGGCTGGATGTCCTGGTCCAGGACAGAATCAGCACGCAGAACAGAGGGCAGATCTGCTTGGACGGCTGCAGTGTGGCCATCCCTGACAGCTCGTACAGTCTCGAGGTGACCTGTGAGCGTCGGTGGGTCGGCAAGACGAGCCACTGGAACACGGAATCCAAAGTTGCGTGAAAATCTAGATGCCAATTCAGCGAGGGAGAGCGAGTGCCCACCAAGATCAAAGAAGCTGTGGTCAGGTGTGATAAGATTGCGAGAAGTGTGCAAAGTAGCAGCCCAGATTTCGGCAATCTGGTCGAGACCAATAGGGTCTTTCTCCTTCTTGCCGGTGGTCGCAGCATTCTGTGCTTTTGGATCCGGTGGAGGAGGTAAAGCCTTCATGTCAGTCTTGCCCGAGACTTCGTGCGTTGGTATTTCATCGAGCTCAACCCACAGCGCTGGAAGCATGTACTGTGCCAGATATTGCGACAGCGTTTTCCTAGCAGACGGACTGTGGCCAGACTCCTCAATCTCAATGCGTGCGCGGCTGTCGCTTTCCGCTTTCTCGCGGACGACATAAGCCACAAGCTGCTTGTCCAAGCCCTCTCCATGGGCTACAACAAGCGCCTGACTGACTGCAAGGAAGTCTGTGATGGCCTTCTCGACCTTTCCGGGCACGACAGAGTAGCCACGTAATTTGATCATGGCGCCTACTCTTCCAGTGATCTCCAGCAAACCAGATGGCAAAATCCTTGCCAAGTCGCCGGTTCTGTACATCCGCGCGCCTTCTTCGCCACTGAACTGGTCCGGTAAGAAAGCCTTTGCAGTAGTTTCCTCAAGATTGAGGTAGCCTCGAGCCAACAATGGCCCTCCAACATAGAGCTCACCACTGGTGCCTGTCTCAACTTTCTTTCCGTCCTCACCCAAAATATAGGTGTGTTTCGGATCTAGTGGCGGGCCAACAGGGCAGTACAGCTCTTCCGAGTTGACCATCTTGCCAATGTCGCCACAAGCAACCTCGTGAGTCTCACACGCACTGTAGCAGTTCAGCAGGCGGGTGTTTGGCAAAGCCTTGAGTGCACGACGAGCCAGATCAGTAGTCACGACTTCGCCGTTAAGCCACAGCGTGCGTAGCTCTGGCAGGCGCTTCCCAATGTTTGGGTGGCGAGCAAGTACCGTAGCGAGCAGCGTCGGTGTCATCAGGGTTTCTGTAACCTTCTTGGCAGACAGTAGCTCTACCAGTCCGACAGGATCGTAACTGATCTCGTCGGGGACAGCATAGACGGTGGCACCGCGCAGCAATGGGCGCAGCATCTCCCAAATGAAAAAGACATTACAGGCGACTCTATCGCCTGGCTGCACATCCTGAAAGCCAAATCGCATGTCGTAAGACAGCACTGCAGCCCTGTGTGGATTAGCAATGCCTTTCGGCTTGCCGGTCGTGCCGGAGGAGTACGCGACAAAAGCCAGCTTGTCCAGATCATCGCCACTTGGTGGCGGAGGAAGGCCCGTTGGCGTTTCCGTTAACAGCAGCCGTGTCGCCATTGACTTCAGCAGCAGTCCCGACTCCTGTAGTATGCCTATCAAGCGTTATAACAGGCACATCTGCCTTGATCTTTCCCGCTTCCGAAGTCGAGGTTACAATCACAGCCGGCTTGGAATCCTCCAGCACGTCGGCCAAAAGATCTGGTGGATATGCAGCTTCAAGCACAAGGAAAGCGCCGCCAGCGCGAAGAGCGGCAAGTGAGGCGATCACGTAGCCAGCACTGCGTGGCATAAGGACACCTACCAAAGCGTCTCGTCCGACGCCATGATCGCGAAGGCGAGCAGCTAGTTCAGAAACTTGCTTGTCAAGTTCCGCGTAAGTATACGAGACAGAGTCATCCTCCAGTGCCGGAGCGTCTGGTGTGGCCTTTGCCTGCTCGGTAAAGAGCACGGCCAGGTCCTTGGTGGTGTCTATAACCGACATCTTGGAAGCGTCGAGTAGTGGGAAGAAAAAAGGAAGCTTGGGAGAGAGATCAACTTCCACTCCACGGCTCCACGGTGACAGGAAGATACCTTCAGCCTCCTGTCTAGATCAATGCGTGCTGGATATACACAGATGAACTAAGGCAGTGGTGCCGTTTGTTGATGAATTGGCTGGGGTGGGGCTGGATGGCGAGGTTGATTCGCGATCCAGCTACAGATGTGAGAAATCGGTGAAGAGTTGTGTAACAGATTGAGGCAATCCGATCAGACGGATGTGCCAGTGATCCTCCTTAGAGGTCTTGAAGGTCAAGAAGAAGTTGATGATGCGGTTGTACGAAACTATCTAACGTGTTCTCTTGGGCAAGTGCGGAATTAGGTTGAGCATAGAATGCGGCTGTTCTGACGACATAGCAACCGGGATTCGCCCTGTGCACACCAAATCAGCCAGGTTCGGTGGGAGAGTAGGGCCGGTCAGGCAATCGTGCCGCGTTCTTTTGCTCATTCCGTTTGAAATGCGCCGAAGACGTGGCATGGAGAGCGTCCTAGTGTCCATGCGTACCGCGGTCGTGTGGATGAGATTGGAGAAGAGTGGAGGGGCGCGCAATGGCGTGCTCCTAGTGAAGCCGGCGGCGATTGGCCCGTTGCCGAAGCACGCCTTGGCGAGAACCCTTCGGATGAGCAGGCGAGATGACACTCACCTGGGCAGCGCGCTTGACCAGACACTGTACTCCTGACGAACCTTAGCTATAGAACATGTTGATGCGCCTGTTCGCAGTTTGTTTGCAGAGTTTGGTAAACCAGGTGGTCAACAGGTAGTCTATCTATCCGATGGCTGCTCCATCAATCGGCTCTTGTCCAAACTGTCAGTCTGAGGCGATCTCCGGGCAGTCCATTGTGATAGCCACAATATGCAGAGCGGCCTCGTACGGAGCACAACCGATTATTTTGGTCAGCCTGAGTGGGCAATGGCGACTTAGAACACTTTGTCAAAGCCAGACATCGATTGCGAGCGGACGGCGTTCACCAATTCTTAAGACCGAAGTACTGATTGCAGAGGTTTTGCAAGCTCCAGTAGTCGCGCCTATCCCTGGCTTATGAAATATCGACTGCAAGACTGTGTAGCGCTGAGAGATGGTTCAAGAAAATGTTCTGCAGCTTAGATGAACGACAGAGTAGCTATTCAGAAATTCGAAAGGTCTTCCTGCTACACAAGCTCCAGCTGTGTTCATAGAAGTGCATCCTGCTTGGAACCCAGCGAGAGTATACGTATGTCTTGATCATGCGAAGGCAATTGATCACATTGAGCACTGTCTCTTGCAATACCAATTGAGCCTTTGCATAGGAAATGGAAGTGTACAGTACTGGAATTTTCTAAAGTGAACAATGAAAGATAAGGCAATGGATAGGACTCCAGCAAAATCTCGGCAGACTACCCTTCAGAGAGTCCATGGGAAGTGGCAAGCTGTAACGGCCAACTGTACATTGGTCTCTGATGAGTACGCTCCCACATGGAGGATCGGCTTGATGTGCATCTGAACACCTCGTTCGTGTAAGTGCGACTTTGGTAAAGCGGAGACTATACTTGCCATAGAAGGACCACGATCCAACCAGTCCAGGATGAATACATACCTAACCTAGCCTTGTTATAGCCACAGACATCTTTCATGAGGAAAACAAAAGGAGTTTAGAGAGAAGGAACATCATCGATAATTTGAAAAATTGTTCATTTCCATGCCTCAAGATGAAGCACGCTACATTACAGAAGGTTTGATGCTTTTGTTGACTTTCCACCCATCACATCATAGCATCGTTGTTTTGTAGACCCCATGAAATCTACCTGAACGCCTTGCCATGCTCAAAATAAGCAGCTGAAAAAATCATGAGGAAGGGAGCAGGTCGTCGTCGTCAGAGCACCGGGAGTGATGCGCTTAGTCGACCTCCTCGACGGTCGGGCCGTCGTCGCCGCCCTGGCCGCCTGGGGCAGCACCAGCGCCGCCGGCGCCACCTGGCATGCCACCCTCGGCACCCTGGCCATAGATCTTGACCATGATCGGGTTCTGTTTAATAGTTAGCATGTGTTCGACAAATGGTATCAGGGAGGTAATAAACTTACGGCAACGCCCTCCAGCTCCTTCTGCTGGCTCTCGTACTCGTCCTTGGTGGCGGTCTGGTTGTCGTCGATCCAGGAGACGGTCTCGTCGATCTTGGCCTGGAGCTTCTCCTTCTCGCCGGCCTCGATCTTCTCGGCAACCTTCTCGTCCTGGATGGTGTTCTTGAGAGAGTAGGCGTAGGACTCAAGGCCGTTCTTGGCCTGGATACGGGCAGCCTCAGCCTCGTCCTCCTCCTTGTACTTCTCGGCCTCAGCAAGCATACGCTCGATCTCCTCCTTGGAGAGACGGCCCTTGTCGTTGGTGATGACAATCTTGTTGGTCTTGCCAGTGCCCTTCTCAAGAGCGGAGACGTTCATGATTCCGTTAGCGTCGAGGTCGAAGGTGACCTCGATCTGAGGCACACCACGCGGCGCCGGCGGGATACCAGTGAGCTCGAACTTGCCCATCAAGTTGTTGTCCTTGGTCCTAGCCCGCTCACCTTCGAAGACCTGGATGAGGACACCAGGCTGGTTGTCGGAGAAGGTAGAGAAGACCTCAGACTTCTTGGTAGGGATGGTGGTGTTACGCTTGATCAGCGGGGTCATGACACCACCGGCAGTCTCGATACCGAGAGACAGCGGCGCAACGTCGAGCAGCAAGATCTCGTTGGTCGACTTGCTGGAGGTGTCGCCAGACAGGATAGCGGCCTGCACGGCGGCACCGTAGGCCACGGCCTCGTCGGGGTTGATGGATTTGCATGGCTCCTTGCCGTTGAAGAAGTCGGAGACGAGCTTCTGCACCTTCGGGATACGGGTGGAGCCACCGACCAGGACGATCTCGTGGACGGAGGACTTGTCGATCTTGGAGTCGCGGAGGACACGCTCGACTGGCTCCATGGTGGAACGGAAGAGGTCCTGGCAAAGCTCCTCGAAACGGGCACGGGTGATAGAGGTGTAGAAGTCGATACCCTCGAAGAGAGAGTCGATCTCAATCGAGGTCTGAGCAGAGGAGGACAGAGTGCGCTTCGCGCGCTCGCAAGCCGTACGCAGACGACGGAGAGCACGAGTGTTGGAAGTGAGGTCTGTGACATAGTTAGCAAATGTCTCACGGAGAAAATAAGGTAAATATGCCACCGGAGTGGGAAATGGGGCACTCACCTTTCTTGTTCTTTCTCTTGAACTCGTTAACGAAGTGGTTAACGAGACGGTTGTCGAAGTCCTCGCCACCAAGGTGGGTGTCACCGGCAGTAGACTTGACCTCGAAGATACCCTCCTCGATGGTCAGGAGCGACACATCGAAAGTGCCACCACCCAAGTCGAAGATGAGCACGTTGCGCTCGCCCTCGTGCTTCTTGTCCAGACCGTAGGCGATAGCGGCAGCGGTCGGCTCGTTGATGATACGGAGGACGTTCAGACCGGCAATGAGACCGGCGTCCTTGGTGGCCTGTCTCTGCGAGTCGTTGAAGTAGGCTGGCACGGTAACGACAGCGTTGTTGACGGTGCCGCCGAGGTAGGCCTCAGAGGTCTCCCTCATCTTGGTAAGGACCATGGAGGAGATCTCCTCCGGGGTGAAGTCCTTGGTCTCGCCCTTGAAGTCGACCTGGATGACCGGCTTGCCAGCCTTCTCGATGATCTTGAATGGGAAGTGCTTCATGTCGGCCTGCACCTCAGCATCCTGGAACTTGCGGCCGATCAGACGCTTAGCGTCGAAGACGGTGTTGTGTGGGTTCATGGCGACCTGGTTCTTTGCGGCATCACCGATCAAACGCTCGGTGTCGGTGAAGGCAACGAACGAGGGCGTGGTGCGGTTGCCCTGGTCGTTGGCGATGATCTCAATGCGGTCATCTCTGAAGATACCGACACAGGAGTAGGTGGTACCCAAGTCGATACCGACTGCTGGGGCCATGATGAAAGGTTCTTCTGGGTGTGATCGATTGGTTAGGGGTATCTAAAGGAAACGTGAAAAGGGTGGTCGTGAAGTCGTAAGACTGTGTTGGATTGTGTGTGTAATGTTATGTTGGAGAGAGAAAAGGTAGAGGTGGGCTTGAAAGGTTGTTTTGTAGAGGAGCGGTGGTGGGCGAAAACTTCTCGACGCACGACGTAGCTCATGGAAAGTTGCGAAGCTTCTAGAAGAAAGTCGGTTCCTGAAGCAACCCGTACAGTCCAGCAAACACGCGATTTTACATGTGATTTCTCATGTGGCGAAAGTCACTGAACCTCATCTGAATTTCTATCACGCTTTTCCGCATTCTATAGCGCTCGAAATGGATGGCATTTGCTACAGATGTTTGCATGGCCGACTGATTCCAACCTTTCCATAGGATGCTGTGACGTCGCCGCTCGATCGCCGCTTCCGCGCGAAATAGCCCCGCCAACTTTTCCAGCCGCAATCGATAAGGAAAATTGATGCCTTACCGATCACGATTAGCCCAGCGCCCCGGCCACTTCGGGCTCCTGCGGCTCTGCAGTCAACGTCAATCTGCCATCACAAGCAAACATCCAAATCGATCAGGGTGATGATCAAGTCCGTTGGTGCAGGATACTCTGGATCGTGGGTTACAACAGCGGTCGAGAGCATGCGCTGCCGACCGATATACATCGTAGACCCGGCCCGACCGTCAAGTCAAAGGGCATGAAGTCTTCCTGCACGTGACTCGCAGCCGCCATTGGACCAGATCTCGTTACGGTGTCTCAGCTTCTTGTTTTGGCGATCAATACCGTTCATATTGCAGAGCACGTCGACCCCAAAGCACCTCCGTATGAACTGAACGTTGAAGCAGAAGCTAAGGTATATCGTTTTCCGTCAGACTATGGGGAATGGGTATGGCTTGCCACCCTTAGGTACGGTAATGTTGACTTGTTCGAACACCGATATCGAAATTGTAGGTTTGAGCGAGATGGGATTGACCTCTGTTCTCCTTGTTCACCCGTCGTTCATGTCTCTTTAGCGATTATCTATTCGCTATACCGATCAGGATACGTGGAGAGAGATGCCAATCTCGCCTGGGGCCATGGTGAGCGATCATCAAGGTAAAATCTCATTGCCATCCTTTTTTCCCTTTGGATTTGCCACTTCTGTATTTCGGTGGGTGACGCAACTACAGAGCTGTACCATCGTCTGCAATAATATTTGTCTGCAGCATGTTGCATGCCCATGACATATACTCATGGGAGCGACGTTCAGGCACGTCATTTCGGAGACGCTCGATCTGAACACAACGAGATCTGAGGCCGGAGAACGCGACCTCCACAGATTCATACAAACCCGCGAGAAATGGTTTTAGTTGACTTGCCGTTACTGGTAGTCACTGTGTTTGAATGCTCTGGCAAGACTTGTCACATGAGGAATCCTCGCTAACCCTAGCCAACCCTAAGACATTCGCCACTGACCTACATCGAGCCAGTCTCGCATATTCAGCCTCCGCTCAACCTTGGCCAAGACACAACACACAGCCCACCACTTGTGGACATGGGATACAACCCGTCGATGCATGCGTATGCGTGCATGCAAGAAACATCGTAAATACAGAAGAACAGACCTTACTTCGACTGTGACCCTCTCTCTAGATCTTGAGTTCCCCTGCCTTCTTCTATTTTGCCGCCACCACCCAAGCTCGATACGCGACTTTCGGTAATCGCGGAAGTGTCGTTAATGGTATTGTCAGCTTCGTCGTGGACGGCAGTCCCTTTATCGGATGGGGTCTCATGCGTCGCAGATCCGGACGTGTCCTGATGGGAGCTGGGATGCTTCATTGTGTTGAGAGACTCCTGGGCACTATCTCGGACATCGTCTCTCAGACTCGTCAAGAGCGAAGCCATGCGATCGCACTGATCCATGTATTGCACCAGTAGGCTGCGACTATCGGAGGAAAACCTTTGTCTGTCGATGGTTGCAATTTCACCGACAGGTAGCTGATGCGGCTTTTGGTTGCTGTCTGACATCGTGCAGGCGGGCGCGTGTCACTGAGACAATTGAGACATTGAACAATGTCCTTCTGAGATAGATCTGCAGCTATCACAAGTACTCTGCTTGGGCTCGCTATAGCACCTTTGTTATCGTGGGTGGTGTTTCGAAACATCCAACCTAATTGCAATCCTCATCAATTCACCCACTCAAGCGACAAAGCACGGGCATACTCAATAGCATGTCGTTCGCAACTCTATTGCAGAAGGCAAAATGAAAGCAAATAAGAAGTCATCCCCTCCAGCAGTTTTTCCAAATCAGCTCATTCCCACGGTACATCTTGCACTCACCCTGAATAACCCAACAAGTTGAATCCCCATACCAACAAAGCACTCTCAACCCAACACCGACCACCACGACACCACACCAAGAGATAGAAATGGCCCGTCTCATCATCCACGGTCCCAAATGCGTCGAGGCCACGAAGCAGCCGAAGACGCACTCCATCCCTGTTCACCCTACGCCACGACCAAACCTCCACCACCCGCATCCTGAGCACGAAGTCAACCTCGCAACAACGGCGAGAGCAGACTGAGACAAAGATCATCTGTCGATCTCAGCCCGAAGCCTTCTTACCAAGGGGCCCGTACAGCCAGTCGTCGTCCGCCAGCATCTCCATCACCTTCGAGATCGCTCTCTACGACAAGAAGCCCTCGACGTCCCACAAGATCCTGGATCTCGGCCGTGTCTCCTGCTCGCTGCCGTGGAAAGCCGCTTTCGACGGCTCATACCATGCCTTCTCCGCCAAGCTGAAACGGGAGATGCTCAGGAGGGTCGAAGTGCAGGGCTCGATCCAGACGCAGGTGACGGACGTGCTGCTGACGTGCCCTCCCACGCTTCGGGAGGCGGTGGTGAAGCCGGAGAGCTGGTCTGAGATCGTCAGCCAGATTGCTCGCAATCCTCGCGGAGTGGGCGATGTGTCGTTGAGGGTCCTGGTAGCGTGTACATGCCAGCCCGCCCCGAAAGTGCCGACGCCGGTGTGCAGGTACTTCGGCGGCGCGAAGACGGGGATATCAGATGACGAAGCATCTGAGACCGACGAAGAGGAGGAGGAGGAGGAGGAGGAGAAAAGGAACGCAGCCTATCCCGCAGGACGAGGGCACAGAGGTCATCGACGGCCTACTCACGCCGGCCACTCCAGCAGCACAACAAGGACTGAAGCGCAAGAGGTTGACGCTGGCCGAGCCTGCAATCCCCCCAACCATAGAGCAAGCACCATCCGCTCCTGGATGGGCTTACAGACTCATCCCTGACCCTCCGGCGTGGGAGAGGAACCTTGCCAACCGCACGCATAGCCCTACGGACGACTTGCTGGGAATCCAGAGGCATGGGAAGTGCCGGCGAGTCCATGTCCCAGTTTCCTTCCCAACTCTGCATAGGGCCATGGAAGCGAATATGTGTGCAGATGAGAGGCTTGCTGGCAATGAGATGGATATATATTCCCGGTCTGCATAGGGCTGTGGAGGCGAATATGTGCGCAGATGAGAGGCTTGATGATTGCATTTTTTTGTCCTGATTCTGGGATGGCATCAATGCTTGGAATTGGTTTGCGCGAGTTACCTGTATTGATGAGTGAATGCTGTACAGCAGAAGTCTGGGAGGAGTGTAGAAAGCATTTGGAAAAGAGTCTATCATTGTACAATTAGAAGTGTATCAAAAGATGCGTCGCGCACGCATGGCGCACCTCGTAACCTGTCAACAAATTTCTTACAAAAAAACTCCAGCGACGCCATCCGCTTGCTTTCCCTGCTAGAGATTCTTTGGCCCATATGCACATCTTCAATCCACCTCGCTCACCTTCAAACGCTTTTCCTGTGCCCTTCTTAAAAGACCTTGTTGAAGGCTGGGATCAGTGTCTGTGCCAGCCAGAAGGAGAAGGTGAGCTTAGGGCCGGTCATGAGGAGCTTCGGCACCAGGCCCTTGAAGAATGCTGATGGACCTTCGTGTCTCATCATGTTCGCGACAATCTTCGTACCGCTCTCCTTGATTTCGAAGTTGCGGTTTTGTATCCTAGTCTTGACAACGTCAAGCGGCGCGGAGACAACAAGCGAAGCGGAGGAACCGGCGATGGATGCGACGAAGTTCTGGAACCAGGAAGCCTTGTTGTAGTCCTGGAGCTGGAAGAGGTACTGCTTAGCGGCGGCGGAGCCTCCGAAGAGGGCGAAAGAACCTGGCGCATTGCGTGCGGCCGTCCAGCCCCATCCTCTGTACAAGCCGAAGCCCTCGTCGCCAATGATTCGCAGGATACCACGGCCACGGAACGCCTCTGGGTTTGTCTGCCTCTTGATCTTCAGCACGTCCAGCGGGAGCAGGACGATCTCGCCAATGCCGATCAAGCTTCCGGCGGTCGCGTGCATCATGGTCTTGCCAGTGCTCTTGCCGAAGGTGCTGTCGAAGGTGCTGCCATGGTTCTTCGCCAGGTAGTCGCGCACGAATGGCTGTCCTCCGTACTTGTACACTCTCTGAAGCACCTTGTACGCGGCGGCGTATCCGAGGCCGGGAAGAGGGTGAAGAATCGGCGGAAAGCAGGTTCGCTAGCGGCGTCCTTGAAGATGACCGAGTTAAGCTGGGAGCTGGAGGTCACGCGGCCCTGGTTGGACATGAGGCGCTTGGCGATCGTGTCGACGGGGTGGAAGACGATGAGTTCGGTGATACCAGCAGTGCCTAGCGATCACATGTCAGCTGATTCGAGCCTCATCAGGAATACGACGGCTGCCATACCAGCGCCAACCAGTCGGGCGGCAGTGGACTCCTTCTCTGCATTCTGCGCTGAGCCGGCCACAGGCACTTTGCCCTGCTGCGGAATCGCTGGTGCCATTGCGGTTGCTGATGGCGCGCACAAGCGGATCTATGTGCTATAACGTATCTGCTTCAGGAAGTTATGCAGCCGCACCAGCACTGTTCTTGACACAATGGACGCGCGAGACAGGTGGACTGAGATGGAATTGGGAATTATCACACGGGCGAGTCCAAGGGTTATCCGATGGCGGAGCTCCCAGAAAGTCGCACGTAACTTTTTCGAGTCGGAGATGCAGACCCTGGCTCGTGCGCCGACCAATGCGGCTTGCCTCAACCTGAACGATCATCAAGTTGATCACATCACATCATGTACGCTGTGCAAAAGTGTTCCATAAGAAATTGAAAGTGACCTACGCCACAAGAGCTCGGGGAAAGATTGACTGACGCTGTCATTCGACACCATCAAGCCGTAGAATGGCTGATCCTTACGTACATAGTAGTCTGCGCAAGGATTCTTACATCTCCAACTGCGTCTCTACCCAAAGGAAATCGATGTAGAACGAACCGAGAATAAAGTGAGTCGGACATCTCTTCGCTTGATTCCCATCATTTTGCAGTCCCTAGGGCAAACATCGGCTCTCCTCTACACACGACCTCCCCCTTGGCAATGTTAGAACTCCCCCATTGCTTGCCACCGACTTGTATGCTATCCCCGGCATGGCGAGCATCTTTGCCCTCCCGTAGATTCGAGTCCCAAAGTATCACCTGGTGACCTGCGGGCTGGGATTCCGCGCTCAATAGTGCTGTACCGCGGATCCTGTCTCTTCGTGCAATCCGTGGCTGAATCAAGAGCCAATAGCACCTAGTAAAGGGCATTGAGGTTTTGATGGGTCGATTGTGCAGTATTGTTCGACAGGTTGGTTCCTGCGCCGGTCGAACGAAGCTGCCGGGATGGCGCTGGTCGGATAGCCTTTCCACACAAGGGCGCGGTTCTTTGCATACATTGTATACCGCTCCTCGCAGGGTTCTCCGGATGCCACACTCGTCGCTCCAGCTGTTAGGAGCGTTCGTTGCTTCTAGCTCAGACGCAAATCTGCGCTTCGAACGGATTATTTTTACCCATTGTTCGCAACGTTGGCTCAAGATGCTCAGCTTAGTCCTTGTCGCCGCGTGCCCGCTCCCTCTCCCGCTCAAGCTTACGTTCCTCTTGTTTCTTCCAATGACTACCTTCCTCATAGTCCTTGGAAATGCCCAACGCACTTCTCAGCTTCTCGCTCTCGTCGATCTTGGCCTTCGCCAGTTCGTGCACCTGATGGGACTTGAGGTTCTTCGCATTCGGTCCGCCGCCTCCAGAACGCGCCTGTTCAACCTCGAGCTTCTTGCGGAGAGCATCGCATTGGTCGTCGATTTCATCTTCATCAACACTGTGTTCATGTCAGCATGTCATGTAAACGTCGAGCTTCTGAGGCAGCGGGTGCGCTTACCCTTCGTCTTCGAGCTTGTCGCGCAACTCGAAAACTTTGACTTCAATTTCTCGCTTGCGATCGTGTTCAAGAATCTCTTTATCCGGCTGCCGTTGGCGGTTCTTGATGGTATCGTAATCTTTTGGGTACGGTTGAGCGCTGTCGCGGGGTTTAAGGTGGGATAGGTTGCGTTGAACGTAGCCAGATGTCCCCGACCCGCGAGGCGTGCTGAGACCAACATTCGAAGACATGTCTGCTCCTGCGTCGTCGGCCAATATAATGCTCCAAAGCTTGAGGCGGATTCAGAGGAAGACCAGACGCGCGCGCCAGTACAAGGCGCACCGGGATGATAGCGCGGAATGGTTCCGGCTGACATGTGAAAGTAGGTACCTAGATAGAGTCATCGTGGGGGCTGTATTTTATCAAGCGTTGCATGCGCCATCCCTACGATTTTCAACACAAGAAAAGCCCACACGATGCCAGCCATCATCGAGAGCGAGACCGAAGGTCTCACCGAGCTTCCCTTCCCGCCAGTGACCAAAGCCCACATATTGAACTGCTCCTATCACAGTTGGCATCCAAAATATCGCGCAATCACACCCAAAAGTCGCACAGTACCGCTTTCACGACCCTTCGTTGACTATCTACGTGCCGATGGTATCATACTGCCTGACGACGAGGATGAACAGCAGCCTGAATGGGACAGCGACAGCGGTATCTTTTCTGCGTCCGACAATCCAGAAGGCCAAGATGACGCCGATTTTGAAGAGCAAGATGTAGCTGAGCAATGGCGACCTATACACGATGCAATCAAGAGAACGATAGGTGACCTGGGCGGTATAGTGGTACCAAAGCTCAACTGGTCTGCACCGAAAGACGCGACATGGATGAATGCCACAAACAGCATGGAGTGCCGCTCACCTAATGACATCTACCTTCTCCTCAAGAGCTCGGACTTCGTTACGCACGATCTTGAGCACGCTTTCGACGATACTGTCGACTCTCCAGAATCCTCGATGGATCCATCCGACATCCCTTACCACCTGGTTCTGCGCAAGCACTTTCAGATGAACCCTTCAGTAGAATTCCGCTGTTTCGTCCGAGGGCGTAAGCTGCTTTGCATGTGTCAGCGTGACCTCAACCACTTCGACTTTCTGTTCCAGATGAAGGAGAAGCTGCAGAGTTTGATTCAGGAGTTCTTCGATGTTCGCTTGAGAGACTCGTTCCCGGATGAGAACTTCGTATTTGACTGCTATGTGCCGGCACCCTACACCAAGGTGTGGTTGGTAGACGTCAATCCGTGGGCACCAAGAACGGATCCACTGCTCTACAGTTGGATGGAGGTTTTGAAAATGCCCGATCCGCCTGAAGTCGATTCCAAGGACGACGCTCCAGAGCAGTTTGCACGTCTCTACATCCGGCCTACCTCAAACGACACCTCTTCCTCCATCAGTGATAATCCAGAAACGAAACTCGACCCGGAAGACACTCCAGCTTCAGACGATGACTCGGACAGCGATTCGTCCGTAGACGAGGAAATCTGGCTACCCGAACTGCGCCTCGTCAAAAAGAGCGATCCAGAAGCATATACATTTAACACACCCCAGTATAGTGCGCATAAGCTGCCCAAAGACGTGGTCGATGCGAGCCAAAGCGGCGAAGGCCTGCGCGAGTTTGCGCGCGATTGGCAAAACATTCTCGCCAAGCGACAGCAGGATGATGCTGAGGCCGATAGCAGCGAAGGCGAGTAACAGAAGTATAGCCTTCATATGCGGATGAATGCAGATTGCATAATGGCTAAATGACATGTCTGAATGTTTCTGTTGCTCCTATTACACCGAACAATACGTACAAGGATGGCCATAAGATGTCTCAAGTCGCGGACCCTTCGATTCGACATCAACTGCAGCATCTAAATGTGTTCTCTGCATGATCGGCCACCAGGTGCAGCGACGGCTGCCCTCTACGGTGGCTTCCATAAACTTGCTCAAACCGGCAGTTTCTCGGCGAACTGTCAATTTGCGACGAGTGGTGGAAGCGCACGTACGAGCAAGTTTCCACTCGGCGGCAGCACAAGCGCGCCTTGGCGCCCGTAAAGAGCATACATATATATCATAGGCTTTGGACTACCCCAACAGTCCTGTCACCAGGCACGCTTTAACACAATACATTCGCTTCTTCCGGGCTCTGGACAAGTCCTAAGCGTTACGACGCTTCCTTTTGGGATCATGGATTCGATTCTTCATCTGTCCGCGCGACATATCCAGGACCACAATGAGGCGAATACGACTTTGAAATCCTACTGGGGATATGCGGATCGCGTGCTCCCATGCACGAGCGGCAAAGGGACATGCGAGTATCTCGATGCTGTGTACTGGATGCATAGCGTCTCCATGCTCTACACCTGGATCATGTGGGGAGTTCTGCTCGGAATCGCGGTGGTCTGGGTCGTCACCAGAGGTTGGCGAATGGGCGGGCCTGACTATCGACGGAACAGTTGGTTCGACAAGGGGATGGATATGTTGGAGTATGCGAAGCGAAGGTGGCTATTGAAGGATGCGCCTGCAAGATGGTTGTTCGGGAGAGTCACTCGTGTGCAAGTACTGACGCTGGCCGTCATGCTTGGCTACCTCCTTGTCTTTTCGTGAGTATTGCCGTATATCATTTATACTTCTCTTGCTGACATCTCCAAGCCTTGTTGGAATCGTCTACCAAACATGGGTTACACCCATTAAAGGTACCAACCTGTACAACACTCGTACTGGTTTGGGCGGCTGGAGCGACCGCCTGGGTGCGCTGGCATATGCTCTTACACCTTTCAGTGTCCTACTTGCCCAGCGAGAGAGCATTTTGTCTCTTGTTACTGGTATCCCATACCAGCACTTCAACTTCCTCCACCGATGGCTTGGCTACATTATCTTCGTGCAGGCCTTCCTACACACACTCGGCTGGACCCTTGTTGAGGGCTACTTTTACAAGCCGCAGCCGACGCAGTTTGGGGACTGGATCAAGCAGATGTATGCCATCTTTGGCGTTGTGGCTATGTTCATCCTCACGCTGATGCTTGTCTTGAGCACGAAGACATGCATCAGGTGGTTTGGATACGAAGCTTTCAAGATCTCCCACTGGTTCCTGGCCGTGCTCTACGTCGCGGCATGCTGGGGCCATTGGGACAGGCTCTGGTGCTGGATGGTAGCAGCCCTTGCCTTGATCTGTCTGGATCAACTTGTGAGATGGTTCAGAACACTCTACATCCACTACGGCGGAAAAACCAATGGAGGCGGCTTCAAATGCGCACAAGCAAGTATTACTTTGCTTGGCTCCCCCGACGATCTTGTCGCTCGATTGGACTTCGACTACGAACACAAGGAGCCATGGTATGCCGGACAACACTTCTCCCTGACGTTTCCGGGTCTTAGTATCTGGCAGTCACATCCGTTCACACCTTCTTCATTGCCAAGGCTGGATGGGAGAATGCAGCACCACACATACCTCATCCGCGTCCGCAAGGGCCAGACAGCGGAGCTCGCATCTCTGGCCAATTCAGGAGCTACCATTTCAACCATCATGACAGGCCCCTACGGCCGACCTTACCCAAGCTTTGGCTTCCATAACGTCCTCACTGTCGCCGGCGGCACAGGTGTGACCTTCACTCTCCCGATCGTGCTAGAAGGCCTCCGACAACAACCGAAGCCCAGATACGCACTTGACTTTGTCTGGATAGTCCGGAAAGCTCAAGATTTGCTTTGGCTGAAGGAGGAGATGTCCACATTAAAGTCCGCACTCGGAGAGCACCAAAACCTCCGAATCAAGCTATTTGTCACTCGTGAGACACAGACGAGTGTAGTTCAAATATCCGAAAAGGCACTTGAGAAGGGCACCGCCGAGTCATTTTCTTCGACCGGCTCGGAGTTAAAGGACCTGCTGCACGAGGAGGAACGCTTCAGCGTGGCTTTCCTCGGAGATCAACACCCTTCGACGGCAGATGTGTTCGACGACTTTGTAGAGCGGGCTCGCAACGTCGGCGGTGCCATGGAGGTCCTGGGCAGTGGACCCGAGAGCATGAGCTCGGATCTTAGGTCTGAGATCTCTCGTATGAAGGACAGGGAGAGCATTGACTTCTACTGGGACTCGCGATAGAATCTACTAGATTTGAATGATAAATGAACTCGATACCCATTGACTTCCTTGACCAAATCTCCTCTCTCTTGTCGATGCTCAAGCCGCAATCAGTTTAGGTAATTGCTCTTTAATGTAGTCAACGACCGCGTCTGGGCCTCTCTCGACTTGCAGACCTTGTGGAAGTGCGAGGGTCTTGCAGTTTGGGTTGACTTCCTTGGCCTCAGCGAGACATTTGGAGCTTTGTTCCGGTGTCCACATCGATGCCGTGAACTATTTCTCAAGATCAGTATACATTTGTTACGGGGCTTTCGGCATTTCAGATCCGTACCACTACATCAGGCATGTGCTGCTCAAACAATGGCCGTGCCGCATCGGGACCTGCTACTTGTCAGATCAGATAGTTTATAGACATTTAGATCTTCATACTTTCAGCGTTGGCAACGTAGTTGATCTCGTATTGATCCTTCACATCCTCTACTACGCGCCCTATCAAGCGTTTGGCACGATCAGGAGCGTTGTTGACAGTCATAAGCTTGTATGGTCCTTGAGGCGCCATTTTTGATGGCTCGCGGTCTTCTCAAGGATGCTCTGTGATTGCCAGACTAATAACACGCACGGGTGGAGAGATACCTGTTCTACTTGAATGACAAGATTTCGCAGCGAGACCGGACTTGCAAGCTTCACATCAGACGGCATCCAAAGCCGGCAAAGGGTTCCGGACATATACCCGACCTACTACGACTCTAGCACCCGCTATTTGTAGGGCAAGTCCGAGCTCTCGTACGAAGTCTTCTACCGCAAAGAGAGAGAGAGAGAGAGAGAGAGAGAGCTGACATGTATCAGCGCCGGCTACCGAAAAAGAAACACCGTTCATGATGCGATTTTCCAGCAGATCGCCGGTCAGCCGTTCCCAAACTTTAAACTACATCTGTGGCGCACAAATGCTTGGCATGCAACGCTCGTGTCACGCGTGTTCACTCTGACAACCCTGGGATGGATCTTTAGAGCATCAACAGCGTCGTGAAGTGAAGGCCATCCGTCATCTTCGTCCAGTATAGGACACACTATGATCAGAAACATGTCTTAAGAGCCAATTTTCATCCGTATCTTACCTGGACTCCCATAATGCTGGCCCGGCAGGTCCGGCAGCGGGCGATACGGCCATCTACCGCACTGAGCAGGCAGCCGGAAGTGCTCAGCTCTCTACAAATACGCCGGAATGCAACTGCAGAAGCAGGCGAGAACAAATCTGGACATATCTCGGTCACTTCGAACGAGGGGATTCTCTTCTTTCAATCGCTTATCCCTATCAATTTCCAGTGGCTCAATAGGTGTACGTGGGTCTTAGACAGCAAACGATCTTCTATTCTGAAGAATGAAGAGAAATTCGAATCGATAGGTGCTGCATCTCCACACAAAGTCGTCCAGGACGCGGTCAAGAATAGCAAGCTTGGCCTAGGAAATGTCGAGGTCCTGGAGGTCTTACCACGTCTGAAGGAGGGTGGCGCTTTTGTTAAATTCCGTCACGATGAGGCTACCGACTCCGCCAGTGTTGCGGAAGCGGTCAGGCAACACCTCAAGGCGAAACGCATCCGTCCCTTCTGGAACCCCTTCACGCGCGTGCGTGCCGGATTAGTGCTCGGCCGACCTTGGGTAGAGGATCTCTTTCGAATGCCTTCCCGGAGACTGAAGGTCGAGTTCCTGCCATCGCAACCCGGCGCCGAGGCAGCTGAGCTTACCCAGGAACAGCTCTACAGCTTCTTCCGACCTTACGGGAAGCTCGCCGACATTGTGCCCCAGGCTTCTGACTCCAAGGTCCTCCCCAGACACGCGTATGTCGACTTTGCGCGCGTGGGAAGAGCGATCCTAGCCAAGAACTGCTTACATGGCTACGGCGTCTCTGAGGCTCAAGGTGGAGGCAAACTTGGGACTGTCTTCCGCCTGTCGTACGAGAAGAAGCAGCGGTACGGTTGGATCAAAGACTGGTTGTTTGGCCATCCTCGAATAGTCATACCGGCACTTGCAGCACTGATCGCTGGTATTACTGTGTCAATCTTCGATCCCCTCAGGACTTTCAGCATTCGCGCGCACATCACAAGGAACTTCCATATAGAGGACAATGCTATCTTCAAGTGGTTTAAGACGCAAGGCGAGGATCTGATCAATAAGGTCCGGCTATTGGGACAGGCAGTCGACGCGGGAGAGCCTGGGATGCAAGTTGTCTGGGATGATCGGAAAGGCGAGATTGAGCAGATTCGATCTTGGCTCATGGAGACGGCCGACACATTCATTATAGTTCAAGGGCCTCGGGGCAGCGGCAAGAAAGAGCTTGTCCTCGACCATGCTCTACAACACAAGCGGGAAGCTCACCGAGTGTTGGTGGTCGACTGTAAACCGATTCAAGAAGCACGTGGTGATGCTGCTACAATTGCTGCAGCTGCGAATCAAGTTGGATACCGACCAGTCTTCAGTTGGCTTAACAACGTGAGTGGATTGATGGATCTCGCTGCCCAAGGCATGACTGGTGTGAAGGCCGGCTTCAGTGAGACTCTGGAGAACCAGCTGTCCAAAATTTGGAACAACACTGCAACGGCCTTGAAGGACATTGCACTAGAGGGCCGCCGTAAGGATGACCCAGATGCTGGTCTCAGTGATGATGAGTACTTAGAGGCACATCCTGAACGTCGCCCTGTTGTCGTTGTCGATAACTTCCTCCACAAGAGCTCTGAGCCAGGCGCAGCCATGGTGTACGACAAGCTTGCCGAGTGGGCTGCGAGATTGACAACGAGCAACTTGGCTCATGTCATTTTCTTGACCAACGACGTATCTTTCAGCAAGTCCCTCAGCAAGGCGTTGCCTGACCGGGTCTTCCGCACGATTCCTCTCGGCGACTGCTCTCCTCAGACAGCGAAGCGCTATGTCATCAATCACCTTGACTTCGATGCAGTCATGGATGACAAGGCGCTGAAGATTCAGGGCAACGAGGAGAAGAGGCTCACCCCGAGCCAGAAGCGAGAAGACTTGCGTGAGCTTGACGAGGCAATTCCGCTGCTGGGAGGACGTCTAACCGACCTCGAGTTCCTCGCTAGGCGCATCAAAGCTGGCGAGACGCCATCAAAAGCCGTCAAGGAAATAATCGAGCAGTCCGCCTCCGAGATCCTCAAGATGTTCCTCTTACTGGGCAACGAAAGCCGCGAATGGACACCCCAGCAGGCATGGACACTCGTGCGAAACCTGGCCCAGTCCAATGCCCTGCGGTACAACGAGATGCTTTTGCTGGACGCCTACAAGTCCGGTGGCGAAAAAGCACTCGCGGCGCTCGAGCAAGCCGAGCTCATATCTGTACAGTCGCTTAATGGGCGACCGTACAGCATCAAGCCCGGCAAGCCTGTATACACACCTGCTTTCAAGCGACTACTGGACGATAAGGTCCTCGCCGCTAAGATGGACATGGCAGTGCTGGGCGAGACGATCGGGAACGAGAACAAGTCCATCGACAAGTACGAGCAGGAGCTCCGGTTGCTCGCTGAGCTGCCGAAGACGCCTGGCGAGCTGAATGATAGGATGTACTGGCTCCTTGGGAAGATCGCGTCGAGTCAGAATAAGATCGAGGAGCTGGAGCGGGAGAGTGCTGGGAAGAAGAAGATTTTGCAGACGGAGTATTGAGATCGGTTGTTCTTGTAAGATACATTTAGCTATGGGCGTGAAGGTGTCGGCTTCACGGTGCAGTTGGCTACTTGGCTACTAATCAAGAAGTATGTAGCATGATGCAGGAAACTTGGACAAGTTCTCGTCTCAGCTACTTATGTATGAAAGGCCTACGCATCTCTTCGTTTGGTGCCGTTTTTCTTAATCATCAGCGAAATGCGACACGGTTACGATTTTCGCGTCCCTGTGCCAGGAGAGTGTGCTTCACGAGTTCATCAGACGGCCGGTACAGTAACGCAAGAGCCTGATTACTGGTATGGATCCCATAACAGGCAAAACTCATCGCGTTCCACAACTCGGAGCCATGAAGGCGGAATGAAGACGGATGGAAAATAGAGAAAGCTGTTCTGTTTGAAAGAAAGACAAAAAGGTTTCATACAAAATCGCATCAACAATCGAAAGCGCAAAAAAAGTCCACTATCAAAAGGTCCGAGCTGTGCTTCTAGCTACTACTCTGAAAAATTTTCTTGTACCATCCCCCCTCCTGCTTCTCTTGACCATCTTAGGCGATGAAGGAGCGAGCGAAGCGCTTGGCCGACGAGGCGATCGACGAGAAGATCTTGGGGCCTGGGATCGGGTAGCTGGTCGGGTTGCTGTAGATGTTGAACTCGATACCAGCTTCATCTGCCGTGTAAAGCTCGTCGTATGTGCGGCAGTCGGCACCGTCGTTGCAAGGCCAAGCGTTGCCAGAGCCGGAGACCTTGACGTTGAAGCACATTGGGTAGTTCTGGGCACCGTTCTCTTGGCCGGCTGAGTGCAAAGCGATGATCTCGTGACGCAGAACGAAGTTACCCGCGGCAAGGTTGGAGGGGATCTTGTGAGTCCAAGTCAAGTCGTCCTCTGTAAAGCATTCTTAGTATAAAGCTTCTGAATGCGATTCAAATATAACTTACCGAGCAGCTTGTCGGCGGCCCATTTGTTGCTGCTTGGGTCAATTAGACCGGTCTCGTCAATCTTGAACCAGTCAAGAGATGACGCATCTTTCAGTTGGGTGCAGTCGCCGTTGCAGCGAGCCATGTAGGCGGTGATAGGCCCCTTGTGGCTCTCCGGCCAGGTGTTCCACTGGAAGTCCATGGTGTCACCCGCCTTGACCGGAATGTATTCATTGCCTGGCGTAGCACCCTCGTGGCAGGAGATGTTGACACTGTTGTACTGCGGTGGGTCAACGAAGCCGTTGTCCTGGTTGTAGGCCCTCCAACCGGCTTGGTCGACCTCGTTGTAGATCCAGTTGGGAGAGGCTCCAGCGTACGTCTGGCCACCCGTAGTCACCTGCTGGACGAAGCCATGTGCTGAAACGGCAGGGATGGAGGCAATGGCCGACAGAGCAGCAGCGGCGACGGTGAAGGACTGCATCTTTTCTGAAGTCTTTTGGAAAATCGGACGAAAGTGCGTCTTTTGTGGTAAAGTTGGTGCGAGAAGAATTGGATAGAGAAACCGCTCAGCGGTATGTGTAGCGAATGGCTGAAGTTGGGGGAGAAGTGGCTGGCACTGTTCGTGATAGAGAACAAGAAAGCATCTCATCTGGTGGAATCCATGGGCTTGATATATTCGCTGAGAACTGGACTGGCGGTCGTCGCCAAGCGCGATTTTGCCGTGTATATTAAGCCTCCCCATCCATTGCACTTATTGCAGGACTGCACAGGTCCATTCATCGGTGTGTAGATTCTTCTACGCGAGCTACAGAAGCCGCATGTCTTCAATATGGAACAATTCCAAACGTATAATAGCCCCTTGGCGCTAGATCTTCTGCATGGGTCCTCGGCCAGACTGGAATCTCGGCGGCCAGAGACTGAATTGCAGCTGGTATTGGCCCATACACATGACGGATACACAGTTGTTGTACATGCCGCATCCGGCTTGTCTTCTCCATCCTCATGACCACCGGTGCATACAATCAAATTGCCCCTCATTCTTTCTGCACAATGGTGCGTTCGCAAATTGACACCTTCCCCATCAAGATCAAGATGGTGTCGCTGCGTTGTTCGCTTGGGTCACATGTTACACGGAGTATGTCCCAGATTGATATTGCCAAGGCTACTTCACTCTCGAATAGAGTGCTGGTCCAGCTCGGGTGCCAATCGAAGAAGCCGGCGTGAAACACTGGAGGGAGAGAGGCTCAGAGGCCCGGGCTCCGAAGTTCCATCATCATTCGGCTAAACGTGTGTGCCACGTGCATCCGGGCTTTCGCAAGTGCTTGGCGTTTCAGTACGCTCTTCGCCATGCTGCTGTGCAACCTCGCTGTCGAGGGGGCCAGTTAATATCTTCATGCAATATCCCATGCAAATGGATCATGAGGACTATGGCACCTTCCAGTGGTCGACGCTCGAGGAATTGATTTGCGAAGCGGCGCTGATGGTACAATCCATGCAGGGACCTTAGGCTGTTTAGGTTTGGATGCAGCTTGAGCTGTCGTCGAAGAGCATCGTCATGCTCGACTGTATTGGATTTAGAGTCAATCTAGAATAATCAACATTTTTTTGGGCAGGAGCCGGGCAAGAAGAGAGCAAAAAGAGAGGGAGAAAGCAGAGAGCGCAACCCGCGCTCATGGCGAGCTCTTGAAGAGTCTATAAGCTCTCATATACGCGCCTGCGCTACCTGCGCCGCAAACCTGCTCATACTCACTCGGCATTTCGGTATCATCGCATCAATGCGCTTTGACGAAGACTTTCCTGACCTCACAGACCTCACACCAACCTTTTCCCTGGATTGCAAACGTTGGATTACCTGCATAGCACTCTTTCATCACGAAGATGACTCCACCGACGAGGCAGGTCAATCTTGCTCTTCCGAGCGAGCGAGGGAGCTGCTTATAGACACGTAGCAAAAGATTGGTTTTTGACCTTTGCTTGCGTCCCTGGTTGTATTAGGAAGATTGCTGGCTGACACATCTGTTACTCTCCCACCCGTTCTCCCACTGATCTTTGGAAACTTTTCACGCCTACATCACCGCTCTTGAGACTGCACGAAGTCCATTTTCCGACAGCACTGCGATTTGGCAGACAAATGCGAATTGTGCAGCCCATCGAACTCACTTGGTCTTGCATATCAAGTAGCTCCTTCGCAAGAAGCGTCTGTTGGTACAAGAACCAGCCTTCGCTCTGCTGCAATGCGAGGATTGCAACCGATCGCGTAGAGCGTTTACCGTCTTTGTGGAGCTTTTAATGTTCACACCTATCACCATCTAGCATTCGAACGAATTTGCCATGCATGCATTCACATCCCCTGCGAAGAGGATGCCAACGCAATTGGTCGATCATTATTTCTTAATCACAATCGCTGCGCGATTGAGCGGTTATTGATCTTAGCGCTGCAAAAACCTACCCCAGCGAGACCGGAGAACTGATGAGGCGCTTCGAGGTTCGGTTAAATACGCACAGACAGCAAATGCGCGCACATGATTGGTTGAAATAACAACACTTCTCCAAAGTTATACCACGCAAGAAGCATCATTGTATCCCACTGCATCGTTGAAGTGGACGGCGGCTAGACAAATAAAGATGGGTCCCGATTTTGGACACCATTTTGTAATAATATGTGTTGAGAGAAGGCGCTCTCAAAGAGTACTCGACACTTTTTCCCCACCTCTTCCGTGACAACGTGGTCTTCCTGACAGTCGATTACGCTCGCAGCCTGCACACAAACCTGTGGTGCGATGGTTCCTCTGCATTGGGGTTGCCTTGTTATCTCCAGCCTAGCAATAACATCAGCAAAATCTGTTCCAGCGTCACTGTGCTCAGGGTCAAGTGTTTCATGCCCTGAGGAGTGGAATTTCACATCAGCAAGATCTGACTCAAGCACCGTGGGAACGTCTAGCGCTGCAAGGATTCGACCGGCCGCGCAGAGCGAAAGCGATGCTGCAATCAATCCTTACCCGACACAAGACGGTCGAAAGAGGCAGAGGAGCACGGGGATATTGAATATTGCACCATATGCCAATTCCACTTCAGAATCTGGAACCAAAACCGTTGCTTCCATTGTTCGTTCGACAAAACAAACTAATGCGTCGCTGTCGAAGAATATTACATCAGAAGCGTATGCCTGCCAACGGAGCTCAGTAGCTTACGAAGAAGCTAAAGCTGCACTATCTTACTCAACGACCTACGAGAGTCAGAGCTGGAGCGTTCCGGTGGGCCTTGCAGACGTGTATACTACTGTTGAAGGCATTCCTGTCGCCCACGGAACTTTGACCTCCACTGGCATAACTTGGACGACTTCAACGTATGCGTACAGTACTGCAATTAATAAAACATTTTCGGAACCTGACTGTTGGATCAACCATGAAATCTGTATTGACATGTACAGCGACTACATGGAGAGTATGGGGCTCACATTATATGTTGACGACCTTCCTCCAGTCAGCCCTGCACCAACAAACTCCCCGCGGTGTGCAAGGCCGCTCTTTCCTTTGAACAGCGAAGGCGATGGGACTTCAATCATTGGTCGTAAGTAAAATTCCCGCAGTCTTTTTGCACAGAGCTACTGCTGATAGATGAAAGCACCTTGCTCGTTCTGGGGTGGCAACGTCGAGCTATTCTACTGGCCTCCAGAGCCAAGTACGGTTTCTAGTCCCATCACTGCAGCACCCACAATGGCGAGGGAAGCTATCACTGTGATTCGTAATACGACGCTGACTATGACTTCACCGTCTGTTTACGTTTCTTTTGACGTCCTCACTGCATGGAGCGAAGCAGCAAAATGGGTCTTTGAGGACTTTGGAGGGGTCTCCGATATAGTTCTTCAGAGCCAGATCGGCGACACTTACAGCAATTACATTTTACCGATGGATCCTCAAGATGTCTCTACCATTCGCTTGATAGTGAGCGATTGGCCACAGTACTTACATTCGCTGACCGCCTACGGGAGCCGAAATGGAGATTTGATCTCTGGAAGCTATGATCACACGACAGGATCACACAGTGGATATCTTGGCGAACCTTTTCCGATGGATTTTGCGGGTCTGACAGCGCCGTCGCCACGAGAGTATTTCTTGAATCCAGCTTGGGGGTGTTCTTATGGAGGAGATATGGAATGCGGTACCATCTTCAATGGAGACTACAAGCCACAACTGTCTCTGCCCTCGCAGCTTTATAACTTGGATCCTGCTTGGAGCTCATGTGAGCCTTATCTACTCGGAGTCTACGACCCGTACGTTGCACGAGGTCGACTCTGTGATAAGCAAAGGCTGACTACGTGAATCCTAGGCCGAAGGCACTGACTGCCGCGAAATCGCTCAACGCTCCTGCATATCCGACTGAGGCTCAGCCAAGTCTAAGCACTCCAGCGGAAGCAGCAAGCATGCTTGCATCTCCCACGCCTTACGCTACGAGAACGGGAGATCCCACTCTACTATTCAATACAAAGTGGGGAGCTGCGTCCAGCGAAACGTCGCCGAGCTCTTCGAGCGTCCAAGGGTCTTCACAACATCATGACCAAGAATCCGGATCTGCGGTCAGCCAGCTTGAATCCGAGCGAACCGAGGCATCAACTATAACGTCCGCAGAAGAACTTGTTGCAGAGACTCCTTCGTCGCTGTTGAATCTTCATGCCTCTCACACAAGCGATGCTCCTCTCCCTGCTGTAGTCAGCGGTGCACAACCTGGGAGCTGGAACGAGGGTCCTACAGCTGCCACTGCCTCAGCCAGTCTACCGACACACAAGTCTGATCCGACAGGCCCGAGTGCTGAGACGGACACTGGAAGCAAAGCGGCCCAGACAGGTTTAGGCACGTCTCAGCCCGGCAACGCGCTCTCTGTCCTGTCTGCCGCATACGAATCGTACTTGTCGACTGAGACAAGTACTGCTCTGCCTGTAGTAGTGACCTCGTCTCTCTCGATGGAGACGCCCACGACACAATCTACAGTGTTGAATCTTGGCTCGACCTCCCTCACCATTATCGACCCAACTCCAGGAGGAGCCATCATAGTGGGCACTAGCACAGTACAACCAGGAGCCCAAGTGACATTCGACCAGCAGACGATCAGCTATGGCTCGAGCGGCCTTGAACTGGTTGATGCAGGTTCGACAAGCACGTACGTTTTCGACCCGATGCCTACCTCTCCTAAAGCCCTTGAAGAGGATCAAGATGGCCGCGAGACTTTCACGATAGGGCGTATGACGGTGTACAAACTAAAGAAAACCGGACTAGCGGTTGTCGCTGGTACAACGTTATCCGTCGGTGGCTCTGCGCTTTCAACAGAAGGACAAGAGCTGAGTCTGGCACCGTCAGGCCTCGCTGTAGCAAGCGGCTCCGGAACCAAGCTCTTGCCCTTTACTACTGCTGCGGACCCTCCATCATTAAATGTCAGTCCTGAAGTTGCTACTTTGACCATTGCAAGCAGTACCATTACTGCGACTCGACTTGCTCCGACCGCTGTACTCGTCGGCGAAAGCCAAACGCTACAAGTCGGCGGTACAGCGTATGCAGCTGATGATGGAATCGCATTGACACTTGGTCAAGAGGGCTTGGTAATAGCCGACGGAGACCAAACCAGCACTGTACTTGCCACCAGCAGACTATTCCCTTCACCATCCAACCAAACCGTGATAACAGCCGGTGGACAGACATGGACCGCCGCACCGCTGTCGAAGAACGACGGCTCACAGGTAGTCTCAATCGGGGACACGACGCTCTACCTGCACGGTCCTGCCCTAACACTCTCTGGTGAAGTTCTCACCGCTGCTAGCGACGGGAGGCTAGTAGTGCAGGACTCGAGCATGACGACTACAGTCCGATTACCTGCGCTCGTCAGTCAAGAAAGTGCCGCAGCTTCTACTACATCTGGGACTGGTGCTGAGTCTGACGCTGAGGAGGAAATGACCTCAAAAGTGCCAAGCGAATCCGAACCCACCACGACGACAGCCAGCTCAACGGAAAGCGTTCGTGGTGCTGGAGTGAGCAACTCTGCTGATCTGTCGTTGGGGTTGTATATACTTGGCTTGTTGTCGCTTCTTGTGTAGATACTATAGAGAAATCATAGAGTCTCACCTCCTTTTCCCTGGGCCTGATACAGAGGATAAAATTCCACGTGAGAATGAGCTTGATTTTCCCGCTTCCCTCCCTGTGGCTTTCTACTTGCCCTTACCCCGGAAAGACATGTTGATTGCAAGGAGACTGGAGAAGAGTTTCAGGCGGAAGGCAACGATTAATACGAGGGCTTGGAGGCCGTATGACTGATGAGGGATGGGGGAAAAAAATTAGTGATGAATTTTAAAGGAAAAAAGGGAGAGTCAAGCTTTTGGATAATGGATGTCTATACATACAGAACCTCTCCTCCGCCCCCCAGCCCCGTTCTTTCACAACGAAAAAATTGGGAGCTGAAGCAATTGCAAAGGGTAAACCAACGCCGATACGCCATCACGCTATGCAATCTCCCCTTTCTCCCCCAAGTACCCAGGATGGAAGGGAGGCGAGGTGAACAAACGGAAACTGTCTCAATCCCACCTCCTTCACTTCTCCTCAAGGGAATAAAAGAAAGAAACAAAAATTAACTTGAACCGGGTACAATAGATCCTTACATCCCAATCTGCCCCCTAACCCACTTCTCCAGCCCGCCCTTAGCAATAATCTCCTGGACATTGGGGGGCAGCTCGCCGACGCTCTGGCGCCACTCGGAGCCGCCTTCGCCCTCGCGGACGATGACTTCCGAGCGTCGGACGTCCCAGGTGAAGGTCCAGCCGGTGCGGATGGTCAGCTGTTGTTGGGGCGGGGGTTGCTGCTGGGGCGCCGGTTTGGGGGAGTCGAGACTCTCGGCGTTGAGGGCGGGTTCGGTGATGGGGGGTTTGCCTCCGGCTTGGCCCGTGGCGGCAGCGGTAGTGGTGGCAGAGGGGGAGAAGGCGGCGCGGAGGCGTTGGATCAGTTTGGGCACTTCGACCCCCATCAGCGCGTTGTTGATCGCGTTGCGCCCGAAGATGTTCCCGAAGCTGCCGGCTACGACGAGGGGGATCTTCTTCGCGAGGAGGGCTGTGGCGGCCTGCTCGCGTGAGCTGCCGCAGCCGAAGTTGAACCCGCTGACGAGGATGTCGCCGGCGCGGGCGATCTGGGGGAAGGTCGGGTCGTAGTTTTCCATGGTTACGGAGGCCATTTTGGCCGGGTCTGAGGAGAAGGCGTCGTCGTAGGTGTATTTGCCTGGGTAGATGGCGTCGGTGTTGACGTTGTCGGCGTTGCACCAGACGATCTCGCCGGAGACTTTTTCGGGGAAGCCGGGGAGGATGTCGGTCAGAGTAGTGCTTGATGGTTCGTCGGATGAATTCTCGTTGGATTTCAGAGGTAGGGCGGTTGAAGCGCCGCCGCCACCGTTGGAATCGGCTGTGAGTCGGTCTTCGCCTTCCTTTACAGCCGCCTCGGCTTCCTTAACCAGCTTGTCTAACGCATCCTCAATCGTGATCATCCTCTCCTCTTCTGGGATTCCGTCTCCCTCTCCCTTGTTAACTCCTGTCCAGCCCTCAGGAGTCTGATACCATCCCGGTCCCGCCAACTTTCCTTGCAAAGCAGAAGCAGCTACGACCTCGGGGCTTCCCAGGTAAGCCTTGGCATCTGTGCTTCCCATTCTGCCCTTGAAGTTCCTGTTCGAAGCGGAAATGCCCACCTCGCCTGGCTCAAGAAGCCCAGTACCAAGGCCGATGCAAGGACCGCAGCCGGAGGGAAGCGGTTCAGCGCCAGCTTCAAGCAAGGCTTGCCAGTCGCCCTGTTCTTCGGCAGCTTGCTGTTCCGGGAGAGAAGCAGCGGCAATGTAGAACTTGACGCCGTCAGCGATCCGTGGGATCTTGCCTTCAGGGTGTGCAGCAGCAGCATCCTTGAAGACCTTGGCGGCGGCGGCGATATCACTCCGACGGCTGTTGGTGCAGGAGACTAGATAGGCCTTGTCGACTTTGATGTTCTGCTGTTCGAGCTCTGCGAGTGGAGTGGCAACTTTGACGCTGTTGGGGCCGGAGACGTACGGAGAGAGGGTCGAAAGATCTAGGTAGAGCTCTTTGGCGTACTTGGCGCCTTTGTCGGCCGTCAAGGGGTTGCCGAAAAGTTCATCCAACCGTTCATGGTTGAAGCGCTGGGTTGTCTTGCTTGCGGTTTCGGAGGGCGACGTGTACATGCTGGCTTCTGTGGCCTTGTATCGTAGCCATCCTCTCAGCACATCGTCAATGGGGAAGAGCCCAGAAAGGGCACCCCATTCGGTCGTCATGTTGGCGATAGCCAGTCGGTCATCCACTGGCAATGAGCGCATCGTGGTCGTGTCGCCAGTAAACTCAATCGCGTGATTTAGGACCTCGTCGTTGTTGAACAGACCACACAGAGCCACAATCACATCCTTACCAGTCACACCTTCGGGGAGAATCCCAGTAAAATTGACGCGGGCAATAGGCGGGATCTGCCACCATGTCCGTCCTGTCGCCCAGATAGAAGCTGCATCCGTCCGTACTACCGGCGTCCCTAAGCAAGCTACACCACCGTACATGTTGCTGTGGCTATCACTGGCGACTGCCATGGTACCCGGCCAGGCATAACCTTCCTCCACCATGATCTGGTGTCCAATACCCCTGCCGGCGGGATAGAAGTCGACGCCCTGGTTCTTGGCGAATTCCTCGATCTGGCTATACTTCTTCAGATTCTTCTCCGTCTTGTTCTGGACATCGTGGTCCAGCGTCATGACAATCTGGTTGGAGTTGTGGATCTTCGAGGCGCCAATGGACATGAATTTAGTCGCGACGGGCCAGGAGTTGTCGTGGGTCATGCAGTGATGCGGTGCGAGCGTGACATAATCGCCCGACTTGACCACCTTCCCGTCCGGCAGGCCATGGCTGTAGCGCTGGACGATCTTCTCGGTCAAGGTCTGCGGAGTGGTGGGAGGAGGCTCTTCTCGGGAAAGGAGCTCGGGGGGAGTAGAGGCGAGCTGGGAGGGGAAGGCGTCGAGGGTCTCGGCTTGGCATCTTCGGAGGGAGGTGGTGAGGTACCGGGGACGATGGTGAAGGTGTGTGCTGGCCGGGAGGGTGGCTCGCGGAAAGGCGCGAGCTGGGCGGAGAGCTGCTGGGGAGCGGAGGAGTCTCTGGAGACTGCGGCCGGAGCGGAGGGCGGCCATGGTTCAGGCGCAGGGGGCGCGTCTATCTCGTCTCTATCATATACGTGGGAGAGGAGTCTTTGTGATACTCCTTTGACTCTGTCGCAGATGATGGCTCAATCAATACAATAATGAATATTTCGTCCAACCAATGGCGAGTGTCGCGATTATTCCATCGGCCATGAAACTTTCTCCCGATGTCGGCTCTTCCCCAGGAAACTAAGGTCCTGTGCTGCTTTAGAGCGCGGCCGTAGCCGAAACGGTTCGTTCAGGGTGGCGGCAGAAATGCATGCAGCATGCCCCTCCATCCATCGACTCATCCCCTCCATCTCATATCAAAAAAAGATAAATTCCCTTTTAATTCTCACACTGCCATTCTCTTCTCCAACGCATGTCCTCTCTTCTCCAAACAATCACTGCCCCCTTCCGCTCTTCATCTGCCCCAAAAATGGTCAACCGAGAAGACGTCCACTACTTTGGCGCCGGCCCTGCCCCGCTTCCCACCCCAGTCCTTGAATCTGCCTCCAAAGTCCTGCTCAACTACAACAACACCGGCATTGGTCTAACTGAGCTTTCCCACCGCTCCTCCGAAGCCAACGCCATCCTTGCACACACCCAATCCTGCCTCCGCAAGCTCCTCGACATCCCCGAAAGCGATGGACCGGATGGCTACCATATCCTCTTCCTGCAGGGCGGCGGCAGCGGAGAGTTCAGTGCCGTAGTCTACCACATGGTCTCCGCATGGCTTGGGAAGCTGGCCAAAGAGAAGCAGCAGGGTCTCGACCAGGAAGCAGAGAAGATGAAGCTCGACTACCTTGTCACGGGGTCCTGGAGTCTGAAAGCAAGCCAGGAAGCCGCACGCCTGGTAGGCAGCGAGCACGTCAACATCGTCACCGACAGCCGCAAAGCCCGTTCAAACGGTAAGTTCGGCACTATCCCAAAGCCAGACGATTGGACACCCACCAAACACGCCGAGAACGTCGCCCTCACCTACTACTGCGACAACGAAACCGTCGACGGCGTCGAATTCCCCTCCCTCCCGGGCTCCGGCAACTTCCCCAACCTCGTAGCCGACATGTCCTCCAACTTCCTCTCCCGGCCCATCAACATCCGCGCCCACGCCGCCATCTTCGGCGGCGCGCAAAAGAACGTCGGCACGACAGGCATCACGCTGGCCATCATCTCCAACGCCATCCTGCCGCCGCACGCCTCCATGGCCGAACCCACTTTACTCCGCAAGCTCGGCCTGCCCAACGGCCCCATCGTGCTCGACTGGCCCACCATCAGCAAGAACAACTCCCTGTACAACACCCTCCCCATCTTCGACGTCTGGATCGCGGGACAAGTCATGCAACGCTTGCTCGACCAATCCCCCACCGACAAGTCCCCCCGCATCACCGCCCAGGAATCCGCATCTAACCAGAAAGCCGCCCTGCTCTACTCCGCGCTGGACTCGCATCCGGAGACGTACCACGTCGTGCCGGACACCGCAGTGCGGTCGCGCATGAATCTGTGTTTCCGGGTCCGTGGCGGGGATGAAGGGGTGGAGAAGGAGTTTCTGAAGAAGGCGGAGGCGCAGGGGCTGTTGGGGCTCAAGGGCCATAGGAGTGTGGGCGGCATGCGGGTCAGTAATTACAATGCCGTGCCTGTTGCGGCGGTGGAGAAGCTTGCGGCGTTTTTGGTCGGGTTTGCGAAGGAGGTGGAGGAGAAGAAGTGAGGGGAAGGGAAGGGAAGTGAGTGAGATGTGTTAAGGGATGGAAAAGGCTTGTATCTGGATTGTTCCTTTATTTTTCTATTCAAAAGCGTGGGCGTTAGGTCGTGAGAAAGGAGGAGGGTTGGATGGACAGGATTTTTTTCGCGAAAAGGGATGGTGGTTCTTTCTATGCGCTGAGCTGTTGGCATTAAACATCATTCAACATTACCAAAAGGAATGCATCACAGTTTACACGCTATGTCCCGATGCATGCGAGATAGCATGTCGAATCATTCTATGTATTCTCATACCTTATGTCGAGCATCCACTAATCGATTGCCCGGCGAATAGAATCTTTGCGTTGTAGTGCAGGATTCCAATACATCGAATTCGATCACAAAGCTGCGGCTTCGACGAGGCAAAGATGCCGATCCCTTGGGAATTGATCCAATTTGTCGAGAACTACTTTACTGATATGCCCACTTCTGAGACTAGGAGAGGATATCTTTAGTCGTTGCAGCCATCCTGTGACGCAGGGGTTTGCTTGTAACATGTCAAGTTCTTATACGGTCTTTTCCTTTTCATTTCTTTTATGGTTTTATTTTACCCTTTTGCTTCTCTTTTAGGCTCGGCTCTGAGGATACAGCGACACAAAATCTCACCTGATTTTTGTGCACCATGCATTCCAGGAATATTATATCAACCATATGGTGTGTCTGATCGGCGCGTCGTTGTTTTAACAGCCCTCCGCGTGGGAACGGTCTAGGCGATCCGCTTTTCGAGCAGGCCGAACGGCTGGCTGGAACGGGATGACTAACGCTACAGCATGGCCAACGCTTCCTCCACCTATTATGGATTCACTAATATCCAACGCTATGACTGGCCCGTAACCTGTCTCTATTGCGAATCAAGTGACGAGCGAGCCTCACAATGCTGCAGGCGCTCGGCCATGGAGCTCACCTTCGTGCATCAGTACGCAGGTGACACGCCGAAACGGAGACGGCTGGCGAAGGCGTGCGAGTCCTGCCGAGCCCGGAAGGCAAGTGCATCGTCCGCGTTGTTACAGCGCCGGCTCATCTTCACCACCCGAACTATCGTCTAACCTTGGCTGCTTAGAAAAGATGCGTTCACTTCGCAAACGGCGATCATGAAGGCGAGACGGACGCCAGTGATGGCGCTGCGGCCGCTCATAACACCGAGCGGTCTTCGGCCGAAACGCCCAATTCTACAGGCGGTGGCAAACGCTTCGTCAGTGATTTGAACCCCGAAGCCGCCTTCCTCAATCGAACGAGCTCGCATGACGGCGAGACGCAAAGGCCGCCGAACGACGATATAGGGATCTGGGTCGATCGACAGGAATTCGAAGCCCTTCTCAAGCACAAGAACCAGTCTACCGGTGGCGGCGGAGGGGCCAGTCGACAGGCGTATGCGTCTAGTACCCAGCTGGAACGACCGCATTCGGCTGTCCTTGGTCCTCTTATCGATATTTACTTCCGCCGCATCCACGTCTTCCTGCCGTTGCTGGACGAGGATGAGTTTCGCCAGCAACATGCAGCGGGGCTTGTACCAGAACCACTCGCTCACGCGGTGTGTCTGGTCGCTGCGAAGGATGCCCAGGCTGAACCGCACCTGAAGCTCGGAAATTCATCGACCGCGCTCCCCCCTCGAGATTTCTGCAGTCGGCTTCACAGTTCCGTGATGGGAGCCCTTCGAGCGCCTTGTAAATATGACAAGGTCACGCTCATTAGGATTTTGGCTCTAGTCTCCATGCACAACGTAAGCTTTGAAACGTTTTGACACCGACTAGAGGCCGTGAGCAATTACTGACAACGATGTGACAGGAAGGAGCAGATGTCGCGGAAGACGCCTCCATGCTCCTATCGCAAGCCATGCACCATGCTCAAACCCTAGGAATCCACCTCGGACAACAATCGACGACACCCACCGGCATGGATCTAGCCATGAAACGCTTATTCTGGTGCCTGTACGCTCTAGACCGAGCCAACTCCAGCATGAACGGCCGACCCATCATCATGAGCGACGTGGACATTGCCATCGACCCATTCCACCCCGGCGAGAGCGGCTTCCCCGCTTTCGAAGCCTGGCTCCGCATCACGGACCTGCTCAACCAAATCATCGACTTCTACCGGCCGCGGGTGTCGGTCGACCTCACAGGTTGGGAAGACCACTACCCGGACCTGGAAAGCATCTTCGACGCCTCGCAAGCCTGGGAGCTCTCGCAGTCCGAACAAGCCACCCTGCACCTCTTCTACCTCTGCACCGCCGTCCTCTCGCACCGCTCGCGCGGCATCAAGCAGATATCCCGCGGCACGCACTCGTCGATCCGGCAACGGCTCTGCGCCAGCGAGGTCCTGCGTCTGATGGAATCCAGCTACGGGCTCGAGCTCAACGGCCTGCCGTTCGTCCCTTACTCCGTCTCCCTCGCCCTGTCCGTCGCTTACCAGCACCTCCGCCAGTCGCAGTTCCGGCACCAGCAGGAAGACGCCCGGGCGATGGTCCGCCAGTGTACCAGGATCCTGCACGCTTTACGGCGGACCTGGAGCTCGGCGGATGCGATGGCGACGTTGGCTCAGAAGGTCCTGGATGAGCTTGATCGCGCCCCGAGTCTGGCTTCGTTCCGCGTTAAGCGCGTCCCCGTTAGTGCGGCGGGCGGGGGAGGTACGAAGACCGGCGGCGTCGGCCGCTCGGGAGGCGGGGCGGCAGCGGGTGTCGATGAGCCTTGTATGCCGGCTTTGAATGGTGATCGAACGGGGCTGAAGGATGCATTGTTTCAGCAATCTGCTGATCCTGTTGTCAGTGGAGGAGGAGGAGGAGGAGGAGGAGGAGGCGAGTCAGCCGCGCCGGGGATATCAGGTTCAACGAGTGGTGATAAGACCAATCTCCCAAATGATCCTTCTTCTTCTTCTTCCCAGGCACAAGATGGGGGTGCCACTGGGAGTGGAGGTGGTGGTGGCGGTGGTAACGGGGGAGGAGTCGACTTATTCAACGGCATGGACGATATCTTCGGCACATATCTGGACCCCAATTATCCGAATCTCGAGGATTTTTCCTTTGTGGATAATATGCAGCCGTTTGACTGGAGCTCTATGACATGAATTGGACCGCCTATATGGGATGGGGAGATCAATCCGTTGTGGTAGTAGCTGAGAAGGACCACCAGATTTTTCTAAAATTTTCTTAATTGCATGAGGGGGAAGGGGGACATCTTCTTCATATTCAGAGAATCAGGACGCAAAGGAAAAACAAGAAAGAAAATGTATGTTTCATAGGCGATGTAGGGGGTGGAAAAAGGCAAAGATCGATTCCGCATATCTGGGGTCGTCCCAATCCTTTTTTCTTCCCAATGTCCTGAACCTTCCAAGAGCCGGGAAACAATGGAAGGAGGGAGCCTATACCCTTGTAAAAAAAAAAAAAAAAAAAAAAAAAGAGGCCCGCAAGATACTCGTACAAATGACTTTACCCCATGGTCCCATCCCACCTGCCGAGAAGATCAATCTTCTTGCTTGAATGAGATTTCGAATGGGATTGACACATCTCTTTTCCCTTCCATGATCATCAACTGCGAAGTTCTAAGCTTTACCCTGGAGCCAGGCTCTTCTTCTGGGTTTTTGCAAAAGTATCATCCGCCCCAATCGATCAAGGAAATTTGTCTCCTTGGCCCCCTCTCAGTGTTTTCCTCCAGTTCCCCCCCGCCCCCCCTGCCTTCCGCTTTCCTTTCGTCTTTCCTTCTGCCCTAACTGGCTGGTGAGACGGTAAAAGAAGAAGAACAACAACAAGAAGAAGCTCAGGGGTCCATCACAGCAAAAAAAAAAAAAAAAAAAGAAAAAGGTCAACAAACGCCAGAGAAGAACGCCTCGCTAGCCCCATAATCTGATTTCCCCACTTTTTTTTTTTTGGCATCGTTCCAAAGTATAAAGATAAAGATATATAAGGGGAAAAAAAAGGTGATCAAAAAAGACGATCCGCATGTCCAGGGCACCCCTATTGCCCAAGACGGGAACGAGAGAGAGAGAGAAGAAAGGACACCGTTATCCTTCCACTCTACTCCCACCCCCCTAACCCCGTCACAGCCTCCTGCGCCGCGACCGCCGTATTCACCGCAACCTGGTACGCGGTCCCCGCGAGCTCGACCACGGCCCCGGACGCCGCATGCGCGCCATCGCCTAGCTTATCTGCTGCTGCTGCGGCGGCGGGGATGTGTAGCGTTGTGGTGGTTGATGATGATGTGGTGTCGGTCCAGGTGCCGTAGACTCCGCCCGCGCAGTAGTAGTACCCCCGGCGGGAGATGGTCAGGATGTGGTCGGGTAGGTAGAGGATTACGGCTAGGAGGAACATGGAGAGGGTGAGGAAGAGGATGGAGTCTAGAGTGAGGAAGGAGGTTGGGGGTTAGCGATGGGGTCTGTCTTGCTTTTGAGTGGTCGGGTGGGAGAGAGAGAGACTTACTAAAGACGAATTTCTCCGTGGGCGTGAGCATGTATAGGGCGAAGGTGACTTCGTATTGGTAGTTCTTCTTCTGTAGCCAGCGTACGAGGCCGGTAGGTTGGTAGAGGAGGAAGGTGGCGGCCATGATGAGGATGGCGGCGAGGGTGGCATATTGGGTGGTCGGGCTGAGGATCTCCATTGTGGGAGGGGTGTGGGTGGAGGGTGGAGTGTTTGTCGTGGTCGTGGTTGGGGAGAGGCTCGGGTAGTTGTGTTGTAGGCGGATCGTGCTTCGCGGCTTCACATGGGCATACTTAGGTACCTAGGTATGTATTGTCGTCTTGTGTAGAAGGCGCAATGGTTGTGAGGCGCGATTGCCTCGCGCTGGCCGGGTTGGGGGGTGGTTTCCTTGATCGGAGGGGTTCAATGGATCCTTCCAATTGGTGTTGCAATTGTTGATGTTGTGGTGGTGGTGGGATGTAATGGTGGCAGTGGACTGACAATGGAATGGAAGAGGAGAACAGATGATGTTGATGGGATTGGAGAAGGGGAAGGGTTGAATGACGATGATGTTGTTCGACTGCCAACTTTGGGGCACAGACGGGGCTTCTTTCACATGGCACGACGCGTCGTTTCAGGGTCCAAAGTCAGCTCCAGATCGTAAGCTAAAACAGGCCAGTCAGCCCACTCGGAACTCTGAACTCTCGCAAATAAGCTCCCAACCGCTACTGTAGCCCACACGCGGCACGGTTGGCTGTGCGGCCCACCTGCTAATCTTATCTTGCATTGTCCGCCTACTACTCGACCTACCACTAGTAGACTACGAGCACCACTCCAAACACTATCGATGAGATGACAGGACGGCTCGTAAATTGCATGGGATCAAGATTACCTGCAACAAGCGTCAAACACTCCTCATCACATCCTCCTCCTCCTCATCACCACTGCCAATGCTTCCATGTCTCCTCCGCACCCCAGCAGCCAACGCGGCACGGCCTCCCACCACTAGCCTCCTGAAAGCGATCGGCAGCCCACGCCGCACCTTCACCGGCACCACCCGCCCATACGAAAAAGCACTGCCCCCACGCCCCAAGATCCCCGACACCGAGATCGAAGAGAAATTCCTCAAAGGCACAGGTCCGGGAGGGCAAAAGATCAACAAGACCTCCTGTGCCGTCCAACTACGCCATCTCCCCACGGGCATCGTGGTCAAGAGCCAGGAGACGCGCAGTCGCGAGCAGAATCGCAAATTCGCGCGGAATATCCTCGCGGAGAAGTTGGATCAGTTGGAGAAAGGGGATCGGAGTCGGAGTGCGATTAAGGCGGATCGCGCCAAGTCGAAGAAGGCGAGTGCGGCGAAGAAGTCGCGCAGGAAGTATCGGAAGTTGGAGGAGGAGAAGGTCGGGAGTCAGCATGCTATGCCGGATGAGGATTTCGATGGTTCTTGTGGACCTGAGATGAGTGCAGAAGAGGAAAGGAATGATGGTGAAACGCGGAATTCCGTGCCGGAGAAGAAGCATGATGGCGAGAATGACGGGAAGACGTGAGAGATTATCCACGAGGGGAAGATGTGGGACACAGTAGATGCTAATGTGGGTGATCTACTCCCCCAAACGAAACATCCGCATCTCACCAGTCTATCTTCGACGACAGGTCGAGATCAGGAAAGAGAGCTGCTTACTACGACGTGCGATGCTTGTCCTGTGCATTTCTCATCGAGATCCTCGCGAGGAACACACAGTTCTATGGCATATCGCAAAGGTCTCGACGTCATACAAGACATTCATCTTGCAGCGAAGAGGGCCGCGGCTCGGTATGAGATTCGCCCCCTTCCGCAAAGGCAGTCAGTGCGAAAGCGTTTGACGGATCGGCTTGGGAGCTATGCACGGCGAGCTATGCGCTCGCAGCAGTCGTGACAAGTGGTATGTGTAGCCCAGCGAGCAAGGGCCGATTAAGCTTGGTTTGATCAGAAGGGCGCCGAGCGATGGCTTCGTCGCTACTGGAAAGCAGTAAGAGAAGGGGTTGTTTCAGAGGGAGCATGGCAGCGGAGTAGTCCCATCGATGTGACTTCACCGACGACGGATTTGTGGATGCAGAGTCAATGATCTATAGGAGGTTGAGAGAAAGACACTTAGACAATCTATTGAACGTAGACGCCGTTTATGAGACGCTGTTGTCTTATCCATCTTATATTAGAAGAGTCTTTGTCAATGTGGTATCGAGACGGGATGAGGATGGTGGTTGATCGCAAAGTTAGCGAACCGCCAGGTCGGTCATTCGGGGGCCATGTCTATTGCATGAGCAAATCAACCGTATACAATATGATCAAGGGGTCTTCTGTCTCAATCCATCTACCTACTTTCGATACTGTAACTAGTATATCTTGGCTCACCCTCACGTGGGGAAAGCTTCTTCCTGTATTGCTCTGGCCGGCTTCAACTTTGCGTCGGTTTAGCGTAACGACGGGAGAAACGTCGACACGTCCCCCCGGGATTCGCGCATTATGACGTTGGAGCGCGTCGACAGGTTTCAGCCACTCTCAATGTAGAGACTCTAGCTTTACCAGCCTCCTCGTCCTGTATTAGTATATACAGACTGATAATCAGCCACTTTCCACACCGGACTATTGGAAGCGCCGTATCAACTTTGGTAGAGACCCGCCCCGATACGCATCCAATTCCTACTGGCGACCATTGAAGCTTTCGAGCTTTACTACCGTACCGCTTCAATCACCAACTACTACCAACATCATCATGGCAAAGCCAGGCGAACCAAAAGAGAAACCACTCAATGAGTATGCAACCCATCCCTAATCCAACCCCCTCACATCCCAAAGAAAACAACCCCTAACCCCCAATTCACCCAATCCAGACTCCTCTCGCACGACATAGTCGACATCTACGTGGGACCCGAAAACACGCACTGGGCCCTGCACGAAAAACTCCTCTGCCACCGCTCCCCCTACTTCCGCAACGTCTTCTGGACCAACACGCCAACCAACAAGGGGAACCGCCAAAACCAGACCTTCGGCTTACCGGACGACGACGACGTGCCCTTCCGCCACTTCGTCGGCTGGCTCTACAGCGACCATGTCCCGCCCCCCCGCGAAGAGAAAGACCTCACCACCCTCATCGACCTGTACCTCATGGGCGAGAAGTGGTCGATCCCGCGCCTGACGCTGAATGTTCTCGAGACGATTAGGGAGTATTACCACGAGACTTCTTCCTGGCCTTCGCTGAGGAGAGTGCAATATGTCTACGCGAACAGCACGCCGGATTCCGCGCTGCGACAACTACTAGTCTCCTGCGTGGCGCGGATGTTGGTTTTGTCGCCGCCTGAGGGGGAGAAGATGCCGGAGCATTGGGAGAAGGCTTTAAGAAGGAATGGACAGTTGGCCGTGGATATCATCCTGTGTGTGCAGAAGTGGCCGTTTGAGGCGGAGAGGGTGCCGGATGCGCGGGAGGAGAGCGTGGTGCCGCTTTTTGAGGGCGGGGTGGTGAAGAGTGAGGAAGAGGAAGAGGAGGATGTGGAGAGGACGATGGTGAATGGATACCACAATGGGGAGATGCCGGAGGATGGCCAGGACGGTGAGACGCAGTATATCAAGCAGGAGCCGCGGGAGGATGACGATTCCTGAAGATCGCTTGTGCTGGTCGGGCTTTTTCTCTTCCGGGCTTTGGGTTCTTAGAATATTCGAGAGCGAGGCATGGTTTCCGATGAAATCTCTTCTGTCGGGGATCTCTTTGCTACAAAGGGGGGCTTTTTTTTAAAAAGATGGGATGATAAGCAGGCATGGCGTTTCATCAATCCTTTATTTTTGAATGGGTATACTGCACTTTCTGTAATCGAGTTTTTGGATATTGAGCAATTGGCAAGCGACGAAGCTAACGTTGGTATAGAATGCTCTTAAGGTACGACAGATACGATTGTACTTACTACCGCACAATTCCTCTTAAGTGCATTTTTTGTTTTTAAGAAAAATTAAGAAAGATCTTTAATTGACCGTCTTCATCCTCATCACCTCGCGACGATGTCTCCTGTAGCTCCATTAGCTTCTTGTCTTCTTGTCTTCGAAGGTGCTATTTGTCGGTTTAGGTATGATGGGCATAATACACTAATGGCCATAGCCCGTCTCCGCGACATGAAGAAGACGAGTGAAGGAACCTCCAAATTGGTTGCTGTATACATGAAGATCTATAGCCCGTTTTCGCAAAATGAAGCAGACGAGCGGAGAAACATCATGCGGGCCGCTGCTACGTACCCCAAGGGGCAAGGGTACTACGGGTCTACCTGGCTAGATGACGCGAAAGAACATCATCCATTTTCGTCCAATCACCAAAAAAACCCACCTCACACGACCAGCTGTCCAAAATCCACAGTAGTCGAAGCCCCACCACCTCCTCCAACACCACCGCCATCGCCCGCCCCACGCTGCCGACTAAGCTCATAGCTCAAAACCGAATGATCCTGATACATCAACATAACCCTCCACCGCCTCTGCCCCGCAAAACCAAGCGACTCCGCCCCATCCTGCACAGGCGCGGCCGCAATCCCATGCAACGGGGCAAAAGGCCTCGCACCGTCCTTCTCCTGGCGCTCAAACGGGAGGATACATTCGACGCGCATAGCGTAGACGGTCCTACGGCGCTGGTCCCGCATCTCCGCCGGGTACGAAGTCGTAGAGCCCTTGGGTAATTTGGTGAGGGAGAGGACGAGGGCGCGGCCTTTTTGGGAGGCGAGCACGATGACGCCGAGCGTGGGGATGTAGGCGTGCATGTTGAGGCGGTCGTACATGTTGAGGTAGCCAAATTGGTTTTGGATGGATTGGCGGAGGGGGTTGGCTAGGCCGACCATGGGTGGGGTGAAGGGGTTGGTTGCTTCGTCGTGGCTGCTGGTGCGGCGGTTGGAGGAGGACGTGGTTGGTAGGGAGGGTTGGAGGAGGTAGACGTTTTTGACGGAGGCGTGCAGGATGGGGCAAGGGAGGCCGTCGCACAAGCTGTTTTGGTGGAGGAAGTAGGGTTGGTTGCCGAAGAGGCGTTTGCCGCCGTACATGGCGTTGAAGGAGATGCTGTCTTCGGTGCCTTCGTCGTCTGGGTCGTCTCCGTCGCCGATGAGGGCGATGGGGTGGTCTGAGTAGAAGGGCTCTTCGTCGCTTTCAGGGTCGGGCGAGTCGGTAGCTGTGCCGTCCAGATCATCGAGTACGTCTAGTACAATTTCTTCTACGGCGGGATCAAGGCCGGTGTCTATCATGGCGACATCTTCGTCTTCTTCGCTTTCGAGCGGAACACCGCCCTCTTCGTCGTCATCGTCGTCATAATCGTTGTCATTAATGTTCTCGTCACTTGCGGCGTTCGGTGCTGCTTCGTTTTGGATGTCACGGGCAGGCGTTACTACATCTCCATCTGATGACTGTGTCCTTTCGCCAGGCTGTAAGGCTTCTGACAACGATCGCTGTGCTGAGGTACGACCCTGGGGTGAACTTCTTGGTTGTTCACGAGACCTGCGCCTGCGCGGGTTATTCATGACAAAAGCCGGTGAGTTCTCAGGCACCGTCTCTACAGTATCACTAAGATCCCACAAATGATTGTTGTCCCGGCTAGATGGCAGCGTCCCGTCCTCTGGAAGACCAACAGCTGCCTGAAATTCCCTTTCCGGTTGAAAGGAGCGAAGGTCAAGGAACATTATGGCCCAACCAGCGTTAAGACGGTCAAAGCCGCTCACTGAACCTGGCCAGGACCTACCAAAGCGAAACTGCTGAGTCGTAACATCAACTCCGCTTAGACCGTGTAGGTCCATTACTCGACAATACCCGGATATGTCTGTCGTGAGTAGCCATCGGCCCTCCGGGTCATCGCCAGTGTTGCAGAAGGAGATATACGGGATATTGGCGTCGCCGTTCAAGACTCGCTGCGTGACGTCCATTTGGCGACGATCATGCCGGTGGCCAGCTGCGTCTATGCTCTCAGACTCAGAGACTTCTTCCTCGCCATGATCGCTCAGCTCATCGTCATTTGCCACGTCGTGCAGTAGCCCGAATTTAAAAACCCTGACCTCATGTGCGTTCGAGCTGGTGGCGATGATGCGTGCTTCGGAATGTATGGCAAGACCCCACGCACTGATCCCGACGTTACTTTGAAAAATGGGTTTGATCTCATCGGCGACTGCACCAATGGCATTGTCGGGCTCCGCTCGACGTCGTATAGCTTGTACAATGTGGCGCACGAGGATAGCCTCGACGTCACCATCGTCCCGGACGGTTGCAATCACCTCGTCCCTGCCCAGATGCTGTACGATGAGGTGGTTGATCGAATGAGGCTCATGCGGGTCCAGGTAGCCTCTAAGGCCTGGACTGGTCGGCTGTGACGGCACAATCAGGACGGGATCCCGCGAGATGGCCTGGGTTGGGAACCGTGGCACATAGACGTATATATCTCTGCCGTAAGCAACAAAGTAAAAGTTGTGTTCTTGCGACAGCGCCGTCTGGCGGGGGCGAAAAGGGGAAAGGAGGGAAAATCAGCACGACTGCATCGCATCACACGGCTTCGCGGACCTGGTCCGGTGTTGCACATACCAGATTGCACCTCCAGCCCGAAATCAGTGGCACGTCGTCTCGCTCGCCACCACGGCGTCGCTTCCCGAAGCGGCCTTCAGAGCCCTGTACGCCAGTGGCGACGACGGAGAGCTCACTGAACGGTCGTTTACCCATGGTGGTGTCACAATCGTGGCAGTGGGATAAGCGCTCGGTAGGGAGGACCGGCGTGTGGTGACCTATAGCGTTGACACCTCCGGCGGCCAGCTGTCGTTGTAGTCACACGGCGTGCAGCCTCCAAGTCTTCACATGTTGTACAGTTGCTTGCCTCGCCTGGCTCGCTTAGAATCGAAGTGGTATCCAGCTTCTGACGTTGTCCCCGATGCGGATCTCTTCCGCTCCGCTGTGGCTGGTGGAGGGCCACTCGGAAGTTTTCCTGGTGGAATGCTGGACGCTTGTTCCTATTGATTATTGACGATCCAATCTCTATTATCCACCACCCACATACGCGGTGAGGTAGGCATGAATGGAGTGAAGCCAGTGTCATAATGCCCCCTCCCGTCGGAGAGTGAGGCGGCGCCGGTATAGCCAGGGCAGCATGTCACAGAGCCGTGGCCTCGGGTACCAACCTGCATGAGCAAGCTGTCTGACGCAGCCACGCGTGTGTTCCTTTGCACAAAGCCGTCGTTTCGTTACACCGCGTTCTGGATCCCAGTCGGTGGTACTATGTACATCCAAGTCGTTCAGGGTATGGCTGGTACCTACTACCTAGGTATGTACTATGTATGAGTGATGACCCAGGTTTTCGCCGGTCCGGCCAGTAGTATGTGACGAGGTGGTGTCTTCCCGCCTTCCTACTGGCCCTATCGACTTCATGCTCGCCGGCGGAGCCCGCTGCCTGCGCGTCCGCCCGTGCATGTCACGGTCGCACAGAGTCTTCGAGAGTCCCTGCTATACGGTCGGTGCGGTCGATACGGTGGTCAAGCTTCCAACCCTCGTCCGCGCATGGTCCGCTTTCAAGCTGGCCGCAGCACGTCGACCAATCCCGGTGCTCGCAGTTCGGAACCTCTTACCATCAGCCTATGGCATCCCTTTTCGCTTTCGTCTCGATGCATGAATAGGTGAATTATTTGCCGGGGAAAGGTAAACGCCCGCCCGCCCGCTCGAGCCGGGCGTGTTCGACACGTCCCATTTCCCTTCTGGACCTCACCAATAATCCCACCCCCACCCCGTCTATACAGGCGCATGAAAACTCTAATAGGAGCTCCGTCCTGTCATCATCCTCAGGTCGAACACAACGCTCCGCCGATCGTGTAGCACAGCATGAGCTGTACCTATATGGTAACAAGACCACGCTCGGTTTCATGCAGCAGTTTGCTTTGCCCATCCCACTTTTTCCTGCTTGCATCCGCGCCGCCCCCCTCCCCTGATCGTTGGTCCTCTCCAAGCATCAATAATCCCATTGTGCTACATATTTCCTGCAGTACAACCAACCATTTTCCTGCTTTTGCACCATTTATTTCTTAAGCGAGCTGGGCCTCGACGACATCCCTTTACTTCTACAGCAGGTTCATCAACTCTTCAGACGCAGGCTCCCGCCTTTCCAACCCCGGGCACTGCGTCTTCATTGTCCGATTTTGCCGCATCGTCTGCTTGAGTGGCGTTGGTTCGTCAAGAGGGCCGCTTGGTGTGTAGGGCAGTCTCGCATTAATCTGGACCATCGTCGACCCGCGCGGTCACATCTTGATCCCACTACCGGCCGTCCCAAACGAGCAGCTTACCTAGACTTGTGCTACCGCATTCTGCGACGCATAACATCGGCTCAGCTTGACTCGAAACTCAGAGTCCCATGAGTGCGCAGAGATCGGAGCAAGTGCCTATCTTCTGGGTGCCAACATCTACGACAGTCGACTTGCAGAACGCTCATATACCCTCTTCGAACTCGCCGCTTTGACCTTTACAATGAAGGACCCGAACTACATCCCCCACTGGGCTGAGGAAGTCGCACATCGTCTTCATATACACGACGACGACATTACCAACGAGAACAGGCCTTTCGTTCAGCATAACAGGTTGCCAACGCCCTCAACGATGCCCGCAGAAATCGATCTCAAGCGCTCGCGATCACCAGCTCGCAACATCGCCCAGCTACGCGATCTCTCCGCATCAGCAATCCTGATGCTCTTCACACCCGTAATGGTACCACCCGGCTTCCACACCCATGCTGAGAACAGTCCCACTAAGCCGTCTGAGGAGGTTTCCGTCCCACCAACCCCCAACGCTGCGCCACCGCCGTCGAAGATTACTACCGATCCCTTCGAAGTCCTCGGCAAAGCCCTCTCTAAACACCACCGCCGCATCCGCCACGTCCCCTACGTGCCCACTGTCGGCTTCACCGAAACGCACGAGGCCTTCCTCGCGCAGGCGGACGCCGTCATCCTCGTCTCCTGCGGGCCCGACCAGCATTCCCCCTCTATCAAAGTCGAATCGACAACCAAGGACGACTCGGACGCGCTCCTCGCCAAGCAAGCCCAGTTCGCGCACGACGCCTCCCTGGCTCTCGCCGAGATGGTGGGCGACGGGACCGAGCGGAATGTGCCCATGATCAATTTCCACTTTGGCGACGACCAGTGGCCGGATCAGGTGACGGAGTATCTGAATGTCTGGGCCGGGGAGCGGTATTCCAAGGAGTCGGTGGCGCGGATTGTGGAGTTGGTTTTTGGCGATGGCGATGGCGATGGTGCTGGTAGGGCGTGAGGAATTTTCCTGTCCTCGTCCTTTTTTCCCCCTCTTTTTCTTTTTTACCCCCTCGAAATCTAACTCTTTGCTCCGTGTGGACGGGAGTCATGAGATTCGGCAACGAGAGGACGACTTTGTCTTTGGGAAGGGGGCTCTCCTGATCCCGCATATTCCATCATGGGTGGGATTTTGGGGTGGGCGGCCCTGTCGAAGCAAACGCTCAAGCACTGATACACTAGGATGAAGCACGCGCGATTCGCGGCTTCGGAAACTGTCTTTCACCTGGCACAGCACACAGATGGGGTTTTGGGGGGGAGAGGAGGGAGATTAATGATTGTAGATGGCAAAGGACGATCGCTTTTTGAATTTCGTTATCGTACTGTCCGGTGGATAGGGATGGGGCGAGACTTTTGACGACTTTTGAACGATCTCGTGTATATGTTTCTGTATGTAACCGAGAGGCTATCTGGAAATGTGATACCTTTCTGCAAAGCCTAGTCAAGTTTAGAATCGGTGGGCGTTCGCTCATTTCTCCTTGTGCTCCGTCGTCAGTTTTATACTGAGTGATATACATATAGTAGGCCTATCGGCAATTGGTTTTACATTGTACTTGATATTTACTTTGCATTGTAGCAACCTGAATTTCCTGAGATCAGTGAAACAACACGCTGCTTAGTCATACGTGCGCTCGCTTTCTGAGCACGATCCACACGTCTTCAAACGTTGTCCCTTTCAAACGTCCTGCTACTTGTTTTTCTAGTACATCCCACGACTACGGCCATATAGACAATGTCCAAATCGGCAGACGCAGGTCATTTCTTCCAAACGACTGATGCCCTTGCGACTAGCGAGCGCAAAGCGGCAAAGGCCAAAAACAAGCATGGCGATCCGATTAAGCTGCCCTCGAAGCTTTTAGCAGTCCACGTCGACCACGCCAACAATGGGGCGGTATATGTCGCCGAGGCGGCGGGGGACGTGAAAAAGATCAATCTAGATGTGCGTTAAACAAAGAAGTCAAACAGTTTGAACGACCTATTACCCAAGTGGATTATTTAAAATCTCCTCAAGGTCGATTTAAGGAGCACCATCTGACGATCTTCTCTTTTACTTTTCCAGACGAAAGAAGTAAAGAGAATTTCCTCGACTCAAACAGCCTCCGCACCCCTTACATGCCTCGCCACTTGTTCCCAGACCGGCTGTCTATATGCCGGCTGCTGGGATAAAAACATCCATGTCCTCCCCCTCCCGACTTCACAAGGCCAGAAGCAAGAAACGACGACCTCAGCGACCACAAGACTGACAGGCCACACTGACTTCGTCAAATGCCTCCTCACCACCTCCCTCCAAGGCCAACCGATCCTCATCTCCGGCGGGGCGGACGCCACCCTCATCGTCTGGGACCTCACGACAGGCCAACCCCTGCACAAACTCAAAGGCGGCCACGTCAAAGCCGTGCAAGACCTAGCCATCGACCCCCTCAGCCTCGAGGAAACAGCAGGAGAAGAACCCTCCTTCACCCTCTTCACAGCCAGCTCTTCCCCAGAAATCCGCCGCTGGTACATTTCCCGCTCCACCGCTTACGAACTCCCGGAATCCCTCGACTCCCCGATCCGCGCCCACGATACCAGTGTGTATAAACTCCGGTTCGATTCGGACGGGGATCTCTGGACCGCTTCGGCGGATAAGACGGCTAAGCACCTCGTGCGTAGTCGCGGGTGGGAAGTCGATACTAGCCTCCCGCACCCGGACTTCGTGCGCGATGTGGTTGTCCATGAGGAAGCCGGGTTGGTGGCGACTGCGTGTCGCGACGAGGAGGTTAGGGTATGGGATGCTGCGGGATCGGAGGGGGAGGTCGTAGTGACGTATTCGGGGCATTTTGAGGAAGTGACGGGGTTGGGATTGGTAGATGGGGGGAGGGGAGTGGTTTCGGTGAGTATTGATGGGACGGTCAGGAAGTGGAGTTTGGAGAGAAAAGGGATCGCTGCGTTTCTTGAGGAGGTGCAGAGGGAGAAGAGTGGCGAGGGGCCGACGAAGAGCGAGAAGGAGAAAGAGGGCATGTTGACTGCAGAGGAGGAAGCGGAACTGGCGGAGTTGATGGACGATGATGATTGATTGGTTAGTAGCTGCGATCGGGCCTTCACGTGCATAAGCAGAGACACATAGCTTCTAACGGATCGAGAATTATTTGCGAAAGTGGTGCAGTAAGCTATTCACACTCTGCCGCGTTATCGACAGAAGACGTCTCGCTCTCGCCTCTGCGAAGAGTTGAAGAAATTCCGCCCATGCTAAACATATCCTACCTCGCCAAATGGAGAACTCAATACTCGATTCAGGAGGGGGGCGGGGGAAGGGCATAAAATTAGAATGGTTTTGGAAAACAGAAGATCTGGTATCGTCGGATAACTAAATGCTATAAAGGAAAGTCGGATAGAACACGTCCCCCTCCTCACCCATTCAAAAGAAAATCCCATGCATCATAAGCGCCAACGCCAACGCTTGAACGAAAGCTTCAACCTCCCCCAGGTTAAAGGGAAATCGAAGGTTTTTCAAAAAAAAAAAAAAAAAAAAAAAAAAAGGGCCAAATCCAAATGTCCATCCTTTTCTCTTTCTCAATTTCATACCAAAAAAGGGCCCCTCCGCTATGCCAGCATCGACTATAAAAGGTGGATGTAAATCGATGCGAAAATTTCCTGCGATTACTTTTGATCGATTACTCTCCCGCATCTGTCTTACCTCTCTCAGAAGCCGTGGGAGACGGAGGTACAACCACAGTTGTAGGCGGGGAAGGCAGCTGAGCCTCCTCATGCTCAGTTCCCGCGATAGGTTCTGAGACCTTCGGCGCGTCTTCTTGGGTGGGAGATGTTACGGCAGCCGGTTGCTCCGTCTCCTCGGCAATACTGGCTTCTTTCGCCAACGCCGGCTCGCTGTTCGTCGCACCGCCTCCTCTCCGCCGGGCGCGCCGTCGACTGCGTTCATCATCCGCGCTTTCTCTCCGTCTTCGCACGCGGAGACTATCTCCGTTCGTGGGCGCTTCGCTCAAGGGAGCCTCTCCATCCCCGCGAAGTCCCTGTAGCATGTTCGCCGCGCGGTCTGCGATGTCCTCCCCTTCGCTGACCCCACCGGCGCCGCCAGCACCACCACTGCCTGCTGGCTTGTCCTTCTCAGGACCGCCTTCAGACGGAGCATGCCCGTCTTCCGAGCCCTCATTTGTAGCGGTCGGACTGAGTAATCCGCCATTGACCTCGTCCAGGTTCTCCCCGGTCTCTGGAATCTTCTGTCCTGAGGCAACGCGGACCTGATGCCTGTCCTTCAACCTCGCGCGCCGTCTCTGCTCCCTCGTAGCCCGAGTCTGCGGGGCGGCAGCCCTGAGCTTCTCCATGAGGGCATCCATTGCGCCGGTCGAGCCAGGACTAGGCGGCGCCTCGCTCGTGGGAGACGCCGTGCTGTTAGCAGCTTGCGCATTAATCCCTGCCTGTTTGCGACGCATGTTGGCTTCGTTACGCCGCCAAGTCTCTTCGAGGATCATGTTCTTTTCGTGGGATTTCTGTGAAGATTGTTAGCACAGCTTCCATGTGGCTGTGTCTCACGTTTGGAGATAGATCTGCGGCTTACCTTATATTCCTGCACGAAGTTGGCCAGCTTGCCAAAGAACTCCCTCCTAGCATTATCATCCTTGTTGTCGTCACCGAAGAATGTCAAAATGTCGTCGAATACCCGGTTCATCTCGTCCAAGTAAAGCTGAAGCTGTTCGGCCTTGCGCCTAGCCTCCTTCATATGGCGCTGTACAACCTGACTCACTCGGTCGTCAGGGTGGAATTTGGTCGGATCGCTCAAATTACCAGCGTCTAGGGATTGCTGGACATTCTTAATATTATCGATGTACTTCTTCGCGTCCGCCTGTAGCTGCTCGATATTCAGCTTCTGGCAAGCGAGCACACCGCCGATGTCGTCTTGGAAACCTTCGTATTGAGGGTATTGCTTCCGGACTACGCGTTCCACGTAATCCATCAAGGTGGACTCATTGTTCGAGTCCTTGACCATGCCTAGTCTTGCGAGCGAAGAAAGCTTGAAACCAACAGCCTGCTTGTTCGAATCGTTCATGTAATTGCCAATATCCAGAATCAATCCAAACACGGGCATTAGCTTGACGCTATCGCGCAATGACTCCGAGACATTGACGACCTGCTTCAGCTTCGCTGAGATCTCATCGTACTCCGGCTCAAAGGTACGCGTCAACATGAGCGCCCTCATACGCGCTTTCCAGTAGTGATGCAGCTCGTAAGCCGTGTACAAGTAAATCTGGTCCTCCTTGGTCAATTCCACGGGATCCATCTCTCGCTGGGAATTTGCAGCGTCAGGCCCTGTCCAGTCTTTGGAGTAAGGCCCCATAAGCTTGGCCACGTTGTCAGGGACATTGCAAAGGTGCTCCGCCATCAAGAACTGCATCACAGTATCACTGTCCAACACCTCCTTGTCACACAGAATGATCTTCTTGAAGATCTCATCAGCCTCCAGAGACGAGAACTTGGCGAGAGAGATCTGCATCATGTGCATGAGGTCGCGAGAGATGAGTTTCTTCTTCTCATCCTTCTTTGCCGCACCAGACTTGCCAACACCAAGGGCTTTGATGTCCTTCGCCATGAAAAGCTTCTCAATCTCGTCCAGAATACCCTTCTTCGACAATTCATGGTACTTCTCTTCCTTCTGCTCGTGTGTCGGCGTATGCGTGGCCCACATGGTGATCTCGGGGCTATCGACCTTTTCCCAGTGCAGCGCTTTGAGCTTCTTCTTTGGTCTTGGTGCGACGGGACCGACGGGTGCGGCTCCCGGGAACATAGGCCGAGAAAGATACCCGCCAGTCTTTGCACCTGGCATCGGCGGCGCACCTGGGATGGGCGGAGGCGGGGGAGCACCAGTACCGAATCCAGGAGGTGGTGGCGGAGGCGGTGGAGGTCCACCACTGAATCCCCCCATTCCTGGCGGTGGAGGGGGCGGTGGTGGTGGAGCACCGCCAAATCCAGGCATGGGTGGAGGGGGAGGGGGTGCAGCACCACCAAATCCAGGCATTGGCGGAGGCGGAGGAGGCGCAGCACCACCAAATCCAGGCATCGGCGGAGGAGGAGGCGGAGGACCTCCATTGAATCCGGGTGCTGGAGGCGGAGGTGGCGGAGGTGGCCCATTAAACCCGCTGGGCTTCTCATCTGTTTGCTCACCCTCTCCAGGAGTCTTCGGTTGATCGCTTTCCAGGCTCGGATGGCTCGGCCCAGTAGTCATACCTTCGCCATCGACGTCCATCTCATCGTCGCTTCCATCCACGCGCGGAGTCTTGTTGGTAAGCTCTGACAGCATACCCTGTGCCTGGGCCGCCATGCTAGAAGGTACTTTAGGCCTCGTCATTTGCACCAATCTCGGCTTCTCGATGATGACGCCCTCCTCGTCCTCTTCCAACTCCATCACTTCTTCCTCCTGCACATCCTCCTCAGCCGGCGCCTTCTTGCCACCGACTGGCTTCCTCTTGACTTTGCTACTCCTCCGCGGAGCACTGCCCAGGTATCCTCCGGCAGCTTCCACTCCATCCATGCCACCCACAGGCCCACCAACACCAGCAGCACCACCTTCCATCTTCTCTCGCAATTCACGCAGCTTGTCAGAGGGGTTGACCATCTGCCACACCTTCCCTTCCAGTTTAGCCTGCGTCTTAGCCCGCTCAAGCTGCATCTCAAGCCGATCCATAAGCCGCTCTCGATCCAGAATCCCCTGCATATGTTCCTGCTTGAGCAACCCTTCTTCTCCAGCCTCCTTTGCCCCATTCGCCTTGGGGTCTTTCCCGCCCATCTTTCTTGCGTTGCTTGCCGCGACATCCTGCGCATCCCGCAGCATGAGGTACAGCTCACGAGTCTCGAGCTCATTCCGCTGTAGCTCTTGTGCACGCAGACGCTGGACTTCGGCGAGCTCGGCTTTGAAAGCTTCGCCTTGACGGGCCTGGAGGTCAATGACGGCCTGTTGTTCCTCAACCTGCTGCTGGAGTTTGCGAACCAGGCCGTCTGCTCCGAGTTCTACTTGCGCTTTCATCTCATCCCTTTCTGCTACTGCCGCATCGGCGATGAGCCTCGTCTCCTTGGCCTCTTCTCGCGCTTGACGGGCTTCGCCATCGGTATACAGTTTATCCATCAGGTTCTGGACCGTGAAATTAAGGGACTGCTTCAGATCCATATCGGGAAGGCGACGATCCATGGCCACATAGCTCAGCATGCTCTCGACTAACTGGAACATCTTCAATCGGTCGTCGCCCTCCTGCTCCCGCATAATGAGCAAATGCTGTAGCGCGCTGAGGAAATAGTCTCCAGCTCTGCTCCCACCAAGTTTGCTCTGGATCGCTTCGACGATTTGAACGGGGTCGTTCAAGTCCTTGCCTTCCCCTTCCATAGAGTCCGTCATGGAACTAGCTTCGCGTTCGAGCAGGTCCTCATAGTCAATCGCCTCATTCGTCCGATATCGTTCGATTTGTTTGTCGATGACTTCGTACTGAAACTCCTCCATCTTGCTCATGATCCTCTTGAGCCCACATGTTACAAATTGCGCACGGATGTGGCAACGAAGCTGGAGATCCTTCTCAGGGGCGTCAACGATAGAGTTGATGAGGAAGAGCGACGTGACGGCGTATTCCATGAGCAGGTTCTCCATCCCGATGCCACCTGAGCGGACCTCGTCGCTTGCTCCGACCAAGGAACCCATCTTCCCTCGTCCATCAATGGTGACTTCCACGATCCGGAGCCAGGCGTCGAAGCGACCATTTTCGTTCTGCTGTGCCTTCAGATGATCCAGAGCCTGGAGAACCTTGAGATGACCTTGACCTTCCGCCCAGTGACAGAGGAAGGTCAAGAGCTCGCTCACCAGCTTCCTTGTATTCAGCCTCGGACTGGTGAGGGACCCACAAAGGGCCATAATAATCGTATCATGTTGCAAGGCATTGTCGGCGCCATATTTGTTGTTCATCAGCGCCTTCAAACACTTGACGATATCATATTCCTTATCCAAATCTCTCTCGCTTTTGCTCGCGCCGCCACTTCCAGTCGCATGATCTGGTGCTGCAGGACCTGACTGCTGGCGTTTGTTGATTTTTGCCAAACTGTTAGTGAGAGCAACCTGCCCTTGAGCCTCTACGAACTGCTTCACCCACGCAATAGGTTGAGTGCGCAAGCTCACGGAAAGAGATTGGAGCTGCTTAGGAGTGATCGTATTATCCAGGACTCGCTTAACGAACCACTCGGGACTGCCCTCCTCATCTGCACGACCAATGATAGAGCCATGGTATGGCCCCATGCCCCCGGAGAATCCATCAGCCATACTGCTCATCGTGCTGCGAGCAGCTTGTCGCCTCTTCTGCTCGCCTTGCCACTCCGCGAGTCGATCCTGGTGGACGAGCGTCCATTTCTTGCTAATGGGATATGCCTCCATCTGTCTTCTTGCTTGCTCTGGTAATTGTTTCCAACCTCTCTTGAGCATCAACTCCACGAACTCCTTCTCGATAACTCTATCATCCGAGGGACGATGCAGTATAAACCCTTCTGGCGAGAAAGATGTTGTTGACGAGAAGGCCGACGGCGTATGCGCATTCAAGAATTGTCGCTCTTTCGTACTACTTGGTCCCAAATGCGGCAGGCTCGCCTCGCTGTAGTTTGGGTATCCGTTGTGTAACCGCCGCTGCTGCTCATGCGAGGAATTACTGCGTATGCTGCCTCTCTCATTATCGACGGAGCTCCTGCCACTCCCATGATATCCGCCATACCCGTTCGTCGACTGGCTTCCTTCCCAGGCCGGATATTGATGAAAGTCGCCGCCTCCTTTGTTCAAATGGTGCGGCAACGGCTCGCCCCGGCTTTTACTGCTCGCTGGACGATCTCTTTCACTTCCATTGTCTACTTTGAGCGGGGGTCTCGTGTCCGTTGACATGGAATCGTATGGTATGCTCGTAATCACGCCAGCATGCATGTTGATACCCTCTTGTCCACCTTTTGCACAATCGGATCCGCCATGTTGAGGCGGCGGTGGTGGAAGTGGATGCTCTAATGTAGATATTGAGGAACGGTGACTATGTCGGGAGGCGGTAGATTGGGCGTATCCTGGTATTCCATTGGCGGATAGAGAAGGAACATCCGGGACATCGTGCTGGTTCGAGTGCTTGTCTTTGTCTTTCTTGGCGCGCGAGAAGAAAGACTTGCCACCGCTGGACTGGCGGGGCTGTTTATCGGAGGACGACGAGAACATGGTGGTGATGTCCGCGTCTGGGGTGAGGGTCCGGCGTGCCAGGTGGATGGAGGGGATGTGCGGGTCGCCAGCGCGCAAGGCGCTCGCGTGCTATTGTGTCGTGGCCACTCTGCCCGTCTATCGTCGTGGTCGTGAGGTGCGCAGCGATAATCGGTATGAGGCCGCGGATCGATGTCCCTCTGCCTCACTTCCGCCTCCCCCTCGTGACTCTGCGCGGGCGACTCTCTTACTGTCCCACTTCCCAGCCGCAGCCTGTGTTTTTTTCCCGCCTGTCGTTCGTCGGTGCTTCAGCAACCAAGCGAGTGCGGATCCGAGACCGTCCGTCCGTCAGGTTGGTTCGGCGGTTGCACGCGGGTCGTGCGTTATATGTACGGGTCGATAATGATCGTGAGACACTTCCCCCAGACCTCCCAAGGTCGGAGGCGCGCTCGGGCGACGCTCATGCGACCCTTGCCCCTAAACGAAGGGCTAAGCTTCCAGTGGCGGCGGTTGCTTCCGGAGGAGCCGACAAGCTTGCCGAAACTCTGCGCATCCCGCCGGTAGACGCTACTTCAATCACTGAGCTGAAATTAGGCGTGATAATGAAAGGATGCTCATCATATAGTGGCCTTTGCTATCTTGGGCAAATGCTTACTGACAGACTTTCCGCCGTCAACACTTCCACAGTCAATGCCGGGTACAGGCAAGATGGGTCAATGCTCACAGCCTTTATCGAGAGCGAGACATGGCATCAGGAAACGAGATGACTTTCTATGATCTGGTAAATGTCAAGCCAGCCTACCGCAGCAAGCGACAGGTCTCGTCTGCCATCAGAAGGGGTCGTGGTATCTGTCCGCAATTTGACATCTACGTGCAGCCCTTATATCGCCGTTCTCAACCCATCTCAAGCTATCTGTATTGAACGCCTTTAACGCCTCGCTTAAAGTTGACAGTCGCAGCTATAACAGCGCCTTTCGAGTAATGATTCAGATTGCGAAATTTTGAATTGATCACTCGCTCATGTACTGTAGGAGCTGATGTAGTACTGCGAAAACACGACCGTCAGCATACCAAGATTCCCAATGGAGTCTTCTGGCACAGTGCAAAAGGCGATGGGAACGGGCAAAGAAAACTTACCGTCAAAACACTTTCGCCTCCTCCGCCTCCTTCGTCACTGAGAAAGACATATAGGATTAATGCGTTCTCGTCGCAGAAACATGCAATCACCCTCCCACCGAGCCGTCCGACACTGAGTACACGCCCCCAATCCCTGCCTTCCACTCTGACAGTCGCCCATCCCTCATCGCTCAATCCAGTTGAATCCCCTAGTCCTTTCATTCGTGTGGAAGGATGGTTCGCCAGCCCCTCTTGCCCGGTCTGCTCAGGATCCAGCTCCGGATTTTCCAGTCCTGTCCATAAGCTCGAGATATTTAAGCTATCGGTGTGCAGCGAGAGACGGAGACAGCCGTGCATGTTGGCTTTCAACTCTAGTTTGGGACCTCCTCCGCTAGAACTACCACCTAGGAATCCACCCTTGCTGCGACCTCCACCGACGGAAGGTTTAGAAGCTAGGGCGAGTTTTGTGAAGCGATCCGAAATCGACTTCAGTTGGAGGAGGTTGGGCAGGACGATATGCACGTCTGGATCACGACAGCGTGGCTCATGTAGGCCTTCGACCGATTGCGGAGCAAGGACACGAATTGGAATATCTTGTGTGACTAGAGTCTCCCGTTCCCGGCGCCCGCCACCATCGAAATACTCCGAGTCGTTTGCCGCGCTAGGCGTGGGAAAGGCAGCGGTGCTGTTGGGTGCAGTCGGCGGATATCCCTGTGCTGCGTTTGCACTGCCAGAATATCCTCCAGCAGCTTGCGTCCCATTGAATTCCCCTCCTAGCCCTGCACCTAATGACCCGCCACCTGTGGTCGTGGTGGTAGTGATACTGAGTCTTAAAACGGGCATGCCATCCCTCTTTGTTAACCTTACGCTCGCACCTGTCCCACCGTTCCCAGCACTTCTCAAAGCTCTCACCAGCTCCGCTAGTGGGACTTCAAGATTAATAGCATTTTCCTCAGCGGCGCTTTGGATAGTGTACTCCTCGAAGATGCTGTCAGGAGATAGGACGGACCAGACTTGGGATCCTTTCTCCGGAATAACTGTAAAGCGGCAGTCGGTGTCATTGAGACGGAGCCAGGCAATGTGACCGAGAGTGGCTAGAGAAGAGGCGAATTTGGTGAGGGTGGTGATGTTGGTTATCTGGGCTCGGAACCGCATTTTGGCCAATGGAAGATGATCTGGCTTTGAAGACGATTTTCTGGTGCGATGGAGGTCTCCAATACAGTAGGTGGTGGAAAGGAGGCTTGAGCAAGCATACGTCGCCAGATTTGAGGTCGTAGCGTGGCGTGGAGATTCTACTGTCTTGGACGCACGCGAATGAACATGATTGCACGCGTACCAAGCCTCATCTCAAGCAGTGACTTGGGACTCTCAAGTAAACCATGCTGGCAGTATGCCTGCTCACTGATGCTTTGCTCAGATGTGTCGGTAATTACAGGGATTGAGTCTTTATCATAAGAAGCCGTTACCGTAACCCAGAGGAGCGGTCGACCGTCTTCGCCGTTTGGTGCAAGTGAAAGTTCGTGTTCGTGTCAGTTTCGCGAGGCTGATGGCGCAACGCTCGGTTAGATCCGACCATAGCGATCCGTCCGCTAGCGGCGATCTGCGCACGTTCTCCGTGACTCCGTCATTGCGCTGACTGAGACTCGAGCGTTTGCGACTGCCTTGCGATCAGACACTTCCATACCACAACAAAAATTCCGCTGCACTTTTGCTGAACGCTACCGAATGTGACATTGCACCCGATAAATACTGCAGGACGCTCTGTTCTAGCGCGTGTGCGCTTTTCAACGCTCCTGGACGCACTCATGGCGCCGGGAACAAAGCGTCGCTCTATCCGGCAAGCGGCCACCCGCAAGCGCTCGATTTACTTTGAGCCCGACACCGACGATGATTGGGACTACGAAGCGCATGCCGAAGAAGAGTTTCAACCCGATCCCGTACCTTCGAATCCGCCAGCCCACAAGCGACGCAAAAGTGCGCCGCGAACCCGACACATAACCCGTAGCAAGAGCGAACGCGAGCGACGCAGTTCCAAGCCGAGGAAAGTCGTCGGTAGTAAACGAAAGGCGAATAACCTGTCTGAGCCGCCCAAGAAAGCCTTTTCGGGGCCCAGCGATGGCAAGGTACCCGACTGGACGTCCTTGCCGGTAGAGATACTACGCGACATTTTCGTCTATGCATCGCAGCCACTGCACGAGCAGACCCAGGCATCTGCCGCCAACGTAACATGGCTAATGAAGACTGCTCGAATATGTCGAGCTTTTGCCGTCCCTGCGTTGGAAGCATACTACCTTAGCCCGGCCATCTTGACGCAAGTGGAACCCTTCTACCTTCTGGATTTGATGAGAAAGCCAAAGGAAAAGAGATGGATGGACTACAACGTCAAGGTGAAGGAGCTGGAGGTGGATGTGCGGCGTCTAGCGTATGCGGCGCACAATCGTGGACTGTTCGATCTCAGTACGCTCGTCGCAGAGCTGCCTCAGCTGCAGCATCTGGAGGTGCAGCATCCTGCGGACGAGCCGCCTTTCCGACCCATGAAAATAGCGAATTGGCACTATCCACCTGCCTTGTTCGATGTCATGGATCAAACGGCCCACAGAGTGAAGTCCTTCCGTTGGAATCGGGATATGATTCGTATCGCGAGTCCAGAAGACCTGTATACTTTCATGGCGCAGATCCACTCGAGCAAGCCATTTGAGTATCTCCAGGATCTGACAGTATGCGGTTTCGATTACCACGACTCTGCCGAGCCCACGCCTCCTTCAACAGAAGAGGAAGCTATGAATCCTTCAGCTGCTACTGCACCCGGTCTCGCAACGTCGATAAGCCTTCTGCCCAGTCTCAAAAGTCTTACTTTCATCACCTGTGATATCATCATGGACACGTTTCTCACCCGGATGCCTTCCAATCTCGAATCCTTGAATCTTACCAACTGCCTTGAGGTCACAAGCGAGATGCTGCGGTCCTACCTAGCAACGCACGGTACTCATCTTCGCCAACTCGTCCTCAATCATAATACAAGCTTGAATTTAGAGTTTCTCCCAACACTAAAGCAAACTGCTCCAAGACTTGAAACTCTGAAGATGGATCTCCGGTACTTCAGTGAGAGGGTCAACTCTTATGATGCCGATCCTCTGTATGACCAACTACTCTCTTCTACCTCCGTCCCTACATGGCCGAGAAGCCTGCGATGTCTGGAGCTTGAACACATGCAGAAGTTCCCTGCCGAAGCTGCAGAGAACCTTTTCAGCTCGCTCGTAGAGAGCGCTCAGGAGTTGCCAGATCTGAGGCATCTAGTCCTAGCAGCACACATCAACATACCCTGGCGAGATCGTGCAGGTTTCCGAGATCGATGGATAGGACGTTTACTGCGGGTTTATCAGAGGCGGGAAGAGCCGCCAAATCGGTATCTTGGGAGCTTCAGGCAATACAGATTGTATAAGAAGGCTAAGGCGGCCGGGAGAGGCACACCTCCTCCGGATGCACCGGATGGATCCGACGCGGAGGAAGATGGATTGGGTGGCGGAAGGAGGAAGATGACTCATATCGAAGTCTCGCCTGCTAAGCCTCATGACGGCGATACGGATGTCTACTCCGACTCCTCACCAGACTCGAAACCCAGGCCTCAACAGCGTCGGAGTGCGCGTGTGGCTTCGGTAGCGAGTCAGCGGTCTTCTACTCCTGCCGAACAGCCTACCTCTCCTGACTCCGGCACAGAGAACGACGATGAACGCGAGGCGGATGAGGAAGCCGAGTTCCACGTGCAGGGATTGTGTAATGTGGTTGATGTCCGCATTGACAACCAACGGCCGCGCGAGAACCAGTTCACTGAGGGTGATTTTCTCGATGCTGAGGCGAGTGGCGACGAAGATTGGCATGAAGGGGCGGATATGGAGTGGGAGGATGAGGGGAGGCATGCTTGGTGACTACCAGCCCCTAGGGGAGTTAGGTTGAAAGCTGGCTGGTTCCAGCGATAAGATCTGCAAGGAGTTAGCTGTGGAGAACATGCGACTGAGGGTCATTGCTGCTCTGTGATAGACGATGGGACGATTGTGATGACTGATTATCACGAAGAATGCGTGGGTTGTTCTGAGGTTTGCTTCCAGACTGTGTTTGAAGTCGCATGATCCCGCCTGAGGTTAGGGCTCGAAAATGTTAGCTAGCTGAGTTTCTATAAACATGTATTCCTACGTCAACTGACATGAACTTGGTGATCAGCAAGATGTTCCAGGACAACAATCATAAAATAGTCTATGCTGCTATTCTAGGCGCCCTCAACCTCAGAACCATGGCCCGTGCGAACGACGGCGCTGCCCCAGATGAGCTGCCCGCCCGCCTCGGGGATACCAAGAGATGAACTTCTCCTGGGCGGCGTCGTAAGCACATCTCGATATTGTCGCCCTAGAAGAGAAACCTCCCAAAATATGTATTGATATTTGGCTCGTTGCCTTCACTAGTCTCAAGAATCAAGTAGTTCACAAGCAATGCGACACTTCTAGCTTCAGCACTGCGCAGGTTCGCTTAAAGCCAGCCATTGCATACCCATCTCATCACACCCTCTCCCTCCCCATCATTCCGCGCCGCCGCAAGTTGCGCCCTCGGTGACTGCAGCTTTCTATCCATGCCGACATCTTGTTTGTCCCGGAAAACATTACATTCAGCATCTATAAAATCAACGACATAATCCACTCCACCGGGTAGCCATGGGCGCCTTCCTGGACGTCTCCAAGGTACGTCCCTGCAATCCCTTCCCACCCTCAAGAACGCAGCAAAAGAATAAACCGACTAACAAGTTCTCCCCTTTCCATCCAATCCAGGCCCTCTTCATCCCCGCCGCCGTAGCCGCAACCCTCTACGCCCTCTTCACCTACCTCCTCCTCCCCTTCTACCGCAACCACTACGCCCGATACCGGCAGTACCTCCCCCTCTCCGTCAGCTCCTCCTCCTCCAACACCCGCGGTCTCCGCACCCGCTTCACCGACTGGCTCGTCAACGCCATGATACCGAATTCCATGCGCTGGGGCCGGGACGGCGACGTCGTGCGGTATACTTCGGCCACGGATCCGGACGGGACCGGGGCGAGACGGGGTCGGGATTCGTTCGATAGTGAGGTTTATGTTTTTGGCGAGGAAGAAGGCGAGAGGTTGGTGGGGTTCGATCATGAGAGGTTGCCCCGCGGGAGGGACGAGAGGGGTGGGGTTGTGGAAGTGGCGAGTGATAGACGGTTGAGTAGGGAGTTGGAGGCCGGGTTTAAGGATGAGAGTAGTGAGGAGAGTGGGGATGATGGGAGGAGGGGGTTGGGTAGAGGGAGAGGAGGGGGGAGAGGACGATGACGATGGGTTTGTGTGTGTTTGTATTCTTTTGGACACGGTATGTGAAGGCCAACCTTGCTTCACTTCTGACTGATTGAAGCTTTCATGTGATCGTGGTCTTTCAAATGCTGCTTGTGACTCCAGGCTTTTCTATCTATAAGAGCCTTCTCTTCCGCTTTCAAGCTCCGTTTTTCGATCATCGACACCAACATTCTCATATCACCTCCGCCGCACGATTGGCTATCGGTGGCTACGATGTACGACGAAGAGGCTGGCACAGAAGTCTATACCAGGCCATGTGGCGGTGACACGGGATACCGCGAGTATAGAGCTCCAAGATCTTCTCCTCTCTACACCGGCGAAAAAAATGAGCGATTCATCGAAGCAGTCAATGATGAGCGGTTCGAGGTGGTTGTGAAGCTGGATCCTGCCTTTGACTTCAAAAAGTACACCCAGGTGCGTGCCTTCCTCGACATTGATGGCGGCACCATAGGCTGCTTTGATACGCTGGTCAAGCCCGAACAGAGGGCGGAGATAAGCACATTACTCGGTTCAAGCGTGAGTTGTGAAGATGGCGAATGGGAATGCGTAGGATTCTCTTTCCAGGAGCTGGAAGGTTGTATGTACTCTTCATGCGTTTTGACACTTTGCATATCTGCTAATCGCTAATAGCGGAAGACACTCACCTGACTGTTGAGGAGGAGGAAGAAGAATTTTTGCACCGGGGCAGAATCCAAGTGACGCTACAACTTGGTCGAAAAAAATGGATCAAGGGCAAACCCAATTGGAGTCACAATTATGCGCTGCCAGGAAAAACATCAAGCAAAGTTGTCAACAAGGGGAGGTCGCACAGGGTCATGTAGGTGATGAGGTTCTTCAAGTGATTAAGCACTTCCTGCTGACTAGCTATCCTAGCACAATGCCAATAGACTTCCAGGAGGAAGAGATAGATAAGCGGGACCAAATATGGATGCCCGCAGTGGGCGATGCTGGCAAAGAGATCATGTTTACGTTCTTCTACGCATCACGCAGTAAGTGTCCATTCCTGTCGGTCGTCTAATCTACTAATCATGTCGCAGTGATTCTCGAACTCAATAATATCATCCCAACGCCTGCCACAGTCTCCAAAGAGCGTACAGAAAATAAGCAGACGAAAGGAAACCAGGGCACAGAGTCCCGTGACGAGACAACGGCGCCTCTGATTGTCCCTGAAGGCTCAAAATTCCCAAAAAAGCCTAAGGAAATCGTGAGTGACTTCTCAATACGACAATTGATCTATTCCTAACATGAAGGTGCAGATTAACCTCGACAGCGACGACGAAGAGCCACCGCGATCAAAGAAAATCAAACAAGAGGTTATGGAGGGCGTTTCCAATGCTGGAGCTGCGGGCGACGAGCCAAATTCTTTCACGACGAAGAGCTCCAAGGTCACGGAGAGAGCCAGAATCGAGTCGCAGCTGGAGGAGATAAGGCTGCAAAGGGAAGAGAACAGGCTGCAAAGAGAGGAGCAGAAGCTGAAACGGCAGATCCTGGATATTGAAGATGGAGATTGAGGCGAGAATTGATGAGCTTGGCGAAAGGAAGCTAGCTCAAGGAGAAGAGGTGCGCTTTTCTCGTTTGTTGATCCAGCACTTGCTTGCTCAGGAGGTCGAGGCTTCTTGGCTGCTTTGTTACGATACTACGACTGCGGAAACGGCAGATGGAGTTGCTCATACATTGCTCCCCAGACAAACTTTAACATCTACATGAAAGATGTCGAAGACGATGCTGCAAATTACCATCAAGCCCAATTCGCTTCATCTTTTTGATTCGACCGCCTGACCCAACCCGTGAAAGCAGTTCTAGCCGGCGATATTGTACAATCGTCCTCTCGTATTTCTATCGTTATGGAAAACTGAATCCGTTCTAGCGCCGTGTCGGCGGCAGAAATCTTGGAGGACGGTAGCCGCAAACAATTTTTACCGTGGGAGAGACAACGGCAATGTCAATACCACGGCTACACGCCACTCCAATTTTGGTGGCAAATGACAGAACAATGAAGATACACGAGTGCAAGCGCAACGAAGGATAGGACAAACTCGACGTTAAAGCTGAACACGACTCAGATCAGAAGAAGGCTGGAAGGGCTTGGAGTTGTCAAGAATTGCTGTGTTTCAGATTCCTTATTGCGCCTTCCGTCTCCAAAAGAGGTCAGAGCTTCCTGGTGGTGCATAAACAAACGCACGGCGTCGAAGCATCAAAACAAAACGCTGTGGCGTTTCTTAACCCTGTCGTATACATGCTGCTTATGACTCGAGACATAGATTAAACACCCGGCGCCCTCACTACCTTCCAGACGCTCGACATGAAAGACCGCAAAGAAGACATTGAGGTCACACTGAAGTCATCGGACACTGGCATAGAGTATCACGAGAAAGCGTCCGCTTCGGAATGCAAACTCACCAAGGAGTGCCACATCCGCGTTTGGCCTCGACAGAGATATGCCTTCGCTATCAACGTTGGGGCAGCTTTCGATTTTGAAGGTGCAAGTGACCTTTGCATTGGCTTCCGGATCGATGATGGAAACATGAGATATGGGAAGACTTTGAAAGCGAAGACTCATCAACACACGTACGAGGAGGCACACGTATACGCTGATGCTGCGCTGGCTGAAGATGGGGTCAGCGAGATGGAGGTCAGAATTCTGCCGTTGGAGTTCATGGTCGCTGATGGACGTGAGTCGTTTCTTTTCAATCTTCTGGTACCTTGGGCGCAGCTAATACCGGCTTTCTCCAATGCAAGTGCTACGTGGGAAGCTCGAAGTGATTTTGCAACGCGGCAAAGAAACTAATAGAAACTTTCTGGAAATGTTATCACCCAATGTGCTCAAAAGTCCGAAGGCGAGGATACGGAATGTGCTGACCTCGGTGGCGTATACCCCGTGAGTCTTACCCAGAAGCATCTTCGATTGAACTCAGCTGATGCTTGCAGACACCACGGAAAGAGCCATGTAAGCAGAGGCCCATACCAGCCGGAGAGATTTCATTGGACCCCATCGAAAGGACAGTCGGGTAGAGAGCTGAAGTTCATCTTCCATTACGCTGCGGTTCTGGACGCAGAGAAAGCAAGGGCTGCAAAGGTGATTCTTCTCTACATGCCCAACTCTCGTGAAGGTTTCACTGGAATATCTGGTTGACCGGCCCGGCAGAAATCGTATATTTTTGGCAAAGCCAATTCCTTCGACCAAGGTATTTCGCCCAGCCTCCCGAAAGAGCCAGCACCGCTCTTCCAAACCAAGCTCCCATCACCAACTCTCCAGTATGCACAAAGCGCTTCCAAGTGTGTCAGGGGCAGCGGCGTCCAAACTTTATTCGGCCTACAAGACGACTGCGATGATGAAGAGCCAATGCCTACTAAGCGTATCAAAACGGAGCCTGTAGACCATGAGGCGTTCAAGAAGACACCCAACGAGCCAATTACAGTATCTGGATCCAGCACCCAAAGTACTGCAGGCCATAGTGCAGCTGGTATCAGAGCACAGCGTGAGCGTGAAAAGAAAAGGGCAGAGATCAGGAGACAACTTCGAGAGATTGAGCTTGAGAGGAAGCTGGCTGAGCTGGAGGACTGAAGCGAATCGCTGGCCTGCGTGTGTTTCCTACAACTTAGGGATAGGGGGTTCTATATTCGAAATGGCAGTCACAGGATACATGAGAAAATATTTTTCTTGGTAGTCAACACCGTCTCATTTGGTACAGTATTCAGGAAAGGGGTCATGTGCTTATCAAGATCTATGAGCTGATGCCAGGACGAAGCTTCAAGGCTGGGATCGCAAGACGCACAAGAGATATTGGTCTCGAGCAAGAGTTTACGGCGACAGATGAATATTATGAAATTCATTTAATATCACGAGCCATTTGCTCAGCAACGGGACAGACCCAAGGGCGAAGACAGGCATATGGCTTGCGGAATGGTAGCGAAAGGAGACTCAGCAGCACGAAAAGTTTGCACTGAGCATTCAAGAAAATTATGTACAAGAAGTGAAAACGGTTTGAATATCAATAAACTGTTCTGCTCCCTAGGCCCAGCTTTTACAAGTTACCCTGGCCGGCGTTGGCCTGAATGGAAGAGGCCAAGCCCGAGGTCGATTGAGCAGAAGCAATGTTCTTGCCGTTGAAGTTGACCAGGAAGCTGGTGTCCGAGGTGCCAGTGAAGTCGCCGGAAGAGCCGAAAGCGTTCAGCACGCAGTTGTGGCCGAGGTAAGAGTTGCATACCTGGTTGGCGCCGGTGCTGGGGGAGGTGAAGATGCGGCCGTCGATCGCGCCCTGTTGGATCGGGTAGTCGACGTTCTGGAAGATGTTGCCCTCTGCGACAATTTGAGCGCCGCTGCCGACTTCGAAAGCGTGGCCCTCGACCTGGTACCAGTAGTTGTTGACGGCGTGGAGGAGGGTGTTGCCGCCGACCTTGGGGCCACGTCCGGAAGTGTAGTAGATGTAGTTGTTCTTCATCGTTACCAGGTCGTTTGATCCAGTGAGGTAGATGGCCCAGTAGTGGTGGTTGTTGCACTTGGCAGACCACTGAGAGTAGCCGTTGATGTAGCAATTGCTAATGGTCACACGGTTGTCGGCGCTCTCGCCGAGAACAATGTGCTGGCGGCCAATGCGGGCAGTCTGACAATTCATTAGCAAAGTATGAGTATATGCCGAAAGAAAAGTCTTACCGTAACATGGTCAATCCACACCAGGTCGGCACCGTTCAGCGTGATGGCCTGTAAGTTTTCGTTAGCTCGGGAGACGGCCTTGATCTCATGGAATTCAAACTTACATCACCACCCCAGACGTACTGAGGATTAAGATCGGTGATGGCGATGTTCTGAATGATGATGTTGCTGGCACCGCTAACAATGCGCAGGCCCTTGCCCACGATAGCACCACTGTTACCCTCACCGATGATGGTCTTGTGAGACTTTACGGTAATGCCCAGAGTAGCAGCGTTATCATAAGAGACAGACACATGGGGCGCATCGGGCTGGTAGTTGTCGCACCAGCCGTTCTGATTGATGGCGGTCTGGCAGCCAGAACCAGTGCCCCAGGGGGCGCAACCGGTGGCACTGGTAGTACCTTCAGTACCGCGGAAGTCGAAGGTCTTCTGGAGAACGACAACGCGCTGCTGATCGTCTTGAAGGTATGAGACGAGCTCGTCGGTGGTCGAAGGGTAGACTGCTGCAGCATTACCGCCACCAGTCACGCCCTTAGCAAAACCTTCAGCGGCGCCTGAGACGCTGACTGCGGCAATGCTGGCAGCTTGAGCAGCCAGGAAGGAAAGGAGAGAAGTCTTCATGGTGCTGGCGTTGGAACAGAAGAAATCACAAGCTTTCTGAATTGGCAGCAAAGCAACAGAGACAGAGGACCTACTATAAGTACTTGGGAAAGGCTGGTATGCCACACGGTGACCGTTCCCAAGTGGTACAAGACCCCGAAGCACTTCACATTAGGGCTGCATAGACGTAGACTTCTGTTTATGTCGCTTGGCGGTGCATCTCTCGGTTGAAACAACGAAGCGTGCACCAATCCATGATTGAAAGTTTGATATAGTGATCTTAGCAGGGATCGTTCAAACGAGTAGGGCTTCGGGGACTCGGATGAGTTCTTAATGAAGCCGTTTCTTCAGCCCTACGGAACGTGCTGTGAAGCCCGAGTTCGGTTCGTATATGTAGACGAGGATATGCTGTAGGCATTGCCTGGTGATCAGTGATGTCTCCACCTGTTTGGCACAGGCGTGGTCGGGAGATGGGTGTCTTGTTTGGATGAAGTCCGGTTGCAGGAACACGGCACTAGCCATGCGGCGGACGGTTTTTTCCGTCACGGCTAATGTCCGATGCAGAAGACTGCACTCTACGAGGAGGGGTCAAGAATGTACAGACTTCGCAACGACATGTCACGCGAAGCATATTGGGTGCCAGCATCAAAGTTTTGCCGCCAGCAAAAGCATCGCCTGATGACTAGTCGGCAAGGTCTTGTTCACCTTCAAAGGATCTGCGCTCTGCCTGAAGCGTCATTCGTGGAATTGTGAATAATGGCAGGGCTGGTGTGAAACGTTAGCCACCTCGTTCGAACAGGAAGGTCGTGCTTGTTCCGCGGACAGTACAGTAATCGCAGGTCCAAGGCTATACCGTCAGAAGCCGAAAGCTAGACTACACAAGAGCGAGTGAGTCCTAATGACCGATGATCTGATGTGATCCAACAGAGGGCAGACAATAATTTACCACCACAAGCCGCGTCCGACCAAAGCACAGCGCTCTTGCGCAGCCAAATGCCAACCCAATTTGAAATCCCATTGAGACGTCTTTAGAGTGGTCTCTCGAAGACTTTTCGTGTCATTCCACTTGATGGCTTGAGGAACGCCAGTGTCTGGTCGAACTCTCTGCATTTTGGGGCATGTTGGACCCGCATCTTGTATGGAACATTGAATGCACCATTCAGTATGGATCCACACTGCGCGTTTAGTTGAGAAAGTAGCCACGGTCCGTCCCAACCTAGAGTCTGGATAGAGTGTTTCGTGTGATAGCGATGAATTGAGAACAAGCTTTGCATGAGACGGTCCTCTGGTATCTGGCATATTCTCCCTTGGACATCGAAGGACCATTGAACTCGGAGAAAAGCTTCAGTCTTCCAGGAATGGTTGCTGCAACGGCAGGTAATTGGCCTGAGAAGTCAAGTGAAGTTCCCTTTTTATCACCAACTCCCATATCGCCTTTTGTAGAAACGTGAAGTGATTGGTGCAAAGCATTCTCAGGTGCACGTCGCCCATCACGGCCAGCCCAAAACGTGGCTTTTTAGTAGGCGGATGCATTTAACATATTGAAATTGGCAATAGTAGTCATGAGTACTCTGCATAGCGATCGTTCGCGATCCGCGCCTCTATTCTCGAGAAACCTCCCAATATTTACACAGAGAAACAATCCCATGGAAACGTTCTCGCCCTAGAACTTTGCAAACGAGCAAAACAACTTCCTAATTACATACCGGACAAGTGCCAACGGCATAAGTCAAGCACTTGGGACAGTATCCGACCACCGGCTGCCGACCTCCCATGAGAGGACTGAGAGGGTTCATTCCTCCAAAACCGCCAGAAGGCCATGCGCCGCCTGCCAGTGCAGGCCATGGTATCTGCCCCTCATCGGAGAATATCTTCGATAGAGATCAGCGTGATGGACTGGCCAGGCACCCGGCCCTTGCAGAGCCGTCGTGCTGATTTGAAGCCTGAGTGCCTGATAGACATGCGGTAATAGCTGCCCGGCCAAGTATAAGTCGTCAAGGTGGTCCAGCAGCTCCTGGGTGTAGCCTGCTGGTCCAACGCTGCCGATATTCGGTCCAAGTAGAGGCGATGCAGGTGGCAGCAAGCTCCCTGGGTCAAGACCTCTCGTTACCAGCCAGTTGAAGGCCCCATTGCGCCTCCCCATCTGATGTGAGTTAGTCTACGCAGTCTTGGGCTGTCGACTAGCACTTACAGTTTCAATGTTGGTCTTCAGAAGACAACAAAATCTTCGATGGATGGGTTTTGGTTTTCGTCGATGATATCGAGTTGCTTCGAGGTGAGGAGATGGACTCACCCCGCTTCAGGCGTGACGCGACCATTTATCTGCCCGATTCGGGAAATGATGTATGCACTGTGCCACAGAAAAGGGCAGCAGGGTACACATGCAAGGCAGCGAGTGCAACCGGACAGGCGGCGTGGCGGGGCTGCGGTCGCTCGATCGAGAGCTCAGCCTTCCAAAAGGTGTAGCTTTGGCCTCATTCGATGTGTTACCTGACCGCATCTGAATGTTTGCTACTGCCGATCCGCTTCTCCGCGCCAATTGTTTTCCACTTGGCCTGAGACTTGAGCAGGAAAGGGACGAAAGTGTCGATTATCATCGAGTCCCGAAAAATACCGAAGCCTCTGCTATGGACATGGAGGACAGGGATTTTGGCAGCGAGGACGATGTCTTGAAAAGTTTTGCCTTTTTCTGGACGCTCACCATGTCCAGCAGACAGATCGAGAATAAGCCTTGACAATGCGTGGTCCATCGCCTTGCATGTGAGGTGCTTGTAAGTCAGTTAGGAGAAGTCATAAGCAGGGCATGCGGCTTGTCGTGCTAGGCTCAGTACTCGCTCTGGAAGGTACTATACACTCCCTCCAAGTAAACTAAAGCCGGCAAATGTGCTGCATGAGCACACACGGATAACCGCAGGACTCTGCCGTGCCACAGTCCTTGGGCTCCTATCGGACCACCGGCTCATAAGGCGTTTGAGTCGGAGTCGTGCATACCGTACACATATGATTGGGTTCCTTTGCATTACGAGCGTTGTCCACCTATCGCGATCTGCGATGGCAATCTGTTCCTGACCGCTGACATGTGAGATGCCACAGCCCGACTAGGGTTTGGAATTTCAATCGCCCCCTCCACCTGTCTGACAGTCTTGCGTGCCCCTGTTCCATCTCATTTCGCCTTGCTTCCGCCTGAACTTGGCGGCGGAGGCAAACCTTTGACGCCGTGGCAGCGTACAAAAGAGCAAGTCGCACAAAGAGTGAAGGGCTTTGCTAAGTGAGCGTGCGGCACGCTGGTCCGCTTGACTGCAAGTGCATGCATGGATACACTTCCCCTTCTGATCAAGTCAGGTTGCCATCTTCGCTTGCTCCGAGTCCCCGAGAACAAACCAACATTTACAATCATTGTCAGTAATACACAGAATACGTATTCCGAAAGTTTTCAAACGTCATCCTCATCAACCAATCCGACCATGCGTCGCTCTGCAACCTCCCGTATCTTACTATCCAACACCCCTCGTTGAAACCTCTGTGCAATCTTGCCAGCAGCTTCGAGCATCTTGCCTGATCGATCCCGCATCAATGTTGCAATCTCTAGAGCTTTCATGCCCCTCTCCTCGCCTTCTCTGCACTCGGCTGCTAATAGCTGAAGCAGAGCTTTATCAACTTCACGCTCCAGAACAGGTAGTTCGGACTTCTGAGCTGACGTGGCATTGGTGTTCTCGACAAGATCCTGCTGCAGACTGTGAATTGACAGAAGCCAGAACGAGTTGAGATTCTAAAGTCTTCTGTTGGGCAGCATCTCTGTCGTCATCCTCTTCGTTCGCACTTGGCGGGTCGGACACTGGGATTCTGAAATCGAAGTCGCTTAGAAGTGGACGCGGGAAGTATGGGTATTCTTCGCCACCCTTGAGGATGATGCAATGGAACTTGTTGCCTGCCACGGCCACAGGCCAATAGTTTTCCTCTTTCTTACCGCTTTGCAAGCGTTCAAGTGTCTTGGTGTCCAGCAAAGGGACCCATTGAGCTTGGCCGGGCGTACGCCAGTGCAGCAAAATCAGGAGTACGCCGTCCGTGTCGTAGATGCACGGGTCGCCATTCTCTGACCAAAAGACAGATCGCAGCTCGACGCCTTCTGGAAGCGCGAGGATATCTTCGCTCTGATGTATCTCGTCCCGTTTTACGTTCTCAATGGTGTACAGGAGACGAGTCGTACCCTCGCCGCCTACCGGACCGTTCCCGACGGTCATCACATAGTCTCGCCAGCTCGCACAGGTCACCGCTGGTGTGCTTTTCTGGCGATACACTTTCAACGGTACACCGAAAAGCGAGTAAATTCGAACGTAGCCGGCGGACGTAGTGACGACTATACATGAGTCCGATAAAGACATGCTTGTCACCTCCTCTCCAGAGGGCAGAGGTGTGCGCCAGTCTGTTCTCGCCGTCCACGTCTCGTGCGGCCGGTAATACAGCATGCCTCTGTTATTAGTATAGTCTGATGGTGGACACGAAAATAGGGAACCTTTCCTGTTGAGACAGGCTTTGTCGTATTTGAATGGGTCAGTGAAGTGGAAATCGCGATGTTCTTGTCGGTCATAGAACTCCACAGTGATCGTATGGTGCGTCTCCTGACTGACCGTCCACACGAAGCCAGTCAGGTTCAGACAGAGATATCGTCGATTGCCTCTCCAAGGCGTACTTCCAGGCTGAAACGGTTCGTGAATTTGCGGTTGCCACGCTGAGACAGGCGCCTGTCGTTTCGCGGGTCTGCTTTCAAGTGCACCAGCTGCTCTTTTGCCGAACCGATTAGGCTCTTCAGCATAGCCCGCGCCATCGTCATCCTCAATGAAGCCGGCACCATCTTCAGACATCGCATCAGGGCCGAGAAGATCGTCAAGATAATCATCTTCTGTGGTTCGTCTTATTTCACCGGGTTTGTCGCCATTCGGCATTTGTTTGCGCGCGTTGCCAGAGACTTCGGATAGCGGGTCATTGTTCATTGGCGCAGGTTGCAGTGCAATCTTGAGATGCTTCGCATGCTCTTGCGGCACGAAGTCTTCTCTGATGAAAAGCTCCCCGTTGTTGTTGGTGTAAGAAAGGACGTTATCCGTCGGGTGCCAGCCAATTGCCAGAATCGGATATTGCACGTCGTCGAACGTCTTGACAAGGCGTTGTGATCGAGTCTCCCACAGCCCAAGACTCTTGTCAACACCCCCTGTGGCCAACAGAGCACCGTTGTGAGACCACGCAGACGCACTGATATCAGCCCTGTGTCCGCCCGAGAAAGCTTTCTGGCGCTGCCAATCACTCCGTGCCACAACCTGGAGATCTGAGAAAGAACTTAGCTGTGAAAATGATACGGCCAATGGCTTCATACGCACCTCTTGTAGATGTCGGAACAGCAAATGCTCTGCCGTCTGGATGCCATGACACTTTTGCGCTAGCTTCAGAGTCCGTCTCGAGAGTTTTGATCAACCCGTCGATTCGTTTAACCAATTGTGGCTGCTCAGAGCTCAACGAGTAAAGATAAACCATGCCGTCCGTACAAGATACAGCAAGCATGGTGCCACTTGTATCAAAAGATACATGTTTGACAGGTCTAGATTGCTCGCGCAAATGCATGACTTTCTCCATGTCCTGTGTGCTCACCACCTTGACTTCCAACTCGTCGCTTGCTACCGCGACCCATTCGCCATCATTTGACAGTGTAATGTCGCGGACCGGCAGCGAGCAGCGGGTGAGCAATTGCTCCATCGAGTTAGAGATTAGTGAGTACTTAGTGACCGTGCCATCTTCCGCACCCACAACGAAGAACTCATTCGTCGCAACGACAGCTGTATGGTTCTCAGTGAGGACATCGATAATAGCTGGCTCATCATCCGAGCCATGCTTGAAGATGCGTATCGCGCTGTTCGTTCCCACTGTAATCAACTTGCGGCCATTGGGTGTGTATGCCAGGTATGCTGGGCCCGGTGCGTCTGCGAAGAAATTAGTATCGCGTCCCAACTTAAGAAGTCACGTCGTTGGCGAACATACGAGCCGGTCTTCCTCTTAAAGCTGTTGCCATGGTTCTCGCAGTCTAACACCGCCTTGGTCTAGTTGACAGTGCAAAAGAGAAGATGTAGTCCAGGAGACGCGTCTCGCGTGTGCGAAACGCGGGCGCTCGGGCCAAGCGCGTAAAGTAGCGGCAACCGCCCACTTCAGCGCCGAAACATCCAAAACATTTAGCACAAAAACAGGAACAGCCTCACCTTACACATCTTTTGTAAAGAGTTGACTGCGTTCTAAGCAGCCTGATCAAGCCGGCACTTTCTCTTCTATATCAGAACCGATCCCGACATCCGCGATTTTCGGGAGGCACCCATTACAACACCCAATTACCAACAACAAAGATGAGCAACATCAACGACGCAAACAACGGCGCGCAGGCTGCCAAAGAGAATGTAGACACCCCCATGGCTGGCGAAACCCCTGAGAAGCTTGACAAGGGCAAGGGCAAGGCTGCGGAGCAAATGCCTGTCGACGACAGTGAGGAAAGCGGTGAGGAGGAGGTAAGTTTTGTCTGGCCTTTTAAGGAGAGGATAGCGCAAACATTTGGGGCCCATAGGCGCACCGTTGAGCGAATTGAGGGCTCGCAGCTGACTTTATCGTTAGGGAGATGCCGAGGTCGAGGAGCCTGATGAGGACAACATGGAGGAGATCGACTCCGACAACATCATGGGCTCACGCACTCGCGGCAAGACCATCGACTACGCCGAAGCCGCCAAGCAGATGGACCAGGACGATGATGACGAAGACGATGATGATGACTATGAAGATGAAGAGATGAAAGACAACTAAGTCCATACCGAACTGCACAGCTCCAAGAATAAGAGTTGGCATTACCTACGAACAAGTGGACAGTCTACATGCTGCAGGCCATGGGAGAGCTGAGTATGGTATTGCTCTGTCTTTCTGAAAGCAACTTACCTCGCGTCCTGCGCAGGATAAGTTGACATTGTCTGAGCGAGGGGCGTGGCTAATTTATGCCGGCTCAGACGCCGTCGAAGAGAGCGTATGTAGTTGAAAGGCAGCAGACAGCGCCGCTGAGTACGCCAAAAGATGTGAATCGATCTCGGCAGATGGCGACAGCTGCCAAAATGAAAATAATGAAAAGGTCTTCTCCCTGAACAAAACTTTTCCACGAGGAGTATCAATTCCGATACGCCTCTGAAGGGCCATCGTGGGCGACACTCGCTTGAGCTGGGTAGTACAATTGCATATCATGATGGGCAAGGCCGTTCATTACACTGTTAGAGGAGATGCCTGAGGTGTAACCTCTCAACATCCTTACCTAGGTAGAGCTCGACGTGATGGCTTTACCGTCGGAGTATTCTTTCGCGAGCCCATGACTGCCATTCATACGCTGGTTTGCTTGCCCGTGTCGGCGTCAGCGGGACCAGAACCCTCCGCCTCAACAGCAATACCCGCTCCGAATCTATCCGGAAGACAGTCGCTCGAGCAGAACAAGTCCATCCAGATGGCTACCGTCCTACGCCGGCGACAACTCGGCGAGTCGGTGAAGGCAAAATGCAAGCGGAGAGCTAATCTGGCATGTGCAGAAAGACTATCAACAAGTTGCATGTCACATGCGAGGGTGCACATGACCTGCCGCCGACAGAGGCGGATTATGCCGGGTACGGATGGGGGGCGCTGGGACCGACGCGAAGTCGTCTTGCTAGAAACGTCAAAAGCCCGGCGAGGTGACACGCTGTTTGTACTCCACACGGGGCTACCATACGAGCTCGCAGTAGGCTGTACCGAACGCCAGGGACGGACAAATCACATGGCTTGGATAAGCGGCGCAGGGCTAGATAAGGCAGCGTTGACACCAAAGATTGAGTCCGGCTAACCCCAGCAGTCTCGCAGCTTGCCCGTCAACACTTCCATTCAAGCGTTGCGTGTTCGGCGGCGAACCCGCGAATCACAGCGCGCGAAATCCGGTTGACCCGGCAGATCTCGCGGTACGGCGGTGCGGGCGCGGCGGCGTGAAGTCACGGCCGGATTTTGTAGATTCACTCAGCAAATCAGAAGACCCAGCGGTCAGAAGTGCAGGACGTGAGCTGCGAGGCTAAATTGGCACGTTTGGGGTAGCAGAGGCAGGGTCCGACGTTGTGGGTGGAAGGCGTTGCTTGTGACAGCAGGCTGCAGCCAGCAGCTCTGGGAAATTTTTGCTTTAGTAAGTATACCAGGGGAGGGATGCATCGAACACGGGTAATAACATGTTCAGAAGGACGGCATTGAAGGGTTCATGAGCCGCGATGCGGTAAAATGCGCTACCTGAGGACATGCACAAGCGAGCCGATATCGGGTGGGAAAAGTGATGCTGACCATTTTGAGTCGCCTCGGTCGCAACTTAGTTTGTCCGTGCGCAGCTCATGGTTGAAATTGTTGTGTTGCGGTAGAAAGACATATGGTCGCTATTGAGAGTAATTGAACACGAAAAAGAACCAAGGTCGTCGTCGACGTCGCAGGTGCTGTTGCCGAGTCGTTAAATTGGTGTCTTTCTCCCGTCTTCCAGGCTAGAACGGACGAATAGTGGAGTGCAATTATCCTCATCCTCTGCGCTAGAGAATCTCCACCGGCGGGCGCTGGGCAGCAAAGAAAACCCGCCTTCGCCTCCCAAACACTCTCCCCTTCTCGCTCGTCCGCACCCTCCGCCTCAACTCTGACAGACAGTCCAACCTTCGAGAAGTCTTCCTCACTCATTGGAAGCACCGTTCCAGCGCAGGTGAGTCGTTGCTGCTGCTCCCTAGTAAAGCAGCTCTCGTAGCTGCCGAGTCCATCCACCCAAGGGACCCCACGAAGATTAAAAGCTTCCCCCATATTGCACATCGATAAGGGTGCAACGGCGTATGCTTCATTGCTTTTGGCCCATTGATCGCTCGCTTTTGCCGTTGACGACACGACTACTTAGTGTGGATCACTGCTCGAAGATTGGTTAATGTGTTGCGCATCACGGGTCGAGCCACGCAATTGCATGTGAAACTCCTTGCATTCACGGGTCGCTGCTCCAAGCGACCGCGGACTTGATCTTCAACTTCCGTCGAGGGCTTTCACACTTTGCATACTCGACAACTAGATCTCTAGACTAACTTGACCTTCTTCATCCAGCCCTTCAATCTCTGACTGCGACATCAAACGACCGAGACGAAATTAATCACGACTACGACCCTTCGCAACCATCTTCGCGTCTGCAGCTACACACATAGACTAAGAGACTCGGCTTGTTGCCGATAGGATGGGTCAAGTCTCGTTCGCCGACCATGTAGAAGAGCACCGCTTCGAGCAAGTCGAAGAAATGAACGAGGAACAGGAGACGTACAGCGTCTATCCGTACGAGGATGACGCTGAGAACGGATCTTGGGCGGGCGCGCTGCCCAAGAAGCAGGGTCTCTACGACCCATCTCTCGAGAAGGATGCCTGCGGTGTAGGTTTCGCTGCGCACATCAAAGGCAAGCCCAGCCACAAGATCGTTACCGACGCGCGAAATCTGCTCTGCAACATGACACACCGTGGTGCCGTAGGTTCAGATGCACGAGACGGAGATGGCGCTGGCGTCATGACTTCCATACCACACCGATTCTTCCTCAAGAACTTCCAACTGGAGCAAGGGATAAAGTTGCCACCGCTTGGAAAGTACGCGGCTGGTAACCTCTTCTTCAAGCCAGAAGAGGAGACGCTTAAGGACACGCTTGATGTGTTCGAGAACATTGCGAGCGAGCTTGACTTGAGGGTACTTGGCTGGCGAGAGGTACCCAAGGACAGCACGTTGCTGGGGCCTGCCGCCAAGTCACGGGAGCCTGTCATTCTCCAGCCTTTCGTTGTGACCAAGTCTGCTTACGGCGAAGGTAACGAGCCGGCTGCGGACTTTGAGGAGAAATACAACGAGATCATCTTTGAGCGGCAGCTTTACGTCCTGCGAAAGCGGGCTACACACACCATCGGCTTGCACAACTGGTTCTACCTGTGCTCATTGAGCAACAAGAACATTGTATACAAGGGCCAGCTGTCTCCCAGCCAGGTCTACGACTACTACCACGACCTGGTCAACGTCGACTACGAGGGCCACTTTGCTCTTGTCCACTCGCGCTTTTCTACGAACACCTTCCCGTCTTGGGACAGAGCTCAGCCACTCAGATGGGCAGCCCACAACGGAGAAATCAACACCCTACGAGGCAACAAGAACTGGATGCGCGCAAGAGAGGGAGTCCTCAAGTCTGAATTCTTCGGTGACGAGCTCGAGCAGCTTTACCCAATCATTGAGGACGGTGGTTCCGACTCCGCGGCTTTCGACAATGTCCTTGAGCTGCTCACGATCAACGGAGTCCTTTCGCTGCCCGAAGCCGTAATGCTGATGGTGCCGGAAGCATGGCAAGGGAACACCTCCATCGATCCAGCCAAGCTGGCCTTCTACGAGTGGGCCGCTTGCCAGATGGAGCCGTGGGATGGTCCCGCACTCTTCACTTTTGCCGACGGACGATACTGCGGTGCCAACTTGGACAGAAACGGTCTCCGGCCTTGCCGATACTATGTTATGGATGATGACCGAATCATCTGTGCTTCTGAGGTTGGCACAATCAACGTCGAGCCTTCTTCAGTTGTGCAGAAGGGTAGACTGCAGCCCGGTCGTATGTTGCTTGTCGACACCCAGGCCGGCAGAATCATCGACGACGCAGAGCTGAAGCGCACTGTGTCGCAGCGCGCCGACTTCAGATCTTGGCTTGACTCTCAGCTTCTTCTGATGCCCAAGATCCACGACCAGCTTGTGGCCAAGGGTGCTGATCTCTCACACTCCCTCACGGCGCCCATTCTTCAAGAAGACCCGAGACTTAAGGCCTTCGGCTATTCTCTGGAGCAGGTCACACTGCTGCTCGCGCCCATGGCTGCTGATTCAAAGGAAGCTCTTGGATCCATGGGCAACGATGCCCCGCTCGCCTGTCTGGCTGCGCAACCTCGTCTTCTGTTCGAGTACTTCCGTCAGCTGTTCGCACAGGTCACCAACCCACCTATTGACCCCATCCGAGAGGCAGTCGTCATGTCCCTTGGCTCATACGTCGGGCCTCAGGGCAACCTGCTCGAGATGAACAAGGAGCAGTGCCACAGGCTATACCTGCCTTCGCCAATGCTCTCCATCGAGGAATTCAACGCTTTGGCGAAGATCAACGAAGTCCACCCTGACTGGAGCGTTGCTACTATCGACATCACTTTCCCCAAGGTTGATGGTATTGCAGGCTACGTGGAGGCATTGGACCGCATCAACGATGCCTGTACCGCTGCAATTGAGAACGGCCACAAGATCATCGTCCTCTCAGACAGAAACACATCTGCTGAGCGGGTGCCCGTCTCCTCTCTGCTGGCGACTGGTATGGTCCACCACCACATGGTTCGCAACCGCTGGCGTTCTCAAGCTGCTCTCGTTGTCGAGACTGCTGAGGCTCGTGAGGTGCACCACATGTGCGTTCTCGTCGGCTACGGTGCCGATGCGATCTGCCCATACCTTGCCATTGAGTGTATCCTCAAGCTTGACCGCGAGGGCCTAATCAGGAAGAAGATTGACAAGGAAACTCTGATTGGCAACTACAAGCACTCTTGCGACGGCGGTATCCTGAAAGTCATGAGTAAGATGGGTATCTCTACTCTTCAGTCATACAAGGGTGCTCAGATCTTCGAAGCCCTGGGTATTGACGACTCCGTCGTTGACCGCTGTTTCACTGGCACTGCCACCCGTATCCGGGGTATGACGTTCGACTTGATCGCCCAGGACGCCTTCGCTATCCATGAAAAGGGCTACCCGAGCCGCAACATCCTCGAGATTCCCGGCCTGGCCGAAACTGGCGAGTACCACTGGCGTGACGGTGGCGAGCCACACGTCAACGACCCTACCTCGATTGCAAACATCCAAGATGCTGTGCGCATGAACAACGACAAGTCGTATGAAGCATACGCCAAGTCCGAGTACGAGCAGATTAAGAACTGCACCCTGCGTGGCCTGCTCGACTTCGACTTTGAGGCTTGCAACCCGATCCCGATCGACCAGGTTGAGCCCTGGACTGAGATCGTTCGTCGTTTCGTCACCGGCGCCATGTCGTACGGTTCCATCTCTATGGAGTCTCACTCGACACTTGCTGTCGCCATGAACAGGCTTGGTGGCAAGTCTAACACCGGAGAGGGTGGTGAGGACCCAGAGCGCAGTCTGCCTATGGACAACGGCGACACCATGCGCTCCGCCATCAAGCAGATCGCCTCCGGTCGTTTCGGTGTGACCAGCGGTTACCTTGCCGATGCCGATGAGCTCCAGATCAAGATGGCGCAAGGTGCTAAGCCGGGTGAGGGTGGTGAGCTGCCTGGCCACAAGGTCTCCAAGGAGATCGGTCGCACTCGGCACTCCACGCCAGGCGTTGGCCTGATTTCCCCTCCACCGCACCACGACATCTACTCCATCGAGGATCTGAAGCAGTTGATCTACGACCTGAAGTGCTCCAACCCTCGCGCCCGTGTCTCAGTCAAGCTGGTGTCGGAGACCGGTGTTGGTATTGTCGCTTCTGGTGTCGCCAAGGCCAAGGCCGACCACATCTTGATCTCCGGTCACGATGGTGGTACCGGTGCCTCTCGTTGGACTGGTATCAAGTACGCTGGTCTGCCATGGGAGTTGGGTCTTGCGGAGACTCACCAGACGCTCGTGCTCAACGACTTGCGTGGTCGTGTTGTGGTGCAAACTGACGGCCAGATCCGTACGGGTAGAGACATTGCGATTGCTTGTCTCCTTGGTGCTGAGGAGTTTGGATTTGCTACCGCTCCTTTGATCGCCATGGGTTGTATTATGATGAGGAAGTGTCACTGTAAGTCTTTTCCTGGAACGCCTAAACCTCCTATATCACATCCACTAACTAATTATATAGTGAACACTTGCCCTGTTGGTATTGCAACCCAGGACCCTGAGCTCAGGAAGAAGTTCAAGGGCACTCCGGAGCACGTCATCAACTTCTTCTACTACCTGTCCAACGAGCTCCGTGCCATCATGGCTAAGCTGGGCTTCCGCACTGTCAACGAGATGGTTGGTCACTGTGAGGTCCTCAAGGTTCGCGAGGACCTCAAGAGCGCTAAGACGGAGAACATTGACCTGTCGCTGATTCTCACGCCCGCACACACCCTCCGTTCCGGCGTTGCCACCTACAACGTCAGGAAGCAAGACCACAGGCTTCACGTGCGCTTGGACAACAAGCTCATTGCTGAGTCCGAGATTGCTCTGGAGAAGGGTCTGCCGTGCCGCATTGAGTGCGACATTGTCAACACCGACCGCGCTCTGGGTGCATCGTTGTCATACCAGGTCAGCAAGCGCTACGGCGAGAAGGGCCTTCCTCAGGACACCATTCACGCCAACATTAGGGGCTCTGCCGGTCAATCCTTCGGTGCTATGCTTGCGCCAGGTATCACGCTCGAGCTGGAGGGTGACTGCAACGACTACGTCGGCAAGATGATGTCGGGTGGTCGCCTGATCGTCTACCCACCACGGTCTGCCGTCTTCAAGGCCGAGGAGAACGTTATCATTGGTAACGTCTGCTTGTACGGAGCCACCAGTGGTACCTGCTTCTTCCGTGGTGCGGCTGCTGAGCGTTTCGCTGTCCGTAACTCCGGTGTGACCGCAGTTGTTGAGGGCCTCGGCGACCACGGCTGTGAGTACATGACTGGCGGTCGTGTCATCTGTCTTGGCAGCGCTGGTCGTAACTTCGGTGCTGGTATGTCTGGCGGTATTGCCTACATCTTGGATCTCCACCAGGACTTTGAGAGCAAGGTCAACCAGGAGATGGTTGAGATCATGAGCCTGGAAGACCCGCAGGAAATCGCCTTTGTTCGCGGTCTTATCGAGGATCACCACCACTACACCGGCTCCGAATTGGCCGCCCGTGTGCTGCTCGACTTCAACCGTGCCTTGCCTCGCTTCGTCAAGGTCATGCCGACAGACTACAAGAAGGTCCTTGAGGAGGAGGCTGCCAAGGCTGCCGAGGCCAAGAAGAAGGAGTACACTCTCCCAATCTTGCCTGGCCAGGCCGTGCGCGACCTGCACGAGGAAGCCGGCAAGGAGAAGGCTAACAAGGAGGCCAAGGCTCACAAGAAGAGCGATGCCACGGACATTGAGGAGAGTATTCAAGATGGCGCGGCCGAGAAGAAGCGCTCTCAGTTGGTCCTCGACAAGACCCGTGGCTTCATGAAGTACCAGCGCCGCTCCGAGAAGTACCGCAGTGCTAAGACCAGGACTCGCGACTGGCAGGAGCTGTCTTCGCGTCTGAACGAGGACGAGCTTAAGTACCAGACCGCTCGTTGCATGGACTGCGGTGTACCTTTCTGCCAGTCCGACACGGGTTGCCCGATCTCCAACATCATCCCGAAATGGAACGAATTGGTGTTCCAAAACCAGTGGAAGGACGCCCTAAACCGCCTGCTCATGACAAACAACTTCCCCGAGTTCACAGGGCGCGTTTGCCCGGCTCCCTGCGAGGGCGCTTGCGTTCTTGGCATCAATGAGGACCCTGTGGGCATCAAATCAATTGAGTGCGCCATCATTGACCGTGGATTCGAGATGGGCTGGATGGTGCCATCGGCGCCTCAGTGGCGTAGCGGCAGAAAGGTTGCCGTCATTGGCTCTGGTCCGGCTGGTTTGGCTTGTGCCGATCAGCTCAACAAGGCCGGCCATGAGGTAACAGTGTACGAACGCTCGGACCGCATTGGAGGTCTGCTCATGTACGGAATTCCCAACATGAAGCTCGACAAGAATGTCGTCCAGCGCCGGGTGGACTTTATGGCGGCAGAAGGCATCAATTTCAAGCCGGGGATGACCATTGGCGAGGGTGATCTTACTCTCGACTCTCTCCGCGGCAGCAACGACGCCGTGGTGATCGCAACGGGCTCCACAGTCGCTCGTGACTTGCCTATTCCGAACAGGAACCTTGACGGAGTCCATTTCGCCATGGAATTCTTGCACCGCAACACCAAGTCCCTTCTCGACTCCGAGCTTGAAGACGGCTCGTACATTCTGCCAAGGACAAGCACGTTGTGGTTATCGGTGGTGGTGACACTGGTAACGACTGCATTGGTACCTCTGTTCGTCACGGAGCCAAGTCGGTTGTCAACTTCGAGCTGCTTCCTCAGCCTCCAGCTGAGCGTGCCCGCGACAACCCGTGGCCGCAGTGGCCGCGTATCTACCGTGTGGACTATGGTCACTCTGAGGTCAAGACCCACATGGGACGTGACCCGCGTGAGTACTGTGTCATGTCCACTGACTTCGTCGACGACGGAAGTGGCAAGGTCAAGGGTATCAACACTATCCGTGTCGAGTGGACGAAGTCTGCCACTGGCGGCTGGGACATGAAGAAGCTCGAGGGTACTGAAGAGTACTTCCCAGCTGACCTGGTCCTTCTGTCGATGGGTTTCTTGGGCCCCGAGGACAAGGTCATGGGTGGCAACATCGAGAAGGACGCCCGCAAGAACATCAAGACGCCAGCGGGTCACTACAACACCAACATCGAGGGTGTCTTCGCGGCTGGTGACTGCCGTCGTGGCCAGTCTCTCATCGTCTGGGGCATCAACGAGGGTCGCATGGCTGCTCGCGATGTTGACTCCTTCCTGACTGGCATGGGCACCCAGCTCCCAGTCACCGGCGGTATCGTCAAGCGGCCGCCGTACGAGCTCCTGCACAAGGCCAACGGTGCACCCTCGGAGCTCATCACCGCTGCTGCATAAGCGGCTTAATTCAACATTCTAATTTATTCACTTTCGATTTGCGAACGATACCCTCGTTGCCAGATACCCTTTTTGCAGCGTTCCGAGACACGATAGACAGCATAGCGATGAGCAGCGAGCAAGGTGCAAGCAAGTTTCGGCGAGGCGACATGTTGTACGATTCGAGGCCCTGAACGACCCCGGGAACATGGCGGAGGGTGGAAAAAGTAATGAACTTCACGAAGGAGAGGTCACGATGGCGTTGTTGGCAGCTTTTTTGAATTAGTGCTTTGTTTTATGACGCGGCTTGTTACTTGCTTGCTTTTACTTGGGAGGCACGTTATCTTTTGAATACCAATTTATCTACAATCGCTTACTTTAGATATTTGAATGAATTTGATCATCAATGTACATCTCCCTGTGACGACATATCTTGTGAGGTAGTATCATTTAATTATTTTCTCACTGGGCCTCACTCGTATGGCCTCTCCTCTTTTCAGCATTCGAAGTCTCAACGGCAACTGCCGAAGCAAGCGCGAACGCGTCTCCCCGTTCTGCACCTCACCGCGACTGCGCGTGCATGAAGACATGTTCAAACCCCAGCATGTTATCGCAGAGCAACGTCAATATCAGTCTGGAGAATGGAGATGAGATAGCAGGTATTTATAGTGCCCATAAGATCACAAGAGACTTCTCAGTAGCTGAACAAACTTAGATATCACACTTTCATGCTCTTCAGGACACACGCTGCCGGAGCATTGCACCTTGCGTTTTACGTCTCTAATTGACGTATCTCGGGTCCCATTATGCCTGATAGCTGGTCCGCCATTCAACGTCTTCACGACAAACTTTGACTCGCAGCAGTGGTTCAGCAATCATCTATTGTGCGACACTTCTACCACCGAAGGCGAGCAACCATGGTGGCAGAAGGCGAGGTCGGAGTCGCCGATAGGGATTCTTGCCTCGGTGGAAACATCACGCAATGAGCCGAAGCTATCACCATCAAAGCCCTCGGAAATATTATTTTACGCAGCTGCCCAGTCTGACCTTGTACCGCGCCCGCCGACTCCGCCTTCCTCCTCGCCGGCAACTGATTCTTTAATCACAACCGATCATTATCTGTCATGGGCGTTCCGCGTACATGCGTTGCCTCTATCTCCAGAACAGTCTCTTATCAGAACAGACACGCCACCTCACTCACCTGTGGTAGAGCATGACACCGTGCCAGCCGTTTTTCTCCACGACGAAGCGGGTGAAGAAGCAGAGGTGATCAATTTGCCGCCTGTCAGGAAGCGCAGAACAGTCAACGATACATTCGACGATGCTGCCGAACGTCGCCAGAAAGCACGCCGGACGGGTGGCTCAAGCATCGCCGCAGCGGCAGCCGTGAAGACAGATACCGCTGGATCTTACCCGAGCTTCTCTCACCGTCGGTCAGTCAGCGGCTCTAGCAATCATGCAGTGCCTGCGCCAACTCGACCGGCTTCTAGATGTTCCAGTGTTGCCTCCTCTAGGCCAACAACAGCACGCGCCGCATCCGAGGTCCCTAAACGGTCATCTTTGGCAAGGATGGAGAGTGTCACAGGCATGGACGTCGAAGAAAGCACGGAGACCAGGAACAAGGATCTCATTTCGAGAGTAGTTATGGCCGGGATGCGGCTTCACGGTTTGTCGCAAAGCAAGCGGAAGAAGGCCAAAAGCAGTGCAATCGCAGCGCAGTCATCCGAGCAAGAGGAAACCGACAGACGCAACGATGAAGAGTTCAAGCTCGTCTACCACCAGGTATATAAAGGGACTCAATTTGCTTTTCGTCAGCATATCGAGCAATCGACTTTGCAGCCACACGCGGACGCTTTGCGAGAGGTTGTTGATCGACTGCTGATACTGTTCTGTACAAATCCGCTCCAGAATGGTCGCGCTGGATTGGCTGATAAGCTAACGCCAGGCGGACGGAAAGCTTTTGAAAGTGCATCTGGTGCAGAGGTGCACACCAGTCCTTTCGCATCTGCGCCTATTGTCCAGACCAATGTGCGCGATTCAAACGAGAAGGAGGGAGGCTGAGATATTGATTGAGGACTGAGGTCTTGCTCTAAATGCAGCGCATGTTCATGAATTGAATCTACGAAAGGCACTTGGTGTGTCGCGTTTCCAAGTTAGGAAGCCTCCGTTTCGCTACGACCACTTCAAGAAGACGCAGGGTCAATATCCGCTTCTATCGCCTACAGATCGTTGCATACAACGCCAAGGCCAGCCTGAGATAAATCAGTACACCATGCGTCACATTTTGAATAGATGCATACTTACCACTGGAACGGTGCAGCACTTAGCGGTCAAGCCTGTTGCGGCACACTCGGACCTTACATCCGCCGCAGTAGCTGGGTCATTTGGTGCTGTCCAAAGGGTCAGCTGGATCATTTCGCAGATCGAAGTCCATGCCACTTACGAGTCGAGCATTCCAAGTCGACGACACCTTCGACAGATGTCTGGCAGCACTGGGGGCTATCAATGCCCGGGCTATGATTGGATGAGAATCAGCTTCGACTTCCTTAGGTCCTTTGGCAGTATTCCCTTACCAAATTCCAGCTTGACGGCTCTCTAGGGAGCTCATTGGGCTAGCAGCAGCGAGCGCTGCAAAAGCAATGGCGAGGATAGAGTATTGCATGATGAAAGATGTGTAGTTGCGGGAGACTTTGCCTTTTGTCGGAGTGGTTGAGGTTGGACTGTGTAGATACTGAGCAAAGAGGCACGAAAGGGAGGGATCATGAGGGGTATTTATGCCTTCTGTCAACCCTTCATCGTCGAACGCTCGTGCTTTCGGCATCAGCTCTTGCCGCCATCGATACAGCTTTGCATTCGCAACCATCTCATAAACTCCGCCTCTTATCTCGACGATCACAATTAGCAGCATCACGGCGCAGATCTTCCAGCACCAAAGCGAAAAAGCACGAGTCCGAATCTCGTGCTGAGCTCCGTACGTCCATGTTGACGTACCATCTTCGGAGCAATACCATTCCAGAGAAATGGGTCGGGGTGTCGATCATCCCCATTGTTGGTGCTTAAACCGGGCTTCTGGGATCCCGGGGCTCTGTGGACTAACACTCGCTCCCCAAATTAGTGGCCTAGCCTGCTTTTGGTACATCTGTCACCAAAAGAAATCAGAAGTAAAGAATAAGAAATAGATAAGGCAAGAGCCACCAACCAACCAGAATCATTCATCGCGCCCTCATCTGAGCCTCAGCTCCACAATGATCGACATGCTTGGCAACGAAGTCTAAGTTGTCGTCCGAAACAAGTTGTATGTGACTGGACATGTTCGGATGGGTTCAGATAAGCAATACTTGGCCTTCACCGCGCCGAACATGCTTGTGACAGAAAGCGAGTGTAATGACAATTTCCCTGTTCATCGATCAGCGTACTCCGGGCAGAGGTTTACGCTTGACAGCCTCTTTGCGCAAAACAGATCCCTGCCGCCGACATCTTGCTCGGAGGCCATACTCCTAGGTCTATCGTTTCTTGTTCAGAACATCTTCACACTCGCAGTCGATAAGTGACATTGCATCTGTGGCATTGGTGGGGAGTGACCGAAGACAAGAATGACGTCCCGCAATGTGCATTAATTCGATAGATAGAAATAGTGGACGAGTCTTGGCAATTGCAAAGGACATGATCTGGTGAGAGGACAGAAGTGCAACCGATCAACCTAGTAGGTTGGTCACCAGTTGTCGATTGCCATCCACCGATCGCTTGGTGTGATAAAGGAAAGCGCATAAATTGTACGGAAAATCCCATAATTCTTTCAACAAGCCGGGTTTGGGGAGAGGAAATGAACAATTAATTGATCCGCTAACTAGAACTAAAACTACCGTAAAGATAAAAACAAAGACAACTTTGTACATCGCTGCGACGGGGAGACTGCCTTGCCAGCTGTTAATAAAACTCGCCTGAAAAGTCACTGCTGGTTTCAGGATCAGTCTCCGTCTCCGTCTCGACGTCAAAGCCGCCTTCAGAACCCCCTTCAGAGCCTGCGCCACTTACATCGACGATTCCCGTGTCCTCACCTACTACATCCGACCCATCTACTATCCCTGTCTCTGACCCGGCACCAGGCTCTTCTACTACGTCCGTCTGGGCATTTGGATTTCTTCCTCCTCCGCTACACCTGTTTCTGAACCTTCTGGATCCTCGCCTTCATCTGCTTCTGCGCCTTCTGGATCCTCGCCTTCGTCTGTTTCCCAATCATCCGCGTTCTTGTCTTCATCTGCTTGTGATGCATCCGGATTGTCGTCTTCATCTGCTCCTGAGTCATCTGGATTCTCGTCCTCGTCTGAGTTCTCATCTTCATCTGAGTTCTCGTTTTCACCTTCACTGCCCTCTTGTCCAGAACCCTCGACATAATCTGGATTTTCGTTTTCATGTGGTTCCCCACTTCCATCCAGGTCCTCGTTTGCATCTTGATCTTCTTCTTCATCATCTGTGAGTTCGTCCGAATCCCAGGGTTGTTGAAAATCGCTCGCGTCAGAATCGGGGGGATCTTCTGGTAGTGGCTTGATTTCCGGGGGAGCCGGGTCTGGTTCGAAGGAAGTTTTGGCGTCCTCGAGCCATTGCTCCAGCCACTCGCTCGGTTGAACAGGGGTCTCGGCGCCTTCAGGAAGCTGCTTGAGTGCCCCTTGGACGAATTCCATGTTCGCCTCCGCTCTCAATGCAAGCATTTCTTCATAATTGCTGACAGACCGAAGCCAAACTTCCATCGGCACGCTCCAATCCTGCATCGCGCGGCCATCGGGAGCCAGGATATACTCGTTGTCTTCGTTCGCAAGCCTTGGATCGGGGTATACGGGATAGTCCAGCAGCTCTTCGACTAGTGACGGCGATTCCGGGTCATATTCGACGTCCGAATCATCTTCGCTGGGGGCGTCATCCATGTTTTCGTCAAGAGGGTACACAGCCCGATCTAGTACAATATCGCCTTGGTTGTCGTAATTCCACATTTCCAAAGCAATATCCGTGCCGTAATCCTCGTCCGGCCACTGCGCTTCCCGGAGTTCCTCCCATACGGGTCTACCATCTTGATAATACTCTCCGCTTTCTGGGGAGATCTCCTCCCACCACGAAACAGGGTAATAGCCGACAAGAGTGAACGTGGATCCTCCTTCGCCCGCAATCTGTTCCGGGGCTGTCTCTCCAGGAAGACCGAATTCCGCCTCTGGTGCGTCTTCTCCAGCCCCGCGAGGTGGTGGCTCTGCAAATTGTACTGTGGTTTCTCTGCCTTCATCTTCGTTTGCAGCCTGGCGAGCACGACTCCCCATGCCTCGACAAACAGTCATAATACGCGTGAAGAGCCTTTGAGTCAGGGAACTGAGCTTGGTTCCAATTCTTCCCATGCCTTTTAGCGGGTTCCACAAGCCACGGGCCTCTAGAAGCTCACCTCTGGCCACCAGTGCGTTGTAGAAAGACTGAGTCATTTCGAAGTCGTCGAAGTCGTCATCAATCCCTCTTTTGCTTAGAGGAACGGTCGTCTTATCTCTCCGGGTTCCCATTGCACGGATAGTGGCATTCAGTACCGCAGTGTTGAACTCGACATTCTGAGGAGCCATGAGATCAGCGTTCTTGAAAACCAAGTGTCGTCCTATCACCATAGCTGCAATTGCCGCTCTGCGCTCAACAGCCTGAGCCATGGCTAGTCGACAGCCCGTCTCGCACGCATCGTTCATCGCGAAGTCAGGTAGCTGAAGAGCCGTCTGCTTCGCCACCTTGATCCGGACCGCCCGTTGAGTATTGACAAGCCACTTTCGCTCGTACCCTGACAGCGAATTGGCAGGAGTGACGTTGTACAAAGCATAAACAACGCTGAGCCCAGCCTCTGCTGCTGCGAAGCCCGTCTGAGCATAGAAGTCCTTCTTGCATGTCGCATCGCATCCCGCGTAGAGCCAGTGGTCACAGTGCCACTGCCTTACACTTCCGTGGTCGATTTCCGGCTGTCGCAGGTGAGAGCACTGCTTCCGAAGCCACGACTGACAAAGATCTGTCTTGATCGCTTCGGCGGACTTCTCGTTCTTACTCATGCAGTATGCATCCATAGCATCATCGACCGGGCGTGTCTCGTCGAACGGATATCCCTTACCTGGGGGCCGGTTGGCATGATTCATCCCAGCTTTGGCGTCAGGTTTGTAGTAGGGCGGCATGAACCACGTATCCCCAGTATCGTTCTGCTTGAAGGAGAGTGGCCGAGGAGGAGGCGGCAAGAGTTGAGAGGCTGGCGGCGTATCTGCAGCCGTACGGGCCCTCAGTGGGATCACGGCGGCTGGTGCACCGCTGAGACGCACCAGGGCAGCTCCCCTCGAGAGGGAGGCGCATCTGCAGCCGTTAGGGCGCTCAGTGGGACTACCGCAGTTGAAGTGCCGCTGAGATCCACCAGCGTCGTCTCCTCTCGAGAGGGAAGCGTATCAGCACCCTTACGGGCGCTCAGTGGAATCACGGCGGCTGATGCGCCGCTGAGACACAGCAGCCAGCACAGAAGACGCATGGTGGACCATGAACCGGATGTGACTGGGCGAAGCCGTGGGCGTCCTCGATATAAAGGCCAGCTCTTAAGGCCGCATCTTCAGGATCCCGAACTCTATTACGGCCGGTAGAAACATGATGTTTCCCACAATACCATGGTGGTGGGAAATCTGCAGCGGGCGAACCACTTGAATGGAAAAGATAGGTAGCTGTTTCAGTGCCAACCCGGGTTTGGATATGGGTGAGATGGCCACTGCTCAACCCAGCTGCCGTGGGCACAAGCACGCGCGCACGATGGATTTGCGATTTTGAGCAGTGACACCGATCCTGTCAGGCGATTACCATTCGAAAAGTTCTTAAGTTCCAGATGCGCCTGCTCCTGGTCGCTCCATAAGGCCACTGCGGGATGGTCGGTGATCTGAAAGTCGTTGCCAGAAGAAGGACATGTTGCCTTACTCCCCCGTTTCAATTTTGAGAATGTCCGCCTTGATGCGACGGCACAGAAAACCAAACCAAAAAAGATGTTGCACGGCCAGAACCGGGCCTACAAGATAACGTACCTTTCATAAAAGTATATCAATCCAATCCCTAATATCTACACCTAGAGAGAATCTACAAAACAATCCTCGGATCGAGCCCCATAGTCTTCGAGCTCTTGGCCTGACCATCAAACACAAACTCGCTCACCAACTTACCCGTGCCCGGTCCATTCTGAATCCCCCAGCACGTATGACCCGCGGCCAACACCAGGCCCTTGACGCCCGTATGACCGATCAGCGGACCGCCGGTGCCTGCGGCGTTGACGCTGGGGAGATAGCAGGCTTGCCGTGCGGTGACTTCGCCGTGCTTGAGCTCGTCGGAGATGGAGGAGACGTAGTCGACAATGTCCTGGCATCGGCTCTCGTCCACGGCGACGAGGTCGCTCGAGGTGGGAAGGGGCACGAGCCGGTCGCCGTCGCCGCACGCGTAGACTTCGTTCTTCGGACGGGCGTAGATCTCCGGGGCGACGATCTGCTCGCCGCGACCGGCCTTGGTGGTCTTGTTGAGGCCTTGCCGCGGTTGACTTCGTTGGTGCGGGCGAAGTCCTTGGGGAGCTTGATCTCGGTGAAGAGCGCGTAGGCGCTGACAGGTCTCGAAGGACGGATCGTCACGCTGTGCGCTCGCATGGCCGCGATAGGAGCTGAAGGCATAATGCGCTGCGTCCAGGGCCCAGCCGCAAGGACGATATCGCTTGCTTCTAGCGTCTCCTGCTGCCCAGTCTGCTTATCCTCGTATACCACGCCTTCCACTCCCCCGCCGTCAGAAGTATACCTGATGCTCTTCACAGCAGCGTTGGTCCTGATATCCACCCCCTTCTCCTTCGCCAGCTCAGCCATGCTCGTAGTGAACTGATACGGATGCACCTGAGCCGTCGTGCTCGGATCGCCCATCTCATCATAATACTTCAACCCCTCGGGATCCAACCAGTCCAGATCCGCCGGCACACCAGCAGCCCTGAGCTTGCTAAGCGCCTGCTTGGACCGCTTCTGCAGACTGACATGGCTGTCCTTGCCATCAAGATCGCCGTTTTCGCCTGTTGTAGGTCTGTCTTCCTTCCCAGCCACGGTTGGCCCACCGCCAGTGATGTGTCGTCCTACACAGTCGACCTGTCCACAATGTACCGCCCGGTAACCCCAGCGCTCCTCGCCGCCATGCTCGTCGCTCAACTCTTTATGTAGCTTATAACTCAGCGGAACAATACTGCTTGGGTATGCCCATAGGCCGAGGAGGCCTCCTGCCTTGCCCGATGCGCCACCAGCAATCTGCGAGGCTTCGAGGAGTGTGATCTTGTGTTTCTCAGGGTTGTATTGAGGGTGCCGCGTTAGGAAGTAGGCAGAGGTGCAGCCGATGATGCCGCCGCCTATTATGACAATGTTCTTCTTGCCGTCGCCGTTGGCCGCCATGGTGGCGTACTGCCGTAAAGTGGGAGCTCTAAGAGATGGCGCTGTGAGTGTTGGGAAGCGAGGGATAGCTCGTGCAGCCACTTTCAATATCGTAAAGATGAACAGGAGGAGGGGATGAGGAGATAACAAATGAATATACTTCTCCAGTGGCAAGTGCGAAAAGTGTTCGCCATGCGATATCATTCGCTTCAGATCTCGAAGATCGCAACATACGTCATCCTAGCATCGGTGCAAACCCGCTCTGACTGCGTGTAGAAGTCGGCAGTATTATCACCGGCAAGCATGCCATTCTCTTGAAAGGCATGCACACGAGCACGAAACATGTGTATTGGGTATTCAAAGAGACGAGGCCAGACTAAAATTGATATCACCGGGCAGACAGCACGGACAAAGCACGGACTCGTCAAATGAGAATCACAACAAGCAATAGTAGAATCAAGTCCGCATACCACTTTTCTGCATAATCAGCGCCGTTAAGGGAGGCATACATCAAGCAAGCATAAGCCGTAGTCTAGTGTGCAAAAATTGCTTCAAGTAGTCAAGCACATGATTGATGAACGCCATGCCTGCTGCCCATCTAGACCACCACTCGCCAACACTCGAGTGTAATAGACTCGCCTGCGCACTTTCAAACTCGCTGCAACCCACTCTCACGCTGAATCCGCTTATCGCATCTTGTTGCTTCTTTTGCTTGCCGTATTCGCGCGAATAAGCTACCAGTGGATGTCGTCCTTCGCTGCCGTCACACTCGTTGCGCAGAGGACTGCGCTTAGAAGCACTTCCTGTGCACAATGGAGGGACCGCTCTCGTCGTACTCCTGCTTCGAGATCCACATCTGCTGGAAGGTCGAGAGGGAGGCCAGGATGGAACCACCGATCCAGACAGAGTACTTGCGCTCCGGCGGGGCGATGATCTTGACCTTCATGCTGGATGGGGCCAGAGCAGTGATCTCCTTCTGCATACGGTCGCTGATACCTGGGTACATGGTGGTACCACCAGACTAGACATATTGTTAGCGACAGGCTTTCAAGGTTAGTCCCAATTGCTTAGCTTACCATGACAATGTTGCCGTAGAGGTCCTTACGGACGTCAACATCACACTTCATGATGGAGTTGAAGGTGGTGACGTGGATACCGCCAGATTCCAGACCCAGCACGCTCGGCTGGAACATAGCCTCCGGAGCGCGGAAACGCTCGTTGCCAATGGTGATGACCTGGCCGTCAGGCAGCTCGTAGGACTTCTCGAGGAAGAGCTCTGGCTGGCGGTCTGGATCTCCTGCTCGAAGTCGAGAGCGACGTAGCAGAGCTTCTCCTTGATGTCACGGACGATTTCGCGCTCGGCGGTGGTAGAGAAGGTGTGACCACGCTCAGCCAGAATCTTCATGAGGTAGTCCGTCAGGTCACGGCCAGCCATGTCGACACGGGAGATGGCGTGCGGCAGAGCGAAACCCTCGTAGATCGGGACAACGTGGGTGACACCGTCACCAGAGTCCAGCACAATACCGGTGGTACGACCGGAAGCGTACAGGGACAGAACGGCCTGGATGGAAACGTAGAAGGCGGGGGCGTTGAAGGTCTCGAAGACGATCTGGGTCATCTTCTCACGGTTGGACTTGGGGTTGATGGGAGCCTCAGTCAGCAGGACCGGGTGCTCCTCTGGTGCGACACGGAGCTCGTTGTAGAAGGTGTGGTGCCAAATCTTCTCCATGTCGTCCCAGTTGGTGACGACACCGTGCTCGATGGGGTATCGCAGGGTGAGGATACCACGCTTGCTCTGTGCCTCGTCACCGACGTACGAGTCCTTCTGACCCATACCGATCATGATACTGTGCTCTTGTTAGGCGGTGAACGAGAGAGGATGGGGGCAAGGGATATCATACCCATGGTGGCGCGGTCGGCCAACAATGGAAGCTACATTGGCGTCAGTGTGCTGCTACGGGGTGGTGTAGGGTGAACAGGTGTCAAACTTACGGAACACAGCTCTCGGGGCGTCGTCACCGGCGAAACCGGCCTTACACATACCGGAGCTGCCATCGGTGTCAGCCTCATGTCCAATTCCTCATATGATTACGTCCGCCGCTCGAGGGGCGATAGGTGGTGATGCGGATGATATGACGTCGAGACAGATGCCTCCGCAGCTTCGCGTGGAGCGGCGGTGGGTGAGGGGGTGTTGGGGTGTGATCTTACCCATTGTCAATGACCAAAGCCGCGACCTCTTCTGTAAACGCCAATTGAGTCAGCCTTCCAGTTCATCAATGCCATTGCGCTCCGCCCCGTGTTCATCGCATCGGGCGGTGGGCGGACATGGCGCGGCAATGGAAATTGCTTGAGCTTACCCTCCATGGCGACGGTGTTTGTGCGAGTGGAAAACGGAGTGGTAAGTGGGTGATGAAGCTCCTGGTGGGCGCAAGAGCTGGACGTAAAGGTGATGGAGAGGAGGTGGCTGCAAGGTACCGGTGGTGGAAGTGGAAGGGTGGAGTCGGATTGTGATCGGTGAGAGGAAAGTGCACGGCTTGGGCTGTGGGTTGGCCAGCCGGGAGGCGACTTCGCGCTTGCTAACTAAGCCTCCGTCCTTGCCGATTGGGGGAAATGGTCGCCGGGGCGAGAACGGCTTCGAGAAGAATTAATACGGTATTAATGTCCTTTTTTCTGCAGTGGTCAAGGGGACGAGGTACTGTGCTAAAATTAAAGAGAGCTTCCATCATTTACTAAATCTATTCGCTGCCTACTCCTAGACTTGTTCTACTTGGACTGCTAAATGTCTGCCTGCGTCCACGCAACCGTCCACGTTGCGTTGCCAAGACTTCGTACACTGCCACTGACGCCGCATTGCAGCAAGCAGGAATCCGAAGCTTAGGCTGGGCGAGATATGCTAATCTGCACACTGACGAGACTGACACCCAAAGCTTCAGCCCGAGCACTCCTACTTCTGATACTACCTACCCCTTATTTCTCGTACGTCGTTCGCCTGCCTGCGCCAACCCCCTTTTTGTTTGTCCATCCAGCTCATAAATTACTGTCCCTGATTCCGTGCACGTGTCAAGCGGGGTCGTAGTGGGGCTATCTTGCTAGAGTTCACGCATGATATTCTGCGAGACGAGTGCGAATTGGCGTACTGGCAAACGAAAATTATGAGACTTTGATACATAGCCATTACTGATGAGTCTCGCACTACCGCCACCGGCGTAAAGCAACTTCTGAACGAGTGCTCTGCTCTTCTACAGTCACGTGCCATGCTGTAGAGCTCCAGGAAAGCGAAGAAACTTAGAGAAAGCTCTCGCTGGCCCTAGCGTCATCGCGCAACTTCTCTGTTCGTGAGTTCGGTCACCGTGCGTCACAAAATATTCTTGAGTGAATGACTGCTTTTGGTACTACATCAAACCTTCCAGCTCTACTTTTCAGACATAGATACGAATTCAGTCCAAACGAATCTTTACTATACTATACCAATAGCAACGCGACACCCAATATCGCAAAAGATTCTTGAGTCTGCAACATCTACCAACTGCAGTGCACACTTTTCCTAAATCAACTGGACTTCGAACCAAACCGCACGCAAAATCCTCCACCGTCACCATGGCCGACCAAGGCTCACTAAACCAACTCCTCCAATGGTCCATCGAGAACTCCGAAGAAGCGCGCAATGACCCGAACCAACAAGACCGGGACCCGTCCCGCGGGATCAACAGCAAAATGATCGCGGAGCTCATGGGCGGGCCCTCAGACGCAGACCTCATGCGCGAAGCCATGAGCGCGATCGTCGCCCCGCTCTCCAAGTCGATCTCGAGAACAAGCTCATCGCATGGGACAACTTCGAGCAGCTGATCGAGCAGCTGGACAACGCCAATAACATGGAGCCGATGGGGCTATGGCAACCGCTGATCCAGCAATTAGAGTCCGAGATCGCCGACTGTCGGGCTATGGCGGCATGGTGCTGCAGCACGGCTGTGCAGAACAATGTCAAGAGCCAGGAAAGGTTACAAGCGCTGGGTGGGGTGTCGAAGCTGGCGAAGCAGGCAGTGCAAGACGAGGATAAGACGGCTCGGAAGAAAGCTGTGAATGCTTTGAGCAGTCACGTCAGGAATTTCCAGCCGGGTCTGGACGAGTTGGAGGGCGCGCTGCCTGATAGCGTTGGAAGAGGAAAGGGCTGGAGGCGGGAGATATGGATTCGGTGGATGAGCTGATCCAGACGTTGAGAGATCAGGCTGCGAGGGAGGGCGCGTGAGAAAATTTGCATGACGATCTGAATAGATGTACGATAGAAGAGCGTCTGGGCATGTGCGTGCCCGACAACTCGTGGGCAATGGCCTGCATAACGAGATATGACTTTGAAACATAGATGATTGCCACCATATCTTTATCTTAAAGGCTCGGATCTGTCTTTTCAGACTATCCCAACGGACAATTTCAAATAACCAGGTCTTTTCGGAAGATGCGAGAGCGAAACTATATCCATAAATACCATTGAAGTCCTTTTATCATGAACAGGAACGGAGCTTTATGGCAATATTAAAATCACTGTACAGAATTGTATACCCGCATCGCTCATCACTCGTAAACCACCCAAGTCACCCAAATCCCTTACTCGCCACCGTCGTCACCACCATCATCACCGCCCCCACCGTCTTCATACCCTTCCTGATAAGCCTCCTGCTCATCATCCATCGAGCTCGCGATCATAGCACCACCCAGCAGACCGGCACCGGCACCGAGCGCCATACCGCCGCCCATACCCATCCCACCACCACCTCTCCGCGGCGGCGGATGCCCATACCCACCGTACTGCGGATGCCCTCCATACATGGGCTGCTGCGGGTACATCCCGCCACCGTACCCGCCTCCCTCCGTACCGCTGCTGCGGCGGCGGATATCCTCCTCCGCCGCCGCCGTAATGGGATTTACTGCCGCCTAGCTTCGAGCTCAGCTTCCCGAGCAACCCACCCCTCTTCTCTTCCCGCGGGGGCAGGTACCCAGAGCCGTAGGGACTCGGCGACGGCTGGCCGCCGTATTGCGGCGCAGGCGCACCGCCGCCGTAATACCCATCGTTTGCGCCTCGACTGCTGCCGCCGCCCATGCGGGCGTTCTCCTGCTCCTGCAACTGTCGCGCATAGCGTTCGTCGTCCGTCATTGCGCTACTACCGCCGGCTTGGCCGTAGGGCTGATGGTAGGGGTTGTTGTCCTGATACCCGCCTTTCTCAGGGCCGACGGGCTGCGAGGAGCCGTGATCGTAGCCCGGCGGGGCGCCAGGTGGAGGGGCATGTTCGCTGGGTTTCTCCCATTGCGATTGCTTGGTGGCGAGGTTGACGTAGAACCATTCTTGGTATTGGTCGTTCCAGACCGCTTTCCTGTAAGTAGCGAGAGAAGCGGTTGATTAGCTGCTGTGCGATTGAAGAGTGGGAAGTCGATTGATAGTCGCAAAGTCGCAACGATCAGCGCATGACTTACCAGCCTTCCGGGACTTTGGGCGGCGGTGGACCCGCTGGGGGAGCGAAGTCGGCCATGTCGCAAGATCAAAAATGTATTATTAGGTTGTCAGATAGGGTGTATGCAACTAAGGGCGTGGTGTCGCAACGTGGCAGGCAAGTGTTTATGTAGGCCTGGTCCTCGGCGGGCAGGCCAAGTTCATTCATGCGTCATGAGGGGCTTAGCGGGTCCTTGGCATCAAAGAACGTGGCGCAGGCGTGGCGATTGGCTTTGGTTGGAAGATCATGTGGTCTTTGTGGCGTTGAAGGATTGGAATCGCTACATACCCATGTTGCGCCTCCTGCACATCTGTGGTGTCGTCTAAGTTTCGTCTGTTAAGCCCTTGAGTGCGAAAAAGATTGATTGCCCCTGTAAGCGATTTCGTTGAAGGATTCTCGACAGAGACATAAGCGTGATGGTGAGCCTGTGCTCGAGCATCGCAAACGATGAGAGGTAGCTCAGTGTATTTTCATCCTAATTTATCCGGTTAAATAGTACCACAAATCAAGGCCACCGCCACGTATCAAAGGACGTTACTCCATGATATGCTGATTCCTCAGGAACAGACATGTGCGTTACTGAATCAGCCCTGTGACTGACCTCACCCAAATCAACATGCAAATCATGGTCTCGCCACACATTTTCAACCCGCCGCTGAACCCCGCATCGTCAACTCCACATCCGTCCTCGCAAGGACATAAACCCAATGAAACACATCCGGCGTATGGACAACGCGTCTAGCTTGGGTAACGATCCCACCATCCGGAGACGGCGGCGGAACCTTGACCTGTCTCTTCTCCACCAGCGTCCAAAGCCGTTTGGGATCCGGAAACCCAGCCTCGATGATATCGTCGCGGAGTGCGCCCTCGGCATGAGTGGCGACGAAAGGCGAGAAGAAGGGAAAACGGTCCTCGTTGTATGAGACGACTACCCAGCGGCCTTTGCCTGGCTCGGTCAGAGCGGCTAGGTGGACGGCTAGGAGGTGCAAGGGATGCACTTTCGCGGTGTGCGGGCGGACAGAGCTGTCGAGAGTGCTTTGCGAGATAGTGGTGCTGTGGATGGGGTACGGAAGTGTGATTTCCACGTCGAGGCCGCAGGAGATGGCATCGCTTGTGCTCTTGTCGACGATGGTGTTGAAGAGCCGACCATTGTTTCCATCGCTGTGAAGCAATTGGTTCGTATCGTCCGCAGATAGATGGTCGGATTGCTCCCAGAGAGTAAGGCACTCATTTACATTTTCCTTCTCATGGGGTGCTCCAGCTACTTGGACTTGCTCGGCTTCGAGGGCTTTTCCAACAGCTACCGCTTCCTTTGAAAAATCCGTATTGCAGACATCCTTAGTATCGCTTATTAGATTTTTCAAATGAGATGATAGGTTTGAAGTCCCTGCGCCTATGTGCAGAATCCTGGGCGAATCAATTGAAGCATCCCGGATGATGTCCCCGATCAGCTGGGCGACATCCGGTGGCGGCAAAAGCCATTCGAACGCATTTCGATTGTCACGAAAACGCTGGTCCCAATACGCTTGCTCTGCAAAGGATGGTGGCATGGGAAAGACGATGGCGCAGACACTGGGATATACTCGCGAAGATCTTGCATTTGGTACCACGACTTTGCGGATGAAGCCTTCCGCGAGATTTCTGACTACTTTACCAGCGTGACCATACACCAACATATCACCCATCTATCCGGACGTATATCCTTGGTCCCTACCCTCTTCCCGCCGTCCTGTAAGCAGTACCTTCGCTCAATCCATGGGCCTGAGTGCTTTCACACTCTATTCCCTTGTCATGCCAGCCGCAATTCGTAGATGCTACCAGTGCCGGGTGGTGCAATTGCCACACCTGAATGTCAACCCAGTCGGACCCGCGCGATCGCTTCCATCCCACTCCATCGACCAGTTTGCGGCTCTCCACAATGACGGCAGTGATCAACTCCCTCCACGAGGTCAAGGACACCCTTTCATACAAATGAGGCGTTCGCCGCATCCGCCGCATCCACCGCATCCTTGTGCAACTTCCCTTGAGCATTGCGCAGCTTTCCTACTGGCTTGCTTGTTGCTTCAACATGAGAGCTTCTTCGCGCTCCTGTACAAGGCTGGCTGCTACCTATGTACGCCTTCACAACCACGAACATGCGATTGAGGTTTTGTATTTCGCCTTCACCACCACTGATTTGCAAGTTGAGCCTTTGTATCTTGGCTTCACTACCATAAAATTGCGTTTGATAGTTTTGTAGCCATCAAGGTGTGTCTGAGCACTGCTGTAGCCTTGAGCAACTTTTGTAACCACAACATCCCAGTCTCGCTTGCCTCGGCTCTGTGCTGGATCCTGGGAAGACGCTGATTCCAACTCGGCGATTTTCGCCGTTGCAACTTCCAGCTGTTTGGACCGCTCCATCAACAGCTTTTCAAGCTTCTCGCCCTTGATTAGCTCCCCTTCGTATTTCTCACGCATGGCACAGAACTTTCCGATGTGAATGTCTGCCATCGCCTCTGTCGCCAACAGACGCACTGCCGCGAATTTCGCTTTTGGAGTAGCGAGCTGCCGCGAATTTGAACATATGGGGAAGAAGCTGAGCTGCAAAATCACGTAGCTCCTCAAACTCAGCCAGCTGCGTCAAAATCACTTGGCTTGCGGCTAGGTCCTCCATCTTCGCTAGTGCCACAGCAAAAAGTTCAGTGCGGACATCGTCAGTCTCTTCTGCGCTGTACTGGTAAGCTACACGCAGGACGTCCACGAAATCCTCAGCGGCGATGTAGCTCTCCGAGCAGCGGAGCTTCTCAAGCGCCAAAGCAGCCAGGCCAGACACCTTGTACTTCTTGCCGAATGCGTGAACCCGAATGTGGGAAATGGCTGGATGATCTTTGCCGTAGACTAGTCCCGTAGGCAGCTCAAGGGTGTCACGCACGTTGTAGTGGCCGAGATAGATGTACTCGAGCATGAGCAGGAGCGTGTGCGCGTGATCCGTGATGATGATGCGGGCATTGCTAGAATCCTGCAGAGACCTTGATTAGTGTCAGAAGCGTCAAATGTATGTGATTCTCTCACCGTCAATGCTGCATCCACCATCGCTTTGATCGCTTTGATCATGTCGGATTTCGCACACACCGCAGCGACATCGACGTCGAGGACACACCCCTCGCACTTGAAGGCGATTTTGACACCTGCATCATTTTTGTTAGTTAATGATGCCATCGTGTTAGTATACAGTCCAAGGAAATGTGGTGTGTGAGCGGTGTGGTGGTGCACGGTCAACAGCGTGTGCGTGCGTGGAAGAAAGAGTCGAGAGTGACAGTTGCAACTTGAAGGTGGTGGTGGCCTGAGGGGGATTGCAAATCAGGCAAGAGCGAACAAACGGAAGGAGCACCCCACAACACCTCACCGGTTTGCCAATCAGGCAAGAGCGAACAAATGGAAAGAGCAACCCACGACGCTTCGCCGGCACTCTCCTTCCTCCAATCGTCAGTGCCAACCTACCGTATGGTCAACTCGCAATTGATGGTTCAATTATCCGTAGGGAGAAAAATTCATCTCGTACTCGAATCGTTAGTGTCAACCTACCGTATGGTCAACTGGCAATTGATGGTTCAATTTTCCGTGGGGAGAACACTTCATAGCAATCCCGTACTCGAATCGTTGTTAGTGCCATCCTACCGTATGGTCAACTGGCAATTGATGGTTCAATTATCCGTAGGGAGATCAATTGGCTCCCCTAATCGAATCGTTAGTGCCAACCTACCGTATGGTCAACTCGCAATTAATGGTTCATTTATCCCCCTACTCGAATTGTTAGTGCCATCCTACCGTATGGTCAACTCGCAATCAATTATCCGTACTCCAATCGTCAGTGCCAACCAACCGTATAGTTAACTCGCAATTGATAGTCCAACTGTCCGTGGAGAGAACACTTCATACCAAATCTACAGTTTATGCTTCTTCTCACCACTAGCAATTTTCCTGAATTCCTCCTGCGGAATACCTGCCATGAACCTCTCCAACCCACCGAACACCTCGGCGACACCCTGCGCATCCAACAACTCCCTTTCAGGCTTCTGGATCAATGCCTTGATCTTCGTCATGCTGTCTGGGACCAGGTGATCACCTAGACGCTCCTTTACCTCCTGGAGCACCATATCCAGGAACTTGTCTGACTCCTGGGGCTGCGTCTGGAAGACTTTGTTCACGAAGCCGCATTGCACGAGCTCATCGCAAGTGATACGCTTGCTCATGATCAAAGCTTCATTGGCTTTGGCGATTCCCAGTCTGCGAACAAAGCTGCGGGACGCAAGACCTTCGGCGACCAAGCCCAGGGAGCTGAAGGGGGTTAGTAGGAAGGTGTGTGGTGCGGCGTAGACGAAGTCCGCGAAACCGAGAAGAGCGGCGGAGAGCCCGACGGCTGGACCATTGAGAGCAGCTACCAGGATCTTGGGGTGCGTGTAGAAGGCCTGAGTGGTGTTAAGGTTGTTGGCGGCAAAGGAGGCCAACCACTGCTTGTACGGATCCTGGCCGGGTGCGCTGGCCCGGGAGATGCTCACGTCTGCGCCTCTGTTCGAAGGGTCAGTCTTCAGAAACTTCAACGTTAAATTGGATCCAGATCTGTGACCTACGCGCTGAAGAACCTCCCCTTCCCTGTCAAGACGGTGATGTAGATGTTGTCATCTTTGGCGATCTGTCGGAGGAGTTGTGAGATGCGGAAATAGTAATCCTGGGTCATAGCATTGAGCTTGTTGGGAACATTGAGCGTGATAATGGCAACCTTGCCACGGGTCTCAAAGAGGATGGCCTCTTCAGGGCTTGGGTTGGTCGCCATTGTCTGCGGTGTATGTTGTGTTGCTGAATGTTTTATTTGAACGATAGGCTGAAGGAATGCTCACACGGCCGTTCAAGCAGTGTATTGAGATACAGAAGAAAGGAAGGTTGTAACTACAGCTTACTTGATGGCGAAACAACAATAGATATCCTCGGGATAATTTACTTGGGAGATGGTGAAGTCGTTCCTACAGCTGCTGTGTGGGGTTGAACCGAGGCAGTTGGATGTGATCTTCGGCCACACCCGAACCCTGCAGATGCACGATCTCAGCCTACGCATGTGGCCCTAGCGTAAGACTTCTAGCAGTAATCGGACTTCGCCATTCAAGTCTCGCATTAAATCATACAGTCGTCCTTCGCAATTAAGGTAGATTCTTCATTGTGTTATACTACATTAGTTCCTTGCGCTTTCAGCTACAGTAGTCAGCATGTCGACCATCCTACGCCGCCTTAGAGGTGGCAATCTTGAGGTCTTCAAGGTTCGTTCTCATTCACTTTCTTCCTCCTGCTCCGGTTAGTAACCGCGCAATTAGTTCGGCATGTATATCATGTTCCCTATCGGCGTCATGTACTACTTCGGCACCAACCTCGATTCGCGCTTCTCCGTACCCGACTTCTGGCCCAAGGAAGGCCAGACCCATACGATCCCCTTCGAGAAAGAAGACATCCAAGAAGAGCTCGAGAGATTAAAGCAGAGACGTTACAGAACAGAGCCAAGCGCCTGGCTTTGCAGAGCGAAGGTGTTAATACGGAGCACACGGAGCATAGAGTGGAAGATGCAAGAAATCCACGTCCGGACATTTTGGATACTGTGAAGGTGGAGGAGCCGGAGAAGGCTGCGATGACGAGAGAGAGTGGGAAGGGGTGGCTGAGTTGGCTGAGATGAGGCTCTGCGGACACGTTGATGCGACACTGGAAGTCATCAATCCCGACCCTGCCTTTGCTGCTTGACAATGCATCTCCTGCGAGCAAGCGATTCCGTCATGAAGGCCCAAGTGCTGTTGCATGGAAAAAAAGTCTGGAGATAGCAGCAGAAAGATGGCCGCCTAGGATCCATTGGGCACGCGCGCTACAAGGCACGGAACACACCCCTCCACCCTGCTGAAGAATGAACGGCAACCTCACAAGTCGGACTCTGACAGCGCTGAGGATCTGGCACCAAAACCGAGACCGAGAATAATACTGTCGTTGACGGCGCTCAGCCATTGTAGGGGACTGCGGACATTAATACCGTCGAAGCGTCCGGCGGCAAGACCACTCTTCTCTGGCAATGGAATCTACAAGATTGTGCTTACCTTCATGTACTATTACAATGCGCCATGTATTTTTAAGCACGCAACACCGCACTCGCAAAAGCTCAAAGACATTTGCATAATTGCAGCATAACTATCACTTCGGCCTTGTTCGGAACTATATTGCCATAGGCCAGCGGACTAAGGCATGCTTCCATGCACATCGACAAACCCATCTGAAGATCATGAATCGGGTGTTGCAGCTCGTTATCACATGCGAGTGATCTATGCGTCACCAATTTTTTGTTGAGGCTAAAGCCTACTGCTGTAAATGCTTCTTAGTACATAAGGCTATGTTTCAGGCCTCTTGTGTTGTCAGTCGAAGAAGAGCTCGTTCGTGTGAAGTGTGATCTCTTGTCCTTCGAGGCACATGCGTCAAAATGCCGCCATGGGCTCGTGAACTGCTCAGTTCTTCTCTGTCCACAAAGGAATTCAAACTGCATCTTGGAAATTTAATCGGAAGGCGGACAAGTCGTTATTCACCATCGTGCAGTGGATGCCATTTTTCACCAAGCTACGCATGCTACTGGCAGGATTTTCGATACTCATGTCGTTTATCAAAGCTTTATCGGCCAAGTTCCGTCACCAGGCACGTCTGCACGGCGATTCGAGCCTCTTGCTTCGTTTCGAAGATGCCAACGCCACTGAATCTAAGCAACGCATTTTCCGATATACAGATCCGTTCGTTGAAAAGGCTGAGGCACTCATCTACGCCTGGAGGTCTGGCGGGACACCCCATCCTCGACGATGGTGCTACGCTGACTTAGAGAGATGGGGCTGGCGCGCGGATCCTGGAGATACCAGCTTCAACCTGGGGCCGTTACGCGCCACTTATGAAGCTCTGCAGATCAGCAAAGACAATTCATCTAACGTGAAGGTGAACTGGGGCCATTTTAGGAATGCAGAAGACAGCAAGGCTACAGGCGCAGCATACACGCAGGCGTTCAACGTCGCAAGCGGTGTCATTGCAGTGAGCTGGATACGGAGTCCCGACACTGCGATCGCGGACTTCAAGCGACGGAACTGCGCATGGCCGTGGTCGGCACCGGTCTTGAAGAGATGGAGTGATGTTACTTTCTTACTTTGGCAAGAGCACTGTCGTCAAGCCAATGTGGATCCGGCAGGGCTTGAATGGGTCTTCCATGTAAATATATCCAATATGGAAACCAGAGAGATCATTTTCGGCGTGCTCGAGGAGGAAGAACCTTTAGGGCCATGGCCCGGGAGAAGCTTTGAGATCAGTGAAGAGCGAGGCAAGCGGTTGCTGGGTAGTCCAAATGGAAGTGGGACCGGATGGCTACTGGCAGATCATGCGGAGATTTTGCCGGGAAAAGTGATTGATCAAATAGTGGTGTTTGACCCGACGGCTCGTATTGAAGAACGGAAGCGCAATGCCTACGTGAGGCCATGCATGGGAATTCATGTTGCAGATGGGCCAGCGAACTTGTGGTAGTGAATCCAGACATACTACGGAGGTGCAGTGGAAGCTGGAGATCGGGACCCGGAAGTGCACGTTCGCGTCATGTGGTCAGAGCTCGGAAACGCAGGGACCACGGACCTCACATTGCTGCCAACTGCCAACATGATGGAGGAGGAGAGGTTGGTCGGACTGATTGACACCGGATGAGGCATATGCCATTGTACTATTACCTTCCAATTTATCCTTGCCAATCTGTCACGAGTCGATAGCATCACTTGCTGTAGACTGACCGCTGAGAGCATTGTTTCTACGCGCCAGCTCAAGCTGGCTCCTGTCGCTGAGCGCAACCATGTCAGACCCTAGCAATGACATGAGTAGGGCCACCACCTTGTCACAGCCATGTCCCTCACGGATGCTGATTGATACATAGACCAACCCCTCTTGAACCTTACCCCCGAAGAAAAGCGCGCTTTCTCCTACCTCTTCGCCCAAGCCGACACCGATAATCTCGGCGTGCTGACCGGCGAGCGTGCCGTCTCCTTCTTCGAACGCACCCACATCCCACCCCAGACCTTGGGTGAAATATGGCAGATTGCCGATACCGAGAACAGAGGACTTCTGACCAAGGCGGGCTTTTGCATGGTCCTGAGATTGATCGGACACGTGCAGCAGCAGCCTGGTAGGGAGGTGAGCGCGGAGCTGGCTTTCAGGCCTGCATCGATTCCCAAATTTGACGGTATCACCGTCCCAGGTGGTCCAGCGCCCGGCGGACAGAATGCTGGAGCAGGACCAAGCCCCGCCGGCGCAGGGTTTCCGGCCGCGCAACCTCTGCAAGCGCAGGGGAGCGGACAGGGGCCGATCAGGGTGCCGCCATTAGACGCAGGGAAGGTGCAACAGTACTCAGGCCTCTTCGAACGGTCAGGCGCACAGAATGGTCTGCTGGATGGAGGGACTGCGAAGTCCATTTTTGAGCGGGCTGGCCTGCCCAACGAGACGCTCGGCCGGATATGGATGTTGTGTGATAGGGAGCAAAGGGGCGCGCTGGACCAGACCGAGTTTATCATTGCCATGCACTTGCTCACGAGTATGAAAATGCGCGCGATGACGGCTCTGCCTTCAGCTTTGCCTCCAGGTCTGTACGAGGCAGCGTCAAGAAGAGGCGCACCGGCTGCTCCGCCTGGTAGGCCGGGTGGACCTCCACAGGCCATACCACCTCAGTTTACTGGCGGCTCTGCGGGTGCACCGCCACGGACGCAGAGCCCTATGACCAGAGCGCCCGGATATGGCACTCCGCCACCACAAGCTGCACCTCAGCCAATGGCGGCTCAATCGACTGGAGGCGGCGTGCCGTGGCTCGTCACACCGCAAGAGAAGACCAAGTACGATCAGTTCTTCGCCACTATCGATACTCAGAACACTGGCATCATCAATGGCGAGCAGGCTGTCCGCTTCTTTTCCGATTCTCGCCTTCCAGAAGACACCCTGGCTTCGATCTGGGATCTTGCGGACATCAACTCCGAGGGTCAACTCAACCGGGACGAATTTGCTGTGGCTATGTACCTCATTCGCCAACAAAGGTCGACGAACCCACCGCCTTTGCCTGCCTTTCTACCGCCGGCGTTGGTACCGCCTAGCATGCGCCAGCAGCAGCAAAGTCAGCAGAGCACCGCGCCAACATTCGACAATGCCGCAAACCAGAGCAACTTGCCCAAAGCGCAACAGAGGACCTTTTCGGCCTGGACGAGCCTTCGCCACCTCAGCCTCAGCAAGCGCAGCCTGCACAACCTTTTCAGCCTCCTCTTCAGCCCCAGGAGACAGGTACTGGTGTTTCCAGGGATCCTTTCGCGGGCAGTGCACCAGCAAGTCCAAGTAGTCCGAGGAACCTGCAGTCCCCTCAGCAGCAGCCTGGTGGCCAGTCAACCATGTTCAAGCCGTTCACCCCTACATCGGCCTTCGGTGCCAGCCTGGCGCAGCAAAACACCGGCGGCTCAGCAACATCCAGCCAAGGCGCTCAGGGTCAGCCCCGTGGAGCATTCCCGCAGCCTCAGCCCTCTCACCTGCAACAGGCAAGCACGGCAAACGACGACCTGTTAGGAGACTCTGAGGCACAGGGCGAGGAGAGCAGCAAAATGACCAATGAGACCATGGAGCTGGCGAACATGTCATCTCAGATCGGAAATTTGAGGAACCAGATGGAGAGCACGCAACAAAAGAAAGCAACCTCACAAGCCGATTTAAGCGCAACGCAGAAACAAAAGCAAGACCTTGAGCAACGTCTGCAACAGTTCCGGGCTCAATATGAGACTGAGGTGCGCACAGTGAAAGAGCTGGAAACTCAGCTCGTCTCTTCCCGTGAAAGCACCAAGAAGCTGAGCCAAGAGCTCGCAATGCTCGAAGGGACCTACCAGGATCTATCAACCCAGCATGCTTCCATTGCGCAGCAACTTCAGACGGATCAGGCAGAGAATGCAAACCTGAAACAGCGTATCAGTGCCGTCAATGCTGAAGTGGGGAGGCTGAAACCCGAGATCGAAAAGATGAAGATGGATGCTCGTCAGCAGAGAGGCATGGTCAGCATCAACAAGAAGCAACTGGCCACTAATGAAGGTGAACGGGATCGGCTTACTGGTGAGAGAGACGGCTTGACAAAAGAGGCTGAGGAGAGAGCACGCAGCCCACCTGCCGCTGAAGAAGGTAGCCACTTCGGCCGTGACGCAGCGATTGGTGGCGGCGTAGCTGCTGGACTTGGCGCGGCGGCATTCGGTACGTATGAGGCCACGAAAGGCCGTGACGAAACTACGAGTCCACCACCTGCCCCTGGAAGTGGCGTGGCCAGTCCCAGCAGTGGTGGAATGAGCTCAACCAATCCCTTCTTCCGCAAGGCGCCCGGCACCGATGGGTCAATGGACAGAGGGCTCAGTCCGCAGCCTACTGGTGGCTCCAATGCTTCAGCAGGAGGACCAAACCCAAGTGCTTTCGATGCGCTCTTTGGCCCTTCGGCAGCCTTCGCCCCCACGGGACAGGCGGGAAGTCGGACAGGCACGCCGCCTGCCACAAGTTTCATCGGCAGATCAATTCCGCCATCGTCTGCAGCTGGACAGTCAGCTAGCTCAGTTGGGGAGCCAACCCCCTCTGCCACGCCTCCACCTGGCGAACAGATGAGGGACGGGCCCAACCAGGGCGAGCAGATCCCGCCGCCACCGCCGACCGAGAGGCAATTCACTCCAGGCCAGCTACCGATTACTGCCTTGACTGATAGGACGAGGGAGGATACTGAGGTAGCCAGCACAGCAGCGATGCCGCCGGAGAGCCGCGCTGGCGGTGCAGAAACGCCAGGCGAGCAAGGACCGATGCCTGGGGCGTTCGGTACGGAAAGAGAACCCACTCCCGCGCCCGACAATGTTCCAGGAGCATTCCCAGGTGAAGACGGGGCCCAGCCCATCTCAACACAAGCAACAGGTCAAAGTAGCAAGGACGACTTTGATTCTGCATTTGCTGGGTTCGGAGAAGGGCCCAGTGACAAGGATACAGGAACCGACCCGTTTGCAGAAGCTGGTGATTCGGCCCAGCCTCAACAGAATCACTCGAGAGGCTTCTCGACGGAATTTCCACCCATCCAGAACCTGGAGCCCGAGGAAGACGACAGCAGTGACGATGACTCGGAGGATGGAAAGTCGGGAGCTGATGTCAATGACGATTCAAACGGCGCCGTAGCCAAAGGCGCAGCTGCAGCGGTGGGTGTTGGCGCGGTAGGGGCTGGGGCGGCGGGCGCATCCTCGATGCTCGCACCGGATGGAACGACCGGTGTTGCTGGTGAACGGCCAGGAGTGCAGTCTGTCCCGTCTAATGCAAGCAGTCTGCCCGAGTTCGACAATGCGGCTAAGCAGCCATCGCCTCCGGCATACGAACAAAGTGATGATGCAGCACACGGTGGAAGTGGAGAGCGAAGTAGCTCGAACCATTTCCCGCCACAGTATGGAGGCCTCTTGCCCTCGAGAGAGGACCCGACAAGTCCACCCCCGCCGGATGGTGAGCCGCCTGAGGAAGCCGTCACGGAAGCGAAAGAAGTCACTTCACCGGCCCCTGCCGCTGAGTTACAGCAAACGCAGCAGCAGGGCTTGGCCCCGCAAACTCCGTCGACGACCGATGTGTTCCATGATGCCAATAGCAGGCCAATGAGCAGTGTGACCGACGCTGCTACGCCTGAACAGACGGCACAGACAGCACCTGCCCAGCCGCCCGCACAGCAAAAGAATGCCTTTGATGATTTCGACGACTTCGACGACCTGTCTGAAGCCAAAGAGGCAGATAAGAGCGAAGAACTCGGGTTCGGCTCTCAAAGCCAAACCGATGAGTTCAACCCTGCATTCGACTCGCCCGCGGCTTCGATGACAAACACCATGACCAGCTCGCACCAGACGCCCAATCCCTCTAACAAAGGGATGGAGTCCAGCAACAGCTTCAGCGGCTTTGGGACTGCTGCCAGTAGTAGCAGCCCCTTCGACAGTTCGTCAAGCAGCGCCCAAAACACCTCGTCCAACGACTGGGACGCCATCTTCTCCGGCTTGGACAACAGCAAGAACATCGACACCTCCCTCGGCGGAAGCGATGACCCCTGGGGCGCGCCGGCAACCAACGGCACGGCCGAAAAGACTCCCACGGCGAGCTCGCCGGTCAGCACAGTCAAGGCTCCGGCGCCTACGTCCGGCCAGCAGAATTCCGGAGGTGCTTTGTCGCCGGGTACGGAGCATGATGATCCCTTCCTCAAGCGACTGACGGGAATGGGATATCCGAGGCAGGAGGCTTTGAATGCTTTGGAGAAGTACGATTATGATATGAATAAGGTAAGTTTCTTCGCCAGCGTTCGATAAGTTGGGCGGCGAACGGCGAGTACTGACTAGTGTGTGTCTAACAGGCTATCGATCACCTTACTGGTAGCACTTGAGTAAGGATTTTCCTTGAATTGGCGAAAGGTAATTTGAAGGGAGGATGTAAGTTGTATATATTGTATTTTGCATAGCAAGTGTATCCTCAGATACCTTTTCTATTTTTGCACGCGCGGCTTTGACATGTGCAAGTGCGTCGTCCTTTGGGCAGTCGGAGTCCCAACATTGCCGGATGGAAAGCGCTGGCTTCGGCATCCCGGCTTTCATATGAAGCAAGATCCAAAAATCTCGGCTTCCTTTCAAGAACCCTCACCTACCTGTCATATTATTAACGCCTATCACATTTTCACTCAGCCTACACACCTATGACCCCCGACCAAGATCCAAGACTCATCTACTACGGGCACGTTCAACCCCCTCCCCCCCCTCCACACCATCTCGCCCTTGGCCACCAAAAGCCACTAACCATTCCCACCAGCTACATCCCCTCCCTCGAACTCTGCATCGTAGCACTCATCTGCTACCTGACCTCAACCCTCACCAACCTCTCCTCCCTCCTGCGCTTCAAGACCCTCCTCCGCCCTGCCCCTCTTCCTCGGCTGTCTGCTCGAATTGCTGGGTTATGTGCTGCGTACCTGCTCTGCCGTGTCCGCTTTCGATCACGACGTTAGTCGTAACACCAGCGATACGAGTACCGGGAGCGCGAGGGGTGGGGCCACGAGCGCAGAACTCTATATCGCGCAATTGACCCTCCTCCTCCTCGCCCCGCTGTCCTTCACCTCAACCCTCTACCTCTGCATCGCGAGACTAGCGACACTCTACGGCCCCTTCCCCTCTCCCTCCCTTTCCTCCGGAAATCCCCACCTCTTCCCCTCCCTCTTCCTCGCCCTCGACGCCCTAACCGCCCTCCTCTTCCTCCCCGGCGCGGCCGTCCTGGCCTCCGCCTCCCGCACTTCCAACACGGACTCCGCGAAAATGGACGCGGACGAGATCTTCCTCGCCACTCTCGTCTTCCAGTCTATGGTCCTCGCGGGTTTCGCTTCCCTTACCATCCACTTCCTCTTCAAGACCAAAGGTTCAACGATCTGGACCCGTCGCCGTGGTTTCCGCGTCATCCTCCTCCTCGCGCTAGGCGGGGTCTACCTCCGGACGCTTTTCCGGATGGCGGAGTGCGCTACCGCGACGGCGACGGTGGGGAAACGGCAAACGGGGAGTAGGGTCTTGAGCCGGGAGGCGTTGTACGGGTGGTTGGAGTTTGGGCCTGTGGCGGTCGTGGGGATTGGGTTGACGGTTTGGTTTCCGGGGAGGGTTTTGGGGAGGAGGGGGGAGGATGAGGGGGAGCGGGTAGGAGGGGGAGGAGGAGGAGGAGGAGGGTGGGGTTTGTGGGGTTGATTTTTTGGGATGGGTTGGGGAGATTGGGGAGAGGGAGGGAGGGAGGGAGGGAGGGGGGAAGGTGGTTGATGGGGGTTGTAGGTTTGAAAGGTTGTGCGGACGATGGCTTGACGCTATCGGACTTTCTTTTGTTTTTTTTTTTTTTCTTCTTTTTCTTTTCGCCTTTTCGGGGTGGTAGCTGGCGTATATCCGAGCGTGCATTGTAAGAGTGTGGGCATTTGCTGGTCGCTGAATTTTGTTTATTGTTATTTTTTTTCTCTCTCTCTCTTATTCTTTTTTTATTCTCTTTGCTGGCTGATCTGGCAGTCGAATTGAGACTGGTCCTGTGTAGGAGCGAGGGTTGGGAGTTCTCCAATGTACGTATCACGACGAAAGGCACAGGGCCAGTTCATACAGTACATTCTATGGGCGAAGTTTAGCTTGAAGGGGCCTTTCTACCGACAACACTCTTTCTTCAAAGTCTAACAATGGTCTCAAAATGCAACAAGAAGCGACATGTTTTTATTCGTCTATTCGTATCTACCGTATAAAAAGCTAACTGCTGCCCACACATCCATCTAGATCTTTCTCTCTTTCTATTTTTCAGGCTGGTAATACTTCCTCCAGTCATGCTCCTCCTTAAACCCCAACACCTCACGGATCTTGCGATTGCACATGGGCGCCTCATACTCGCCCATCTCGCGCCAGATGGGCGTGTTAGGCTCGAAGCGCTGGAGGATGGTCTTGATGGGCTCCTTGGTCGTCGAGGTCGTGTTGGTCGCGTTGAAGACTGGAAGCCCAGGCCGTCCTTCTGGATGCAGAGGTCGCAGATCTGGCCGAGGTCGCGCGCGTCGATGTAGGACCAGGCGTTGCGGCGCCGGGTCTCCGGCTGGTTGACGATGGTGGGGAAGTCGCGGGCGTATTCGTGCGGCTCGACGACGTTGCCGATGGCGAGCGCGTAGATGTCGTTGCCGTAGCGTCGGTTGAAGGTGCGGGCGGTGCGTTCGCCGCACAGCTTCGACAGCGCGTACGAGTCCATCGGGTTGCGGTCGTAGTCCTCTTCCAGCGGGAAGCAGGCGTAGTCCGTCTTGCCTTCGGAGAAACAGACGCCGTAGGTGGTCTCGGACGAGGCGATGATGATCTTCTTCACGCCCAGCTTCGAGCCGGCTTCGATGATGTTGTAGGTGGCCGTCACGTTTTGCTTGAAGCACTCGTTGTCCGGGATTAGCAGGTTGCGGGCGACGGCGCCGAAGTGGATGATGACGTCCGGTGGGCCTTCAGGGTAGCCCTGTTCGTAGCCATCGAAGTCGTAGTGGGTGGTCAAGGCATTGTAGACCTGGCCGCTATCGGTGAGGTCGGTCTTGAGCGTGTAGACATTGGCCTCCGGGTTAGGGAACTCGGCGATGTCGAGGTTCAGGATGCGATGTCCCTTGTTCTGCAGGTAAGGGATGACATGACGGCCGGCTTTACCACTGCCGCCGGTGAAGACGATGCGCTTGCCTTGGGGAGCCATAGTGGTGTAAGTCCTAGTGGCGAGGCGGGAGGTGGCGTTGAACAAGGGACGTGAGAGGTGGGACAGACGAAACATGGAAAGACAGCTAGGACACAGAGGGGAAGAAATAAAAATTTCCAGCCATGCGGCGATGTTCCTTACCTTTGTACTATGCGGCTCGTCACCAGGCAAATCAACCGAAAGGTGCGAATCCTGGCGCGGTGGGAAGGGGGCAGCATTCAGCCAGAATGGCATTGTTGATGACCTTCCGCCTTCAGTTGCCGACCGACGCCATAATCGACGTCAGCCCCACGTTCTGGGGGACGTGCTTTCGCCGCGCTCGATGGCTCCAAACTTTCCATCTTCTTCCATGTGGAGAGAGCGAGGAGAGATGAGGCCAGTGAAGCCGCTACTCCGCCGCCGCATTTGCTAATCAACCGCTGGTTCGCTAATCGTCCCGAGCTATATCGCCTGTCACGTGACTTTACAAAGCCAACGGGTGACGGTGCATGTCATCAGTCAAACATCTCTCCCCACATCCACATCCACGTCCATGCTCTTGTCTAGACTCAACCACACCTGCTGGATGGAGACACCGCACCCGTCTAGTCTGGTAGACAGATGACGACCCCAACCTTGATGCGCACAACCTTCCTGCCCTCACGCTTGCCTCGTGCCAATGCATCCCGAGTCCCCTCCACCGCGGTAGCCATCACCGCACCGACCGCACCACGATGCGGACATCCGCGCCCACGCCGCTGCTTCGCGCAGGTCAATGACGCCAACGACCGCCTCAACCGCGACATCTTCTTCACCCGGACACCACTCCAATCCATACCCAACCCGGCAACAACAACGACCACCAACCCCCAGATGAACGAACCCTCCAACTCGGCAAGACCGTGCAGATCCTCCACGACAGCCTCCCCACCCTCCTGCAATCCCCCCTCCCCAGCGAAATCCTCAGTCCCCAAATAACCCTCCACCTCTTCCCCTCCACCCACCCGCACCTCCCCACCGTCGCAGGACGGATCCCCTACATCGCCGCGCTGTGGACCGCGCCCGTAGCCTGGGGCCGCGTGCCCCTCGTCGGCAACGTGCAGCTCACCATCCTCTCCGAACGCATGGTGCGGAACCACAACCCTATCCCGACCAGCAGCGGCTATCGCGACGAGCATCTCATCGTCAAATGGAAAACGTGCGGGAGAACGCGGCATCGCGACGGCACGGGCGGGGTGTACCAGAACCCCTCGCACGCGCGTCGCGATCCCGTCGATCGGATCAAGGAGTTCATCGTCGGCAGTAGTCGAACGCCGCACGAGGCGGCCGCGACGAAGCAGAAACTCGAGGGCCAGGACGAGGACGAGTTCACGGGGGTGTTTGTCTTTGAATTTGATGAGGAGGGAGGGTAGTGAGGCATACGATTGAGCATACGGAGGGGAGTCGGGGGGAGGGATCGAGGGGATGGCCAGGGTGGTCAGTGTGACGGATTGGTTGTTGGGGAGGTTTAATGGGAAGGGGCAGGAGGAGGGGATGCCGGGGTTGGCGGTTTGTGAGTCCCCGCCCGAGGGTGGGAGTAATGTGTATATGAGCGGTGGAGGGCGAAGGCCGGTTTGGCTGAAATGATGATGATGATGATACCCACTGGTGTGCATATTAGAGCGGCGTTGGGGATGGGAATTGGTAGAACGTGTATTTCTAGCAGTGGGTGCTGGGGTGAGTGTATTACTTGTGAACATAACCCTCCACTTTATCTACACTGTAAAACTATGATATCGACAAGTTGCTCTCCATCTCTACATACTCCGAACTTCCTTACTCAGTATGAGACATAACCAAGAGCCGGTCAAGGATCAGCGTGCACTGCAATGACCTTTATACACAGACAGGAAAACAGCTCTTCTACCTCCCAACAACCTTCTCAACCTCCCAATCCCGCTTCCCCCTCCTCTGCACCACCTTCCACGCCGTCAACGGCCAACACGCATTCCCCAACGGCGCCTTCAACGCGACCGAAACAAGACACTGCCGTCTCGTCGATGAGCCACCTAACTCCTCAATCCTCCCAAGGGGCTTCCCAAACTCCAACAACGGCGTGCCCTCAGCCAGATTCGCCAGGACTTTGCCTTCCTCGATCGCGGTCAGGGGATGCATGCGCGTACGCGCCACTTTGCCTGAGAGGGTCGTGGCGGACGCTCGCGGCGCGGGAGAGGTGCGAGTACACGATATACCGCGGCATTTCGCCGACGGTGAGTTTAGCGAGGACGGAGGACGGATGGAGGAAGACGGAGCGCTGGAGTTCCTGGTCTTGTGGGGAGAGGGCCTTGTCGACCTCGGCGGAAGGGAGGAGGGTTTGGTAGGGGACTTCGAGGGCTCGGCGGGGCTTGCGGCCGAAGGCCGACAGGGTTTCGGACGCGGAGGGCAGGAGGTCGGCGCGGATGGCGATCTGGTCGAGGAAGCCCGCTGCGACGATCTGGTTGAGGCGGGCGAGGTCTTTGTCCGTGGGTTTGGGGAGGATGTCGTGGAAGAGCGGCGGTGCTGCCGGGGACAGCGGTGGCTTGACGGGCGGACACGATGTTCTGGAGTTGGCGGCGCAGCTGTTGGACTTCGGACATGCCTTTTTCGCGCAGGAAGAATTCCTCGCAGAAGGTGCTGGCGGCTGACATGGGTTGGTCTTTTCCTGACTTCTCCGCGTGGACGGCGATCGCGGTGAGGAGCTTGGCGACGTCGCTCTTGTCGTCGCGGCGGGCGAGCTTCGCTTGGGCGCTCGTGAAGGCTTGGTGTCGTTTCCGCGCCGCGGTCTGCGCAGCCGTCTGCATCTGGCGCTTCTCATGACGTGTCTCGGCATCGCTGTCGCCATCGTCTGTGGAGTTGTCGTCGTCGTCTCCGACATCGTCTTCATTCGCTGCCTGCGCTTCTTGGATGAACAGATCGCCGACCGCCAGTCCAGCCACGACCGCAACAGCCAAGTCCAGGATCCCATTCATTTTCGCCAGTATCAACATCTTCGCGAAACGTGGTGAGACAGGGTAACCCATCATCTCGCTACCTCTTTCCGTGATCGTTCCATCGCGTTCACTTATAGCGCCAAGATTCTTCAACAATCGCTCCGCCTGCGCCAACTGATTCGTGTCCGGAGAAGTTGGGAAGGAAAGTTGACCACGTTATCAATGTCCATCGCCTTCAGCTGCAGGAACAGTGCTCTCCAACGGTGTCCGTAAGATCTCAGGGACCGTGTGCTCAGCGAAGAACTGCTCATAAACGGCACTGCTGTACAATCTGTACACATGACCGGGCCCCGTACGGCCTGCACGACCAGCTCGCTGAGACGCGGAAGCTTTCGAGATCCAGTCGATCTCAAAGGTCTGCACGGCGGTGGACAGATCGTAGCGCTTTTCTTTCGCGCGGCCGGAATCAAAGACGTACTTGACGCCGGGGATCGTGAGCGATGTCTCTGCTACATTGGTTGCAAGGACAATGAGACGATGGCCTGGTGGCGGAGGCTGGAAGACCTTCAGTTGCTGAGCGGAGGGTAGCGCCGCATATAGAGGTAGGATATGAGGCTTCAGCACACCGCGGTCACGCGGCCCAAAATGCGACTCTTCTTCGGCAATATTGAATTCTGCGTCGTCGGCTTCAGAGTCGAGACCAGTTATCTCAGGCTCTGAGTCAGAATCGGCGTCCTCTTCACCTTCGAGGTAGTCGTTGTTTCGCCGGGCATTATCATCTTCGAAATCGTCTGCCTCCAGAGGTCTGTGCTTAGCCTCCTCTTTCGCCTTGCCAAAACCATACGTCGCGTTATTGGCCCCACCGAGCTTCTCTTTCAATCTCTTAGCTGTGACCTGTATCTCGTTCTGACTCGTAAGGAACACAAGCATGCTACCGGGTGGTAATTTCCGATGTCCCCTTGCCACTTTGCTAACAGCTTCTGAAACGAAATCACGCTGCGTCTTCCGGCTCCAATGTACTTCCACAGGGAACTGCCGCCCCTCGGCCTGCACAATAGGCGGTGCTCCACCTCTGAACAAGCGTGGGTTCTCCGCAAAATCGCTGACCCGTAGCGTAGCACTCATGATGACCAGTTTAAGCGGATAGTATTTCTCTGGCTGCTCTTTGGCGAGTTCAGAACGCAGACGGACGATGCGAGAAAGCATACCAATCAGAATGTCGGTGTTCACGCTTCTTTCATGCGCTTCATCGAGGACGATGGAGGAGTACTTGGACAAGATGAAGTCCTGGCTTATCTCGCGGAGCAGGATACCATCCGTCATGAACTTGATGGCCGTATCGCGGCTGACATTGGTATCATACCGGACCTGGTGAGCAACTCGTCCCTTGTAAGACCCGCCGAGCTCGGTCGCGACGCGCTCTGCAACGGATACAGCAGCAACACGTCTGGGCTGAGTGACTCCTATCATGCCTTTACTCTGCATCCCAGCCGCTTCATTCGTCGTCTGCTCGCCAACATGCGAGCCGTAACCACTCTCGAACATCATCTGTGGCACCTGAGTGGTCTTGCCTGAACCAGTAGCGCCGCAGACTATAATGATAGGGTTCGAGTGGACGGCCTCCATTATCTTCTGTTCTTCCTGCACCACAGGTAATTGCATTCGAGCCTCCTGTATCTCGTCATCTCGTGGTATCGTAATCGCTGCAGCCGGCCTACTGGTCCGCTCGCCATTTGTCTGTGTTGTGCTGGCGACAAGCATCGGATCTGGTGAAGGTTCACGGGGTCTGAAGTTGGCTTTTACTTTTTCGTCAACCTGGGCTGAAGTTGCAAGAGGTGCTGATGGCGTGAAATCAAGTGCTGTATTGCGTTGCGAGTCTGCCCATTGCTTGAATGCTGACACGCGCTCCTTGCGATCAGATGCGACAGAGGGTAGAGATTCGGAATCGGCGTCGTCGTCCTCCTCGTCATCTCCCTCGCTATCATCGTCGCTGTCCTCATCTGACATCCCTTCCCCGTCGTCAGATACTTCTGACCCACTGTCATCGGATGCAGCATCTTCTTGGGCTTCTCCGCTGTCCGAGAATCCACCCCACTCATCTTCGGACCCGTCCTCCTCAGTAGCCTTATCATCCTCTTCCCCACCGCCATCGTCACTGCTTGCCTGGTCATCGTAATCCGGCTGCGAAAATGACGGTTTTTCCTTCTTTCTTCGCTTGCGCTTCTTGATCACGGGCCTGCCATCCTCCCCTACATCTAACGGACGCTTCAGCCCTCCACCAAAGCCTAAAGCAGGCTTTTCTGGTGCTGGTGCAACAGGTGCCGCTTCTGTGGCCTCCTCCGCCGCATTATCTTCGTCTTCGTCGCTTGACGCATCCGGAGGTGCCTCAGGTCGCTGCTCGAGGAGCACATCGTCGTGATCGCCAATCCCGGCAGCCTGCTCCTGCAACGCCCTTGAGAACCTTTCCCTCTTCGTCTCGCCCGCCCGGCCCAGCTTCTTCGAGCTCTGCAGCAAACTTGTGTCTACTTTGTGGGCCGCAAGCTTCTTCAACAGTTCCAAATTCTCCTCTTTCTTCAGCTTGCTGTCGACATACTTGTCCAGCCTCTTGCGCTTCTTGCTAGAAATCTTCGATTGGGGCTGTTGGTCTCGTAAATCCGCGGTCAGCTTTGCGCGGCGAGCGTCTCGTTCGGATTTCGTCTCCGGGACCAGCTCTTCAGAGTTGGTGTCGGTTCCATTTTGTTGTTGTTTGGGTAATCGCCGCTGCTTGCGATCGCGAGGCACGAACTTGGGCATCGTCCAATGCTGGACAGCAAGTTGTTATAATCCACCTGATCTTTTGGTCCGTCGGCTGGACTTTTTGAGATTTTGAGATTGGACTTCCCCGCAAATCATGCAGCGGCTGCCCCGGGGCCTAGCGGGCCGGCACCGCATGCGATAACGATAAGACTGGCAAGCTTCAAGCCTTCCAGTGGCTCTCGTTGCAGCATCCAATGCAGGAAAGACGTAGATCTACCGCAAATCACACGGTGCGCCAACTTGAGGTCGAGACAGGCGGTAGCGAAAGTGGACTCGCGTATTCACGGAAGCGAGACGGTCTTCACGAGCATTCAGGCATCTTTCATCCAGCATAATGGCATCTACGAATTACAGTGTCCAGCCAGCGCCTTTCCCGGCATCATCGAAAACCAGCTCAGGTGTTGCAAACGGCCGCTTAACAACTGTATCCTGTCTTTCTTTTGCGGATAAGCTTCTCATCACCATCTCGCAGTCCGGTAAATTTTCTCATTGGGTACACGTTCCTCTCGCCACAGCCGCGTCCGACCCAATGAACCCTGGCTTCTCCTTCACCAACTCCGGCACGGGACCTGAAAACGACTTATTACCGAGGAGTGACTTGACGGCTACGACGGTGCTTGGAGGGACCAAAAGGGAGGAGGAAGTCATCGGCCAGACCTTGGGAACGACGGTGGCGAGCGCGGTTTTGATGAAGCGACCGAGTGAGGAGCGATTACTGGTGCTTGGACTGGGTTTGGAGGAGGCTGCCAGCATGAATAGGGCGGTTTTTGAGGAGGTTGTGGGCTTGGTTCTGGATTGTCTGTGAATTATCGCCTTCTGGGTGATAAGCCCTCGAAGGGAAGACACACCTCTGCGCCGCTTCAGCAAATCACTCTTCGCACCTTGTGCATTTTTGGCTCATCTCAAGGAATGAAGTGAGCTAAGATGCATCTCAGGCTTCTTTCGCTGCAATCCAAAGCTGGGTCGAAACGTCACATACGCGGCGCCTGACACCTACGGCCAGTCGAGGCTGGTGGTCGTCTGTTGAGGCGTGGACAGGCGTGTGAAATACATGCACGTCAAAAAAGAAAGGCATGTACCAAGAGAACGTGAAAAGTGGCATTGGGAATTATGACTGCCAGTTTTATCTGCCACAAACACTATCGACCTAGCTTAGTACACCTTGAATTCCGCCAAGCGCACTCTCTTTCCTGCCTCCTGCGTAAACGCTAGTCTCAGCGCCTTTGTCACGATAGCATCCCCCTCAATTGTCGTCACACCGTTGGCCACCAATTCCGGCATCTTGTGCTGCCAAACTGCACTCCATGATCCATTAGAAGACGGCATCTGGATTTCATAATGATTTGGCAAGACATAGTCACCGCCATCGACAAACAAAGCCAACTCGCAGCTCGTGACCTCAGTCTGGTTGCCAAAGTCGATTTTGTACCACTGATCTGACGTTTTGTTTTGAGATTCAGAGTCCCATCCGTGAGGCAATTCCGGGAAGAACCAAGTCCGTCCGTCAATAGCATCGTGGACGTTCTCGGTCTCGTTTCTGCTCGATGCCGAGCTCGATGCCGAGCCGAGAGGGTATTCGCCACGGACGAGCTGAATCGACTTTGCCATTGGCCGTGTGATCTCAGGTGCTGGAGCTGAAGAGATGGAGGCTGTGAGTCTTCCCATTGTGGAAGAAGAAGCGACCGTTTCACCGTCGACTTCGAGATGGAGACCCTTGAGAACCCCATTCAATGGCGATTGAGCGACCGTGATACAGGATATCTTGGAGACGGAACGAGGTAATGTCGCAGTCCTCTGGAATCAGCGGGTTGACTTCAATCGTATCATCAGCACGCGGACGAGCCCGACCAGACCGCTAATGATGAGGTCGTTGTATCCAGAGTGGAAATAATGGTCAGAGCGAGGCAGACCAACTCTGACTGTGCCGCTGTCGTCTGGGTTATAGTCCTCCTGAAGATCCAGCAGGTCTGTCCCATTGACATAATGCAGATCGGTGTACCGACGCAGCTCATCGAGGTAGTCAGACCTGGAGATCACAGTCTGATAATAGTCATTGAGCAGGTTCGCCATTCCATACAATATCTGGGTGGTCTGGTATGGCCACACAGGGCCGTTCCACTGGCACTCTAACTGCGGAACACCCATGACAATGGCGTATCGGTACTGACGCATGTAGTACTCATAGGACGGCTCGACCGTTCGCATACCGCCAGAGCCGCGGAGCTCTTCGGGGTCAAGCAGATGCTTCCAGGCAGCGCTGTATGTCGAGTTGTCGTCTGGCATACCGAACATCCATGGGACGAGACCGACCAGCTCGCGGCCACGGATCGGTTCCCAGTAGTTGACGTATTCATTGTCCACGTAATATCGGTCGATGAAATGCTCGAGTGAGGTATTCCAGATCGATGTCTGGAACCGATCCTTCAATGCAGCAGCTCTCTGGTCGAAATCCGTGGCAACGTCGTCTTGTCCAGCTACCCGGGCTGTATCCGCGATAGCACGAGCATTGGCCCACATGTACGAGTTGATCGAAGGACGGAAGGCCTCTCCTCCGGTAAAGCCATCTTCTCCGCCTGAAGCGTCGATGCTGGAAATGGTGTACTCCGTCGCATCCGCCAGGCTCTCTCCAGTACAGGCCCTTGGAGTCGTCAAAGGCATCATCCCACTCATTGTACAGATCGATCATGTCAGCGAGATGGGTAGTAAGGCTTTCAACGTCCCCGTCGACAGTGTACCGTCTCCAGACACTCTGCTCCATCCAGTCCGTGAAATGCCGGTCATTGCCCCCATTGTACATATGGTTGATATAGTCGTCTGCGAATCTACGATCCCGAAGCCATTGGCCTTCGCCAAGGTGAAAGCCAGTCGCATCATTGAGCGTGGCCCAGGGCTCTAGCTGCCAGCTGACATCCTCGAGGAACTCGGTTGACACATAGCCGCGGATTCCCGTGTCTCGCTGGTGCGCACGGAAAATCTTCCAGCGGTAGTAGAAGACGTCTTGAATCTTCTTGTCGGAACATTCGAAGTATGGGATTCGGTCTTTGTACCATGGGGCATCGTTGCCGAAGTAATGCTTCGCGAGAGCATCAGTGTCTAGTGTATGTTTGTGTAATGGACTAGCAGCTGCAAGGGCTGCAATGGCGAGGAGTGCTGCCATACTTAAATGATAGTGTTAAAGATCAGGGCGACCTAGAGCTAGAGGGTTCGGAACTCTTAAGTACTCGCTTCTGCTCATGGGTTACACCATTCTGCATTCATCCGAACCTGGTCGTTAAAACAACAGAAGTGCGGAGTCGCAATAACATTTGCTTGGCGGTGGAATCGTGACTACTGATCCAGGGTGTGATCATCATTTACTCCCACCGTCCCCTCCGGGATGAGTCCGGAGGGCGAAACACCTCCACCCTGCCTCTGGCTTTGTACGGCTGTATGCAGCCCATTTCTGGAGAAACTTTGTGGAGAGGAAATCCGTATCTCCACCGGAAATGCGCTGATCTCCACTGCCTAAAATGCTGCAATTGGAGAGACCCGCGCCAGGTTACATTTTCCGGAGGGTTGGTAGGCTGGAAGATGCAAGTGCGCATATGGCGTGTTACGACCTCGACATTGGCTTTCATCACCGCATCAAATCTCGATACCATTGGTGGTAAAACCAGTGATCAGCTTTCAGTACCTGCAAGACACGTTCCCTTGACATGGACAAGCTACAAAAAGCATTAGGGATTGGTCCCAGGGGCTCACAATCATCAAGAGACGGGCTTGCAAATGAAGTAATTTCCGGATTGGACTGGCCGTTCTCCTGACACTCTTGAATCATCGTCTGGGCTAGGAACAAGGCCTCATGAAACGTACATGTAGCCAGTGCGATCGCTGTGCACCAGCAACGTCCAGCACTTGATGGCGCTTGCTTTATGCATCATGGTATCGCGCTCAGGAGGCTGTTATTGAAAGAAAGTCGGTGGACACTGGCTTTAGTTGAACAGTAAGACTTGTGAGACTATCGATGGTAAGAAGGCGTTGAATGGCCAAAGGCACGGTAGGAATACTGGCCCTGGAAGATGGCGGGAGATCCCGCCCAGCTGTAACTTCACCTCAGACATCTGGCCGCAAACATCATCTTCCAGTGTATGAACGAGCCATACCTATCCTCCATAAGAACTTATACAATATGATCGAGCATGTCACGAGCAGGCTGTACGGGCGTTTTGGCCTCCGCGCTGCCGCGTCGATGTTTCTCTACAGCTTGCCGCTCCTTCTCAACCTCACCTGCTATGTTGAAGAATCGCATCTATCCCGCCGCCATCCGCCGCGAAAGCGATCTTGAATCGCTGACTCTTATGTCTGCCTCTACTCGCATACCGCTTATTACGCTATGGACGACGAATTGGTGCGGTATCTGCAAGACAGTATCTCCACTGCTCCGCCAATTGATTGAGAAAGAGCGCGTGGGCGAAGAGCAGGGCGGCGTGTCCTTCGTGGAAGTGGAAATGGACAGCCCGGATATGGGAGGCATAGGCGGTCTACCTATGCGCTACGGGATTAACAGCATTCCCACATTGCTCTCTTTCGACCGGCAAGAACCGCAGCTGGAGACGAAAGTGAGCAAATTGGACGAGCTGAAGAACAAAGAGTTTCTAAGAAGGTGGATCGAGAAGGAGGCGGCGAGACAAGGCAGTGGTGGGGGTGGTGGACGATTCATGGGGCTCTTTGGTCGTTGATGGGTCATGCAAGACTTTGAGTGGTGGTGAAGCTGGGTGTACGTGGTCCATTTGACCTACTCTGCTTGCAGTCCAACCTCGTTCGCCGTTCAAACGCTTACGGTGGATTCGACATCCTAGGCCTTTGTGCTCGCAGGCCTATGGTCCAGGCCTCTAGGAAAGCACTTGCGGTCTTTGCCGCACCCATCGTCTCCGCAACGTCTGCGACTTGCCGCTGAAAGTCTCCATACGGCGTGCTTTTTGGCGTCCTTTTGATAGGAGTTGTGAGATTTGAGCAACGGCGCTCTACGTTGGTTCCACGGCAATCCCTTTCAAGGAAAGCGCCCAGCATTAACAAGCTGCCATGCTCAAGCCCGAACGGCAATCCGCAAGGAATAGATCTCGACGAATCTTGACACCTAGGCCACCTGCTTTTCAAGGCTGGGCATCCCCGCTTGACCCAGACCTTTCGTGCGACTCGCAAAGGACGATTCTATGGGGCCGAGGTGATGGAAATTTGGCAGAAATCGGCTCAGCATGTTCAACTTCAGGAAAGCGATTCGAACTACGCCCTTCCTCTGCCCAAAGACCCAGTCGACATAACATTCTACGCGAGGTTGTGCTCAGTGGCCGATGTAGTGTGGATTGGTTGCGGAGCTCTGACACATGACGCTCTCCCGAACAGACTCACGAAAGGTCTCATGTACATATTTGGGCCGGCCGAGCAGCCAAAGGCTAGAAGAGGGCTTCTAGTTGAGATGAAGAAGCCAATGCAAATCACTTCCGGACTCCACCTGCATGATTTAATGTAGTCGGTCTTCGTCAGTGACATCTCGTCATAACAGTCAACACGATGTGATTTCGAGTGTTCAAACGGTAGCGAAGACAGAAGCCAATGCGGTCTTGTCGCATGCTCAAAGTGAACCTCGACTCTCAGTTTTGCTCGCTTGCCGAATGTATTACCCTACTAGGCGCCGAGAGATCGTCCAAATATGTTCTTGTGCAGCTTAAGAGTGACAGACATGAAGCGCATGCTATCTCTAGCTCCAGTTTACAAATATGTCAAGAAGCGCGACAGGGGAAGATCTTCCGGGAAACGATATCGATTGGATGTAACTGTGCACGAGACACACATCTACGGATGGTCTTTCACTGCCATTCGCAATTCACTTGGATGCTCAAAATCTCGTTACAGAGTGGGAAGAATGAGAGTGAATAGAACATTTGAGCGAGATCATTGGACTTGGCTACTTGTTACTGCATGAGAAGGCTCTGTTGTGTCCATCTGCGCTTATCACTGGAAGCATCGCCCGTGTCTGCAGACGCCGTCATGGTTTGCATGGTCCTGGACATCGAGCTACCATCACTTTCCACGATCCAGAGAGAACTCCCCGACTCCGCAAGACGACAAAATGGCACCGCTGCCAAGACGGAAGTCAGCACCAGTCTGTAATGAATGACCAAGCGTGCCTCACCAAAGATGATCAAATTAACATTGAAAAGGGCCGGTCCTGCGTGCTATCCAGTCTGGTCTCGTGAGCTAGGAAGCTTGCAGAGCAACAGGGATGCTGAGATGCTATACTTTGTCATTTTTGACCACAGGCGGCTCACTGTGTTGCAGCAATGGTCAGAAGAGCTCAAGAGTGTCATCAAGGTCGTGCTATGGAGGGAGCGCAAGAGAGCATACCTGTCGCCGGAGATCCCAGTGCCTTGATGGTCAGTCTTGGTTTCCCTCAGACGAGGTACTCACACCTGAGGCTTCGTGAAAGCTCTGACCGTACTCAGGCGACCTCAGAATGGTTGAGGCCCGACCTGCCAGAAGTTAGCGGAGCCATGGGCGGAGGGGGACGAGGCGGAGGGCAAGGGCCATCCAAAGGTGCACCGAGCACCATCAGGTCAAGAACTCCTGTCAAGCACCTCCAGGCTCTGTACCGCAAAGCGTTGACCACACAAACAAGTTAGGCTCCACAGATGGTTTTCAAAACATTGCAGCGACAAAGTCAAGCCACGCCGCCATGGTCCGAAGACAACCGAAGCGACCGAAGTCACCCCTTCATCAAGAGTATCTTTAGATCTGGACGCGAAAGCGAGCCGAAGCAAGCAACCGATCGGCCGTCACCTCCTCTCAAGACTCTGTCTGTGTTGATCAACACCCCGAAGGGATCAGATACCCCAATGACGCGCCCATCTCGGGTAACCCCGTTGCTGAAGACGAGTGGAGGCCCATCCGTCCCATACATTCTGTGAGGCCCATAGCAACGGCTTTGACAACACTCGGTATGGGGGTCTGAATGTGTACCGTGGGGATGAATGACCGAAGTCCTTGACACTGACAATAACCCAGCTCTTGCATAGACGTTATGGTGCAGGTATGGTGCAGAGTGTAGGGGAAGAGATTGCGATCGCCCTGTGGCGAGAAAGATGTCAAAGCTGCAGAAACGCCACCGCTGCTGTCAGCAATCTGTCTTGATGAGAGAGGTGTGGAGTATTGGCATACCTTGAAGCTGTCTTGGACGTGATGTGGATGGTACCTAAAGTGCGTCGCATGTCAGAGTCAGCCAATCTGTGCGACGACGCGAAGATCGGGGCAAGACAGGAGGTGATGAGCGTACGATATGTCTTGGCATTGTGCATGAAGAAAATGATAAGACACGATAAGATGGAAGACCGACAGATCAAGGAAGGAAGAAGACGATGCGACTTTCCATAGAAGGAAGCCATAAGTGCCGACAGGCAGTGGAGCTAAAGAAGCTGATGTAGAAGAAGAAGGGAGAGACGGGTTGGTTGGGGAAGGCTAGAGTTTTATGTCGGTGCTGCGGGTGTGCGCAATCACAACAACAACAACAACACGGACCACACGAAGGGTCCAGGTCACGCTGCACTGAATTGGGCTTGAGACGCGTTCGTTCTACGTGAGAGTGACGCAGAGTCGCGTTTAAGCGGCGTTGCCAGGGAGCACTTAGTTTTGTTGCCAGAAGCTCGGAGCTTGTTGTCGGGGCCTTTGGGCGCAGGCGTTGTCACCTCCTACTCCAGTATCCTTGATACTGCTTTGGGCTACGACCTGAAGAGGCTATGGTCACGAGACTCGAGTGGTCACCGAACTATTCGGAAATCGAGCGATCCAGTGTTGTCCTTCAACCAAAGACGTTGCAAAGCGACCGTACCAGCACAGTGAGTTGAGGCCAATGCTTTTCTGCTGGCGCTTTCGGGTCCGAATGTCAATGTTTACGTTTGCGGGGGAAACGGCGAGTCAAGCGGAGGAAAGCACGAATAGGTCATAGACGGTACATCGTACTTCGCAGCTTGTTCATGCAGTCCCAGACGTGATCAGGGGCATCATATTGCGATGCATCAAAAACAAATTCATGCAGGTGGTCATCTTCATTTTGCTCATCATGCACTTGCCCCTTTTCGTGCTGAGACGGTAGCTTTCATCCCCGTTTTGGTGGTGGGCGCCGGACTACGCTTTGAGGGCCATGTGATAGCGCAACCAAGCCATGAAACACACTGTAGTCGCCGCGGGTCAATGTTCTGCTCAATGGCTTCTGTGCCAATAGACCATGTAGCCCATTCCGGCTTGAGCAGCATGTCGTAAGCGACTCGATCAGTCTTTGCAAGCTTCGGATCACATGCTTGCAATAATGGTGCGAACTTTGTATTTCGTCTTAGGGTTGTCCAGGGTAAGATTCAGGCTGATCGTTCAATTCTTTTGAAAATCGACATGCGATTGTTGCATTCACCGACAGGTAACGTTGTTGGTGCGGGATAATATAGAAATATAGAAATGTGGGAATCGATGGGATTAATATTGCATGCCAACATAGCGCTAAGCATCGAGTGTATTGAATGGATGTAGAGTCAATATGCTCAGTGACTGCTGTTTGTTGAATTATACATAGCAATTGGTAGCCGGGCTTTTTGCGCCCATGCGACATCGCAGGACACCATTAAAATATTCCGACACGACTGGCGACGATCAGTGCCACTTAGACTTATTTCCGTAGCTGCGAATAGGCTGTGTTTAAGTGTCTCGGACAATGTGTAGATTGGAGAACCATGGTTCCGGTTGGTTCAGTGCTTTGGGAAGGAACGTCGTGAAGTCCCAAATTTCCACATGGAGACAAGCGTTCTCCATGCCTCCGCAGCCGAGCGCAGCAGCGCAAAACCCAAAGTTCACATCGGGGATTCATACCTTCGAACTTCAGATCATAATTCATTCTACGTAGTTTCACTTAAGGGACACGACGCGGAATTACTCGCTTGGCAAGATAGAAGCAGATCCATGTGTTCAGTATCATTATAGATGGTCCGGCACATGTGGACTTCAGGAGCAGTGCGAAAGGTCAGACCGAGGCCGGAGTCGCCATATGTACCCATCAAACATATTGAGCAAATACGGGTTGATAACGTTACTGACGATGACTTCCTGTCTTGTACCTGGCATAAACGGGTTGTGGTATTGTTGGACAGCGACTACGCACAAGACCACTTGGAGCTCACAGGCGGCTTCTCCATCGTGCGGTGCGTCCGTCACGATCGGGGTAAAGAAATGGCCTAAGGTACCTTTGAGCCTCTAGCTAGTGGGTGTGAGATATTTCCCCTCACGGACCGGTCAGGGTTATCTGGTGGCAGATCGGTAGTTGAAATTGTTGGTATTGCGGACTCCTCTTAATACCATGCCTGGCGGTGGAAGGCCAGAAGACGACGCTGTTGAGGAGTAGAGTGGTGAGTGATAATCGACAGGAACGATCACAGCTGCAGATGAACTCGCCATTTTGTATGGCAGCGAGTCCCATGATCCAGACGAAAGTGGCGGAGAGGAGTCGTCGAGCGACCTGGAAGACTTCAACGAAACGGCCAGATTAATTCACACGGTATCCGCAGTAGCCAGCTGCCCCATCTTGTCGATCACCGCCATGCGTAAAAGTTTTTGGCAAACAGGCCGACAGAGTGTCAGTCTATGCTCTGACTCGTCTTGATCGCCTTCTAATCCGTAGTCAACTGCTGTATCGATGTGTCCAGGACCCGGTGATTGCGTGAACCCTTCAGTGAACCCACTCGCATCTCAGCATCCGTCCAGCAAGCTTATTCCTTAGGTATGACACTGCACCCACCGGTTCGACTAAAACGTCCAAAATTACGCGCAATCCGTAAACCCAACCATCACCTCAAGCCCTTCATCTTCACCTTCACATTTGCGAGGATAAGTTCTTCACGCTTATATTCGCTCCACGGCCGACCTTACATTCACAGTCGTGCCACCCCACTCACAGTCTCACACACCGCCGTTCAACCTCCGCGAACCGAAACCGACACCGTCTCAAAACGTCCTGCAAAGAGATCGGAAGCCGCGCACAGCGGCATCTCCGCCCAATCCACTTTCGACATGGGACGTGTCACATGCTTTTTTGTTTTTTATTTTTTTTCTGTAATTTTTTTTGCAGCGCACCTATCACCAGCGCCGCCACATGATGGGAAATTCCTCGTATTGAGCATGGTGCAAAGTGGCGATAGAGGCTCGCGAGCCGGTAGTGCGTCATGACGATGGACATCGTTCATGGCGCATCACCCACCCACACCCGACCACACTGAAGAAGAAATCGAAAACGAGGAATTGTGGATTTTCTTTCCCGCTTTGGCTTGTATGTTATTGTTTTCAATTTCAAAGATATGTTCAAGAATCACTCACCATATACAAAACCCCCTTCCCCCACCCCAACCCGCTTCCTCACCCAACCCCAATCAAAAAAACCCCCCTTCGCAAAACTCTACTCCCACTCACCCCTTCCTCTTCTTCGCACTCCCACCCTTACTCCGCCCCGTCGCCTCCACCCCCGTCCCCTCCTTCAAAACCCTCGCATCCGCATCAGCCGGCGCCTTCAAAGGCCCATTCGCCTTCTTCTCCTCGACCTCCTCCTCATCGCCGCCCTGCCCGAACTCATTCACACGCGTGAAATCGACCTTGTACGCCCAGGCCTGGTAGAGGTAGACGAAGAAGATGACGTCGTCGCGGAGGGTGGCGAGGCGGTGCAGGACCGGCATCTTGATCGTGAAAGCGAACAGGTCGTCGATGAAGGTGTTGAGGAATTTGTACGTCATCGCTTTCGCCGGCATGTGGGCGACGGATTTCAGGCGGTAGTTGATGTAGAGGGATGGGACCTGCAAGAAGGGGATGGGGTTAGTATGCAGGGCTGTGTTTCCGGGGCAGGGAAGACGGGGGCGTTAAGGACTTACCATCATGAGGAAACCGTAGGCGTAGACTGAGCCGACTAAGGTCGTGATGATGAAGCTGTACCAGCTCTTATGGCTCTCGTAGACTAAGCTGTACGCCGCATAAGCCAACAGGAGCGGCACAGCGCCCATACCCATGTAATTGAAAGCAATGCGGTCGTATTCTTCCGTCTTCTCCTCCGTCTCGCTCAGTTGATGCTTATCCTCAAGAACAACCACATAAGGGAGACCGAGGTTAGCGGCCCAGCTGCCTGCGGCAGGTTGTCGTACCCGCACGTCCGCTGTTTTGGTAATCTTCCACGCTTCCACCGCGATCCCCATCCCTTGTCCGAAGAGGATCATCCAGGAAGTGTTCTCATTGTTGTCCAGCAAGTACAGGAAGATAATGCTCTGCATGACCACGTTACTGAGGATCGTCCGGACTGAAACACCCACGTTGTCCTTTTTGCTTCGCCAGTGCCCCACGTCTGATTTAAAGGCCAGCAATTCGAAAATCATGTGCAGGATACTGACGATTCCCGTAGTGCCGAGGAGCCACGGGTTGGTGTCAAGGAGCGTCTCCTTGATAAGTTCCATTTCCGAACCATCGCCGCCGCCGGGTGTGGATTCGCCGCGTGCGGATTTGCGCGCGGTCTCCTTCATGCCTTCATCGAGGGCGGACATGGCGTAGAAGGCCCAGTGGGAGAGGGTGCTGATGTCGACGTTAATGGGTAGGGTGGGGACGGGGTTCGTGGCGTTGAGTTCGGTCATGTGCGCTTTGAGCTGCCAGAAGGTATTGTGGTAGAGGACCGGGTAGTAGTAGCCGTTCTTGCCGCTCTCATCTCGGGCGTCGGTGGGTTCGAGGACATAGAACTGTCGCACTGCGGGGTGTAGGGTGGCGTATATTGGGACTGCCACCGCCCGGGACAAAGCTCAGAGTGAAATTGGGATGGTAGTAGGAAGCGATTGTCGGTGTAAGGTCTTCTTCCTCGTCATCCTCTTCCTCAGCAGATGTCGCGTCCTTGGTCTCCAACAGGTTACGTGTCTTTTTGACCTTCTTCTTTCCCAGATACTGCGTCAGCGGCCTTAGCATCCTGTAGGCTCGGGCAGGATCGTACTCTGGGCTGGCAGGATCGAGCTCGGCACCTTCCTGGCCAACAAAGATATGGGCAAACAGAGTTCCGTTGTTTTGTACACTTCTCGGGACGGTGAATTCGGTCTGAATGCTTCTGTAATCGCCTTTGCTGCTTTCCAAGCTGAAACCCTTCTCATTCACAATCAAGCTCTCTGGCGGCATGTGGTCCAGGCCTGGGATCGCGATCGAGGGCGAGATATACATGCTGACGTCGACGCTGGTGTTGGCAGGCCAGTAGGGGTGGATGAGCTGCGGGATGTGGCTGTACTGAGCGGTGGCCTGGGGTGATGCTTGGTTCATCTGGGGCGTGGGTGGTGCAGGCTGCTTGCCGCCCATGAAAGATCGAATGGCATATTGAATGGCCAGGACCATGCCAATCTGTTTGGCAATGCCCCAGATGCGGTCTTCCCATCTCTGGCCGCCAGCTTCCTCAGCTGCAGGTTGAGCTTCAGGCATGGTGGGGGAATGTTGTGAGGGCGAAGGAAGCCCGTCGTGGTGGGCGGGTGATATGCCGATTAAGACCAACGATATGCTACCTGGCCATAAGAAGGAGATGGAAGAAAGTTGGGGGGCTCCAGACTCCAGAAATTCCTATCAAACTCCACTAGCTGCGCCCGCTTGCTCGCCTGCATTGCACGTGGGGAAAGCTAGCGGAGTTAGGCGGGCTTTGAGGCTCCCTCATGCACCTACTGGAACGGGAAGGCGGTGCACGTCTAGGATCGACAGCGTACGCTAATTCGACTCATATGCAAAATCCGCACGTGATGTGTGCAGTGATTTGCCGCAAGATCCAGATTCCTGCTTGCAGGCGAGTGAGACAGACGAGGCGAGGTTGCGCATTGTTCAGCCTTATCAGAGTTGCTGCATCTCCCCGGTGTCCCCAGTCATCCGGCGGCTCCCCGAATTTGGGCCGATGCTAGCGTCACCCGAGCTACCGCCTACCGCTTCTGGGGTGCGTCACTGTATCAGCCAGCACCAGACATCACACTCATCTCTACAGACAGAGTCCTTACCTAACTTAGGTACTGTCTGATAGACACCTGCTCCTCACCTGCGACTGCGTTATTCACTTGCCTCGTCGCCTGCTAAATCTCCTACCACTGAGCCCTTTGCTTTCTCTTCGCGACCGTCCTCGCTTCCTAAACCAACCCGATCCGGCGAGACGCTCTGCCCTGACTTGTAAGACCAGTCGAGTGCTGCAGCGGCCGGATGAACTTCCTCTATAGTTTTCAGTGACGGCAGCCGACGGACGCATCGATTCTATTTCTCAGTTGTAGCTAGATAACATGTTCTCAGAATGTGAGTCTCCGTCATCCACCCTTCCCTTGGCCTCGGTCACGCGACACTAACGATCACTCCTCCCAAACCCAGATGCCAGCCGCTTCCTCCAACAGAGCAACGCTCGTCTCTCCTTCGCCGAAGACCCTCGTCCTTCCTCTCGAGCTCGAAACCCTCTCGATCGGCGACGCTATCAACAGCGCCATCCGAGTGGCATGACAGGCACCACCAACCCGTACAATCCATCCGCCTCGCAATCCCGCTTCCCGTTCGCTTCGCGCTTGACACGACAAGGTCCGAGCCAAGACGCCCCGCTCTTTTATAGCACAGCAGAGGATTTTCAGGAAGAGGAGGATGAACAGGAGGAGCACGAGAGAGAAGTCGCAGATGCGTGGGCGTTACAGAGGTCACGGCAAAGGTTTGGGCCGAGCAATCTGACAGAGAGCTCCGAGTTGGAAGAGAGTCACTCACTGGAAGCTGAGGGTCAGCCGCATGATAGAGAAGCAAGCCCGCCTCCAAGAGGCCGGACGCACAAGCCAGGGTTTGGTGTTGGTCACACAGATGCACAAAGTCCTTCGCAGGCCAGTCGCATAAGTTCCAAAGGCAAGGGAAGGCTGCACGATGTGGACCTAGACAGCGATCGGCACGAAGAACCACCAGCCTCGCTGATAGGTACTTCCGTAGCGGGGACCGAACACGATGAAGATGAACGACCGGTGCCCTTTCAGACATTCCGATCCCCAGCCAAAGACATAGGCCGAAGCAGCTTTATGCCGGTTGAAGCGGACGAAGACGCCACATCACGGATGCCGCCGCCACCTTCACCAGACAGAGAGAGCGTACCACCTACCGTCATCTTGCCAGCTCAAGAACCACCCAAACATGACGCTTTCTGGGCGACCCTTTTTCAAATAAGCCTCTTCGCCCTTCTCGCAGCATTTGTACTCGTCTGGTTTCACACCTCAGCCCCATCCTCAAAGAAGCCACTGGGCGATACGATCTACACTGTGTTGAGAGGAAGTACAAACATGCTTCTCTGGGACACCATGATAGCTATCCTCGTCGCACTCGTCTGGCTCGCGTTACTCCGAAATTACGTCCGAACCCTGGTCTTTACCATCCTCATCGCCGTCCCGATAATACTTTTTTCCTTTAGTTTGTACCCGCTTGTCTCATCCTTCCGGGGAACCTATCATGGCAACTCGATCCAGGACCGTGCCATGCGCTGGCTCTCCTTCCTCCCGCTCTCGTCGGCGCCATCTGGACTTACAACGTCATCCTATCTCGCCACGCCCTTAACCGCTCTATCTCCATTCTGGAGTTCTCCACCAAAATCCTCGCCGCAAGCCCTTACCTCATCATCCTCGGCTTCGCCACCCTCACCACTGTCGTCCTCTGGACCTGGGCCTGGATGCTAATGTTCGAGCGCATCTTCCTCTCCGGCCATTTCTCCTCCGGCAGCAAGACGGGCCGCTTCCTCATCGACGCCAACAGCTGGTGGCTCGGCACCTTCTTCATCCTCCAATACCTCTGGACGCTGTCCACCATCGCAGGGATCCAACGCGCTACGACCGCCGCCACCGTCAGCCAATGGTACTTCCACCGGCTCGCGGTCCCACAACCAGGCAGCAAGGAAGTTGTGCACGCCAGTTTCCAGCACGCCACCGGCGCCATCTTCGGCACCATCTGCCTCAGCACCTTCCTCTCCCTCCTCGTCCGCCTGCCCCTCATCGTCCTCCCCGGCCGTCTCGCCGGCCTCCTGAACATGTGCGCTTACTGGCTCATCCCCACCAGCCTCGCCACCCTCACCAACCCCCTGACCCTCACCTACGCCGCCATCCACAGCCAACCCCTCGGCATCTCCGCTCGCGGCCTCGGCCAATTACACTTCATCTCCCGCTCCAACCCCTCGAACTCCTTCGGCCGCAGATTCTACGCCCCGCCATCTCGTCCCTCCTCCTGGCAACTGTACGGCGGTCACGACGACGGTAGTGCGGGCAGCGCGTTAGTCCCTTACCGGCTCTCCAAGCTCCTCCTCCAGGCTACCCGCATCATCATGTCCCTCTCCCTCGGCTTCGGCGGCTGGGTCCGTACCGCGCGCTCCCTGCATATTGCCTCCTCCTCTTCCGCCGGAGGAGCGGGAGGTGGAGGCGGGATTAGGGGCTCGCTGTACGCGTACGTCGTCGGATTGATCGCGGGCACGATCGGGTTTGCCGTCCTAGGCGCCGTGGAGAATGTCGTCGGTGCGGTGCTGGATGCGGCCGTGATTTGTTGGGCTTCGGAGACCGGAGGCAGGGGGGAGGCGCGGTTTTGTCGTGAGGCTGGGGAGTTGTTTGGGCGGGAGCAGAGGGAGAGTGGGGAGGTGTGAAGCGTGGGAGGGATGATTGGAGGGCGGTCTGAGGATGATGAGCTCCGTCACGTATTCTTTTTTTTTTTTTTTCACTTTAACTCCTTTTTTTTTTTTTTCTTTCCTTTTTCTTATTTTGGCGTTCTCTCTTTTCTCGACAATCGCGTTTGGATGGGAGGGAAGGCGTACAGATCGGGTTAGGATTTTGGGGAGATTGTGAGTAGCTCGTGCACTACTTGCCAGCAATGGTTTGGATAGGCGTTCGCGAAATAACTTGGACCTTTCGACGGATGACGGGGTTTCTTGGGGGAAACGTAGATACAATACCCATCAGGCTACGCAGCACGATTTACGGGATTCCTTGCTCTTGAATTAGTTCTTAAGGGAATCATTGGGAAATAAGGAAGTCTTTTTTTTTATTCTCTTTATTTTATTTTATTTTTCCTACGATTTTCCCCGCTTGTGATCCGGTACAGAAAACCAGCTTTTGCTCGACCAGCCTAGTACCCTTCGATCCCTACCATTCTTTACGTCTGCGACGCTTCGTGACCCGCAGCTTCGCCAATCCTGTGTGCAGGGCAATATGCTCCTCCGAGCCACGTGTTGGTCTACGACCATATCTCTCATACAGCTCGTCACGTCGTCGTCTTCTGTACGCGGTCCGGTCGCGTCGTTCTGCCGCTTTTCGTCTTTTCGTAATGACCTCCGCTCCCTTCTCTACCGCAGACTTCCGCCTCTCAACGGTGTCGGCTTCGCTTTCTTCGCTGTCTGATGTCTCGAAGGGATTGGCGTCCGGGTCGTCTGCCTCTAGCTCTTCTCGGGTGTGCTGATGGAAGTAGGCTGAAATGAGGGTGTCGATGGGATCCCATCCACCATAGTACGACCAGCGCTTCATGCTGAGGAGGTTGTTTATGTACTGGTTAACCCACTTCATCGAGCGTTGTCCCTCGGAGCGGAGCTCGTAACCGACGTAATTGACGTAACCCGCGTAGCCTTCGAGGCCGGAGTCAAACCAACGCTCCAGGTTGGTGTTGGGATGACTTCGCCAAGTCTCCCGGAAGTGTGGGCAGAAGGCTAGCGATGCTACGACGTACGGTGCAGGAACACCCGGCCCGACATGCTGCTCAGGCTGACGTTTGCCTCCGTGAGCTGCGAGGAAGCGGTGCACTGTTTTGAAATTGAAGTTCTTGACGGGGACGACGACTTGGCTTGCGCTTCTTACGGCAGTCTCGATATAGTCGGGCAGATATTCGTTCCGGATCTGGCGACAGACGAATAGTAAACCATAGCCGCCATCGGTGTGATCGAAGGTCTGGATCTGTGTGCCTCGCTTCTTGGGATTGATGTAGATACGGCCTGTCGGGCCTGGGAGATGTTCGTAGATGAGTAGCCGCAGCTCTGGAGGGAGCTCCAGAAGGGAGGCTTTCTGGGACATTGCGAAACGAGAGGTGGCTGCATGTCTGAAGGTGATGGTGGCCGGAGCATCTTTATAATCTCCTGGATAACCGGGCATGTTTGCTTCTGTTTGAGACACACAAAGAATGGCTCCCATCAACGTGTATAAATTTTCAATCTGGTGAGAAGGCATTGTTGGTTGTCTTGTCTTGGGTGAAAGCATCTTGAAGTATGCGGCAAAAGGGTAGTGTTCATTCAATCAATGATGGATGGTTGGACCACCGTACTCACGAACGAGCTCGTACAGCAGTATTGCGGGCTTCGGGCTGCGCTTGAGGTCCGGATTGTCCCATCTGCTTTTTGCAATGAAAAATCTAGCAATTACCTCATGGATGGCATAAGGTATCTAGGTAGGTAATTTATCGGTCAATGATAGATCTGCTGTAGGAAGCGGTGAATCGATCTCGCCAGGCTGCACGTGGAAGCGGGTCCAGGTCGGCCATGTGCAACTTCCCTTCTCACCCGCAGCAGGCGCCTTCCTTCCCACTTTAGATGGCACCCGACTTCCTGTCGATCCTCATCTCGCACCAAAAAACATTGAAAACCCTTTCTCGTTTGTCTTCGCCCACCTTCTCAACAACATCAGCAACACACTCCCCCTCAATCTTCCTTGCAGTCCTTTCCGATCTCTTCACCATCTTGGCATCTTACTTTACTGTCGCGTCCCTTGTATGCGCCGCCATATCTGAAACATCTAGCACGTTGACCGCTACACGGGATTGACCCCTCGTCTGCCACGCGAGCAAACATGGCCTTTACCGGCTCACCGCAGAAGAAGCTGGCCGCCTCTTTCAGTATCTACGAAGACGCCGGTAATGGCGCCGATGGCCAGGTAAGTCGTCACACCGCGTCTTTGCAATCGGATCGAGGCACTCATTGCCAACCAGCAGAGCCTGAAGCGTAACACCAGCGTGTATCCACCACCGCTCACAACTTCCAAGCTGCAGAACCAGCTACCACCAACAACCTCGTCGAAGGTAAACAGGATGCTATGTGAGCCTTTCAATTGATCAGAGCTGACGGCGTGACAGAAGATTCAAGGTCCTTCCTTCGAGAAGAGTTCTGTTGAAGCCTTGCTGAACAGGATGTCCGAGCAGCAGGCTCTGCAATCACGCCAAAAGCAGCAGATCGAGAACGACACTGAGGATACCTCATCGTCCTCTACCGACCCCTCCGCAACCACACCGCCCACTGCAGGTCTGGCCAACTCGGATGATCGCCCGGATGCTGCAGAGGTTCTCCGACTCAAGAAGGAGCTTGCCCTTGCGACGGAGCGCATGGCGCAAATGGATCTCCAGCTCACCAAGCAGCGTCAAGACCGCATGAGCCAAGCTGAAATCGATGAGCTCACTCAGTCTCGTATTGCTCAGCACACTGTTGAGCAAGCCATCGGCTCGCCATTCCCAGGTGCTCAGAACCTGGCATTCAACATGACCGCAGGCATGGCATTACCGACCACCATGCCAATGCCAATGAGGTCGCTGGCGGAGCCCATTCCAAGCTATCATCGCTCGGCACCTGGCTTTGATCGCGGCTACACGCCAGGTTACACGCCACCGGCAACGCCATTCTATGGCCAACCACCGCCAAAGCGTCAGCTTCCTATCGGCACGAGGCTGTCACCTACGGCTATGGAGTTTGGTCAACCTTGGCCTGCGCCGGTACCGCAGCCCGCCCCTCAGCAGACTTACATGAGTACAGCTGAGCCCCTCAACTACCGCCGTTTGCTAGATCGTAACATGAGCTGCAATTGGCGGTACATCGTCGACAAGATCGTTTGCAACAACGATCAGCAGGCGTCTATCTTCTTGCAACAGAAGCTGAAGGTTGGCACGATTGACCAGAAGTTCGAGATCGTCCAAGCTATCATCGATCAGGCGTATCCTCTCATGGTTAATCGCTTCGGTAACTTCCTCGTCCAGCGTTGCTTTGAGCATGGTACACCTGAGCAGGTCATTGCTATTGCTCAAGCCATCCGCGGCAACACGCTCAACTTGAGCATGGACGCATTCGGCTGCCACGTCGTGCAGAAGGCCTTCGACTGCGTGCCTGAAGAGTACAAGGCCATCATGGTCCACGAGCTGCTGCGCCGCATCCCTGAGACTGTCATCCACCGCTATGCTTGTCACGTTTGGCAGAAGCTGTTCGAGCTCCGCTGGAGTGGCGAGCCACCACAAATCATGAAGTATGTCAACGACGCTCTGCGTGGTATGTGGCACGAGGTCGCCTTGGGCGAAACGGGCAGTCTTGTGGTCCAGAACATCTTCGAGAACTGTCTGGAGGAAGACAAGCGCCCCTGCGTCAATGAGGTGCTGTCCAGCATCGATGTCGTCGCTCATGGCCAGTTCGGAAATTGGTGCATCCAGCATATCTGCGAACATGGTTCCATCCCAGACCGTACTCGTGCCATCGATCACATCCTTCGTTTCGCCACTGAATACAGTATGGACCAATTCGCTTCTAAAGTGGTCGAGAAGTGCCTTAAAGTCGGCGGCACCGACTTCTTGATCGCTTTCTCGAGCGCGTCTGCGAAGCTCGCCCAGAGCGTCCCCGTATGCCTCTCATCGACATTGCCGGCGACCAGTTCGGAAACTATCTCATCCAGTACATCCTCACCCAGTCCGACACGCAACGCCGCGAAGTCGTGGCTGCGCACATCCGTAAGCACATGGTGTCTCTACGTGGCTCCAAGTATGGTTCACGCGTTGCCATGCTCTGCTGCAATCCGGCATACGCCACTCGTCCTGGACCGCCGGCTGGTATGCCTTCAAGCCGCAACAACAGCCGCTATGGCGACTACTACGGTCCTGACATGGGCCACTCGTACTCCTCCGACCGTCGTTATGGCGGCGTTAACCGCAATTTTGGCGGATACCGCTGAATCCTAACTTCATCATGCCAGGCACGGCAATATTCCAGGCCATGCACACATCTTGCTGAACCTACCTGACATTTGCCGACCACGAAAGGCCATTGCGCCACATTCGCTTGATCTACTCGCTGGCATGCACGCTTTTCACTGCGCTCTTGGGATTCCATACCCACTCTTTGGATGGGGATCGATATTGTCTCATCGAGCAGCGAGGGATTTGCTGGCAAGGGCTCGCAACCTACTTGCATCATCTTATCATATTCTGGCAATTTCTCCTACTAGTGTCTTTGTCCTGTAATGTGGCGTACATAGGCCGCCTCTCTTCGAATTGCTGTGTTATTGTGGTGGAAGGGTTTGGGTGGCATTATGGGAGAGTAATGGCTAATCACATGAGCTTGTAATTACGTAGCATAGTGCTTTACTGACTAGATATATGTTATTCAGAGTGTTGAGTTGCTTGGGAGAAGCGTGTCCGAATTATAAAACTGAAGATGCAGTTTCCCCTTTACCCCCTCTACTAAACCCCTTGTGCAATTGCCAGGTTTCCTGATCGGGCATGTCCGAGCCGCCCGCCGCTCAGTTGACGTCGCTATGTTTTGTGGCATCCCGCTCGACCAATACAACGCACTCGATGATCGCTTGACGGCCGACGCATGACCCCTTGTGCGCACACATGCAAGCCGTAAGAACATATTGACATTACGTCGTTTTTGCTCCCGTCCCCTGGTAACACATGGCTGCCTCTCACACGAACGGCGGTTCCCACCGTCCGTCCACCACCATCCGATCCCCCACGGCACCTTCGGTCTTGACCATGAACGGCCACCTAGCAGGCTCAGGCAAGGACCTGAAGCCCGAAGACTTCGAACATGGCGTGCAGATCATCGACCAGGACAAGCAGTTCAACCAGAACCTGCCGGCCTACTTGCAGGTGGAGGGCGTGACGAGGGCGGGGTTCAACTACCATCTCATCTCCGTCTTCGGGAGCCAGAGCACGGGCAAGAGTACCCTGCTGAACTACCTCTTCGGCACGCACTTTGGCGTTATGAATGAGCAGGAGCGAAGGCAGACTACGAAGGGGATCTGGATGAGCAAGAATAAGAAGGAACATGCGCAGGACTCGGCGAAGATGGCGGAGAATATCCTGGTCATGGATGTGGAAGGGACGGATGGGCGGGAGAGAGGCGAAGATCAGGACTTCGAGCGGAAGAGCGCCTTGTTCGCTCTGGCGACGAGCGAGGTGCTGATTGTGAATATCTGGGAGCACCAGGTGGGCTTGTATCAGGGTGCCAACATGGGACTGCTGAAGACGGTGTTCGAGGTCAACCTCCAGCTCTTCCTGAAGGATGCGAAGAGCGTGCCGCGTAGTCTGCTCTTCTTCGTCATCCGCGACCATCTGGGAACCACGCCGCTTGCGAACTTGAAGCAGACGCTTATGCAGGATCTGGAACGGATATGGGCCGGGTTGAGCAAGCCGCCTGGACACGAGAAGAGCAAGATTGGGGACTACTTCGATTTCGCCTTTGTGGCCCTCCCGCATAAGATCCTCCAGCCGGAGAAGTTCGAGCAGGAAGTGCAGAAGTTGGGTGCGAGGTTCAGGGAGGGCTATAAGGATCCCAAGAAGGCTGGGTTGGTTGATGAGGCATCTGAGCCTATCCTGCTGCCGGAGTACCACAGGCGGATACCGGCAGATGGCTTCCCGATGTACGCTTCAGGAGTCTGGGAGCAGATCGACAGCAACAAGGACCTTGACCTGCCGTCGCAGCAGGAACTGTTGGCACAGTTCAGATGCGATGAGATTATGAAGGAGGTCCTGATGCCATTCGATGAAATCATTGGGCCACTTGAGACTACTCAAGCCGATGCTACTGCAAGTGGCATGCCCAGTATGATCGCAGAGTTGGGCAACAAAATGGCTAGTGCGCGTTCTGCATTGCTTGCGACATTCGAAGAGGAAGCGAGTAGATATCACAAAGGCGTCTTCAAACGCAAACAGGCAGAGCTATCTGAAAAGGTGGACGGCAGATTGAAGACTTTGTTCCAAGGCCAAATGAGTGCAGCGCATAAGACTGGTATCCTCGACTTTAGCGATGCTGTTACGACCGCCGTCAAGGCTGGACAGAAGAAGGGCGGCAGTTACGATTTCTACAAGATTGTGCAGAGCGAGAAGGAGAAGGCGTTGAAGAAGTTCGAGTCTCAAGCGCAGGCAAGCCTGGTCTCGGGGACGCCGTGGAGCGACTACAAGCAGCAGCTCAATTTGTATCGCAAGGAGCTTGACGAAGTTAGTGCGCGTCTGCGAAAGGAGGAGATGCGTCGCCTTGCAACGAGGTCGGAACGATGGGTCAAGCAGAGATTAGACGAAAGTGTAGGCGTCGAATTCAACAAGCTTGGCTCTGGCCGTGGCGGCTCTGGTGCGCCTGCTGAGGGATCAAAACCAGCTACCGAGAAGGACCTCTGGGACCGCATCTGGGGCGTCTTCACCGATACTGTATCGCACGCCGAACAGCGCTTCACTCAGCGAGCGCAGAGCTTCGATGCGAGTCCCGAAGAAGTCGAGGTCGGGCTATGGCGACTACGCCGGAAGTCCTGGGCGGCACTGCGTAGCAAGCTCGACGAGGAGATGATGGAGGGGAATTTACTCCTCAAGCTTCGGGAGAACTTCGAAGACAAGTTCCGGTACGATGAAGAAGGCGTGCCGAGGCTATGGCGGCCTACGGACGATATCGAAGGCATGTACACCCGCGCTCGCGAGAGCACGCTAGAGCTCATACCGCTGCTGTCGCGCTTCAAACTCTCTGGCACCAGCTCGGCTCCCCCCTCGATGCTTGGATTGGCGAGGCGCCGAGTAATGTCACGGCGGCGGATGAGGAGGATCTTGCGCCGATAGGTGGGGTTGATGAGGAGGAAGGCAAGACGTTACAGGATGAGATGACGATTCTGAGTGACGCCAAGGTACAGGACTTGTTGACGAGGTTCAAGAAGACGGCCGATGGCGTTTACGTTGAAGCGAAGCGCAGCGCGATTGGCGGCGTCACCCAGATCCCGCTGTATTTTTACGGCTTGCTTCTGGCGCTGGGTTGGAACGAAATCGTTGCAGGTGAGTCTACTTCACTTCTTCTTTGTTGAGACACATCATTGCTGACTCAAGTAAAACAGTGCTCCGAAACCCAGTCTACTTCATCCTCCTCATTCTTTTGGGCGTCGGTGCCTATGTCACCTATATGCTCAACCTGTGGGGTCCACTGCTTCGTATGTCCAATGCAGCGAGCTCGCAGGGCCTGGAGATCTTCAAGGAGAAGTTGCGAGAGTTCTTGGAAACTTCTGAGACGGGCAGGCAGGCTATAGGCATTAGTGCCAAGCATGGCGATATCAAGTGAGTTAATTCTTCCCTCCTCTCTCGAGGCTGGGTTTTCGGTCATATTTGGAGATGTGATAGATGTGCTGACGTTTTCCTAAAGGTTGGACAACTTACACAGTAATGGGACCACGAAAGCGAAGGCTTCTGCCAAGGAGGAAGAAGTCGATGAGATTTGAATGTTGTCGAATAAGCGTATGATACCACGTACAGTATGCCAACAGCCACATGGCAATGTTACAGCCGATCTCTTCTTATCTTCGCCTCTCCGAACGTCACTACTTAGGTCTGGAAGCAAAGCTCTACTTTGACAGGTCGTCTGGTTTATGAGGCTGGATCGTCATTATGAATGCATGTCAACGGCTGAAAACATCTCTGGATATTCGATCAAAACAGGTCAAAAGCAACATGCTCGCCGGGCGAGTCGTCCGCGGCATACGGGATGGCCAGAAGGGAGCGCCCTTGCACACATTCAAGAGAAGTACGAATTCCTAGACACGTTCCAATTATCATCAAAGAACCCGAGCGCAAGCGTCCCCTCCAACCCTTTCCAGAGCATGCTCCTATCCGCAACGACGAAATCTGGCTGTCCAGTCCCAGTCATCAGTGGTACAAGTCGGGCTGCAACAGCAAGGCTCTCCTCATCGACGCCCCAAAGTACTAGGTCCAGCCGTCCGTTGGGCAATGGACGGACGAAAGCCGCGGCCAGTCCTCTGTGCGAGCCGTAGCTATGGATACTGTGGTCTAGTATTTGCAAGCCATCTTCGAAGACTTTGATAGGGAAGTTAGCTTTGTCGAGAATGCCTGCAAGGTCGCTGCCAATCGCGACCGTGACCAGGTTGCTTGTACGAGCATCTAGACTCTGATTGTAGTCGTCAGTGATGACGGTGTCGGCTGCGAAGTATTGGCAGAGATTGCGCGAGGTCTGTAAAGCGATCTTTTTCGCCCGGTGTGAGAGGTATGTGATGTATAAAGGTCCCTTGCTCTTGAGGACGGCGTTCATGCCGCCTTTTGGGACGCCTGTCGAGCTGGGAGCTGGGAGCTGTGCACGATTTGCCAGATAGCTTCTTTCTTCAAGAGCAATAGGCCTTTTGTGCTGATTGAAGAACTTTCACTCAGCTGCTGGCCATCAATACGGATGGCGTCGCAGTCGTTGAAATTCTCGGATAGCTGTAGAGCAGCCACGTTGCTACTAGAAAGCGAGCATTCTTTCGTGTGAGGATCAAATATAACGTGAATCTTTGCAAGTTGTCCCGGTGTCGTTGTGCTTAAAATCGAGACCCCATTCTTGGGGCCCATGTCGCCTTGACCAGTTGATACGACAGCGAAATCATTGTTCTGGGCGAGCGAAGACGATTTCAACGGTGCATCTAGAATCCTGTGATAGAACTTCTGTAGAGGCTTCGTCGTCATCGCGCCGTCCCACCAATGCGGTTTGCCAGGCATCTCATGATACTCTGTCGCAACGCCGGCTTGCTCTAGCAGTTCGCTGAGGAGGCGCGAGTGATAAGGTGGAACGTTGTCGTCTTTGCTGCCATGCTGCTGTAAGACCGGGATGCCCTTGACATGCTCAAGAAGTAGTTCGTGCCTATAGCTATTCAAGGAGGCCTGGATTACGGCATCCTGACCGGGTCTGTTGATTCGCCAGAGAGTGTAAGGCACATAGTTCTGAATCGAAGAGTATCCGGACACTGGAGCGGCTGCGATGCTTCTGTCTGGACGATGAGTGAGGGCGTACCAAGTACCTTGCCCTCCATTCGAATGCCCGCTCACAAGCCATCGATCTGTGTCGACGCCTGGGCCTGACCAGCCAACTTGCTCTATCCACTCAGGGATTGCAGCTATTGCAGCTTCGACGTCGGCAAATCCCCAAGTGTGCCAATCATCACCACTCCAAGGAGTCACGCCCGTTGGAAATAAGACCCAGGCGCAAAGATCAGGAACCTCGTCAAGCGCATGTCGGACTTGCCTGCTGTCGGCTTCCAAGCCCGCGCCATGAAGCTGGAGCAGGATCGGGAGAGACGCGTTGCCGCCTCCGAGCTCCTTGCACTGGGAATGGGTCGAGGGCGGACGCAGTACAGCGTACGACACGATACCGCTGGGGTGAAGGTACGTGAACTTTTGCGGCTCGTATAGCCCGCGCTCTTTTGGAAGGCCAAAGAGGGTCAGGTATTGAACCTCACTCATACCTTCAACGACGTAGCTGAATGTCAGCATAATAGGCCCAAGTTCGACTGCCGGCGGTACACAAGCAACCTCAAACCCAACTGGACGCGTCTGGCCGGGAATCAGTTTCAGTGGCGAGTCGAGAAGTTCAGCTTCACACTGGTTGTGTGTAGCTTCCACACCCTGGATGACGATGTCATGCGATGCATCATTCCTTAGTGTGGCTGAAGCATAAGGACTGGCGAGCGGGCCATTCTTGTTGCCAACTAGATCCGATATCAGAATGCCAGAATCCTCGTCGGTTTCGTCAGCTAGCACAGGCGAAAGCCAGCCAGAAGACTCCTCGAGCTTGAGAACAAGGTCAAGTCGCGGCTCTCCCACGCCACCCATCGCCCTGACGTCTCTGACGAGCCGTAAGTCAATACGATGCTCCCCTGGGAGAAGGTGAAGCGTGAGGGCTGAGCGACCATATCCGTAGAAGTCACCGCCAAAGTACTGCACCCCATCTATCCAGAGCTCTAAAATGTGCTCCACATGTAGAGCAAGAGTCTTTGCTGAGGGAAGATTGATTCGGCCTCTGGCCCAGCCTTGCCATTGCAATGCTGCCCAGCCGTAAACGTGCTTGAGAGCGTTCCAATCAACCCGTGGAAAGCCGACACTCAATTCGGCTATGGCAAGGCCTGTCTCAGACTCGGATAGCCTGGCACTAGTAGTTGACCATCGAACAATTCCATTACTAGCGAGAGAGCTTCTGAATGTCGGTTGATCGTCATATTCAAGTGAACGAAATCCACCAAGAGCTTCCAGTGGATCAGCTCCCCAAATTGCTTCTGCTTCCGGTCAGTCAAACGTTCGTACATCATTGAAAGACATAGTCACCTCTTGTGCCTATTTGGAAGGGACCTAGGACCTGCCAGTCTTTAGAAAAGCTGAAGTCGGGATAGTCTGTCGTCACTAGAGGCGTCTGGCTCGAGCATACGACGCTGCAGATGGAGCCCAAGCTGCACAGGAGAGGAATTGGCCATTTCATCGCTGCACCGATAGCAGCATCACGTCGCTTTCCGATTGCAATTGGTTACATGTACATCTCACCCGCAGTGGCATGTCAGGCTTGCGCATAACATATTGCGGCTACGATCAGCGTCAAGTGGCGTTGGTGCGCCACAATTGATATGCGCTCGGACTTGCCAGGTTGGGACGCGGGCATGGACAAGGATATGCACTGTAATGCGTGTCAAACTGTCACTCCTGTAATAATCCCACGAGTCCGGTAGTCGTCAGCGCGGTTGCAACAGGTCAACATTGATGAAATAGTGGATGATACCCGCAATCTGGACGATCGATCCTCATTTAATCGCTCTCACTGTGGCAGAAGGAAGATTGCCCGAAGCTTTTCGCGGCCAAAAGCTTGCGCGGTGCTCCAGCCTCAGGGCCCACTATCGCAACTGTTGCTACACCAGCGACCTGTGCGACGACAACTTGTAGTGCGCCCGTCGCACGACAACATCCAAATTCACCTTCAAGCTATGGAGCGATAGGACGGACTGATACCTGTGTATATAGCGAACATGGCGCTTCCTGCGACAGGCGGCCTGGAGCAACGCCGCCGCTCGAGCTCTACCGCGAACGCCAATGGCAACTTCAAGTTCCCCGATGTGTCGCACGAATTCATGAACACGCCCTTCGATGAGGACGAGCTGCAAGACATATCACGTGGGCCGTCGCCCAAGCCCTTGCCGAATGGGCTACCGCATGGGTTGCACTCAAGCGAGCGATGGCCGGCGAAGAAGAACGCAAGAGCGATGCAATGGAGTTCGTGGGCAAACGGGAGCGCGAAAGGGGGAAGACACGGCCGGCAGAAGAGTCTGAGCGAAGCCATACAAACCGTTCGGTCCCGGAGGATGAGCGTCAGCGAGAACGCGCACGAGATCGCGGACTCGTTGAAGGCTCCCGTGAGCCTGAAGCTGATCGTACGTACGCCCCCCTGGAGGAGCACTATAGGTAGACTTAAGCATGCTGATTCTCATTCGAGCTCCTTTGCGGTCTCTGGTACGCGACATCCATCCTTACAAACACCTCGTCCAAGGCCATCTTGACTGCTCTCAGACGGCCTGTGACCCTGACGGTCATCCAATTCCTGCTTGTCTATCTTTGGTGCATGATCTTGTCGTGGTTGGCCAAGCACAATGCATCTCTTCGGGAGAATGTTCCTGTGCTCAAGAATGGCATCCGAAGGCCCAGCAAGGAGATTCTCATGGCTACCCTTCCTCTGACCGGGTTCATGATCGGCGGTCACATCCTCAGCTCAGACGCCATGTCTCGCATACCCGTTTCCCTTGTTCACACGATCAAAGGATTGTCACCACTCATGACTGTCCTCGCCTACCGAGCCTTCTTTAATATTCGATACTCAACACCGATCTACCTTTCGCTCGTCCCGCTCACGATTGGCGTCGGCTTAGCATGCTCGGCCAGCTTTGGAGGCGAGATTACAGGCTTGCTCACCGCTTTTGGCAGCGCCATCCTCTTCGTCACCCAAAACATCGTGAGCAAGAAGATCTTCAATGAGGCCGCGAAAGCCGAAGCGGATGGAACGCCTATCGGGCGTAGGAAGCCCGACAAGCTGAACCTGCTCTGCTATTCTTCCGCAACGGCTTTCGTCATCACCCTACCCATATGGTTCTGGTCCGAAGGTATCAGCATGGCCAAGGACTACTTTGACGATGGGACTCTCACTCTCCGGGAGAAGCCTGGCTCACTGGATCACGGCCGGCTGGCTCTGGAATTCCTCTTCAACGGTACCTTCCATTTCGGACAGAGCCTGGTAGCCTTCGTGCTGCTGGGCATGGTATCACCCGTCACGTACAGCGTGGCGAGCCTGATCAAGCGCGTCGCAGTCATCATCTTCGCGATCGTCTGGTTCGGCAATCCAATGACGAAGCTACAGGGCTTTGGCTTCGCGCTCACTTTCCTGGGACTTTACCTCTACGATCGCACATCCGATGCGGCGAAGGCGGATAAAAAGGCGCGCGAGCGAGTACAGAACGGCGAACCGCTGTTGCCCTTGAATGCGGTTGACATCAAGAATAAGCGGGACGATGGTCCGGCAGTCTACTCGCCATCTCCTCTAGATAGCGAAAATGTGCCTCGGCCGTTCGCGGGCGGTAATAGCTATTCTAACGGTGAGATGACGGGAAGACCGCGTGGGAGCAGCGGTGCCACCCCGCCCGCAATGAATGCCATGTCGGGTAGTCTGCCGCCTGGCACCAAGGCGGAAGAGACGTGGAAGCAGGGCGATCACGACGTCAGCCTTCAGCAGGGGGTTGGCGTGAGATAGTGCTGCAATTGTTTCCAAAATGGCTTTCACTCATCGCCCGTGTTCTCTTCAGATGCTCTCAAGTCACTTAATGCGTAATTCCTTGTAAGCGTGTGATTTCAACCCGTCCTTCATCATGCGTCGGGACTGCTTTCGTGTAGGTTTAAGCCAGGTGAGGTACCTTCAGTCTTGGCCTGTGACCAACGAAGAGCAAGGGCCTCGCCTGGACTCTTAGCTCCGTTGATGTCAGGGTCAAAAGTCTTTAGATAAGGTCAAAAGCCAACTGCACTGGAGTATGCTTGAGGGACGTGAGCAGCATACTGATTAGCTACAAGAAATCATACAGTCGTGACATTCGACATCTGCCCTGACTTGGACAATTGGAAGCGCATAGCCGTCTATAAAAGTGTATCCAAGATCTGATCAATGAGACGATTCCGCAACTTGTGATATTCACCCATGGCCATCCGACCACCCATCTCCATCGCCATACATTTGGCTTTCCAATCGACCCCATCCTCGTCGTAGCGCCGACCGGGCGTGATAGGGCCAACGCGAGCCTCGGTCGCATTCTGCAATGCATTTTTGAGGGCGCCATCAGCGCTGTCGCCGATATCGCGCGCCAGAGCGAATGTTCGTCTCAGCATCTGGTCATGAGTATCTTCCACATGAGGCTCGGGCTCACCCAGACTTAGGCCCTTGAGCTCAAAGCTGCCATTGCAGCCATTGATCGAGGCAATCCAGGACAGGTCGAAGACTTCTCGGATATTGCTTGTTTTTCCCCCGTCGGCTGTCACGATCTCTTCGTATCCCTCTGCGTCTGTGCGGAATCTAGTCACGACAATCTTCTTGCCGGTGCTTGTCGCAGGCCCTAGAGGCACATTTAGCTGCTCGCCAAGACCCAGCCAGGACGCAGCGGTAAGTCTTGCTATGTCGTCCCTCGATTCGTCAGTGTCTTGCCTGGGTACACCGAGGCGCTGCAAAACAGCATCCGCCAACCTCTTGGCTTCGTCGCCGCTAATTCTGTTCCGCCGACCAGTGAGCTCGGCCCGTAAAAGGTCGCTCGTGAGAATTCTTTTCAGCGCTTCAAAAGCAAAACCCGGTATGTCACGATCCGGGACTTGCATGTTCCCCAGGACTCTTTGCTTGGTAGATTGAGGCCGAGATTCTTGTGGCGGAGCCTCAATGGTGGGTGTGATTGAAGAGCTACCACCGTCGCTCTCCCCGTTCTTCTCTCCGTTGACAAGCAACCTTGGTGGCGGAGTAGCGAGTCTCACGGAGCCGCCAGTGTGCTGCGGCACTTGAAGCGAGAGCTTACCAGTGAGCCTTCCCGGCCCGTCACTCTGTCGTCTCACTACCGGTGGCGGCATTGGCGGCGTTGTCCTCGCTGCGACAGTCGAAGGTGGTGGGTCGGGTGTAATCCTCGCAGGCGCACTGCCTCGCCCATTCGGGTCTGCGGGAAATGTGCTATAAGGTCCTTCTTGGAAGGTCTTGTTGGCAGGAGGCCTCCCTCTTGGCCTTGTGCCCGGTGTGTTAGATGACCATGCACTGGAAACAGCTGGACCGTGTTTTCGTCGGCGCTTAGTGGAAGGTGTTACCGCCGACCTTGGTTCATCGAAAGCTGCATCAATGTGAGCTGCCATAGATTGCGGATGAGCTGTCATCGGATGCGGGCTCGCTCCACCATGGTGATCGCCATGCAACTGCCATCGCAGGTGAGAAGGCGCTGTAGAGGCAACGGCAGTCTGTGAAGCATTTGTCTTCCTGGAACTGGGAGTGGGAGGCCGAGGTAAGACTGCGGACGCGAGTGTCCAAGGATCCCGATATGAATCGGGATGGGCACTGGCAGGGAAGGCCGAAAGAGAGCTACTGAAGTCATCTTCACCTGTGCCCTTGCGTTGCTTCTGCCTCGAAGCACCCTCCGATTCCGCTTCGAGCTCGGTTTCTGAGTTGCGACGTCTACCGCGCTTTGGTTTGAAAGAAGGGTCGAGGGCTCGAACAGCGAGATCCTCTTCCACTTGTACACCATCTCTGCCACCAGGTTGGTACGGATCACTTGGGTGAGGTATTTCTGTGAAATAGACATGCTGCTTGCCCATAAGGAATTCGAAAAAAGCGTCGATGTGCATGGCACGCATCCAGCGCTTGAGTCTCACACTATATTGCTGAACTTTTTGTACACTTTGCCCCTTAGCGACATCTGGGGCTTCTACACCGAGTTCTAGGGCAAGCTGGCCCCAGGTCTTAATATCTTTCGCCTCAAAGCGTTTGATCAATTCGAAAAGCCGCCATGTTTCGAAGTCCTTGTTGTCACTTTTAGGAGGAGTGTTGAAGTTCGCTCGCAGTACCGCACTGTCCACATCTAGTGGGAAGTGGGGATTGCAATACAGAATAAAGGCCACGTAAATGTCGGTGAGACTCTTTGCATTAGGTTGCGAAGTTGGTAAAGAACGATCGGCAGGTCTGTACGGTTCCTTTGAACTCCTGGGGATATCAGGCGAATGACTACGAGTGGGCTGCCTTGTTCTATCATCTGGTGTTCCAGCTGCCACTCTTCCAGCACGATCTGGGTCGGCTTGAGGATCTTGAGGCCCACTGTGTAAGCTCGGATCCAGCGCAAATAAGGGAGAAGGGAACTGTGTCTGAGAAAAAGACGATAGTGGCGTGCTGGCGGAAAGGAAGCTATGCTGCGCAGCGCCGGCGCTGGCATCCGAATGTCGATACATTTTTAAGAGTTGATGAGCCGTGTGCCTAGGCGGCGGCGGTGATGAGTGCCAGTGAGTCCAGCTCAGTGGCCACGGATGGATCGCCTTTTGGCGCCTTGATACTGTGCAGCAGTACGAAATGTGTAGTTAAGGTTGGTAGGCAAAAGTACGTTCCTTCCTATTCCAGTGTTTTATGCGACAATACTCATTGTAAAAGAGAGTTAAACTCAAGTTACAACGGCTAACTGCCCCGTCCATCTCGCGACCGAGGGGCGGCTGCTGCAAGGACGAAACTCAGCTGCTGTCGGGAGGAGCCGGAGGGCGTGTGACGATGTGCACCTCAGCGTTACCGAGGCATAGTGAGCGACATCACAAGCACCCCGAAGGACCGCGGTGTCGTCGATCACAGACAGTTGCCAGAGGAAAGAGTATCTACCATTTTCATCCTTTCTTTCATATCTTACCCAACTTACATCGGTATAATCACCTTTCGTCCTGTCAATACTAAAGACACGCGACTACTACTCAGTTTCCTCCAGCAACGCCAAAGATGTCTGACAAGGTCAACGCGCCCACCTCTGAGAGCCCCTTGCCCTCCGCAAGCCAACCGCAGGCACAATCCCAGAACACACCAAAAGGATCACCCGCAGCCCAAGAGATCGCAGCTCAACAAAGCGACAATGTTGCACACGCCTTGGCTGGAGCAGGAGGGGGGTTGCTGTCAATGGCATTGACGTAGGTCGAGCAGCCTTAGAGCATAGAGTACCGAGGCTAAGAATTGTAGATACCCTTTGATCACTTTGTCAACGCGAGCGCAAGTTGAGAAGAAAAAGGGAAATACTGGCACCCTGGCTGCGGCCAAGAAGATCTTGGACCGCGAGGGCGTAAATGGACTTTACGCGGGCATGGAGAGTGCCTTGTTCGGTATCACTGTCACGAACTTCGTATACTACTACTGTAGGGTTCCTGCTGCTTGTTTGGCTAAACGACATGATGACTGACGGGGACAGGGTACGAATTCTCACGGGCGTTCTTTCAGCGGACAACCAACAAGACTCGTTTGAACACCATTGAGTCTATGGCCGCTGGTGCACTTGCCGGCAGTGCGACTGTGATGATCACCAACCCTATCTGGGTCGTGAACACCCGTATGACAGCTCGTAAAGAGGAGTCGGATGACCCTGCCCTTCCAAGTGCCGAGGGCAACACGGCCGCGACTGAGAAGAAGCGAGCTCCCAACACAATCTCCACCTTCCTGAAGATTGTGCGTGAGGAGGGTTTCCTGCGCCTCTTCGCCGGCGTGCTCCCGGCTTTGGTCCTGGTGATTAACCCAATTCTGCAGTACACCATCTTCGAGCAGCTGAAGCAACTGCTGGAGAAGAGGAAGAAAGGTCGGAGCGACCGACAGCTTCGTGCTTGGTGCTATTGGTAAGCTGGCGGCGACCAGCATTACATACCCGTACATCACGGTCAAGTCTCGGGCCCACGTCGCCAGCGGCGAGGGCAGCAAGGAAGGCATGACGGCGAGCTTGAAGAGAATTGTGAGGGAGGAAGGTGTCAGTGGCTTGTATGGCGGTAAGTGAAATATGATCCAATGCAAGACTGATCCGCTTCTCATGCTAAATATTTACAGGTATTGGACCAAAGGTCACACAGTCTGTCCTGACTGCCGCGTTCCTCTTTGCCTTCAAGGACGTCTTGTATGACATGACGGTGAAGGCGAGAAAGAATCTGACCAAGAAGGCTTAAGCCTAATATGATACCCCCAATGATGACGCGAGGACGGACTATCAGGCAAGACTGTCTGGATTCTATTGGTTGTGCGCAGGGATGTGCGACGGTCCTGCCCCGGTACGAGACAGCACAGTGTGGGAGTGGTCAGTTGTGTAGGTTGTCTTTAATCTGCTTTGGCGCCGAGTAAACGAGCAGAAGTCTGCTATTTCTTACCCATGTAAATTGGTGAATTGTATATTGCACTGCAGCTGTGTGAGAGCATGCGAGTACCAGCGTGGACGGTTTCCAATGTCCAGGAGTTTTGAGTCAAGAGAGAACCTCGTCGGTGGTCGCATTCAGATGTCATGAAACGCGCCTTTGGTCCACACACTCAATCGCGTTGTTTATATTACGTGCGAGATAGATTGACGCTGCATGTTGCACTACGATGAGTCAGCCGCGCTAGCGCGGACATTGCAATCACACCTGCCATGGCATACAGCTTCCATCCATCGCTCTTGCCTTCAATACAATGCCAAAGTATTTTGTGACCAGCACTGAATCTCAAGATTCACACGAAAGCTCTGTCGATGACCGACGCAGATGCTTGAATTAAGCTAACAAGCTCCTGTAACATTATGATTTGATAGCGTTGAGCTCAACTCCCACTGCACGCCCAACCAGGGGAAACCAAGACGTTATTTGAGCACGTTTGAGAGATCTAAAGAAAAATTGTGCCAACTCGAAAATGGCTCAATCCAGCCGCGCGATTTTCATGGAAGAATCTGACGAAGACTCGATCCCAACTGACTCTACAGAAGATAGTGAACACGACGAAGACGAGAGCTTTCATGTCGAGAAGATTTTGGCATACCACCAAAATCATGACAATTCCGGAAATCCGGCCTTTCTCATCAAATGGGAAGGTTACGAGCTGGGGCGCAGTTCGTGGGAGCCTCCGGAGAACTTGGAAGACGAGCGTCTGATCCAGGACTTCGAGACAGAACAGGCACGCGTGAAGAAGGGCCTTGCGGTCGGATTTGACGAGAAGGATTTTGTCGAAGCACTTGAGAAAATATTGCAACAGAAGTCTGACCGTCACAAACGAAGAGTCGCAAAAAGACAAAAACGCGCAGAAAGGAGGCTCTCCGGGGTGATCGAATCAAACGGAACCTGCTATCGAAAGACCGACAACCTAGAGGTGACGTAGACTCTTCAGATGAAAATGAAAATGCTACTACTCGATTGCGTGGCCTGCAGCCGACAACCCTTGCTCTGTCAGACGTAAAGGTATTGCTCAAAAGATACAGCCACGACGGCGCCTTGTCCTTGAGTCGTCCAGTGACGAGGCAGAATGAAGAATCACTTGATGCTGATGACAATTCCGCTTTCAACTCTCTTTTCGACGAAGATTCACAGTCCCTGTACCAGGGACCCCCGACTTTGGAAAACCAGTCTTCAACAACAGGAGCAAGTGGCGAAGCCCTCGAATCTAGGCCCGTGGAAGCTTCAAAGCCTGCTTCAAACGCGCTGGAGACAGCAATGGCAGTGAATGAGCACAATGACTCGCCGCAAAACGCAGCTCGGAAGAGTGCCATAACGCCTGGCCCTTCCAAAGCCAATCCATCATCTAAAAGCGCGAAGCGATCTAATGCCTTCGCAAAGCCAAACGAAAACCTGTTACATAAAAAGCATCGCCCAGACACGAGCGGTAGTACTCCGCAAGAGGCTGCGATACCCAAGTACACAAATCTGGCAATCCAGAATCGGTACAGGAAATACGCTCGCGCAGAACCTATACCGGATCCAGACATGTTGACAATGATTGATCCGAAAACAGGCAAGAGTCATTCCTCAGGCCATTCAGCCATTGAAAGGGACGCAATTAATGTTCAACCTTCGTCGCGGCAGGAATCTCGGCGAAGTGTCACGCCGCCAACGCTTGAGCCTCAACCAAGGGAACCTCTCAGGAACGCTGGCCCCGCCATCCAATTGGCGACGTCGGGAAGTATGCTGGTTCTGGCTTGACGGTACATGTCAGCGATCTGCTGCAGCTTGTCCCTTCGCACATGATGTCCAGCCATTGAAAGATAATCCGCCTCCGCCGCCCCCACCGCCAGCGGGAGTAAAGCTGCCCGATGATTGGCCTCGGACAAAGACATGTGAGTATTGGAGGCAAGGCACATGTGTATATCCGCCAGAAAACTGCAAGTTCGCACATTGGGAGATTGATAAGGGTTCGCTGCAGCGCATACCCGAGAAATCATTGGCCGCTCCGCCCCAAGTAGCAATTTCAGTCTCATCCACCCAAGAGAACCAGGAAACTAGAAAAACATGTGTTTGGTGGCTAAAGGGGCAATGCAAATTCAGCGCCGAAGACTGTAAATTTGCACACGAAGACACTGGTTTTTACCCTGAATCTGGTCAACGGCTGATGGACAAAAAGAGTCTTGAATGTCACTTCTGGCGACTGGGTAGTTGCAAGAAGCCAGCTTGGCAATGCGCCTTTGCACATCATCCTAACAGGGCTGCACGCGCCACCACCTGGTTCCCACAAGCCGATCTCCAAAGCGCGTGATTTACAGCCTGCGAAACTTGCAGGTGATTCTCCAGTGCACAGCACAGGTGCGAACAGTGAGCCTGTTGCGCAATTGTCGTTTGGAGGCGGCGACACGCCTATCGCTCGAGTCCAGTCACCAACCTCGATGGTAGCCAATCAAACGAACGGCGAACGAAAGACACGCTTTCAGCTTCCAGCAGTCACCGAGTCCAACCCCAAGCCAGTTACAGATAGTGATGTTGGAGCAATGCCTGCACAAATTCAGATTGACTGCGAGGGCGGTACTATGACAGTCAAAATGGACGTGGAGCTTGAAGTTATTGCGCTCAAAAAATTCGAGGCTTTACTTTCGCCTTCGCCCCAGGGTGCCCTCCTACGCGCCAACCAACTGGTCACCGCTAGCGACTTCCGTGCCTTCCAGGGAGGCACTGTGCCTGGTCAGTCTTGGCCTTCCGGGACCATCATGCCTCTCACAGATTCCCAAAGTGCAGCGGCGAACATATTGTGGAGTTCTGTAGGCTGCGTTCAGCTGGCCTCGTTGCAATGGACGACGAGTACACGCTTCTCATATACCCTCGCAATGCCGATGAGTGGAGCTTTCTTGACTCCAGTAGCACCGGAGTCACCAAGGCCCCATTGCGATTCCGCCTGCTTCCACCTGTTCCCGACTTCGACCGGAGAGAAAGCACACAGCACCTAGGCATTTGCTTTCTATGCGAGAATCAGCAAATAAAGTCGGCCAATCATTATTAGGTCTCGACGAGGCGAACTTAATTCCGAAGGGCGCAGATCGTGCAGTGTTTATCTGCTGGCCTGAGCAACAAAGAGCTGACATGAAGCTGATTGCCCAAGATCTTCAGAGTCAGAAGTGTAAGGTTTATAGCTCAAGTGATCCGGGTGCATGGGAATACTTCAGGCACAAATATGGCAAAGCCCCGAGCACGATCATTTGTCATCCAGACGCACCAATTTGGGAGATGTCGAAGCTCTACTCATTGCTCATCAACAACGGACATGCCAAATTTGTCACTGTGTCGCGCCGCAGCACAAGTGCAGACCCGGAACACGGTCTACCGCTTTTCCAATCCCAGAACATCTTTCCTCACGGCAAGGTGATTTTCATCACAGACGATGTCTTCTGCTACAATCCCGACAAGGCTGCAGAGATCATTGAGCAGTTTGTGCGAGACAACGCAGCAAAGCCCGTGGGTGGTCAGCATGACAGGATCGCAGCCCGGCCTGGAATCAAGGCCTGGCTGGCCAAGTTAGCGCTCGAGCGCACCAGTGATCGTGGCAGACAAGATCTGCGGTGGATAAATCTATACCACAAGATCTGCACGCTTTGTCCCTTGGAAGATGAAGATCCAGACGATTTCGGACGTCTACTACCATCATCGAACCTCATCTCGATTCATCCGGACGAGCTGCCAAGCTTCCAGGGGCTCTGGGAGAAGGATGAAAAGGCAGCCACGGAACTGATGGTGAACTGGTTCGCCGGTTTCGCGTTCGCAGAGTCCAAACACTTTCGGAGGTTCTTTGTCTGCCACGAGGCAAAGAGCGGAGGAGCCGTAGTGAGAGGGGACGGAATGGCCACCGGCAGGGCGCCAGCAGACCCAAAGAATTGGTCTGCCAAGTACAGTCACATTGCCGTGATGACACCAGACGAAATTCTGAGCGAGATGCAGAGGAAGAGAGCAAAGAAGTAGATCAAGGTCAAGCGAGAAATGTGCAATTTGGCGTCTGCGGGCTTTTGCTTGCGCTCGTGATACCCCCCTCACATTTTATGTAGAGTTCCGGTAATACCATGGTTCTGTCGGAAAATCCCAGCGACACATTGAATTGTCTGGTGCGCAGCTTCAATAAGCAATGCTCTGGCTTTTGAAACCATAGGCTTGACAGCCAAAGAAGAACGGAGTCCTAGCAGATTTGCTTGTAATGTAGCTGTAAGGATGTAGCTGCTGTTTCCCTCACTCCCGATCTTTTCTCCAGCGCTATGCAATAGCCAAAATACGTTCACTCATAGATCATCGTCCGCTGTAACTCGTGCTGCTATACATCCCGTCGTCTACCCACCCATCATGCTCATGAGGCCGTTGTTTGCGTATGCCTGGAAGGATCGTTAGCTTTCCCCAGCAGAATTATGGTAGGAAGAGTGAGTAAAGATGCTTACCATTGGCTTGATGTCCGGATGCGGCACTGCGTCAAACTTGTGGAACTGCAGCTTATAGTCCGACTCGATGTTGATGTAAGCGCCCTTGTTCTCGGTGGAGTCGCAGTACTTGGGCGCGGAGAAGACTGTAATGCATCTGCCGTCGTGCTCGACCTCGTAGCCTTCCATGCGGACTTCGTGACTTCGGATCACGGCCTCGAGGTTGTTCTTCTCGCAGAAGCGCTTGGTGATGTCCGGTCCGAACTGCAGGCCTACACCGCGCTTCGAAGGGCCGCGTCCCGGGTTGGGCTGAGGATCCGTCCAGAGCATCTCCATCATCAGACCTTCCTGTCCCGGCTGTCGTTGTGAGTGCCTGTTCAGCTTGCGGATGTCGTCTAAAGACGTGTTGTCGTCTGAGAAGAGACCGCCGTGGAGGGTAAGGTACTTGTCGCCGACCAGGGTGGCCAGTGGTAAGGCGGAGAAGGACTCGGAGAAGAGCTTGAAAATGCGCTCGTTGTACTTCGCTTTGCACTCGCCCTCGAAGCCGTACATGCGGTTCATGTCGTCGGTCTCGTGATTGCCGCGGTTAAGGAAGAAGTTGGAGGGGCGGAGCATCTTGTACGCGTAGAGCAAGAGAGCGATCTCGGTCGACCATGATCCTCTGTCGACGAAGTCGCCGTTGAAGAGGTAGCCATGCGTGTCGGATGGGTAGCCGTTAAGTCTGAAGATCTCCAGGAGGTCGAAGAACTGGCCGTGAGTGTCACCGCATACGGTGAGCTTGTTGCCGCTCTTGACGTGGGTCTCCACCATTGTCGGCTCGTCGTAGACCAGCTTCTTCACGGCCAGTATTATCTGGAAGACATACTTCTTGTGCAGCTTCTTGCCCTCCTTGAACCGGACGATCATGTCGTCTATGAACTCCTGCGTCATCTCATCCTTCAGGTGCACGCCATCGTATGAGTCTTCAACCACCATGGAGTCCAAGTCCAGACCTTCAGCCGCTGAAGGCGCATCTGCGACTTCGATAGCTTTGAGGAAAGCATCCCGCTTGACCAGCTTCTGACACGCATCATATTGCGCCTTCGCAACCTTGTCCGACGGATTCTTCCGTACTACCACCTTCCAGTCGACAATCGCATCGTGGTGCTTGAGGATAGCGGTGTTTGCTACCGCTCGTCTGTAGTAGGCCTTAGTGAAAGAGGGGTCGATTTCGATCGCATGCGTCGCATCCGCTATCGCATAACCGTATGCTTCCAACTTTATATTCGCCTGCGCGCGGTTGGAATAAATGAAGGCTCCTTGTCGTACAGCTCGATCGCTTTGGTGTAGTGCTCTATCGCTGTGGGCCAGTCGTGATTCTTGAATGCCTCATTGCCCTTATTCTTCATCGCAATCGCTTCTTCGGACGCCATCTTGATACCAAGTCCTCGCGAAGCGCAAGTACTATTCCCTAGACCCTTCGTGTACTTCATCGAAAGTATGCTGATGCTCTTCCACCACTCCCAAAGAAATTCAGAGGAAAGTCACCGAGGTCGCCATCTGTGATGCATAATCCCTGCAAGTGTGGCTAGTGGGGGTTCAGCCCTACGCCACATTCTCGTGCCCGTAACGCTCGAACCCGACCTTTCACATGAAGTTCAAACAATCAAGACGACCATCAAATCTCCATTCAACTCCACACAAGCGGCTCCACAGGAACAACCAAGAAACCCAAACAAGATATTCAAAGCCGCCAAAATGTCTCTCCGTTCCCTCCGCGCCTGCATGATCTGCTCCATCGTCCAACCCCAGGCCAAGTTCTCCCGCGAAGGATGCCCGAACTGCGAGGAATTCCTGGAGCTGCGACACAACGGCGACGCCATCGCCGAAGCGACCAGCTCCGTCTTCGAAGGCCTCATCACGCTGGCGGACCCGGAGAACAGCTGGGTGGCGAAGTGGCAGCGGCTGCAGGGCTACGCGCCAGGCACGTACGCGGTCAAGGTCGTCGGCGTGGTAAGTGACTGTGGAACCCTACTAGTCCGCTAAGAAAGGAGGACCGTGGAATACTGACGACGAACAGCTTCCAGAGGAGGTCATCGCTGCTGCTGAGAATGCGGGCATCAAGTACATCCCGTAAGTTGTGTCAGATGCGCCGAGCAAAAGTCACGTGGCGCTAACAGCAAAACAGGAGAGATGGCAGCGGGGAAGTCGAGCAGTAAGGCTTTATGGAAATTCATTCTGAGCGTTCGAGCGGGACAAGGGGGGCAAGCAAGGCGAGCCTGGCGCGGCGTGGCGTTACTGGCAGGACTATTTCTCACAAGCGGTGCACGCAATTCTCAGCGAGATAGACGGTCATCACCTCATGAACCGGTTCGTCTTCTCGTGAATGGGCTTGAGAACTGAAAGAGACACATTGTTCAACTTTGATAGAGTTCCATTGAACTTCTACTCTACACAGTAGATGACTATTTACAAAAAAATTGCCCTGATCTATACAGACTTGCCTGAGGAAAGGCTAAGGATCGACTATACAAAACACATTACTAGAGGAAATTTCGACATTGCGCGACATGGGTATCGTAAAAGCATCGCCAGAACGCTAGAAAAAAATCACAAAGAAAGACTGCACCGCGAATGGTGGCATGTAAGAGATTCTTCTCAAGTCGCCAGAACCACAGCAACGACAATCTGTGACAAGATTAGCATTAGTGACTCTCCGAGTGGAAATGTATGCGGTCAAGACTTACCACGGCAACAATAATCATGACACCGATCACGCTCATGATCCGGTTCAGGGTCCGCCACCACCTGGCCTTAAGCCAATTCTTCTCCTCTCGCCACCTCTTCTCGGCATCGCCAGCTTCATGCTTAGTCAAAGCAGCCGCAACATCTTCTTCACTGCCACCACCGATGCTCTTTTCTAGGTCTTCTGCACTGATTGGTCTATTCGGCAGAGGCAAAACTGAGGCCAGCATCCAGAGTAATGGACATATGAAACCGAGAGCAAACAGCAATATCTGCCTGTTGCAGCGCGAGTAAACCAGCGTTCCAAGGCTCTCGGAAAAGCTTGGAGGGCGCCACGCAGATAAGGGTGCTGAAGCGCGCTTGGTGGGCACAAGGTTCGGGTTGTCAATGGCGAAATCACTTAGGCGGTCTTTGGTCATCGGCCTGGGAAACTCCATTTCGTTCCACTGTCGCTGCTTCGAATATTTACGAGGAAGAGGTGGAAGCGGAGGGTGCTGTTCTTCCGGCATATCGTTCAGAGCGCCCCATTTGGGCTGGCCGGATGGCAACGTCTCGGAAGGCCTGCCATTCCGACTCTCGGGGAGGGGATTGTGAAAATGCCAAGGGAGTCAGGCCTGCTGTCATCCTCCCCGAAGGCCGGCTCCGTTTGCTTCGAGCACCAGTCCCCTAGCCGTGGCCTTGTCCGAGGTCGGAAGATGCTGGGGAGGAAGTGGCTGCTCGCGGGACTGTCGGGTTCAATCTCATTATATCCGGTGCCAAGTCTGCTGGTAATACTGCGTTCTGTCCATTGGCTGTCATTCCGCAAATGAGGCGGTCTCTGTGGGCCCTTGTAAGAGCCAAGTGAAATCTTGCTTGATGACAGTAGCTGTGCTGTGCCTCCATAGAAATTCTTTGCCCAAATAGGAAAAAGAGCACTGCCGTGACTTCCGCGTTCACTATCCACATAGCTGGCAGCACTTACATTACGGGAATGGCTATTACCTCGGCTGGGTGTGCTGTTGCTTCTCTGCCTGAGAGAGTACCCTGATCGTTTTGTTTTCAGAGAAGGCGCCTGCAGCTCAGAAACTGTATCGAAATTCTCATCACTGTCTCTGCTCTTGGGAATCGGTGGTACCGGAGGCAAAGGCCCGTCATAGCCCTTGGCCTTGAAGAGCGGTTGCGGCTTCGCACTCTCTTCGCGGAAAGTTCCCAGCGACATATCACCCTGGTACTGTTCACTGTCTACAGGTGATGAACTGTGAAAAGCCTCCGATCCCATGGAGTCGATCGGAGCGCTTTGCCTTCGTCGTCTTCCCCTAGAACCAGGAATCGGTATGCTGCTGGCGTCATCTCCGGTCAGAACCCCGCTACCGAGTGAGAAGTGACTCAGGTGCTGGCTGGTGGCACCACTCTCACTGGCTATGGTGCTTAATTGGGTGCTAAAACGTTCACGAGGGTAAGGCAGCGTGTCAATCTCCTCTGATGCCATTTCGGTGTCTTCCTTCGGTTCTGGTTCCGGTTCCGGTTCCGAGCGCAGTGATCTGGATTCCGGCTTGTGCTGTCGTTTCTTTGGTATGTGTAGTGGTGGAAGCGTGTCTGTGGAAGAGGACCCCTCAAGAGAATCGTAAGAGCTGTTGTTGGCAAGACTGTATCCGGCAGGCGGCTGAAACGCAGCGGGGTGATCGAGGCGAGATTCAATCGACTCGTACGAAGAGGAATGTAAGGGCTGTGTTCTCGACCGACGACTGTCGTCTGAACCCTCGTAAATGACAAAAATCGGAGAAGAAGGCTCTTGCTCTGGTAGAGAGTACTCAGACTGGGCAAGAGACTCTTGGCTTGCGTGCTCTTGAGGCAGAGGCGGCAAGGGCTTTCGAATGTGGAGCGGCGCAGGTACAGTACTTGGTGACGACCGGCTACGAGAATCTTTCCGGGAAATGATTGGTGTGAATTCAGACTCGGAAGCCGCAGGTGAGGACCTTGTGCGGAAAAGAGATGATTCTGAAGATGTAGATGCCTGGCGCAGGTCGTTGGCAGATGAGTTCGCTGAAGCCGGCACAGCTCTGATCGTTGACCTTTCTGGCGACGCTTCCTGCAGCGTCTGAAGAGTATGCGCAGGTCCTGAGACGTCGCGCTCGTCCGCTTCAGCGTGCTTCCGATGCTCCAACTCAGTTGGAGTAGGCGTGCTTCTCAATGTCGTGACCTCACTGAACCTTTTGCTTCCCCTAGTATGGATGACGGTGCTGGAATCGCCCTCTTGGAGTGAGGAGGAGGACGAGTAGTCCCCAGACGAGAGTGATTGCCCTCTCCATTGAGTTTGGGGCGAGACATGGGTCAATGAGGGTCGCAAGGTGATACTCGGAGTGAGATCCAACTCCTCCACTTCATTTGCTGGCTTGAGGGACTCTGAAACGCTATGGTCTTGGCTTAAAGCCCAAGAACCCTGCAAGCTCGATTCTGCCGCGCTAGTGTCCTGCACCAAGGTCGAGTCGGACAAGCGAGGCTGTGCACGAGCAGCTTTGGGATCTTGCGCTGTCTGAGCAGGCTCGCCATAGTCAACATTCTTCACGGATGAAGAGAGTCCTTCATATGCCGAGCCGGCGGAGCCTGGAGGCGACTGAGAGTGACTGACTAAGCGAACTGTCGGAGAGAGGCTTTCTCGCCCAGCGGCAGAAACTGCCTGATGGGCGGCGTTGCTGGGAAGCTGGTATTTGTTTCGCGTTGGCGATCGTTCGCGAAGTGGTGGTTTCCGTCTTAATTTCTGTCGCTGATCTCCGAGTGCTTCTGTCGACCGATTTGCTGGAAGGATTCGCGAAGCGTACATGCTGTCCTTCCCCGCTTGGGGGCCGGGTCTAAGAACATGGTGGGAAAGAGGGAAAGATATAGCAAAAACCAAAGGAGTAACTGGCTGCAGGCGAAACGCTCAAAGCATAATCAAACGAATGACAATAGATGCGACAGCTTTTGCGCGCAACAAGGCGCGCCCACGATGTAGTAGCACTCGCTGGCGATGCCCGAATGCTTTTGATGTCTCAGGAGACGCTCATGCGGTCTGCAGGAGCGGAGCTGCACGCTATCGTTGATTGTTCCGGAAAGGCGCATGCAGTCTGTTGGCGAGCATCGGGAGGCTCTCCAGATATATTTGGGAGAGGAGCACCACTATTAAAAGGAATGCGACGACCAGCAATATAGACTTGCTCACTCTGTGAGACCGGGTTCACCTTTGGCAACCGCCATCATGGGCGCACGCTGAGTCGAAGATGATAGGGTGTTAGACTGGTGCGTGCAGCCATCTAGACGCGTTTTCATTTCCGAGATGAGCGCGTTTGCGCTAGTCGACCCTGCTAAGATGGGATCTAACGGGACGTGACGAAGTTCATCAATAGTAATGTATGTACGGCCAATAACTGCTTGGTCGACCCCGCACTTTGGCATGTACAGTGGAAGACGGCATGAGTGAGGTGACCGAGTCGCAGCAGTATACACAGTGTAGACGTGTGCCTGCAGGAGGATGAAGTGTTCCAGAATAGACAACATGTAGCCCCTTAGAGCGGCCAGATACCGCATAGGGCAACGCACGAGCACTCACGCAGCCTGGAGGGCAGCATTCAACCCAGCACCAGGACGCACGCCACACGCGGACGTCATGCTTACCAAAGCGCTATGGTAGAGAAGACGCCTGTGCTGTGTGCAGCGCCTTAATTTTAATAATAATGCCAATTCCGCCGAGGGAAGGGTATCGCAACCACGGTCCTACAATCATCCCTCCTCGTGCCCGGCATGATGAATTTACGAGCGCCCTGGGGTGCCAGCAGGAAGGCCGTGAGCTTTACCTAGGCCCGACACGGACCACATTCTTTGTCTACCGGCAGTAGTAGCCCGCTGAGGGAGGCTCAACTTTTTGCCTTTTCTCGAAGCCCTGGATTTTATAAACAATACTAAGCCAAGCAGTCGATCAGCAGCGGCCAACCATGCTGACCTTGCACCACCCAGGAGACGCGACGACTCCACCGATCACCGAGCGGACGGCATTGCTATGTGCGATCCTCTACACGGTTCTCTACGTTGCACCGTTCTATCTCTCCTCCACCCTCCGCAGTACGCCACTGCAGTCACGCGATGCGCCAGCGGTCATTCGAGCTAGAGTACGCGCAGTAGCCTTGACCTGCGTGACATGTACAGTGATCGCTGTCTCTGTACTCGTTGGCCTCGGCAGTGCCACGCCCAGGATGTCCTACGCATACTAGGGGTGTGGCCCGTTGACGCGGTGGACATTTTGAAGGTGCTGGGCCTAGTGGCTGTGCTTTTCGTCGGACCCCTGTACGAAAATCTCATCGTAGACGGCGATTGGCGTGGGTGGTCGTTTTCAGGGTTCAAAGAGGGCATCTACGATAGCTGGACGGGGTATCGTAACCTTCTCGTCGCACCAGCAAGCGAGGAGGTCGTCTTCCGCTCCTTGACCATCTCGCTGTATCTCCTAGCTGGAGTGGATACGACGCGCATCGTCTTCCTCACGCCGCTCATCTTCGGCTTCGCACACGTCCATCATCTCGTCGAGTTTGTACAGTCGCAGACGCCGAAAGGCCGCAGCTTGCCACCACTCAACGTTTGGATCATCGGGATAGTGCGGAGTCTCTTTCAGTTCACCTACACCTCGCTCTTTGGCTTCTTCGCGGCCTTTGTCTTCTTACGCACAGGCAATCTCTTGGCCTGTATAGCCGCTCATACCTGCTGCAACTGGCTGGGTGTTCCAAGGGTTTATGGCAAGGTTGGCCAGTTCGCGGAATATCAGCCAATGCACATGACACCGGACGTAGCCCAGGGTAGAAGCGCGACTGGTACTCCTTTTCAAGAAAGAGATGAAACGGTGCCGCAGACAGTCGGCCCCCAGAACCTGGGCGTAGGGTGGACGGTAGTGTATTATGCACTCATATTTGGTGGCGCCTACGGCTTTTACCTGTTTTTGTGGCCACTCACAGATAGTCAAAATGCCTTGGGCGCATTTTAAGGGCCAGGACTGCCAGGTAGATGTCGAACAAATGCATTAAATTACTCTTAAATCAATCAAACTTCTCTCTTTCTCTCTGACGTCTGCGGGTCGTAGCGTGAACCTCACCCTGCCTAACGTGTACACGGAAAGTGCACGAAACGGCTGTGCATAGGGTTTTACCTTACTCTTGAAAAGGCCAAGAGCCAGTACGGTCTTCACCATTTTGTTCGTTTCGCAAGAATCGCGTGATTACAGGAGACCCTTTCTATCTAGTGCCAAGTCTTTGCAGGCCAGTTCATAGGGGCATAATGCTATGTGAGGTTTCGCCAATCAACTCCGTTCCCAGGGGTCCATTTATCAGTGAACACCATCAACGCCTGAGATGCCGTATCAGCGGCTCGCTCCTCCTCAACTCCAGCATGCCGACTTGCGACGCCAAACTCCCGCGTAGACCGTGCCGACGCCAGTTCCTGGTCGCGTACTATGCAAAGCCGAGGAGCAGCGCAGTCAGACAGGCGAAGATCAAGACACGAAACACCGGCGCGATAGCTTGATCGCCAGCGTTCTGGCCGTACACAGCACCTAGGTAGCTGCACATGATCGAATTGTTGTCTGGCTTATGGCCATAGCTTGTCTCGAGGCCACGGCCTTTATTAGGACAGCCAAAACCGAGCGCTGATGGACAGCTAGCTACGAGGTTGTAGCAGAGGTAGTCGCACGGCAAGAGTTCCTTGTACGGGCCCGGCCGGATCTCTTCGTCTATCCAGCTGTTGCGGGAACTGTTAGACGCTAAGGCAGACGCCCAGGTTTGGTCTTTGGGGCTGCCGTCTAGCGTGGGCGCGCCTAGCATGGGCGTGTATGACGACGTCAGATAGTCCATGTCCATGTGCGAGTCGTTGACAATCGACCTATAGCCCATGGCCCGTGGCTGGAGGTACCAGTTCGGGTTCGTAAAGTCCTCGCATCTTGGGATAGAGGTAGCGCATAGCCACTGTTTATAAGCTCTTGCACAGTCGTCGCAGCCCTTCGCTAGTGAGTACTTTGAGCCGGCGTCTGTGTTGCAAGGGATTTGCTGGAGGCTGTAGTTGAAGTTCTGATAGTAGAAGCTGGTATAGTTGTCGTAGAGATCGCGCAGGCTGTCTGTGCTGTAGTTCATGGGATTAGACGGCACTGCGTACGCGACCTCGTCGCAAAACGTCAGATTAAACATCAACGCGCAGTTCTGCTCCGCCTTCGTGGTGAAGTTGATCATCTGCCAGACCTTCCCACCTCCGCCAACTACTCCAGCCCCTGAGTTGGTGGAATTACCAGCCTTAGCAAGGACGGCGTTGTATGAGCTGGATCCATTGAGATAGGTGACATAGAACTGCTCTCGGGGCTTGTCGCCGATTCCACGAATAGTCATGCCCATTTGCACGCCAGTACCAGTGCCTTGCATGTCGCTTTGATCGCCCATGATCTGCTTTGCATTTGACCAGCCACAGTACGAATTGCGTATTCCCATTGTGGCTGTATGATTTTGATTCGCAGCGAATATGGTGAACGGTGGAGGGCTAAGGTTCATCCATTCCTTGAAGATTTCTGAATCAGAGGTGTTCTGAGTCAACTGACTTGTCACTAGGAGCGCGGACGTCTGGTCCGTATCGACTAAGTGCAAGAATGGATCGACCGGGTTGAGTACATGGTAATAGTCGTCTATAGAGACCGCAAGTTCGTAGTTCCAGACCCCGTCGAATTCGTCAGGAAGCGTTGGTGCGTGAACTGCAATATACCAGTCTCCAGTGGCATTGACTGTCACGTTGGCGAAGCCTTCATCTAGTTCTCGGACGATTTGACCTGGGCCGCTACCTGGCCCAACATCTTCCTTGTCCGACTGTGTAGCGACGTAGAGGGTTAGCTGAGGAGGCGCTCTCTCCTGCGTGCCAGTCGCGTTCCAAGTCGGTTGCAAGCAGGTGTTGATCGAGACATATATCTGTCTGGTTTCGCCATCCTGACGCTTGCGGAGCTCTGCATGACGCTGAGGCGGTACCACACGCTTCTGACCAACTTTTCCGGGTAGACCGACCGTCTCATTTGCGTACTCTCCGTTCAGGAGCTCCTTCGTGTATTTCCATATGGTGGTATTACCAGCCTGAATGTTAAGCAGGTTCGGGGCATTGTTCCCACTTATCGTCTGCGAATCGACCGTGTCCGCTCTCTTTCTACTCCTTCATCTTCCCAAGCATCCGTCACTTCCAAATCATCATCCGCTACCCACTCCGGCTCTCTCTGGTGCCAATTATGGTTGTCTTGTATTCTTGACTGCCCGCTCCCATCTACCCCCAACTCTGCCGCATATGCAAAATGTGGATTCGAAAGCGACCAGTAAACCACTCCAAGCAATAGAAGAGCTGCGAAAGATGCTACGAAACGCGATTGTAAGGGCGAGAGTTTCGGGCATTGGAGGAACATCGTGTTGACGGCTGCGCTCCGCGCCCGCGGGCGCTGCGCGTATTACTCTTAATCCAGCGTGATACTTTAGGCGTTCGCGACGAGTGCAGCCGGCAATTGAGCAAAGAAGTCTACTGCCGTGTGTTTGTGCAGGTTTGGCCTTTTGACGTTCATGGTTTCACATGCAGGTCGCTTGAAACTCGGAGTTTTGCCGAGCCCTATGGAGAGGTACGTGGACGAGGCGGACTATAGCGACATACAGTCTAAACTTCCTATGAGAATTCCTAAAATTGAATGCAGCCTATGCTGTAGAGGATGTAGCTCTAACCGAAGGCGCAATATAGGAGCGTAGAGAGCGAAAAGGCTAACGAAAATCAATCAAATATGGAACGGTATAGCTAGTCGGAAGATGCCTATATCGAGTTCGACCTGTAGCTGCACGCAATCGATTTATCAAAGCTAACAGTGGCTTCCTGCCGCAATTTGGCTTCTTAGGATTTATGGAATACATAACTGTTTGGCAAAGATCTTGACCATTGACTACAGGGCCCTCTCTTGATGCCCTTGCTGAAGAAGGCTCATGATCATGTGCCGTATATAAGTACATCCCATAGATAAAAAGCAACAAGCTCTTGATGCCCGTCCAACCAACGCCACGCTAAACACGCTCTGCACAGCAAATGGATCCCACTCGCTACCTTGCCTCAGCTTTTCAGCTTTTCGAGACTGCGAAGAGCTGTGGTTTCATGTTTATTCGACACAGCTTTGCAATGCAGCCGGCCAGCTGCAAATACGTTTGCACGCCCTCCAAGATACGCATGTGTGTGAAGCCGATTTCACGAACAAATTCGAGCTTGCTGTGTTCAGAGAGCGAGGGAAGAGTCTTGGTAACCTTGAACATAGTGCTGATGATGTCGTGAGATGAGTAGCCCAGAGTCCTGTGAAATGTTAGCAAGGTTGCTCCGCCTGAAGATGTCTCTAGTGATAGCATACCAAAGCTCCTTCAAGCCATTCAAAGCCTCATCGACCTTCTGCTCCTGACAGCTCTTGATCATGGCCTGGACCTTGACCGGGTGCGGGCTGTCTACCACGCGGAAGACATTGTCGCCGCTGACGAAGCCAAACCCAGCGAAAGTCGACTGCAAGTTGTTGATGGCCTGCCGCATGTCTCCTTCCGCGCTGAAGACCAACGCGGCAATACCGTCATCGCTGTACTCCACATTTTCTGCTTTGCAGATCTGATATAACCTCTTCACCAACTGTCCGTCCGTGAGCCGTGAATAGCGCAAAATAGCGCATCTCGATTGCAGCGGCTCGATGATCTTGTTGCTTTGATTGCATGCGAAAGCGAACCGAGTGGTGCCCGAGTAGATCTCCATAGTTCTCCTCAGCGCCTGCTGCGCGCCCGAAGTCATGCTGTCGGCCTCATCCAGTATCACAATCTTTTGTCTCCCAGCGGGTAGCGTGACTTTTTCTGCGCAAAGCCCTTGATTCGGTTTCTTACGACGTCAATGCCTCTCTCGTCCGAGGCATTGAGCTCTAATACAGCTTCCTTGTATGCGTCGCCGAGGAGCTGGCGAGCGAGGCAGAGGACGGAAGTCGTCTTGCCAATGCCAGGCATGCCGCTGATGATGACATGCGGCATATTGCCATCCTTCGCAATAATCTTCAGGCGTTCGACGGTTTCAGTGTTCCCAACTATATCATCGAGAAAAATAGGGCGGTACTTTTCGACCCTACAATGGAGTCAGTGCCATTCTTGTTCTGCTAGTATTGGACGCGTACCATGGCAACTCATAATTCGAGGGCGCCCCGGCGGTGTTAGGCTTCACCCCATTGTTTTCTGCATCTTTCGAGGATTCTGCGCGGGCCATGATGGTTGGTGTGGTACTTTACGTTTGTGCAGGACGAAAGCAAAGTCAAAGCCCGCGAAGCTGACACGCGAAGTCGCGGTGGTCGGTTGACGCGCCCTAGATTGGCCCCGCTTTTACGTGGTGCATTCGTTCTTGACATTCCCCATTCTGCACAACACCCCATGCATTAAATCGTTGAACTTTTTACAGGAGGAGCGCCACCTTCGCGTTGTCGAACAACTGCTTGATGATGTCGCTCGTTTCATAATATTCGACGTGAGACGTTCCGCGGCGACTGATCCTCGTCTTGAAGCCAAGCCCTGGCACAGGAAGCAACTCCGCCTCCAGCCATTGGAAAACATCGCTTCTCCCTTCAACTATCTTGCCATCTGTTAAGCTATGTTGTCCATTCGGCGGGGGTATTGTATCTCGGTGTAGCAGCTTGTATCATCTACACCTTTAGTTTCTTCGGGAAGGCATCGTATATTCAGCCCGAACGCGCTACAACCAGTATGTCCCCGGAGTCAGCACTGCACCCTCAAGCGATGAGGACGCAGTATCACAGAGCGGGAAATTCAGCTGGGCCTCGTTGCCAGTTCGACATAAAGTAGATCATCCGGTAGAGATTCCTTCGGGGAAGCCAAAGCAACTTCCAAAGGTCCAGTACGCCTTCCAGGCTGAGACGAAGGAGCACGAGTCTGTCCGCAAGCAACGCCAGGCAGCCGTAAAAGCAACTTTCGAGCGTTCGTGGAAGTCATACAAGGAGCACGCATGGGGTCATGATGAGCTTGCTCCCATTTCGGGTGGCGTCCGTGATGGCTTTGGAGGCTGGGGAGCTAGTCTGGTCGACAATCTCGACAACCTATGGATCATGGGATTGGAAGCAGAATTTGAAGAGGCCGTTCAAGCCTCGATTGACATCGATCTGAGCTCCGCGACGACTGAAACCATCAATGTCTTCGAGACTACGATTAGACATTTGGGAGGCTTTCTTTCTGCCTACGACATGAGTGGCGACAGGCGATTGCTGCAAAAGGCAAAAGATTTTGGGGAGATGTTGATTCGAGCATTCGACACTCCAACAGGCTCCCAATCACCAGGTGGAAGCCCCAGGAATATATCAAGGGACCTCAAGTGGCCGATCCAACCGTACTAGTTGCTGAGATCGGCTCCCTGGAGATGGAGTTTACGCGATTATCCATCATCACCGGCGACCCAAAATGGTACGATGCAACGGCACGTATCATGAGACTCTTTGACACCTCACAATACAGCACGCATTTGCCTGGCATGTGGCCCGTGACAGTCAACGCACAAGACGCAGAGTTCACCGAAGATACCTACTTCACACTCTCGGCAATGTCGGACTCTTTGTACGAGTATTTTCCAAAATGCACGCGCTTCTAGGTGGCTTGGAGCCGATGTACAAGAAGATGTATGATGGCAGCATGAAGACGGCCATCAAGTACAATCTATGGCGACCGATGCTGCCAGACGAGGCGGATGTCCTAGTCTCTGGCAATGTAAAGGCAATGACACCTAGCAGCGCTCGGCTGGACCCCCAAGGCCAGCACCTCGTGTGCTTCGCCGGGGGTATGTTCGCGTTGGGTGGCAAGCTGTTCGACGAGCCTTCACACGTCGAGATCGGCAAGAAGTTGACAGACGGCTGCATCTGGACGTACAAGAACATGCCTTTGGGCATTATGCCTGAAGTCTTTCATATGGCCCCCTGCGAGTCTCGCGTATCTTGCCCATGGAATGAGACTAGGTGGCGAGAACTCATCAGTGAGCGACATGATAATGCGGAAGACGTCGACAGCGTGATTGCCGAGAAGCGCTTGCAGAAGGGCTTCACCGAGATTGGAGACCGACGGTATATCCTACGACCGGAGGCTATCGAGTCTGTGTTCCTCCTTTACCGAATGACTGGTGAGCAAAAGTATCAAGATGCCGCCTGGGACATGTTCACAGCCATCACAAACGCCTCCGAAACCCGCTTGGCGAACGCAGCCATGAGCGACATCACGCTCACGCGGGAGCAGCTGGCGCAGACAAGCGCTGGCAATACACAGATGGACAGCATGGAGAGCTTTTGGATGGCTGAGACGCTCAAGTACTTCTACCTTGTCTTCAGTGACCCCGATGTTGTGAACCTAGATGAATGGGTGTTCAATACGGAGGCGCATCCTTTCAGAAGGCTTTTGCCTACATAGTAATTAGCAGTTCGTTGAAAGGCGATCTCTTGTGCACTAGAGGTAGTAATTGCTCATGATTTTTGAAGAGCTTGATGCATTCAGATTTGCCGGTACGATGCTTGCGAACAGCCATTCGGTCAGGATGAAGCTTGCAGAACGACATCCTGACACGCTCTTCAGGATCCTTCCTGGTCAATATTATTCGCAGCATCACATCCCACGTTTCACCTTTTTTAATTCAAACAATTCACCGCTGCAGGGTTGGCGACCTGACAGCACGTAGGTGACCCAGACATCGCGCAGGAACCACGCGAAGGATGCATTGGCAGCCAATCAGTGCGACGTTCCTGTCCGTCCTGCATTATTGACGCTGCCGACAGGCCTAGACTCCTACCGACATCTGCAGAGCACAGCAGCGTTTCCGCTTGAAAGGCGCGTGAGCGTTGGCGCGTCTGAGAAGGTGTTTTTTGGCCGCAGTCGACATTAAAAGACGCAGTAAGTATTCGATGGGTCGTACCAAGAGGTACGATTCTGACGCGGATATTGCTTCCGCGGGACGCATTTGCGATGCTGACCTCTTTAGGCTGACCACCTCCTTTCAGCTTGTGGGCCGCCTTGATTTGCAATAGAGCTGCGCGCACGCCGTGGTTCGTACAGTGGCAATTTGGTCTACGACTGTCTCGGTAGATAATCTGAATGTAATTGCATTTTTAAGACGAGGGGCAGGCGACTATTGGTGCAGAGTCACAGAGTACGCATCCCGAACGTCTGTCCGTTCTCCAAACCCTATACGCATCCTTGCAGCCCTCATCGCCAAGGATCTGCATGCAGAGCCGCAGCCGGGATCTGCAGGGCTGGTGTGCGTAAGCTGAACAGAAGACACGCGCAAGCCATGGCACGAGGAGTCTTCTCGCTCTTGTCGCATCCACACTATTCTGCTCTGCGGCCTTTCTTTTGACTGCCAACGCGTAACGCTATCTTTTACTTTGCCCTGTACCCAGTCTTTCATTGATTGCATCACATTTGCCGGAGGCATCCAAGCCCGGTCTCCCAGAGGACGCCTATTTCGGGAGCGACGGAGTGTCAGCCGGCGCAGCCGGGGCTTTGACATCCACAGGCGCTTTGCCTACGCCATCGAATCTCAAAAGCCGCGTCATAGTGTAATTGCCAATTCTTTGGTTAGAAAACTAAGGACCGTCGTCGTCGCTCTCTCCTTCGACGCTGCTATCGATTTGCGAATTGTCTAGCAGTACTATTCGTCGCCAACATGCGGGCTTTTACTACCCTTGCCGTTGCCGCATCAGCATTAGGCGCAAATGCTTTGAACTTGATACAACCTAGAGACGCCACCGCGCCGAAAGTAATACAACACGAGATAGAAAGACGACATGTCGAGAACCCCGTGGCACGGGACCGGGCGCGAGCCCAGGCGAGAGCAGAAAGATTACGGAGACGACAGGGCAATACGGTTCAGGAAACGTTGGACAACCAGGAGACGCTGTACTTTATGAACATTACGATTGGCACGCCTGGGCAGGACCTGCGAATGCACATAGACACCGGCAGCAGCGATCTTTGGGTTAACACGCCGAGCAGCAATATATGTGAGGGCACTGGCCAGTACGCGCAGTATAACTACGACATTTGCGCCCAGTCTGGAACCTATCGGCCGAACAAATCGTCAACCTACGAGTACGTCAATAATGATTTCAACATATCCTATGTCGACGGTACTGGAGCGAGCGGAGACTATGTAAAAGACGTTGTCAGATTCGGCGGTGTCTCTTTGGAGGGCCAACAGTTCGCAATTGGGTATACGTCAAGTTCCTCAGAGGGCGTCTTGGGGATTGGGTATCCGATCAACGAAGTTGCCGTGCAGTACTTCGGTGACGACCCCTACCCCAACGTTCCCGCCCACTTGGTCGACGATGGCCACATCAACACCAACGCCTATAGCTTGTGGCTCAACGACCTCGATGCCTCAACCGGCAGTATCCTGTTCGGTGGCGTCAACACGGAGAAGTTTGAGGGAACGCTTGCCGAAATCCCGATTGTTCAGGAGAACGGCTACTACGCTGAGTTCATTATCGCCTTGACTGCCATGGGTACCAATGGAAACGAAAGTTCCATCTTCAGTGACCAAGCAATCCCTGCACTCTTGGACTCAGGCAGCAGTCTGATGTACCTACCGACTCAAATTACCAACGCTCTCTACAATGGCTTCAACGCGCAGTACGACGAGTCCCAAGGCACTGCCTTCGTCGACTGCAGCCTCGCCAACAGCGACACGACGCTGGAGTTCACCTTCTCCGGCGTGACCATCTCGGTCGCGATGAACGAACTCGTGATCGTGGCCGGCTACAGCTCGCGAGGCGTCCCCGCCTGCATTCTCGGCATCAGCCCTACCTCCAGCACGCCCGTCCTGGGCGACACTTTCCTCCGCTCCGCCTACGTCGTCTACAACATCGCCGGCAACGAGATCGCCATGGCCCAGACCAACTTCAACAGCACCTCCGACAACATCCTCGAGATCACCGAGACCACCAGCGTCCCCTCCGCGACAGCCGTCGCCAACGCCGTCACTGACATCGCCGTCCAAACGGACGGCGCCCGCATTGGCAGCCCCAGCGGTTTCGCCAGCTCGTTCCCTTCCTCATCCTCCTCATCTGCCTTCGCAATGCCGACTGCGGCGCCCGGGTACGATTTCGCTTTGCTAGGCGCTGCTGGCGCCGGTCTTCTTTTCGCTTTGTAAGGGAGGGAATGGTTCAAACATGCATGGCTTTTCTTTCTTTCTTTCATCATCTGCTGGAATAGCATGGCGCTTGGGGGCGACGGTGGCTTTGGGATGAGATGGATCTAGGGCATCTATCTGGGTTTGGGAGGTTTTTTTTCCGCATGCATGTGTGCGTGCATTGGGGGTTTTTTGTGGCCTGCACTTTTTGCTTTGGGTAGATTCATGATGTATATACGATTGACAATACTTGCTTCCTCAGTATGGTGTAGTACGACATTCTCTTTTTGGATATGGTGGCGAATTGCTCGTGGATCCTCCAAGCCTGTCAAAAACTCGCCCAATATGTCTCTCACACGAGCATGGTGACTTCTTTTGTGTTCCAGCCTATTGGAGCCGCCGGCCTGTAGAAAACCTAAGAGCGGGTAGTTTTAGATCCACGGCCGTATTGACGGGGGCGTTGTGCTACTTTGCGTTGTGCTGCTGTGAGGGACAGTTTTAGCTTGTCGGGCACCTCCTGGGCAGGCTGGGCAGAGCCTTGAGCGCTTTCACCGTCATCAGCTTCTAGGTCGACAACGATCGGGTTGCAGGTCTTGCAGCGCTTTCCATCTGGGCCCAGCAAAGCCTCTGCTTCCAAACTGTTAAGATGTCAGTCTTCTGAGTGAGTGCCACGGTACTTATTAGACTTACCGCCGCTTTTTCTCCAGTGCGACTGACCGCTCCAGATCAGCCACCTTGTCCTGCTTGTCTTGAACTGGCTTGCGAAGGTCGATGATGATCTCGTTGAGCACCTTTCTGTCTGCGTTCACGGATTTGATCTCGTTGTTCAGTTCTTCAATCTGATCCTTCAATTCTCTCTCACCCATTCCCTTCACGGCCAACAAATTGTCAAAGGAGATCTTCGCGTACTCCAACTTAGTTGTGAGAGCTGCATTGGCTGCTTTTGCACTCTTGAGCTCCTCCTGTGCCTTGGCAAGAGAGGTCTTCAAGTCGTTGGCCTGCTTTGTGGTTTGTTCAAGCTGTTTCTTTGAGACATGGTCTTCCTCATTCACTTTGGGAGCCTCGCACTTTGGTGTCTCTGCGACCTTGGTCTTCTCCAGCTCTGCGTCGCGGTCCGCGATCGCAGTCTCGAGGTCGATGATACGACCATTGGCATCGTTTAATTGCTTGGCGTACTTCTCGACTAGCTGGCGGTAGGCCATTGCGTCGAGAGACTGATGTGCCGTTGATACCAATGTTGATTGTAAGTTAGCAGTGTCAGAGAAAATGAAACACGCAGACAGGTTCGAAAGAGACAGGTGCGAAAGGAAAAGGAACAAGTGAAAGTGAGGTTTCTCGACCCGAACCATGTGGCAGCAGCAGCTAGTCACATGTTCTGAATGCCTATTTTGTACTTCAACAAGGAAAGCTCGACCCTCATGGCTTCTGTGAACTAAGGTCAACACGTGAACCCAGACTGCCATCTCCACCATGCCCTTTACCCATCATATTCTACGTCTCTTACGCAAGAGCAGATTCCTCGGATCAGCTCAGCGAGATCCCCCAAAGATACCGTTAGCCCGCTTTGACTTCTGCATGGGCGACAGCATGGATGCTCCTGGAATCGGCTTTTTCAAGTCTGGCTCCGAGTCGTCCTGGTCTCCATAGCCGGCAGCGTCCTTCATACCCATCGCCTTCTTCTTCTTATACCCGGCCGACAGACTAGGCGAAGCCGACTGCTTCCAGTCGAATTTTGGAGTCTTGATGTGCCTAGCCATCTATTAGCCTCTTCACAGATTGAGAAATGATGCAACAAGGTACTTACCCAAGTCCCACACGGAAAAGATCAGCTTTCAGCTTCTGCACCTTCTCCTGCGCCTCGTCAAGCTCAGCCTTCATCTTGGCCGTATTCTTCTCCGCCTTCTTGATCTTCTTTTCGTAGTTGTTGACTTGGGTCCGGAGCGCTGTCTCGATCTTCGAACCATTGGAGACACTCTCTTGCAGGGACTTGATTCTGTCGCCGAGTTCGGACGCACGAACCCCAGAGACCTTTTCGATGGTCGCGATAAAAGATGCCAAAGCAGCGTTGGCTTCCTCGAACTGCTCACAGCGTTTGGTGGTGGCTTCCAAGGCGCCGTCGGTTGCGTCGGATTCCATCTTGATGTCTATGTCGGTCTTCATGTGTTGCGAAGTAGTCGTACCGGCTGCATTCTTCTCGAGCTGTTGCTGCAGTGCAACGACTTGATCTTCGAGGCTGTAGATCTTGTCGTTGGCGTCGGCGAGACGTTTCTTGTAGCTGGCGAGCAAGGAATTGTCACGATCCATTGTGATGACCGCCGATCGTGTTTGGAGTTGGATGATAATGAAAAGAATTCCCTTGAAATAGTGTCAAGTGTAAAACGGTCTTCTCGTGGTTGAGAAAGACTCCAGCTTTGGCGCATCATGATATCAAATCCATGCCCGAGAAAGTAGTGAAATCCATGATTCCGCTTCTAAAGCCGGTGTGAACCACCAGCTGCGGGAATCTGGGTGCGCGGGGCCAGAAATGTCATGGCGCCGCCCGTTTTCTCCGTCGCCTCTCTTGCCAGGGCTTCAGTTCGGATTCAGAGATCAAGTCAGAACGATTGGCTCGCTGGATTTGCAGACTGACGGACTAGAGCTGGCTTCAACTTAGAGCTTTAGCATACAATCTTTCATACCATGGATGAGCATCCTCGAAGTTACCACAGAAGCAAGATCTCGGAGCTGGGAGCCGAATGGCAATGGGTGTTACTTGTTGGGACCTCGGAAAGACAGAGTCAGGTCATACTAATGAAGAGTTGACTGGTGAATACACAGATACACAAAGGCTTGAAGGCTAGAGGCTGGAATGCGCAACGCATGAACACAGACTCAAAAGTCGTGGCTGTCGCTTATAGCGCCAGGTTGTAGGTGTAGTCATCCTCCATGTTTTGGCTGACCCAAAGTACGACAGTACTGCGTGGACAGTCAGTAGGTATTCTCCAACAGTCTTTCCTCGCAGTACTTGGCAAAAGGGCAAGTGGCACCTACCTCAGCATAACCAACCCGTTCGCGACTAGGTTCGCGACGCCGAACCACATAGCAGGCCAGCTAGCCTCCTGGACGACATATTTCAAGACCATGACAGTCACGCCTCCTGCTAAACCGCCGGCAATTGCTGCAAACCCCATGAACAACACCACGCGGGCTTTCCAGGCTACGCCGTCGCCCGAGTAGGAGAAGTTGTCCGCGCTCAGGCGGGACTTGTCTATGCTGTTGATGATAAGCATGCCCGTAGCGGAGAAGATGCCGGGCAGCCAATCAATGAACCTCATATGGAAATCGGAGCCGTTCAGGTGGGAATGGGAGTAGGTTGCGGCGTCGATGAGGGTGAAGAGAGCAAGGGCGAACTGAAAGATCGAAGTCAGGACTGGGCACTACTCTTGTTCGCATGACATGTCTCTTACCAGTGCACCTGACGTGTAGACGCCTGCCGTGCGGGTGTTGGCGCTATTCATCCATTGCCTGTTGCTCGGTTAGCGCTTGACTGCTGCGAGCTCCAGATCAGACTATCTGGCATACGGCTTTGGGAAGCGGAACAAACGGTGGCCTTCCATTGTGCCTGTTTATACTGCTTCTGCTGTACTGTCTTCGTCTTCCCGTTGTGATGTATTCCAGCGCGATATGCAGTGCCAGCTCTTGAGCTCGGAGTCGCGGGTTCTAGCTTGTTGCAGGATCGATCTACTTGGTCGTGATCTTGAAGGTTCTGGCAGCTGTAGATTGAATACTTGCAGGAGTCGGGAACGATATGCTGCTGGGCAATCCTGGCCTGCGTCGCATACGAAGGCTGGACATTGAGGAGCTGCCTAATGACGCCGATTGCCGTTCCACTCCGGCTGAAATCCGGCAATTCACATGTTCGCGAACTCTTGCCCGCGCTGGTCTCTAGTAAATTCTAAAGAAATCGATTCGCAAAGTCCTTGCCTTTTGGGAAATCTGCAAACAGTCCATATTACGACAAAATGCCTACCAAAGTGAAGGGTGGCAGCACCAAAGGCAACAACAAGCGCGCCTCCAAGCCGTCCACTTCAGCATCGACTGTGAAGACGAAAAAAGCGCATGCCCAGCCGCCGAAAGAACAGAAGACCAAGTCCGCTGCGTCAAAAGACACCAGGAAAAAAGTCCCACCTCATGCCAAATACACCGAGAAAGACCTCAAGCTTCCTTCTCTCAATGGAATCAAACCTGCTGGCGTGCAAAAAGCAGCGAGGGCGAAGAAGGGCAAGACTTTTGTTGAAGACAGAGAAAGCATGAATGCGATCATGGCGATGGTCATGGCGGAGAAGGAAGGCAATATCGAGAGCAAGATGATGAGGGCACGACAGCTGGAGGAAGTACGAGAAGCGAGAAAGGCAGAGATGGAGAAGAGGAGTGAGAGTAAGAAGGCGGGACTTGAGGAGCGGAAGAAGGAGATCAAGAACAAGAAGAGAAGACACAGCGACAACGAGGTGAAGTCTGAGATGCAACGCGAAGAGCGGATCGAGAAGAAGCCGAAGAAGAGAGTCAGCTTTGGTTAAAGGCAATCTGCTGCGTCTATGCGTCTTTCGTCTATTACATCTATCACGAGACCGGTCTATACCTGCAATTTCCTGGAAAGCGGACTCTATGCTCTAATGCTGCGCTTCGCTTCCGGGCACGAATGCCTTGCGCCTCATGGGATCAAAGGCGAACGGCGTCTGGTGTCCTCCTGCGGGCCTTTCGCCGCTATTCCCACCTTTCTATCGATCTTCGAAAAGTCCACATCGGCCTGCATCTGCTTCAGGAACTGGACAATCTGTGCGCACTTGATGTCAGCAAACAATTACAATGTCGCTCGAGCCCTTGAAAAGCTGGACCTGATATCAATGTGCAAGGTCAGCACAACTTACAGGCTTCGCATGCCATCGTCCTCCGCTTAGCTCGTACCAAGCCAAGTGTCCGCCTCCCGCTGTTGCACACATCACGACCCACGGCGTCTGCTGGATCTCCTCATACGGCACTGCTTCATCGCTTGCTATGGGGTCGTCCCGCGCATGGAGGCAAAAAGTCGGAATGCGAATGGAGAGGACGGAATCGGTCGAAGAGGCGTCGCGGTAGTATGCCTAGGTTTTCAGTCAGTAGGAAGCGCAATATCGGGATGGCAAGGGGGATATCGTTAGGTCGGGGCACGCCAGTGTGGACATACGGTTTCAGTGGGGTAGCCCCAGGTAGCGCACTGCACTGCCCTATCGAACTCGTAGAGGTACTTCAACTGAAGTATCTTCTCCTCAGACAAGCTTTTGTTCTTCAAGATCTCCTCTTTGTGTGCCTCGAACAATTTCCTCATGTTGTTGCCCATGGTTTTGCTGTACACTTCTGAGCCCAGCCAGGTGCGTTTGAGGGCCAGGTTGCTGACTTCGAGCTTCCAGGGGTTCGAGACGATGACTGCGGCGTCGAGAAGGCAGTCTTCGCCTTCTTCACCTAGATACTATTGTAGAAAATTGACGTTCAGTATGCTGGTGACTTTTGCTCGCATTGGGATACTACATACGTTTGTAAGAATATTCGCACCGAGTGAATACCCAATACCGTACAGCGGTCTGTTTGGCCATGTCTGTCTTGCCCACTTCACCACCTGTCTCACATCCCATGTCGCTCGTGCGTTGTAAAGAATGCTACTGGTGATTTTAGATCCTGCACAGCCACGGCTATTGACCACAAGGGCTTCCCAATCGCCTCCCGAGAGTCCTTGCTCAGAGCTTTCACCCGTGGACGCACGGATGAGCGGCTCTATCACATGCCGCAGGTAGACCTCATAGCTACCACCTGAGAGACCATGGAGTGTGATAAGTAAGGGCTTAGTGTCTTCTGAGGGTAAATGCTCGAATTCCTTGTCAGTGAAGTAAGTCGTCCGAGGTGGCAAACGCGTGTGCCCTACACCCATGGGATCCTCTCGCAAGCCCTGGTCTTCTGGGCCTTCATCCTCTGCCGTTCCGGAAGTTGGAGGCGGCGCCACGGCAAAGTCGACGGTGAAATGGCCCTTGAAGTTGGACTCCTCGGAAGCAAATACACGTCTCTTGTAATGAACGGCAGGCGCTGCTTTATTGACAGCCGTCCACATGGTCTGTAGGTGTCCATTGAATAGCAAAGGGTTCAAGTGACATGATGGTGTGACATCCTTGCAGAGCTCCGGAAATGCGCGCTTGGGACCAGACTTCTGAGGGAGAACTAGAGGTTCAGATGAATGCGTAAATGTCGTGGAGCTCTGCCCGGGTGTCCATGTAAGAAGGGAAGTCATTCCGATATGCAAGATGACCTGCAGGCTGCAGCCGCTGCTTGAATGGTCGCGGTTGGTCGGGTGAGTGTTGTTCGACTACCTAAAAGCTGGATTCTTGCTGTCAAGTGAAAGCAGGACAGGTCTTTTGACGGCAACGTATCGCCCATTTACCAAAGCTCTATATCGTCAACACACTATCCTGAACTTGCGAAAGAGATGCTGGAGATTTTTTACGACCACTTTCTTTTCCAGGCCTCGGTATATATTTGGATGATGTTACCTCTTGGATTATGCTCGGCCGTATCGGCTCGGCTCCATCGTACAGTAGCGCGAGTACGGCCCGTTTGCCATTCTAGGCGCGTCGCCTTCGAAGCGCGACTTCGATGCTGGATGTCATAGCGAAGAAGATGAACAGTGGTTTGGTGGTGTACGAATAAGACAGTAGGTATTACTGGCGATGATTCTCAGTGAATGAGAATCGGCGGTCAAGTCGCCGCCCGACGCGTCTGAGTCAAGATGCCTTACCAACCGGGTTACGTGCCCGCAGCGTATGCACAATATAGCGCATACCAGCAGCAACAACCCATTCCGCATCTGCAGTCTCAGCCATATCAAACGCAAAGAGCGCCATTGCCTGGGCAATATGTGAATCCGATGCCGAATCAAGCCGGAATGCTCCAGCAAGCACCAAACCCAATCCCAACGTCACACCATGTGTCTTACGCATCGCACTTTCCTCCGGGGCCTTACGGACAACAAGCGCCCATGCCGCAACTCCAGGGTCAGCCGCCTTCGAACCGTCAGCCCATTCAATATCCAGCCCAGGGATATTATCACCCTCAGGGCATGCAGCCTCCACCAGGCCAAGCGTACTTTCAGCCTCCAACTGCCCTCCCAGCGGTGACGGATCCTGCTCAGGCCACAACGCCATCGCAGACTGCGATCTCTCAGCAACAAAATCAACCCCCACGGAAGCACCAAGGATCAGCGTCTCAGCTTCCTCTTTCCAACAGCAGTCGCATGGGCCGTTACCTGCGGAGCGACGCTTCTCTGGCCAGATCCATCCTGCGACACCTGCTGCTCAAAGGTCAGAGACCCCTTGGCATCCGACTCAGACGCCACAGGGCTCTCAACATCGTACAGCGTCTCACGTTCAGATACCCTTAAATCGACAACCATCGCCGGCATCATTGCACGAGATGCCTCAGCCTCGTGAAGCTAAACGTAGACGCTCGAACGAGGGAAGGGCTGTCCCGGTGTGCACCTCACCCGCTCTGCCAAATTCCAGCGGGACGCAGCACGTCAACCGTCCGCCGCCAGCATCATCGCCGCTCACGGAGCTCACCTCCTCGCAGCTGCCACCAACTCCGCCCCCTGCGACCGACTATCATGCTATTCTACTGGCTCTTTCGGACGAATATGTCAGCGCCGCGTACTCCATGTCTGGCTCACTGGCCAACACCAACGGGGTGACAGAGCAGCTTGAGGAGTATCATAAAATGATGAGCCTCGGCATGTCTTGTTTGGAATCCGCGCTTAAGAATTATCGTCAACCCGACGCACGTCGAGAGGCGCGCATTCGTCTACGTCTTGCTTCACTCCTGTACGAAGAGACGGAGAACAGCATGGAGTGCGAGGAAGTGCTGAGCAAAGGCATTCAGCTCTGCGAAAGAAATAAATTACTTGACTTGAAGTATGCCATGCATCACCTCCTCGCACGACTCACGGCCAAGTCGAGCCCGAAAGCGGCGATTAAGGCGGTCGAAAGGTTGATTTTGGATACAGAAGCCCTGCGCCTTGTCCATTGGGCCTACGCCTTTCGCTTTCTCAGGGTGTCACTGAGTTTAGAGGCCGATCTTGTTGACTACTCTGCTGTTGCGAAGAATCTTCAAGCGCTATCAGATACCTCTGACCGTCTTAGGCACCCTGGTGTTAAGATTGTCGCATCCACCATGGAAGCGATGGTCCACCTGCAGTATGGAGGCTCTGACAAACTAGAGCTTGCTCAGCGAGCACTAGCTGCTGTGCGTACGCATCAGCTAAGCGACGAAACAAAGGGTCTGCCTCAAATTCAAGCGCTGGCGGACTGTCTCGACCTTTCATGTGCTATCATGCAATTCAATCCGGATCTGATCGCGCAGAAGCTGCCACAGATGCAAGCTAATATGGATGCTGCAGCCAAATCGCCTGGGTGGAGCAAAAATGGCAGTTTTCAAGTTAGCATGGGACTTGCAGCGGGTGCGTATATCGATGATGACTCGGGTGGCATTTTGCGGAGCACCAAGACAGGTGAAACTAGCCTTTCATTCAGCTGGCTCACTCCCAGTCAACTGTATGCTCTCGGCTATTTCTTGAGTGGTCTGGCTACTATGCAGAAGGACGCTTTGGACCCAAAAGCTATCTCCTTCCTGACCGAAGGCTTCAAACTCTGCAAAGCAGCCACAAGTTCTTTGCCTCAGTCTGTGGGTGCAAGCCGAGCCGGCGCGGATTGGCGACGAGAACTCAGCATCGCGGTGCAGCTACAGCAAGCTTCCGCTCACTGCGGACGTGCAGAATGGGGCGCAGCGTCTCCAATAATAGCAGATGTAAAACGGAAGGTGGCAGAAGGCGCTGACAGCGCTGACACCATGGTCAAAACGGAGCTTGATTATTTGACTGCGGTCTGCTCGCATGGCCAAGGCGATATTGAGACCGCCCTAGAGCATTATTCAAGCAGTTTGCTCTTCTTCCGACCCGAGAGCAAAGAAGTCAGCGCTTTAAGGGACACACAGGCTATCGCAACTCTTGATCGGATCTTGATTTTGCGCAGTGTCCATAAAGAGCAGGAAGCAGAGACGCTGCTTGAGGGCATAGAGCCATACTGTTTGAATCACAACAACAAAGCGCTAATGTCGGCGTACTATGTGGTCAAAGCTACCGCTGATAGTGGCAACAGCGCGATCATCAGAAGGAAGCAATACCTGCAGTCTGCAGTCCAGGCCGCACAAGCCGTCAAGAACAATCCACTTCTGTGTGTCATCCTTAGTAGCATGACAGAGATGTTTTTCCGCGGCATTGTGGGCGAACAAGCTACAAAGTCTTCCCAGGCAGCAAGGAGTCTGGCATACAAGACCCAGAACAAGCTGTGGATATCTGTAACAAACAGGATGTATGCAGATACGCTGGAGTTGTGCGGCGAGCACGACAAAGCGGCTCCGGTGCGACATGCAGCTGAGCAGGCTATTGCGACTGCTTCGCCCGGCCTCAAAAAGAGGATGATGTAGGCTTTCGAACGGATTACGAATTGCTGGGCACCCTTAGTATCGGATATTGATGCATACGACTGAAGACATCGCTGGAGCACACCTTCTCGCTTCGGAAAGGCGCATGCTCGACATCAGCTGAGCACGTGTCTGTGAAAGGAAATATCATGTGGAAATGTGACTCGCTTTTGCTGTATATGCGCTGAAATTTCACTGAATGAACTTGCTTCTCCGCTGAATTACTAGTAGATGCCATATATTTATGCTGAGACATTTAGCTTCGAATGAACCATGCTTTCAGTCTTGCTCATGTCTTGCTCATGTCTCCACAAAGACCGTTTGATCGGTCAATGTCTTATAATTTTTACATGATAAAGAAGGTGGTTATTGCTCTCTTTTGTGATTTATTTTTCATCTTCCTTTCCTACCTCTGAATCCAATCTCCCAACACATCAACAACCATGAGCTGGAAGACTGTGGCAGAACAACAGCAAAGCGACCTTCAACAGCTTCAAGCAAGGATCGATGGCCTCAATCGTACGGTCGTCGAGCGAGAGAACACAATCATGACCTCCGCTTCCGCCTGGCCAACACAGAAGAACAGCTGGGTTCATTGAGGACTCCAATCACGAACACAGACACAGTGCCAGCGGCGGCTCTTCAAGAGTTTCAGCGTCGCTTGCAGGCAGCCGATGTTGAGAAGGCTCAGCTGGCTCAGAATGCTGATAGAGCAACAGCCCAGCTGGAGTACAGCTTCGCAGAGTTCCGACAGTACCAACAGCAGGCGGAAACACATATATCTACCCTTCGTGCAAAGCTCGCGGTGTATGAGCAGCCTGGAGGGAATGCTCCTGCTGTGTAGCAATCATGTTGCTGTCTCCACCAACACGGGTGGAAACAGGACCGGCCCACAGCGCCGGCCTCTGACCCAGACAAGGGCAAACACTGCCCGCCGTGAGGTCAACACATGCCCTCCCTATCTTCACAATGACGACCAAGACGACGAGGAGCCCGATTTGGCTTATATGCAGAAGAGCGGTGCGGCAGAGCCATCCTCAGGACCGAGTCAACCAGGCCTTCCAGCCACTCCAGCAGCGGCAGCAGGCCAGCAAGCACGAGGTGATCAGGCGCCGCAAACGGGACCTTCGACCACGGCGGCGAGACCTGAAGCTCCCCCTCCCTCAACAAATCTCCCACAGGCCCGCAACCAAACAAACACGACCAACCCCATTTCTTCCCCGCTGCCCTCCAGACCGGCAGTGAAGCAAAGAGGTCGTCGCCCAAAACGCAACTGGTCCATCTTCCAAGACGACGACGACGACGAATACCACCCCGACACATCCCCGGAAAGGGACTCTCCCCCGTCAAACCCAACCCCGTCCAAAACCCTTCGCTTACGGAAATCCACCACCGCCGCAGCAGCAACAACATCAACCAACCCCCTTCCCAATACCACCACCACCACCTCCCCAGAACAAGAAGAAGAAGGAGCCGAAGGAGCCGAACCATCATCCTCCTCCCTCTCCTTCCCCCTCCCCTTCAAAGCAATAACCCTCCACGCCACCCCCACCCCTTCCACCATCGACCCTAACAGGCGAATGGGATGTGGCCGAGCACTTCTCCTCCGAAGACATCAGGTCCGAACTCGGCGAACTCTGGGACCGACTCGCGTCGTGCGCGAGAAGTGGGAAGTCTTCCGGGGACCTGGGTGGCCGGGCAGTGCGGCCGGAGGGGAGATATGATGGGGTGGTTGGAGCGGAAATCGTTTACCTCGTCGACACGGACGGGTGAAGGAGGCAGGGGGGTTTTCAAGCCGTTTTGTATTACGAAGATGGCGATGGGTGGGGGGAAGACGCGGTGGAGGGTGGGTGGGGAGGGGAGGTTCGCGTGTGCGGATTGTGTCGCGAGTGTGTTGCCGTGTTTGTCGTGGAGTCCGCGGTTTGAGGCGGTGTTGTTGTTGCCGTTGCATGAGACGGATCGGGTGAGGGGGGTGGAGGTGGGGTTGGAGATTAGGTATTGGCTTAATTTGTAGGGATGGGGGTGGATGAGGGGAGGTGTTGAGGAGGCGTGGGAGATCCCTGATGGGGTTTCGACTAGACTCTGGGTTGTTATGGAGGAGTGGGTGGAGAGTTCGGTGGGCTCCCGCAGTGATGGGCAGGATATGGACCGCGTCGCGCAGGCAGATGGCTTCGAAGCGATTGCAGGCTTGGAGCTATCAGACCAGAATGAGGCGATCATTGAACTGCCGGGTAGCTAGACAGCAACAGAGTGAAATATGAATAAGTTCACCGATGCTGAAAGGCCATAGGCATGGCATTCTGTACAAAAAGCTAACAAGAAGAGGATATCCCAATTTGCCGCCTAGAACTCCTCTTGCTCAGCAAAGAACATGCCAAAACTAATAATCGTGCCGTAAATCAAAAGTCCACCAACGATACTCATGACCATGGACTCGACTCGTATCTGATCGCAATGGGCTAGGACGACGGGGAGGGCTGCAGTTCAATGGTCAGCCCCAACGCTGTGCACTGCATAATGGTTGCGCATGAAATCTTACCAATCCCCATCACTACCAAGAACCCCGTCATGAACCTCCCCAGCTCGACTACCCCGTTGGACCCGCTGTCCATAAAGTCATCCTGGTTCTGGGCCTTGCCGCAGATCCAGTTCGGGATGGGCGCGACGACGTAGGTGGCGACGACCAGGAGGGTGAGGTAGTCTTTGAACAGGGCCGAGGAGAGGATGACGAGGAGGAAGCCGATGGCTAGGATCTGGAGGTTGTTAGGTGGGTGTCTCTTTGAATCGCGATGCGCTTGGGGTAGGCGGGATTGGAGGACTGGGCTGGGCTTCATGGACGTACGAAGGAGAGGAGGATGATGGTCTTGAGGCCTGCCATGGTGGATTGGGTGAGTGGATGGCCGGGTGCCGCGATGGGCCTCGTAAAGCTGTAGCAGAAGTTTGTTGTAGTAGTGGTAGTAGTAGAGGAAGTGAGCTGCCCAGCTGTCTGCCTCCAAGCTGCCGCTGCCCTGACGTCGGCCTTGGCGGCATCGGTCGGCGGTTGGCTGTCTGGCTGTCTGGCTGACTGGCTGACTACTGGCGGCAGCTTCGCGCGTCCGTCGACGCCTGGAGCTCCGACCAGACGAAGGGAACCTAGAAGGGAAGACATCATCGAAGCGACTTCTTTCATTACGACCCTCTCTATTACCCTCTTCGACACCTTCTACAGCACATACACTCTACAACTGATCCATCATGTTCCGTAACAACTACGACAACGATTCCGTCACCTTGTACGTCCATCCACCACCCGAGACCCAATTCCCATGCCCATACCCTCAGCTAACCCATCCCGCCCAGTTCTCCCCAAGGCCGTATCTTCCAGGTCGAATATGCACAAGAAGCCGTCAAGCAGGGTTCAGTAGTCGTCGGCATCGTCAGCAAGACCCATGCAGTCCTCGCCGCAATCAAGGTAACCCTTCCCTCCCACCCCACCAGCTCGCCCTCACCATCACAAGACCACCAGCTAACACAACCTTCCTTCCTCCAACAGCGTAACGCAGAAGAACTCTCCTCGTACCAGAAGAAGATAATACCCATCGACACGCACTACGGCGTCGCCCTCGCCGGCCTCGCCTCCGACGCCCGCGTCCTATCCAACTTCATGAAACAGCAATCCCTCGCCTCGCGCCTCAACTACGATCGCCCCATCCCGCTCGGCGAAATCACCTCGCGCATCGGCGACCGCGCCCAGACCAACACGCAGCAATACGGCAAGCGACCCTACGGCGTCGGCTTGCTGATCGCCGGCGTCGACGCCAAGGGTCCCCACCTCTTCGAGTTCCAGCCCAGCGGCGTCACGCAGGAGATGCTGGCCTGCGGCATCGGCGCCCGCTCCCAGATGGCCCGCACCTATCTCGAGCGCAACCTAGAGGAGTTCGAGAATTCCTCGCATGAGGAGCTTATCAAGCATGCGCTGCGTTCGCTGAAGGATTCCCTTGCCCAGGATAAGGAGCTCACGGTGGATAATACGAGTTTAGGGGTCGCGGGCGTGGACGAGGCTTTTAAGTTGTATGAGGGCCAGGAGATTGCGGGATGGTTGGATGCGACGTTTGAGAATAAGACGGAAGGGGGTGGGGGGGAGGCTATGGAGACGGATTCGTAGGGAATTGGTGATTGTAGAGGAGGATGATACATGAGGATTATAAAAATGGCAAGATGGGAGGGAAAGGAGAAGAGGGGAGTGGAGAGTGGGTTTTCTGTAAGATAACAACTGATGGACTGCTCCGGATGGCATACATGGGCAGGCGTTGCAGCGCATATGCCCTTAGAAAGAGAGAAACACGCAAAGACAGAGAGAATAGCCTTCCCTTCCGGCAACCAAGCCTTGAAGGTGATGCAAGGGTAACCACCAATCTGACGAGAAAGCTGAAAGAGGGCATCGATCCATGCTATCGTTTGTTTATACTAGTCCCCCATTCTCACATGTGTCAACGAGGACAGCCATATTGCAACCACGACCTCAGCCGAAAGAACAGCATGGCTAACTAATCACTCCTCCCTTGCCCCCGCCCGGGTCCCGACTCCTGATAATCGCATTTCTGCAGCGAGAGCGCAAAGAGCGAGTCCCCTTCTATTTCTAATGATAACTACGATGCTGACGGCCAGATTGTACACCGGGCAGGAATAAATACTTTAGCAATAGACCTTCCCGTCTCGCACCAGCAGTAAGGCCCGCCGTCCGAGTTGCTAGACGGGGAAGCGACCCAAGGCTTTCGAAGAACGATCCCGCCTTTTTCCTTCCCAGAACTCCGAAGAACGAGACATTTTCAGCGCAGACGCGCGGGACGACGAAGGCGTTACGTGCAACTCTCATGAAGATACTACAGGAAGGAACAGTATGCAATAGAGTTCCCGTATACGAAGGGGGAAAGAAAGTGCTGGTTGGCATTTTTGGGTGGTGGTCGTGTGGTGGGAGGCTTTGGTTCCCCTACTTTGCTCGACAGCTTTGTATGGATGTTTGGTTTCCGAAACATTTTGCACTCAAATGCTATACTACAGTACAGGACTGCAATTAACTTTCCCTGACTTTTCTTTTCATTGGGAATTCTGATCGAGTTTCTTTTTGATATATTTAAGATGCGGTCCGCGAAGGTAGGTAGGAGTAATCGGTCGGAAATACCTTCTTGGTATCTTGTTATATCTTCCGTCGCAAATCGCACCGAGTCAAAAGACGAAAAATCCCATCGATCCTCATATCCAATATCTCCCAAGCATGGCGACGACCTACCCCCAACCCACCCAACCAACCATCCGGCGAAGTCGCATTGTCCTCCACGATCCCACCCCAACCAACACCACCCCACCACCATCGAACCCCCACAACCCATCCCCGCCCCTGCGCCTCCCCACAAACCCAAACGCCTCCCCCCTTACTCCGGCGTAGACGCAAGCCTCCTAACCCACTACGCCGAGTACGCCGAACCCGAATTCGCGTCCCTCTCCAGCCCGCTCCGCCAAAAAGCCTTCAGATTCCAAACCGACCTCCTCGACCAAACGACACGGAAAACCGACCGCGACGATCTCGACGTCCTGCGCCTCCGCGAAATCGCGAATAACCTGACATCTGTCCATCCGGACCCGGAGACCGGCGCTGCGGATCTTCAGGCCTATCGCCGCACGATTGCGGGCAGGGGGGGACTTGGGATTTATTTGATTCTGGGGGCGAGGAGACATCCGGGTTTTGGGGAGCTGGCGGAGGAGTTGTTGGGGCTTGCGGTTGGGAAGGGGAGGTTGGAGAGGAGGGAGGTGGGGAGGGCGTGGAGGGTTGTTAGAGCGCGGGAGGGGGGAGGGGGGATCCTGGATCCGTGGGGGTTCGAGACGATGGGGAGGCAGAGTGGTGGGGTGGGTGGGGTTGGGAGTGTGGGGGTTTGGATGGCGGGGTTTGGTTTGGATGGGGGTTTGCTTATGGGTGATGAGGGGATGTCGGGTCGGTTTCATGGGCAGCCTGTGGTTCAAGGCGCGGATGCTGGTGGTGGGGTCAATGGGATGGGTTTCAGCGCTGGCAACGGGTTTCCTGCAGCTAATGGCGGGATGTTCAACCTGCCGAATGGGCAGCCCGTCGGTCAGGGTCATGAATGAGGGTCGTGGGAATGCCAGGCATGGGTATCCCACGTCCGAGGAAGACATGCACGGCCAGCTGAGTGGGCAGCTCGTTGGTCCAGGCATGATCATGCCTATGGGGAGCCACACGAATGGAGCTCCCATGTACAACGGCGGAATGTTTGACCAGTCCAATGGGCAGCCCGTGCTCAAGGTATGGGAATGCCTTTCGGATATGGCGTGAGTGGGTATCCCATGTTCAACGCCAACATGCCTGGGCAAATGGATGGCCAACCAGTTGCTCCAGGCATGGCGACCTTCCCTGGGATTCAGTATCCCGTGGCCAACGGGGGCATGGTCATGCAGCTGGGCCAACAGCCAGTCATTTCTGGAATGCCTGTTGCCTCTGAGAGCCATATTCAGTATCCCACCGCCAATGGGGATATGGTCGTGCAGCCAGACCAACAGCCAGTAACTTCTGGAATGCCGTTTCCTCTGAGAGCCATAATCCCATGGCCAACGGTGGTATGGTCATGCCCCCGGAGCAACAGCCAGTTGGTCTCCAGACGCCTTTCTTTGCCGGGAACCAGGATTCCACGGGATATGGCAACATGGCTATGCAGCCGGATCAGCAGCCGTTCGATCAGGGCATGGTCGCTAATGCTGGGAATGGCAACATGGCTACGCAGCCGGATCAGCAGCCGTTCGACCAGGGCATGGTCGCTAATGCTGGGAATGGCACATCGGATCCCAATGGCACGTCAAACACTGGAATGCCTGACCCAGTGGATGGTCAGCCAGTCGGTCCAGCCGCCGACTTCGTGCTCTTCGGCAACACGCAAGTCGAAGAGCAGTTGCCATCGGAAATGATGGCTGGCCAGCCCGATGTTACGACCGGCTCCGACGACGTGATGTTTTCCTTGACTAATTATGCGGCCTATGAGAGGTCGCAGGAGGCTATACCGGTTGCCAAGGATCCGGATGTAGAAGAGACTGGTGAGGACAAAGCAGAGTCGGATAACCTTGATGGGATGGATCTTGAGCAGCTAATCAATCAGCCTGCGGTGCTTAATCGCTGGCGCTCACGTCTGGGCGGTATGATTTAATTCTTGGTTATTTTCTTTTTGGTATGACATGCGGAGTTGGTGGCACTACGTAAAGTTTATTGATGGTCTTGGGATTGGAGATTTGGAGATTCTGTTAGAAATTCAGCGGGTTTAAGCGGTGGCGCTGATGGAGTTGGGATTTGGATGAAAGGTCACTCGCTTGTGCACTGAATTGTTGGCACGGTAGCTGCGGCTGTATGACTCTTGCTGCTTTTGGAATCACGCGAGGTTGATGTACCTACGTATTAAAGTCTCATGTACCTTACCGGCATCCCGCATTGGTGAAGGCGCATTGTGCTCATCAGGTAGACGTTCGGCAGTAGTGATGTCCCACTGTAACATTGATTGTATGTGTAAATGGCCATCACATGCTGGATGTATGAATGCCTCGCATACCACTCCAACATCAATGGAATCCGGTGTGATGATAATGAAGTCGCCAGTCATTATACCAACCTAAGGTGGGTAGGTATAGTAGTGCTGCTGGACGATGATGATACTGCTGCTTATGTTCGGGAGGAGACGGTCGGGTTGAATCGTCTTGGCCCTGCGGCTGGAGCCGTTGGCCTGTGCTACGAAAAGCTCTCCGTACAAGCTGCCGGAGCGACACCTCCTCCTTTGCCCATACCACACCTCTCTCCACTCCCGCCATCAAACGAACCCTATCACCACCGGAATCATGTTGAAGAAGTATGTCGAGCTGCGTTGCCGTCATTGGATCTGCCATTGGGGATGATGCTGATGGAAGAACAGCGGTGCGCGCCTCGCGAGCTCTGCTCTGCGCAGACCAGCCTTCGGCGCTGTCCCTCGCAAGGCCTTCGCCCCGGCCGTCGCCCAGCGCTTCGCCTCTACCGACAGCGCCAGAGAAGGCAAGGTCCACCAGGTCATTGGTGCCGTCGTCGATGGTGAGTCTGCTCCCCCCGACACCACCTGGCAGGAGTGCCAAGGAGGCCCGCAAGCCCAGCCGCCCGCGGATCATCACCAAACTAACCTGCGCATCTCTACACAGTCAAGTTCGACACCGAACAGCTCCCGCCGATTCTCAACGCTCTCGAGACCACGAACCAGGGCCAGAAGCTCGTACTGGAGGTCGCTGTACGTAAAAAGCCGGGACAGGTGGCGTCGGACATGAAGCGGAAGCTAACGGCGGATGACAGCAACACATGGGTGAGAACGTCGTGCGATGCATTGCTATGGACGGTACCGAGGGTCTCGTCCGTGGCCAGGCTACCACCGACTCTGGCTCCCCCATCATGATCCCCGTCGGCGGTGGTGTGCTCGGCCGTATCATGAACGTCACCGGTGACCCCATTGACGAGCGCGGCCCAATCAAGCACGAGAAGAAGCTGCCCATCCACAACAACCCGCCGGAGTTCGTCGACCAGTCCACCGCTGCTGAGATTCTGATCACTGGTATCAAGGTCGTCGACCTGCTCGCCCCATACGCCCGTGGTGGTAAGATTGGTCTGTTCGGTGGTGCCGGTGTCGGCAAGACCGTGTTCATTCAGGAGCTTATCGTGCGTACTATCCTAGATGCGGAGGCTACTCAGCAAGTGCTAACATGAGGTAGAACAACATTGCTAAGGCTCACGGTGGTTTCTCCGTCTTCTGCGGTGTTGGCGAGCGTACCCGTGAGGGTAACGACCTGTACCACGAAATGCAGGAGACTGGTGTCATTCAGCTCGAGGGCGAGTCCAAGGTCGCTCTGGTCTTCGGTCAGATGAACGAGCCCCCGGGAGCCCGTGCCCGTGTTGCCCTGACTGGGTAAGTTTCGACCTACGGACCACACTGCTCTGTGAGTGTTCAACATACTAATCAACAATGCGCAAAACAGTTTGACCGTCGCCGAGTACTTCCGTGACATTGAGGGCCAGGATGGTAGGTTACTGTCGCCAACGCTTATACCTTACAGAGCACCACTGACCCGAATTAGTGCTTCTGTTCATTGACAACATCTTCCGTTTCACCCAGGCCGGTTCTGAGGTGTCTGCCCTGCTTGGTCGTATCCCATCTGCTGTCGGTTACCAGCCAACTCTGGCTGTCGACATGGGTGGTATGCAGGAGCGTATTACCACCACGAACAAGGGTTCCATCACATCCGTGCAGGCCGTCTACGTGCCCGCCGATGACTTGACTGACCCTGCCCCCGCCACCACCTTCGCTCACTTGGACGCCACCACTGTGCTTTCCAGAGGTATCTCTGAGTTGGGTATCTACCCAGCCGTCGACCCGCTGGACTCCAAGTCCCGTATCCTGGACCCGCGTATCGTCGGTGACGAGCACTACCAGACCGCTACCAAGGTTCAGCTGATGCTCCAGGAGTACAAGTCCCTCCAGGACATCATCGCCATTCTGGGTATGGACGAGCTGTCGGAACAGGACAAGCTTACCGTCGAGCGTGCCCGTAAGCTGCAGCGTTTCCTGTCCCAGCCATTCACCGTCGCCCAGGTTTTCACTGGTATCGAGGGCAAGCTGGTCGACCTCAAGGACACCATCCGATCCTTCAAGAGCATCATCAACGGCGAGTGCGACGACCTGCCTGAGGGTGCTTTCTACATGGTTGGCGACATCGAGAGCGCACGCGCCAAGGGTGAGAAGATTCTGGCAGACCTTGAGAAGTCTACCTAAGCGTAGCAGCCCATGCCTGGCGGTGTAGAGTGGTTGGAAGCCAAGAGGAGGTGGAGTTGAACTCGTTTTTCTAGCGCTGTATTGTACAGGATCTAAGCGCTCGGGAAGAGGGAGAGATGTTGTGCGTGTAACCGTAGATATCTCGGAAAGCGTTTCCTTTGTACTGTACTATTTACGCCGATTATTCCTTTCCGTCATGACATTTTTTCTCGTTTATGCGGCATATTGCAGCAAAGTACAGAATTGCCTTTGTCACTGGTGCATTTCAGTAGCATCATTCCCGATGCTTGGGTGCACCTGCAAGTACATTCGCCACTACAGCACGTTAGGAGACTGGAAGGCATTCGTATAGCCCAGGTGACTGCGGTGACGACAAGGCCCACCATATCCAAAAGCCAAATGTCTCGGCTTTATTGTACATGCAAGGTACTGGAAGACCCCTTCGTTCATTCGAGCCCACGTCTCTAGTGTCGAGGCCGATCTCCTTTCCTCTCCCCATCTTCGGCCCTCGTGTCCTTCGAAAAGCGCGTATGTACCACGAAATAGTATATCTTGAACTCTACCTTTAGGACTGGGAAGTACGAGAGCGTACAGCCTAGTCGACTGCGTGCGGTGCGAGGATATTGATTGCTGAAGCTGGGAAGAAGGAGTTTGGTTTAGCGAAGGCTGAAGGCGGAATCATTAGACACTCGCTCTAGTCGGACTCGGAAGGGCGCATGAGTGTAGGTTGGCAAGGTTTTGAGGTCGAGGGTAGTGGCTTCTTTGTTGAATGGTTCTCTGCGTGGGTGGAGTATGGAGTTTCCAACAGCTGGTGGGTATGGATACGGTATCCTAACCCAGAGCACCTGATGATGTGGTATTTTGACTACATACTTCGGGAATGGCAGGTACCATACTTAAGATATCGTCATCTCGCTCTTAACTCCAACTCCCGCAGGCAACTTACTGTTACTGGAAAGACGATGAGAACGTCAGCAGGACGCATGTATTATACGTTCGAGGCAGATACTTCTCGCTCTCAGGGTAAGGGGCCATAACAAAAGTGATCTTTGATCTCTACTGCCGCCCTTGACTCGTCCGGACGGATGAAATCTTCAAAAGACCATGGAAGGATCTAACAAGGTGTGTGGAAAAATGCTAGTTGATTGCAAAGCTCCTGCTCCAATTCAAGATATTGCGTCGGCGACTTCGACTGTTCAATCTCAATTCCTCGATCCCCTGAGTTCGAGGAAGCTGAAAGGCTCTCCAGAGCATTAGAGAAAATAACGACAATTCAGCGAGAAGTTCTATCCATGCTCAGAACCTTCTGGGTTTGATGGTTGTCCTTCCTGTTGCTCCTCAATAGGCAAGTCTGTTATCGAATGCCTTCTGCGGCGCTCAGATGAGATTACCCTTGCCTATGATTGCAATGATTCCAGGCTTCCTCTGCCAGGGAATGCCTTGTAGATTTCTCCTAACAACCTCGTCAAAGCAGAGATAAGCAGGAGAGAGATCTGGGTAATCTCTTCGCGGACCCAGACGAGCAGGTGCGTGCGAGTATCTTCCATTCGTCACGGGTGGAGCCGCATGAGTGTAGGGAAGTGGTTTCTATAGTGCATATGCTGCTTGAGCTCTCGATCACTTTAACGTCTCACGATGGTCGTTGAAGATTTCAGACCCTCTGGGAGCGAACAAACCGTCCTCCATGCTGGAGACTCATTTGGATAAGCATGTGATTGCTTTTGGCGTAACCATGGTCAATTCATAGCGCAGAAGGCAAGCCATCATTTGTGTGTAAGACTTGACAGTATGGTGCTAGCTTGACCAACCAAAGCCAGGCGCCTCTCTAACAGCCAGCAGGGTTGCTGGAAGATGGATGTCAAATTAGCAACCGGAAGCTTGTGCCATATCGAGAGCCCGCGATCATGAGGGCTAAGGAAGGAGTAAGAGGGAGAGAAAGAAGCTCGAGGTTCGACAGCCGGAAAGGACGACATAATGTTTCCCTTCTTTACGCCTTTTCAAATTCGAGGAAACCAAACCAATTAGTCAACTCCAGATCCATAATCTTCTGATGAGATAAAGAGGACTTGTATATCAGAAACACTCCAAATAGATTCCTCCAAATACAGTTGGAAGTACTAAGCAGACTAGCCACCCCTTCCTTCCATCCTCGCTAAATGATTCCTGCAAAACAAGTCCACCCTTCTTCCTCTGCTTCCTAGAAACCCAGATGACGCCTCTCTGAACAAGAAGACGATAGAGGAATGCTCAAAACACCACCACACTCCCCGCCCCTTCTTTGAAAATAAGCCAAGAAATATCCCCCATCATTACACCCCCTTCAGGACACTCCTCAGCTGTGAAAACACACACAGAGACCTCCTCCATTCCCAATCTCTTTTACTTCCGAAAAAAAAGAAAAAGAAAAAGAAAAAGAGAAGTACCAATTGGCTGGGATTGCAAGAGGCAAAGAGATTTGTCGATAGGTAAGGAGGAGAAGAAGAAGAAGAAGTAGTAAGATCTCTCCACATCATCATAAGGCAAGAAAAAGCAACCCCTCCAATCCCCTTTCCTCCCAGATTTAAAAAAAAAAAAATCGAAAAAGAAAGGAAAGTTGAATTAAGAGAGAGAGAGAGAGAGAGAGAGACGGGGTCATGAATGGAACAGATCCCAAGCCCGCTCACACAACCGCAAAAACTCCTCCTTCTTCTCCGCGCCGCTCATCTGCCGTTTCCAGTCCTCTTCCCCGCCTCCGTCATGACCCCGGTGGTACTGGCTATGGTGCTCGTCCTCGCCGCGGACGGCAAAGGCCGCGCGTTTGGGTTCGTGGCGGTTGTAGGCCGAGGGCGGACTGCCGTTGTCGCGCTCGTACTCGTCGCGGCCGCGGCGGCGGCCGTTCATGGAGGAGGTGCGGGCGAGGACGTCGGGGCGCGCCATAGGCTCTGGGTGGGAGGCGGCTTGGGCGGCGCCGGGGCCGGAGTGCGGTTGTTGGTGGGATCCGCCGGGAGGCATGGGGGATGGTGGTGTGGGTGGTTGCACGCCGCCGTAGTGTACGACTTTGGGCATCAGCTCCTCTCGGCCGCCGGAGAGGCCTTGCATGGCCTCCTCTGCTGATCGGAATTCCCGTGCTCGTGCACTGAGAGGGGGACCGTGATGTTGTGGAGGCGGAAAGCTTGGGAAGGGACAGGGTGGGGACCGTATTGCTGCTGTTGCGGGTGGGCAGGTGACTGCGCAAAGCCTCTCGGCGGATCTAATCTATCGTTGGCGAAGACATCTGCGATTGGTGGGAGGCGGTTGCTCGTTTGTGTAGCTGGAACGTGATGGATGTGGCTTGTCTGGCTGAGCGCACTGGGGCCATGTTGGACATGGCGAGAGGATGGAGCCTCACCGGGTCTGAGGCCAGTGAAAGTCTGGTGTAAAGGAGCTGACTGGATAACGCGGTCGTTGGCGAAGGCCTCAGCTGAAGGGGCATTGATTGAAAGGCCCGGCGGAGGGCCTTTCCTCCGGGAAGTGCTCGGAGTCCTGGTAGGTACGCCAAACAATGTAGTATCTTGCGGTCCAGCTGGAGCGCTTGCTTCATGTGAGCTTCCAGGCTTCTGACCCTTCTGTCTCGCTTCGATGATCATCCGCTGCTGATCCCGCACGTCCAAACTCCTCTGCAGCTGCTCCCGCATTGCCGGATCGTGAGTCGCAAAGCCCGGCGAGAGACAGGCCAAGCCTACATCTTGTATGGCCAGCCCGGCAGAATCTCGTGCTGTAAGCGGAGCTGATGGGCGTGCTGTCTGTGGACCTCGTGGAGGTGCGTTGCTGGAGGAGAGGTCGAGCCGCTTCGGGCGCGGGCGAGAGGATGGCATGGACGGCGAGCCTGGTTCCTTCTTGACCTTGATCATGGGTGGTGCGCCGCCTTTACTGCCACTGGATCGGAATTCCATTAGTACTGGTAGTCACAAGCTTAGGGAACTTCTTCAGAAGACACTCACGTATTAGGCGAGGCCTTGCCGCTGCCGCCGCTTCGCTCTACTGATGGTGGATGGTGATTGTCTGTCGTGTTGGGCGAACCATTGCTTCTCGCCCTCTTCGCGGCGGGCTCAGCGCTGGGAGCTGCTGATGCGTGGTTACTGTGATTTGGGTTCGACGGCGCAATTGCAGCCAACGAGCGCGAGCGCGGGGAGGGGTGGCGCTCGAGATTGGGCGCAAAGGAGCTGCTGCTGGAGGAAGGTGGTGCAGCGACGGCGGTCGACATGGCTGGAGGAGTTCTACCACCTGGTATCCTTTCAGAGCGGAGGGTTGAGCAGTAGCGGGCGAGGAACGCCTAGTGACTACTTCAGTACTACTGCAGGGTACGCAGCCGAATGTGGATTTCCCACGGTCCGTTGCTTTCGGCAGCAGGTGTACTAAGGTCCGAGGAATTTGGTTAATTCGACGATCGACGCCTCGCCCGCGGCGGCCAGCCTTGCTTGGGGAAGGGCGATCGGAGGGCAGACGTCGGGGGTGGTGGGAGAGGGAGAGGTGGTGGCGGAAGAGTTGACGAGGAGAAGCCACAGACACCGAGGACACAGCGGTGGTCACCAACGGAAACGACAATACTGTTAGTGTCAAGACACTACGCGTGGGATCAGGTCAAGCTGGTGTCGCAGGTGCAGCCAGGTGCAGCAGCAGCAGCAGCAGCAGCAGCATCCATGCGGCGCGCTCCTACAGTGCCAGTGCCAGTGCCAGTAGCGTCGACTGCCTACGAACGACCATTAATTCTTATTCTTAGGCTTCCCGGCCATCCCGTCCTCCAACGCCCAAAAGAGGCACAGACGTGAGACGCAACGGTCGCGCGAAACAAGGGCCAGGGGTCGGCGCTGGCGTCGCCAGCATCCAATGTCGCCCGCCCATCATCTCTCGCATGCAGTGAGGCGGCGCTGCATCCTCCCCTCTGCTCGCCTCTCTGCCCTTCCCTATGCGGAAGCCACTATGTATTATTTTATTGGCCGTGTGGGGCGCACCCGATGCAGGCGGAGGAGTTTATCATTTTATCATTACCACTACTACTCCGAGTTGAAGACACGCGTGCACGCATTCCAGGAGCAACGCTCGTCTGCGGCGTGGTGAAACCAACCCTATCACCTCAATATTAAATGCTATCCGCTCATCAGCTGCTGTCGTCTGCTGCATGCAGCACGATGGAGCTGCCGAGACGTATCTGATATCGCGCAAGGCGGATCGGCGTTTCAACATGCGCATCACCGCACACTGGTTGCAGGCTTGGTGCCCCTCATCGCCCGCTACTGCTGCGCCCGTCTCTTGCACACCCCTGATCACCACGCGACACGACACGATCAAAAGCCTTTACCCTCATCAACGCCAACCAGAACGAAAAAAACCGCCTAGACGTAGCCGCGGCCTCTGCAGCAGCATTCACACTAGCTAGTAATTATTGAACGGTCGCGAGAACCTTCCCCCCTACTACTACCTTCTGTGTTCTACCTCCTAGGCCACCACTCATGCTCCTCAATAAACGACCTCGCATCCTAATAAGGACCAGGGTTCCAGCTCGTCAAAAAGCCTTTCGCCAAGCTGTAACACTCTGGTGGCCCCGCCAGCCAATCAGAAACTTCCTCCTGCGGCGGATCCCAGCATTTGAAACATCCACTAGCGCCCTAGGGGATCACCCAATAGAACGGGTCAGGCTAGGGCTTGTTGGTTCTGTCCTCTCTTCCGAGCTTCGCGTTTGCGTGTCCCCGTCGCCGCCGCACCCTTTCGCTGTTCTGTTGCGGTCGCCAGCCCGTCGAGTCGTCGTTTCCTTCGCTACGCAAAGAAGGAAGGTGGACGTGTTATTGATTGGGGGAAAAAATGGCAGATCTTCGCTTGCCCCCTCCCCACCCCGCCGGGCCTCCCTCGTGTTCATCTCGTACAGCATCCTAACCCATGAAGCCGATCACTACTGTACATAGGTAAATGACGGCATTTTTCGGGATAGATGAAGAGGGAAAGATCAACCCCAAGACTCGAATTTGATTTAGTAGTCTTGGACGATGAGGGGAGATCACAATAACCTTGGGGTAAAGTATGGAGAACCGTACACGCAAACCTCAATGCCCATCTCCACCATCTGCGAACACGAAGTGCCCCCTGGCCCTAGAAACGGGAGACCTTTTCGCGAGCCTGTCTGGTGGGGGTACGTACAACGTGAAAGAGTGAAGGTTGCGCTTTTCACCGAATTCGTTAAAGCGATACATCTTCAGGGTAAGGGATACTAAGCGCCGCATAGCAGCCATACGGACAATTCATATGGTGGGAAAATCCATCAAGCAAGAGGACGCAGTAATATGGAAGTGCGTCCCGGAGGGCAACGACGCGTCTATGTAAGCGATGCGGTTGGTGGCGTTAAGCGTTGTAGGATACATATGTAGGATAGGTAGGGATGCTTCGAAAGGAGAAGTGTTGGTATTACAATTTGCTTGGGGGGACGGCGTCTAATTTATGCAAGTGCTGCTTGATTGCTCGCTGCTGCTGCTAATTATATTGCCGCCGGCGCGAGCAAGCCGAAGAGGAGATACGTCCTCTTCCAGTATTCGCCTGCGTTCTTCTGCAGCCGTTCGTACGTAGCGTCGTCGAGCTCGGCTAGCTCTCTGGCTCTTTTGGCGTATGCATGCAAGCTGTCATCGTCTTTTACTGTTCGGCGAGTGTCCATTACGCGGCAGAGGTACAGGACGTTGAAGAGGGACTGCAGCAATAGCTTCCGGCTCTTTGTATCTTCGGTACCGTGATTGACACCTTCAGACGCATCTTCCGTATGCCCATTCACCTCAGGCTTTGATGCAATAGCGTCCTTGCCCGGCGGGGCTCCGAAGACGGTACCGAGTCTCTCAGTCAACACACCCTTAAGGACGTTGACAGCGCCGCTACTCCAAAGATCACTCCCTGCACCGCTCATAGCTTCCTCTAGGAGCGTCATAAAGCGGAAAATAGACGGGGATGGCTGCACTGGCAGCGGCGGCGAACCGTCCCATAGCGAGACTGCCGCTTTAGCTTGCTTCTTCGTAGAGATTCTTAATTGCTTAAGTGGTGGCTCGATGACTTGTTCCACCAACGCTTGATGCAGAGAGCGAATGGTGGAGTGATAGAAATCGATCTCGACCTTCGCTCCGTAGCTGTGTTCGACCATCGTCCGCCGCGAGTCAATTTCGCGGAGAAGTCTTAGGAGGGTCTGGGGCGGCGTTGAAGAGCTTGTGCGCTCCTTGACGAGTTCGTACTGATGCTTCAACACCTCGGACACGGCGCTCTGAAAAGCAGACTGCGTTTGCTCAGCGTCTGTCTTCGTCAGTGCCTGACGGATCTCATCACCATTTTCCAAGTCATCAAAATCGACGTCAAGCTCATCTTGCCACCGTGTGGAACGCATCTGCTGTAGGAGCCTCCAGAAGGTGTCCATCTCATTTGTCCATTTGTTCAGCTTCTGCACACAAGCTTGTAGGCCTTCGTCACGCCCATGTCGTCTGTCCAGGATCGATTTCCGGAAAAATTGGGCGCCGTTTGAAAGGTCCAGATCTTTCGACGAGAGCTGCCAGAGGTCAAACGACGCGTTGCTAGCCGACGATGGGGATGTTGCGTCGAGGTCTTCAAACAAAGCAATAGAGTCCACGCTACTCCGTGCCACGTCCTGCAATCGTTTTACAAAAGAGCCGCGTAGGTCATTAATGGATTCCGCATGACTGCCGTCTCGAAGGTTGGCACTGAGGCTGAGATACTGCAAGAGCACCTTCTTCCTGATGTGCAGCAACGACTGTGCATCGGTCTCCTTGCTCAGACAACTCTCCACCGCTCGATGAATGACAGCCTGTGCCTGATCGGTCCAAGATCTGAGGGCGTCTCCCACATCGGAGCTCAGCAATTGGTCGTGCCTCACCCAGGGCGTAAAGGTGCGCACATTCTCGGGAATCCACACGGCGTAGACATCCAGACTTAATTCACCGCAAGAAGTCAATGAGTCATCTTTCAGCAACGGAGTGCTCGAGAGCTCCGACATGGCTTCGGCAAACAGTCGTGGGAACAGTGCCCGTGTGTCCAACAAAGTGCGTCGGTACAACTCCAGTATATCCAGTATATCAGCCTCGGAAGGCGACTCTGCCTTTGCATCCAGCTGCTCGAAACGAGCCTGCAAGAAGTGCCGCAGCACATCTTTCGGTGTCGAGTTGGAGACGAGGGAGTATGCACACAGGGAGTGGGCAACATTTAGTCCGATCCTGCCCTGGACGCACAAGCGCGCGCTCGATATACGAAAGCAGCCTCCTTCCGAAGGTTCGAAAGCTTCCGCTTCAACTCCTCCAAGACGGCGGGGGGCTCAGCGCTTTCGGCGAGGCTCTGATGTAGCAGTCTCGAGAGGACGAGCAGTTTCGAAACCAGCAACGCATCGCTCCCTCTCCTGATAGCCCGCGAAGCAGCTGATAATGCATTCTGCAGCACCTTCGTGCGCGCCAGGATCGCCTGCCTCTGCTTCTGATCCGAACCTTTCCTCCTGACCATCCGCTCCTGGTTCTCGTCGCCGTCTCCACAGCTCGCGCATTGCATTTCCGCCCGATATCCCCGAGGTGGTCTTCGACATCCTGCATCTGCTCGTCCATCTCTATAATCCGCTCCGCCGTGCCGAGCAGGTCGCGGTAGCTGGCTCCGACCAGGGAGCGCAGCTTCGAACGGTTCTCATTGATGTTCCGGCGGAGCTGCTGCTCCAGCTTACGCACGACGGGGAGCTGATATTGGAAAGCATCTTCCCAGGTGTTAAAGTCGCGTGGGTCGGGTAGTTGGTTGGCCATACGACACAGCAGCGAGGGTTGTTAGAGGGTTTGCAACGTTGCAGAAGATCCAAGGTCCCGCAAGCTTGTGCCAAGACTACCTGCCTCTGGGAACGTTCATCTCGCTCGGAAACAGGGTCTGTCATGTGAAAGCTTCAGCGCTTGAATGTGGACATTGGGACGTGACGTGAGACATTTGAATGACTGGCTTCAAGTACATGGTATAAGTACATGTCTATACATGAATGTAGGATTATAAACTTTAAGTGCCCGGCCATCCAAACACATCACCAACGCTGACTATACTCCACCTCACACCCACCAACGCGATCAAAGCCCCAACGACTTCGACCAGCACGAGCGTAATGACAGCCATAAGCATCCTAGGCATGAAAACACGATACAACATCAGATGTCTTCTCAACCAGGCTGACTCGACAACAGTGGCCAACGCAATCGCCGCATAGAACAGGATGTGGGTCGTCATCAGACCGGCAATACGACCAAGCAGGGCAGGCTGCTTCGGAGGGACTTTCCACAGCGCTATAGCAGGAACCGCGATGGCGCAGAGGATCTGCGCACCAAAAGTGTTGAGCACCACCATCATGGGGCTCAGTGGGTACTGCACCGTCTTCAATGGGATGAAAGCCGTCTCCCACTGAATCGTAGCAAGGCGGCCTGGTGTCCTGTTTTGAAGAAGTAGTAGTTGCCCATCAAGGCGAGGACTATCGGACCTACGGAGGAGCGTTGTAGACCATTGGCATCGACAACCTCGAGGAGGTTGAAGATCGAGATGAGGCACAATGCTAGCGGACCCTGTCCCATTGGCTTCTGTACGAGCAGTAAAGCCAGCACCCACGCGCAGGGGAGCAGAAGGTAGCGTGTGCCATGGGCGTTGGAGTAGCCAAAGATAATCAACTTCTTCTTCGGCTGCTCGGCGTTAAAAGGCGTGAAGATGGGCGAGTTGGGATCGTCCGGCTCTGCCGGCCGAGAAACTGGTTTCGGAGCCTCTGCTGCCTCTTCCTTGACGGCTAGGAGCGGCGAAGCCCAGAGGTAGGTAGCATAACCAGCCGCGAACGCCAAAGCAAGTACCACCTGCGCCAGCACCACGCGAGAAGTCTGCAAGGTCGTCTTTGATAGAGCTGGATACCAGTCGTTGTTGTCCGCAGCGTCCAATACCCAGAATGTCGCTACTAGAACAAGGCCAATACGCATAGCGACGCCAATCCAAAGGATAGCGGAGCCGTTGTAGTTGCGCGTACGATGGAAGAAATGCTTCACGATAGACGGAAGTGAGAGTGCGACGACAAAGGGTATCACCAGCTGCCAGCTTGCCGAGGTTGAAGAGGTCGCCGAGGAATAATACGTCGACCGACAATTCGGCATCTGCTCTTCGCGACAGAGGCGTGATAGGGAGCTTAATCGGGTGGCAACGAGGAACGACACCGCATTCGTGACACCAACCCATCTATCATCTGGATCGTCTCGGCCTAATGAGCTACCCAAGAAGAGAACACCGAATGTGGTAAGCAAGAAAAGGAGTTGTTCGTCTTCCCAGATCGTAAAAGAATTGGCCGCAAAGCCAACGCAGAGGAGCAGCGTCACGAGCGTGCAGAGCCCTCCCCACAGAGAACGCGGCAGCGGTATCATCAGAATCTTCGAGCAGGCCAAAGGCCAACGAGCGTTGCAGCAACGCCAGTAATGCCCGCCCCGAACGCTGCCGTCTGCGCCATTGGTACGTCCGGCAAGAAACCAACCGCAGCGCCTACACACGCACCCGCCACGGTACCGGCGGCGCCCCAGGTGAGCAGCAGAGGTGCAAGTGTAGATCGATCGCCAATCAGGCCTTGGCCGAAGAGCGCGAAGATAGCGAATGCGCTTGCGAGGACAGCGATTCCCATGGACATACTGACCAGATCGAAACGAGCCCATAAGCTACGGCACAGACGAAGGTTCTCGGCTTGATACGCAGCAAAAGCCTTATACGCATCCGTCAGAGCCTTGGCTTTAGCGTTCGCGTAGAGGTCGTTTGCTTTCTGCCAGAGAGTCGCTGTAGTAGATGTAGTAGGTTCCAAGCCCCGGGCTTTGGCATATTCGTCCTGATAGCGGTGGATTTGAGCGGCGGTGATGCGGCTGACGGCCGCCATGTTGGCATAGTCCGGGTTCTTGCTTGATCGGAGGAAAGCCTCTTCGATCGGCTGGCCTAGGTTGTTGAACGGCACCGGCATTCCGAGAAGCAATGACAGAGTAGGCACCAGATCGATTTGGCCTACAGGTCGCTCTTTTGCCGTCGCTGGCGGAGTAGTAGGGGCGTCTTCTGCGCGGCCAAAGATGCCCTTCTTCGAGTACATCCAGAGCGCAGCTTCGATCTCGTCATCAGACTCGCCACCGTGATCACCCTTGATGTCCATCCCGTGATCTCCCATGACGACAAGCAGTGTGTTTTCGTCCAGCTTCTCGATCATACGTCGGAACACGTCGTCCATCTGCTTCAACTTCTCAGTCATGGCAGGGTGATCCGGTCCGTAGCGATGTCCTGCATGATCGACACCTAGGTAGTGCCCGAACACAACGTCCCAGCGATGCTGCATGGAGGGCTCCAGCAGCGGGAAAAGGTGCTCATTCACTCCATTATCCACCGTATGCAAATCCCAGACGTTGAAAGAATCGTATGGCTTGGTGAGATTGGGCTCGAAGTAGCCAGGAAAAGGGAGTGCCATGTGTCGTCTCCAAGATGTACCACCTTCTTGCCGGCATGGAACAGATGCTCCACCAAATTGTCCTCGTCAATTGCAGTACCGGCGAAGTTCGAGCCTGCATCGATAAAGGTAGGTAGCGTACCGGTCGTCAAGCCCTTCAGCCTCTGTAGCGTCGTCGTAGGCGGGTCGGCAATAAAAGGGCGCAAGAACGCATTGTTGGGCTGCTGGACCGATGTCTCGTACAGGACAGGGAGGGCATTGTGGAAATAATGCGGTTGATCGTCGCCGGGTTTCGGTTGGAATGGGACCGTAAAGTCGTACCTCAACGCATCCACAATAATCACCACCGCCTTTTCAAATCCCTTCGGATGCCAACATCCTCTTTCAACTGAACCTGCTGTGTAGCCCGGGAGCTCAATGGGTGGGACGGCGCATTCGGAGCGGTCTTGGAGGACGAGCCGAGAGAGCAGGAAGCCGTTCAGGAAGAGGCCGATGCCGATTCCATGGAAGATTCTGTGCGAATGTTAGTCCAGGAGCATTTCCATACAGCAGGTGGTTGCCAAGCTCATACAAGAGTAAGATGAAGAACAACACCAGGAGGCCATGCTGCGCTTTGAATTGGACAGAGAGCTTCTGATTATCCGCCTTCAGATCGCCCTTGGAGGAGGCCGGCTGTCCCGGCTCGTCATCCTCCATTTGCGCACACGTTTAATTAATCATGTAAAGGGAAACCAAAAATCATTGCAAGGAGCGTGGGGTGTGAAACGAGGGGCTTTTCCTGCTGCTTGCTGCCAAATTGTGAGGTGCGTGAGGACTGCAAGCTGAAGTCGGAGCTCCATCGCAAACTCCGAGCATCTGTCAAGCCCTCAAGAGCCATGCATCTCACAATCCTGACCATTCAGCGCCATGAGAGTGTAACTCAAGCACTGGAGACGGCATGAGAATCATGATCGATGCAGCGCAGAACGGCGGAAAGGTCGTGAAACCTGATTGATCATTTGCAGGGGTGTCGCACATTTCGGCATCATAATGCAGCAGTAGCACAATTAGAAGCTACAAGTTTTTTATCTGTAACATCTGTACAAGAAGGCAAATTCCCCCAACCCGTCCTACCGCGCCCAGTGGCACTCAGACATCCCTCCCAATCCATCCCACGAATCGAAAGTGCTTAAAAGCCGACACGAAAACGAATCGTGCTGGGCCGAAAATGGTAAAGACATTAAGGTATGCTTGCTCCCTTTTTTGTCATGATCTTCGACAATGGCCCCAGGGCGGGTTTGCATGCAGCAGCATATACGAAAAATATTCTCCAGTTGCCGCTTGCGCAGCAATGTCCGACCTTCCCTCCTATAGCGCCTCCCGCTGTACATGTTGCGAAATCATCTCAATAAAAAGGAAAAGCCTATGATGGATATGGTAAATCGTCATCACGGTCGTAAAAGCGCCGACTTCTCTCTCTCTCTCTCCCCCCTCCGCGGCGTTAGCAACTCAATGAAACTCCTTGTTCGCCGGCTTCTCCTCAAGACCTCCAATTCGGTCCAGGTCAAGTGATTGGAAGCGCTCGTCTTTGTCGTAGGCCGGTAGCTTCTCCTCTGTGACTGGCTCCATTCCGACGGTGCTTTCGCCCATCTTCACTACAACAACACGACCTGACTGACGCTTGCCGGAATCGTCAACCTCCTCGGGGAATGTAATGCGGATTTCCGGGACTTCATTCGGAGACGGTGGATTTGACGAGTTATCGATCAAGTCCTGCTTTCCCTGGTAGACGTAGATAGACTCGGAAGGCCTGACCATGATCCGACGGTGATGTGAACTGGTCGAGGACATGGACGAAGTAGACAGGCGCTTCTCGTCGTACATGGGTAGCAACGCCGCCTTGCGGGCTCGCTTCCGTTGTCGGAAGAACATCAAGCCAGCAACTAAGGAAAGGGCGATGATAAGAATGACCAGCAGGACGACCAGCAAGGCCTGCATCGTATTGCTGTTCGCGATGTCGCCGTTGTCGCGCCTCAACAGGCTCTTCAGTGCTCCAGCCATGATGTCTCGGCGAGTGGTGGGACTGGCTGTAACTGAAGGGTTTAATGTTCGCTATAACTTTTGATCGTTCGTCTCGTGGGCCGAAGATTGATTGGCAGGCGCCGTTTCCGTTTGTAGCAATAATAAGAGACTAGATCGTGACATGATATCAGCATTAATATCCCTCGACTGGTCTGGTAGATGGCTGGCAAGCGTGTGGTGGCTATTTTATAGGTCGCCTGGCACGCATATATGCACCCCAGGCAAGGGACGGAAGTCCGAACTCACCCTGGTGGAGAATTTGCGACGTCGCGGGTTTTGGAGAGTGAGGGGGATGTGAAACGAATGGATCGCGGCCGGCTAGCTGAACGAGTGAAGCTGCCGTCGCTGGAAGTCGTGAAGGAAATCAAATAGAGAAGAAAAAGGTGACCATCCAAACGCAAGGTGACCCAGCAGTCGTTTCACAGGACTCGGAGGAGTGGTGAGAGGACTTTCAAGGGGAAAAGGCGGAGAATTGTTGACGCTCCGGCGCACGGAAGTCAGCAGCTGCATGTCCGCGCCCGGCAAGCGAAATGAAATGAATTCCAGACCCGATCTGGCGTTAGCGCCGCCCCCACGCAGCCTCGTCGAGCTTAAATTCGGGTTGGCGACCGGGATTGACGACGGTTGAACGGTTGTCAAACCATCTGGGGAGAACAACGTCAGTACTGTATGATGAGGCAGTCCCCCAATGTATGCGACACTGGTCGAAACAAATGTGTTGCGAGAGTGACGCAACGTGTGATGTCGCATCAAGCCATGTCCTCTGTGTCAATCACGATATTGATTGAGTGAGACCAGCAGTGACCGTCTCGTGTAAGACAACCGTCCTCCACTCTGCGACGGGTGGTACCTCCAGAGCCTAAGGGAAACCTTAGCATAGTGAAAAGCTAGAGGGGGCGGAATGGCTACAATGGATGCGAAGTTTAATGAAAAAATCCCGGTACCTGAAGTTACTCGCGAAGGAAAGATCTTGCATTGATTGAGTCCCGGGGTAAGGTTTTCTTTTTTTTTTCTTTTTTTTTCCCCCTACTGCTGCGTCATGCTGTGCATGTGAACACCTCGTCAAACAATGTACCGGTTGGTACTGTACTCAGCCAAGAATCATATTTTTCTTGAGAATACGATAATAGTAATTTAGAACGCGTAACCTCAAATCTCACCAAATTGTGCAGTTAATGAGATCTTCCGACCAACCCAACGGTCACGCATTGGAAAACTTGCCAGGAAGGATGAGCCGGGCAAACATACGTAGACGATACGGAGACTCCTCGAGAGCAATTGGACCACATTACTGCCATCTCTAACGACCTATTCTTTCAACAACATCCGTAAGCCATGGTTGCATTCTGAGACTGCGCGTTTCTCATAGCACGCATCGAAATGCGACAAACTTTAATGTCACCTTTAATATTCAACAAAGCGAGACAGCTAGTGTATTAATCCCTCCAAAAACAATGAAATTGCACTTCTAATACTACAAAATCTCTCCCTGCTAGCTACATTGTAGCTGTCTCTGCTACTGAAAATGCGCGCGCTGCCAACAGCGAGCGCTGAATCGCCGCTGACCTTGCCCGTTACCTCAATAACCCAACCGTGACACCATCCAACGCTGTCATAACATGTCTTGCTCGCCCCTTTCGGGTCTCCCATAGAACCCAGCCTCATCTCCTTCCAGGGCCTGAGTAAGGCTTCCACCCCTTCCAGCCTGGGTCGGCAGGGCCCACATGGGTGTCACTATGGCCGCGCTTCCGATGAGGCGGCTCGTGCCTTTGCTGCTGAGCAAAGGCCGGCAGCGGGCCTGGCTGTGGTCCCAGACCTGGTGGATGAAAGCGACTGTCCGGCGTGGCTGGTGCCAAGGCAGGCCCGCCATACTGCGAGTTCCACGGACCTAGCCCGGCCGGTGGCGCAGGAAATGGTCGCGCGTTCGGTGTTGGCGGAGGGAAATGAGGTGGCGGCGGAACTGTTGGAAACCCTTGGTTGCTTCTGTATTGGTCCCCAGACACGCCAGGTTGAGGCGGGGGCTGGTGACGTATGGGAGGGAGAGGAAAAATGTCGTTCTGTAGTTGCGGCCAATGCGGAGGTTGTGGCGGAGGTGGTGGAAAGCTGTTTCGGTGTTGATGTTGGTTACTTCCTCCGTAGTCTTCCCGCCATCTTTCAGGCGGAAGTGCTTCCGGCCCACGCAAAAGGGCACCAAAATTGTGAGGAGGACGCATGGACTGCGGTGACTGGTGCCCAGGCAGACCAACATGCGGCGGTGGCGGCAATGGAAAGACTGATTTTCGCTCCACCGGGCTTTGCGCCAGTGTGGCCGCGTCAGTCTGAGGTGGTCCAGTATAGCCGGCTTCTCCTACAGAGTGATGCCGTCTTTCTTTATTCTTGTTCTTGTGTGCCCGACGTGAGGCGCCATTGCGCTCGGCCTTGTTCGTCTTCCGCCAATTGATGTGTGTTTTGTTACCCTTCCCGTCTTGGCCGGATAATGACTTTTGATCGCCTGTATGATCTCCGATCTGGCTGCTATCAGAGCCAGCTTCTTGTTTCACGACTACGGACGATCCGCGTCTTGATTGAGGAGCTTCCAGGCCCAGCATGGGTGCCCCAAAGGGAGACTGTTCCGTCCGAGATTGACGAGTATCAGCTGCACCGGGACTTGCCGGTCTTTCTTGGGGCTGCAAGATGTTGTGTGGGAAAGGAACCTGATCGAGCGTTGAACGGTTTCTGGCCTCCTCAGAAGCTCCGCTTTGGGTCTTTAAGGGTTCTTCAGTCAGCGGCGCGTTTCTGAACAAGAAGTCGAAAGGGCTGCTAATGCTGGAACGTGTAGGCCGGCCGTCGGAAACGCTCGTCAACGACCTCTGGTTCCCAAGACCTGGTGAGGAGCGAGGGTGGGCAGGGCCCTGCTCAGATTGTTTTTGGCTGCTCTCTTCTCGCGGAAGGCCAAATGGAGACTGCAGCCGCAAAGGCGAAGGCTCTGGAGGACGTTGGCGAATGTCGTTGTTCGGCTTTGCCGCGAGTGGGGGCAAGCTATCAGTTTGCTCGCGTCGATGCATTGGCGAAGAGGCTGAGTGTTCTCCTTGTCGCACGTCAGGAGGCGAAAAGGCTGCATGGTCCTGCCGTGCTCCATGTGCTGACTGAGACGATGGCGTAGCTTTCTTCGTCTCATAACGTTCATCGAGAAGCTGTCTGGCTCGAGGGGATGCTGTGAACTCAATCCGAGGCGGTTGCGGTTGCTGTTGTGAATGCGATCGCGGCAGCGACTGGTTGAATCTCGATGTTGGGCTTTCTGTGTTGGATCTTGGTTTGTTTCAGATGCTGCCTGGTTCGCAGCATGATGGACTGGCGTTCGGTTTGCCATGTCCTCATATCCTTGCGTTGTTCTCAGCGTTCTTTGAGGTGGCACAACAATTGAAGGCCGCGAGGCTAGATCACCAAGAAGTTGAAGACCAGTAGCTTCTTCGTTGGGAATGACTGGAATGCCAGAAGGCGTTTCGATCTCGTTCGCAGCATTGACGATTGTGTTGAGGATCGTGACGCTATCCTTCTTCGCATTCGCAGAATCTCTAACACTGCGCTCCATGACAGTGAATGGCGCTGCTTGTTTTGGAACCCCATGCTCGCGAAAGTTTTCAAGTTCTCTTTGCATTGCAAGACGCCTTTGCATAAGGTCAAGAGCCGACTCTGTTTCAAGGGCGGACAGACTTCTGGACTGGTAAGCCAGATCCAGCGCTGAGCCTCTACGGAAGCGATAACCCATTCTCTTGGGTCTCGGAATGATGTCGTCTTCATCATCAGTATCGAGCTCGATTGTAGACGAAGTTGAGCGCACAGCCCGCCCAATCTCAAGCAGTTGCCGCTCAACGCGATCGAGGAAAGCATCTTCGGCATCTTGAAGCCGGAGCTGCAACATTTTGGTGGCTACGTGCTTCTCGTCCACCAATCGCTGCTCGAGAAGTTGTTGGTTGAAGCGTTGTTGATCTCGAATAAGACGACACCGTTTTCCGTAAGCTTCATCCAGATCGCCTTTGACATCTTCGTGCTCTGTAGATTCTTCGTGGCAAGTAGGATTATCGTTGAGGTCGTTCATTTGTCTTTGAGCAATATCAGCCAAGACAGCCTTCATATCGCGGACAGTGTTGCGGTAGGCTTTGCGAATGTCGAGAGATCGCCGCATCGCCATTTCGACTTTATCATCGGGGTGCACAGCTCGTCTCCTCTTGCCACCGGGCCGTCTCGTGGGTCTGCTTTCGTCTCCGGACTGAAGTTGCTCATCAACGTCATCCTCATCTTCGCCATCTTCAACGTCGTCTGCGAGGTTTTCCTGTGGCGTCAGAAAGGTTTCCTCTCCTTCGACGTGAGTTTGCTTCTGCGGAGAAGTGTCATCGTCCCCGGATACACTTGATGCCGGTGATGCCGCCTCGGAAACTATCGGAGTCGCGTCAACCGATGCGACGCCTGTTACAGCATCGTTATTTTGGTCACGAGTCTGCGTACTTTCGTCGGAAACTTCGCGCTCGGACATGTGCGCGGAATATCTACATCCATGGCATCGGACACGACTTCGTAGGGACTAGCATCCTGCTGAGAAGTGGCTGTTGTGACAAAACTGCCGTTCGTTGGAGCAGGAGGCGAATCCGTAGTTCTCTTGCGCTTCCGCGAGGGAGAAGCACGATACTGCTCTGGAAGTTGGGGCTTTGAAGGACTCTCGAACGACTCGTCTCCAGCGTTGCTTTGATCCATGGAGGTAGTAATGTCGGGTGTAGCTGCAGTGCGCGATATCTCCGGGACATCGAGTTCTGCTGAGTCTTGGCTCAGTTGGCTCCGCGAACTGCTTGGTCGGCCGTCGTCAAGTGAACTTCTGGTGCTTTCATCCTCCCACACGGAACCATTCAATGAGGGAGAAAGATCGTTGCTAGGCTTCCTGGCGCGCTTCCGAGTCGTCATGTGAAGCGGTACTGAAGGGTCAAAGCGACCAGGTTTGCCAGTCACACGTTTACCTTTGACGCCGGCAGCATTACGCTGACTAAAGGCTGTAGGAGACATTTTCTAAAAGAAAAGAAGCGTTAGTGAATGACACTCACGGAGAATGGAATGGCGATCAAGCTCTGCATAAGCGGACAAGCTTGAAAAGAAAATCGATGACACGCCGACAATAGCCAGTCGATGGGTCGTTTCCAGCGCGCACTCCGATGAAATGTGTTGAAGGGACAATTCATCTCTGCTAATGATGCCGATGCGCTTGAAGACGGTCGCGTAGCCCACACGGTGAAATGGGCAACTCGACGCTCAAGCGGAGGTGCCGCCTGCTTCTCAGAAGCTCGTGAAGGCAGGGTAGCAACGCAGGCACATCAATCGCGGCCGTGACGACCTTGATCAAAAGGAGACTTACCGGTGCTCGGAATTGGTTCGATCGAGTCTTGTGTGGTGAGTGCCGTGCGGTCCCAGGTGGCAGTGGCCTTATAGACCCCGTGTGCGGCAAAAAGACAAAATGAATTAAGGAAGTGTTTCGTCAAATTCGCGATCGCTTGAATCAACGCAACGCCTGATCGTATACAATGGGCGGCGACACACCAAGGAGCACGTCGCCGTGATAGATGTGTCCACAGCAGACGTAGACCCAGCAGAAATAGATACCTCGAAGTCCTTCCCAGAGGTGCAAGCAACAGAAGCGGCCCTTTAGCGCGCGAATCTGATTGGCTGAGCGTGTGGTGCGCTTTGTTCCATTCGGCAACCTCCTGTCAACGACCTGTCTCAGGCCAACGACATCCGTCACGCGAACCGAATAAGGTCACTTGTAACGATGCATCCTCACGTGTCAATGAATACCGGTTGGTGAGCTTGAGAGTCAAGTGAGTCGGTGAAGTTGCGATCATCAAGTCAAGCATACTTTTTCCGATCACCACGAAGAATCACGGAATTGACGGGGACCAGATCGTACACCAATTTGTATGGGTCAAGGGATTCTTCATACGCATCAATAGTGAAGCAGTGAAAGAGGCACTCGAGTTCCATGTCGGCCTTAGTACTTATTCAGTGCGGTACATCCCTCCTTCTTCCCATTGGCATCTTTTCGAGTCCATCGAGGCTTTGATAAGGTTGAGATCTTGAGTTCACGGATCAGAAATTTCGCAACGCATCTACTATCACACGAATCCAAATCAACCATCAATCGGACCCCGAACTTGTTGCCGTGATACAATGAAATCACATGAACATTCGTAATGGTGGAAGAATGCTTGATGCCCTTCTTTTTGTTTAGAAAGCTACAGGTATTTCCACTACGTTCAACATATCAGCAAGGCTGCAAGCCGTGATGCGTCGCCATCATAACGAGGCCTTCAAAGGCCACGTTTTATGCAAGTAAGTCATCAGCCGAGAGTCATGATGCAAAGTCTGCTTTGATCCAGTCCTCTCCTCACTTTTGAGGCTTGGGGCTCGGCGCTTCAAATCCTCTCGTCATCGTCACAGATTAGGTGTTGTGCCTATGTAGTGTTCATCGCTCTAAGCGGCAGGCTCATCTGGCTCGTCAGGCTGGTCGAATAGGAAGTTGGCTGCCAATTCTTCGTTCTTGTCGCACGCGAAGTAGGCCTGAATCACCATATCCCGTTCGAATCCAAGGCGGCATAACTAGGATTGAGTTAGTACATTTTTGCCACAATTATTACTGAGCTGAAGCACATACCCTCTCAATCGCTTCACGCTCCTCCTCGGTGACCGAGATCTGCTGGGCACCAGGCGGCAACGCAGCATCGTCGTCGCCATCTTCAGCCAAGAGCTGCATGAACTGTTCCGGGTTCTGAGTGATGATCTGCGCAAGCTGGGGGTTACCTGCAGCGACTTGTTGGAGAATAGGCTCAAGCATGGCAGGCTGTTGCTGAACAACCTGTCTTAGCTGCTGAAATTGTGGGTTGTTGCGTAGGAAGTCAAGGTTTGCTGTGTTGCCGCCTCCCTGGCCGCCGCCAAGGGCGGAGGCTAATCACCCGCGCCTCGGTTTCCGCCGCCGCCACCGCCACCGCGACCTGCCTGTGCCGCTGCTTCGAACAGGTTCACTGGCTCCTCGCCCTGCTGTCCTTGCGTCGCACCCCCTGTCTGGGCCGGCTGCTGCGGCTGAGCACCTTGAGGTGCCGCCGGTCGAGGCGCAGCAGCCTCCCGCTCTTCTTCTTGCGCACTCTCTGGGATGCCGGTCAAGAGGTACTCTACCGCACGATCGGGATTGAAGAATGCGGCGCGCATAGCGCGATCGATCTGGTCTCTAGGAAAGCCCATGCCCTCCATGCTGGCTATTGCTGCATTGCGCTGCTCACCAAGCGCAAGCGCCGATGGGTCGTTGAACGTGGCCGGGTCAGTCGCGGTTGATGCGGGTGCTGGAGATGGAGTCGCCGGAGGCTGAGCAGCGGGAGCGGTGTTCGATGCCGGCGCTGGAGGTGCGGCAGGAGTGGATGCGGTCTGCGCAGGCGTCGAAGGCTCAGCAGGCTTTGGAGCTGCTTTGGGCTGCGATAAGCCGTTAGCTAATACTGTATATCCCGTCGAAGAAGCCGAGTCCTTACCTTAGATGTCATACACACGATGAAGCCCTTCTCCTCAATCTTGTATGACTCGATGGTGTTGTCATCTTGCAAGATTTTGCCAGAGTAGATGAGCTTTTGCGTTGATGGCTCCCAACCCTTCTCTTTGCTTATCTTGTCTTTAACCGCCCCGATGGTCTCGATTGGCTCAGCGTCGATCTGGAACTTCTGTTGCTTCAGATCTTTGAATGTGAGCTTCATGGTGGGCAGCTCAGTTGATGGTGTCCAGCCGTCGGCTTTCGAAAGGTGGCCAAAAGTGGTAACAGAGTCGCTGGAAGTACTTGTGATCAAATCCGAGATGTTTCGAGCAAGCAAGTTCCTCTGAGGTGGACTGGAAAGTAGACAACCTTGTGGCGTAGGCGGACTTTGTGTTTGTGAAGGGTCCAGAAGTGACGGAGCTCCAGGCTGTTAGTGGGGCTGTAGCCTGAGGCATCCACATTCACACCCGACCCGACCTGACCTGTCGGGACCCTCTCGAAATCGGGCCTCTCCAGCTCAAGTGATGGATCCGACCACACTTGCGCGGGCACACCTCCGACTTTATTGACTGATCTCTCATGGAACAGTTGAAAATTCATGCCCCGACTTCCTCCATCGCTGTTTCGCAAAGCGAGCGCTTTTGGTTCGAACGTGTCGCGCCTGCTGCCAGTGTGTAGAGATATCCCGTCAGCCCAAAACGAGTTGCGATGGCTTGATGAACACGCCGCTCATTTCGTCAAAAAAGGTCAGCATGAGGGCCGCAAAACATGTCTCAGGCGCCTCGTGAGCCGGCGTGCGCGGGGAGAGCCACTGCAATACATATTAGGCTCTGAATATTTCGGAGACCTGGAGATACAATGTCGGACTGGTGTCCTCATACCAAGGTTTGCTAAAAACACTGTCTTTCACATTTCGCTGCGCTTTCTGATCTTTTCTCGCCCTAGACCTGACACAGCGGCCTCCATATCTCATTTGGTGAGCTTAATGTCCCGTAGCGGTCGGGTGAGCTCCTCGTCGAAGCGATTGAAGGTACTGGATCTCTGCACAGGATCTGGTTGCATTCCTCTTCTCTTCCACTATGAATTCTACAAGAAGGTCTTTAACAGAACCACAAAAATTGGCTTAGTGGGTGTTGATATCTCCAAGAGGGCTTTGGCCCTATCCAAACACAATCAACGGTTACAATTGCAAGCGTCGCCACGAAGCGACGTTGCCGATTCGCCGCGCTTGCAATCTCTGTCGAATATGAGGTTCATTGCAGGCGACGTGCTGAAGGATCCGGGCGAGGCTAATCACGTCTGCAAAGCACTGTATCACGTCTGGGGCGACGATACCCCGCTGACCTGCGATGTTCTGCTTTCAAATCCACCATACGTTTCGTCGAAAAGCTTTCGCACGGTCACGGCGCCCTCGGTCAGACACTATGAGCCAAAGCTGGCCCTGGTACCCAGCTGCTTGACAAACAGTGGTCAGGTTGCCGATGGTGATGCTTTCTACCCCAAAATCCTGAGCCTAGCTAAACAGCTCGAATCTAATATCATTTTGCTTGAGGTGGCGGACATTGAGCAAGCCGTGCGGGTGGCATCTATGGCCATTGAGCAGAGCTTGTGGGCCGGCGTAGAAATTTGGAGGGATGAGCCAGGCGGACATTCATCGCAACTAACGCAAATAGATGTCAACGGCTCACGAGTGACTGTCAAGGGCAGTGGACATGGCAGGTCTGTGTTTGCCTACCGAAGAGAAGGGTCGAAGTGGTTAGGCCTGTCGCATGATTAAACCTGACAGCTTGACCTACAGAAGAACGCGAATTCTAGAATATCAAGATGTTCCAGACTTGGACGGCAGTTAGGTGTTTTTTGGTGCAAGCATGCACCCAACCATTAGCATAATTGAAGTTACACCAGCAACTAGCTATGGCTTTCATAGCGCCTAAAATACTTAACGCGATCATTGGAGATTGGCCATAGAATCGATCAGACATTTCTCATGGTGATAAAGAGGCAAGGTTAAGAAATCAAGGTTGTGTTCTTTTTACAGTCATGCCTTTCCTGTACTTTACAGAAAGTGTATAGAGGCTAAGGCCCATATAGATCTTCGATCCGCATTGTACAATGCAAGCTTGCTTTTTTTGAATACGTCGACTTTCTTCAGCATTGCCCTCGGGCGTCCGGTATTTTGCGCACGGTATTTTGCGCCCTACGAGGTACAGGTTCGACAGACTCTACATGCCTCACTGATATGCGCTCAACTTCCGCTGATAACGGCTATGGCTTCCTATCTGGGAAGGAGTGACAAGCGAAGCTAGCCGTTTAGTTAAACCGAAATGTGGGGAAATCCAGGGTAGCTTCGCCGCCGATGAGGCAGGTCCTGCCTGTACCTAAACAAAACTCCCACCGTCTCGCCAATGTAAATCACTCACCTCCTCAACTACAACTCTCACCTTTCTTACACCCTCGACGCCTTTCACAGCAGCTATGGCGTTCTCCCTCCGTACCGCAACGCGGCTGCAGCCAGCACTTCGCATGGCAAGCATGCGTAGCTCGCGGCCAGCGATGCGATCGATGGCCTCGCAAACCTCATCCAAACAAGCAACTGCAGCTGCCACGGCCTCTCCAACCATGAGCGATGCGATCGAACAGCCGTTCTTCCCGGATGAGCCTACAGGTCCTATGGTCCGAACTGCCATTCCTGGTCCAGAGTCCAAGAAGGCCATCGCCCACCTCGACCAAGTCTTTGACACACGTTCTCTGAACATGATGGCCAACTACCAGAACAGCTTCGGCAACTACCTCGCCGACCTGGACGGCAATGTTCTGCTCGATGTCTACGCTCAGATCGCCTCGATACCCGTCGGCTACAGCAACCCAAGCCTGCTGCTTGCCGCTACAAGCCCGGATATGGCGTCTGCTTTGATCAACAGGCCCGCTCTGGGCAACTTCCCTCAGCACGACTGGGCTGAAATATTGGAGACTGGTATGCTGAAGGTAGCACCGCCTGGCATGAATCAGGTCTTCACTGCTCAGTCGGGCTCCGACGCCAACGAACTGGCATACAAAGCTGCGTTCATGTGGAAGCGAAGGCAGGAGCGCGGTGGAGATGCAGACTTCACCGCTGAAGAGATCGCTTCATCGATGAACAACCAAAGCCCTGGTGCACCAAACATGTCCATCCTATCATTCAAGACTGCCTTCCATGGCCGTCTGTTTGGCTCGTTGTCCACCACGCGCTCAAAACCGATTCACAAACTCGACATCCCTGCTTTCGACTGGCCGCAAGCCTCGTTCCCAGCCCTGAAGTATCCACTAGAACAGCACGCCGAAGAGAATGCTCGGGAAGAACAGCGCTGCTTGGAAGAGGTTGAGTCATTGCTGACGGGTTACCATAACAAGCCTGCGGCTGTCGTCGTAGAGCCTATCCAATCTGAGGGTGGAGATAACCATGCTACCCCGGCCTTCTTCAAGGGTCTGCGTGAGGTTACAAGGAAGCACAACGTGCTTTTGATCGTGGACGAGGTGCAGACTGGCGTTGGCGCGACAGGCAAGTTCTGGGCACACGAGCACTGGAACTTGCAAGACCCACCCGACATGGTCACTTTCTCCAAGAAGGCACAGACAGCTGGTTACTACTTTGGCAACCCTGAGCTGAAGCCCAACAAGCCGTACAGACAGTTCAACACGTGGATGGGTATGTTCCGACTTCCAGTATTGTTATGATATGACACTAATTGCTGACCGTATCTTCCAGGTGACCCTGCTCGAGCTCTCCTCTTCCGGGCCATCATCAACGAAATCGAGCGACTTAGGTTGGTCGAGAACACTGCTGAGACAGGCAACTACCTTTACAACCGCCTCGCCGACCTTTCCACCAAGTATCCTAATGAGATTCAAAACCTTCGTGGCAAAGGTCAAGGCACGTTCATTGCATGGGACTCGCCGCGAAGAGACGAAGTGCTCAGGAAAGCCAAGGGTGTGGGCATCAACATCGGTGGCTCTGGCGAGCGAGCAGTGCGGCTAAGGCCAATGCTGATCTTCCAGAAGAAGCACGCCGACTTGCTGTGTGACGGTTTGGAGAAGATTATGAGATCATAAGATCTCATCCGTGGCGGTGAGGAACGCGGATGTCGATGTTTTAACGAGATCACGATGAGCATTTCCTGCGAGCCTTTGCATTCCTGGGCATCACGAAAAGCACACCTGGGTGCACATTCGCGGGTGAAGGCCTTGAGGGCGAATGGGTCCAGTTATCTCTTCCTGCGGTATTGTTTGTGTAATAGCTATTTATGGACTGTATCATGGGTCACTCAGCTGCCCTAGAAAGAATGCCTGTTCGCCCTTGCAGCGGCAAAGATGCGTCTCTTATCTCTCGCAAAGGAGTGCGCGCGGTTGATAACGACTATAATGTGAGTAACAGGATCAGTGGCGAGTTTGTCCATTCCACTAGCTGCCGTCTTGAGCTCTCCAATCGGAGACCCCATTTGAAGACCATCACGCTCCAGTATGCCCACCCCTATGGGGCTTGATGCACTCGGGATGCATTATCTTCGCGCTCTCAGATATGGAGTCTTTGGCCGACCGCTGACACATCTTCGCGGGCGATTCTGAGTTGGGAAGGCGCACTGACCATCAGAAGGCCTTAGGCACACGGAGGTCCAACGTCTCCAATGCAGGTACCCGCACTGGAAGTAGATAGTCTGCCTCATTCAGTCTCACTTGTTGCGAGAGCCCGAGTGCGAGACATCAGATTCTTGCTGTCCAGCTGAAGGGCAGGAAGCTTTGCCGGGACATGTACGAAGTGTAGTCCTTTGCCATCGAAGAAGGCGCGAGCGGACGAGGTAGAGCGGAAGGCAAGCACAAGACTTCGCAACCATGGACGAGGTCGAGAACCCTGCCCTGCCTGCTGCCGACGAGCAGAGCCCAACGATACCGCCTGTGGCCGACGAGGTGGAAGCAGCCGCAGCGATCGACGAAGAAGTGAAGCTCCCGCTCGACACTGCCGAGGCGGAACAGCTGGTTGATTCCGCCAATCCTTCGCCAACCACTCAACCCGCTCAGCCTGCTGCCCCCCTCCTCAAGCCCGGCAGGGACTGCAGCGAGAAGCTCCTTCCACCACCAGTTCAGCCTCCACCAGCTCCCCCCGCCCAGCCTGCACAGCCAACCGAGACCTCTGACTTCCCTACGGATCCACCGGACAGCTTGACCCTTGCCGACTTGAAGCGCATCCGCAGCAGCTTCCCCAACACTCAGGCGCCACCGCAGCAAGGTCTGCTGAGCGAAGACGATCATGTGTACGACTTCGAGTACCAGGACGCGCAGTCCCTACCTGTCGAGATTGAGGAGTGGTTCTCCTACAGCGAGCGCGAGGAAGTGGCGCTGAGGAAGTGCAAAAGCATGTTCAACCAGGAATGGCGGGCAAGCCAACGGCAGCGGGAAGGAGTCGACATAGCTGAGGAAAGTGAGACCCGAGACTGGGTGGACGTCACGGAGGATGAGAGGAGGGAGTTTGTGAGAAGGGAGATTCACGCACTGAAAGTGACCAATGGGAAGAGTGTGAGCAGCCTGATGATGCTCGTCTACATCGCTCTGGGCGCTTGGGAGGAGACTGCGGGTCGCACAGAGGGCACAAGCTTAGAGGAAATGTTTCCAGGCGGCAACAGGGGCGGTGGTGGCTTGGCCCGATATGGAAATAATAGCATGCAGATCCAGTGGATTGTTGCTATGGTCGATACATTGCATGCTTCCGACGGGCTTAAAGTCATTTACGATTGCCTGCGGGAAAGGGCGGATGAGAGCTTCGCTGCGAGCCCGGCAGACAACGCGGGCAGAAATGAGGCACAACCAAAGAGAGGTGATGAGAGCATGGAGCTATGGTGCTGCTTGACACTTTTGTACCTCTTCATTGAGGTAGCAAGGACGACGGAGGGCGTCAGTGGGAAGGCGCTAAAAAGCGACATTCTCGCCTTGGAACCGAAGTTGGTCAACTACATGACTCAACTTGTGGCCAAGTTGAGATGGGACGATTACGCTCCTTTGCCACTGACGAAGCTGCTCTTGCTTTCCTGGAAGACCATACTAGTCACTTTTGGCGGCATCAAGGATGTTGAGCATGTCAAAGCTTCTCTTCGCTCCGGTCACGAGGAGGAGAAGGATGTCCGCGGCCAACCTATCATCACTGCTTCACCCCTTGATTATCATCTCTTCCGCCAAGAGATCAGCTCGAAGTACCCAGCGTACCAACCTCCAAAGCCTCTGTTTCCTTTCGAGCCAGAGAACAACAGTATCCTCCCTCCGTTGAAGCATCGCCGTCCGAGTTACGCTTCTGTAAGCGAGTCAGCATTCTCTGCTGCGCCAGACGTCGGCACATCCTCTATCATGCACCAGCCAGTGCACATCGCAACCCCAGCTCCTTCCCCACCTCCAAGTCCTGCAGGCCCTGGGAAGGCGGCCAAGAAGCAAAATTACCAAACGAATCAGATGTTCCCTTTCCTCTACCCTCCTCTGGACGAGAAGAGTGGAGAGCTTGGAGGGAAAGGCAGTACTCAATTGCAGGATGCGTTGGTGGGTCGGAAGTGGGAGGGTGGCGATGTCCCGACCAGCATCTTAGAAGCGGCCGAGCTATTTCGAAGCGCATGCGCGCTACGAGGGCTATGAAACAGCTTTGGGAGGTTCGCGTCGACTACATGAAATTCGAACGTGGTTGGAAGGGCGGTCAGCCCGATGATGACTGCGGACAAGCTGTCTATGGAGATCAGGACGAGGACAATGACGTGGATGAATTTGAGCTACTTCCCACTCCAGCGCCAGAAGAGACAGCGCCTCAGGGCGAGCCGATCCAGCAGACTGAAGAGGAAAAGAAGTTAGCTGCCGTGAGCGAATACTATAGAGACTCGCTACCACATATGCAGAGTTTGGTCATTGTGCTCTTGAAGGCGGTTTTGCAGAATGTGACAGATCTCGTAACCAGGACGAATGGCCAGACTGGTGGGTTAGGGGCCGGGATCCAGTTCAATGACACTAATGGAACAACCGCAACAAGACCTACCGAGAACGGCGTCAACGGCATCCATGAAGGCTTCGAGAACACACCCGCAGAGGAGCTAGATAAGCTACGCACCCAGGAGGTTGGTGGAAAGGCCCTATCGGCGACGCTGCTCTTGCTTCTGAAGTGGTTCAAGGTCAGCCATATTCTGCAGTACGAATACCTGACACAACTACTTCTGGATTCCAACTACGTCCCACTTGTCTTGAAACTGTGGCAGACGCAAGACATCGGACGCACCTGCCATTACAAGCTCGACAAGGAGGAGAGTGGTTTCTTTTACTTTTGCCAGGCCAACAGTCGACAGGGTCCACCACCTGGAAGAGGGAATGAAGGGCGTGAGACGGTATTTGAGGAAAGCGAAGAAGACGACGCCGCACCACCACCGATCAAATTAAAGCGCGACGAAACTGCTACGCACGAAAATACCCAGCTCGCTGACGCCTACGTCGAACCACAACAACCCGAGCTCCCACCCAACCAACCTCCCGAAGTGGACGAACTTGGGTACCCCGTTACCCCGTTCCCGACAGATCCCATCAAATCCTACTCATGGCGCAACACCTTCACCACCATCAACCACCTCCGCACGCTGCAGAAGCTGACCCGTCGCAAAACCCACCGTGCCCTTCTCCTCGTCTCCTACAAGTCCTCCACCCACCTGCGCAAGCATCTCAAGCTCCCTATCCCGCTTATGCGCTACTACACCCTTAAGCTCTTCAAGTCCCAGGTCCCCTTCTGCGGCCGCAAGTGGCGTCAGAGCAACATGAAAATCATCACGGCCGTCTGGCTCTCCGTGCCCGCCGAGTTGCGGGACGATTGGCTGTCAGGTGGCGGAGGTGGGGTCGGCGGCGCCGGCGTCGGCGACGTCGACGGCAGCGTCGAAGACGCCGTCCCCCTCGAGCAAGGCATGCGGGGCTTGGTCCATTGGTGGAACGTCCGGAATTTCCCCGAGGTCCTCGGCGTCGAGCCTGGGGTGTTGGAGCAAGAGGACGACTTTTTCACGAGGGAGCTGGAGAAGATGGGGTTTGTGGATGGGTTGGTCGGGGACGATGGGATTGGTCTGGGGGACGATGGTCAGGGGAATGAGGAGGGTTGGCAGGGTCCGATTGAGGGATACTAGCCCAGCTGTGTATAAGTATGTATTCCCTTCTTGGGCAATTGAAGGATGTAACACGCTATTCGTTGCCCGTGTAATTGCACTGGTACTTTGGACTTGTCTGTGACCACACAAGTAATGGTCTGCTCCGGGTTGGCTATAAATGATGACTTTAGTTCCAATGTGAAGTTACCCTCGTCTCTGCCACAACGTCGTTCCGATGCAGCACTTCCTTCCTGCCAATTTCCTTACCCCAAGCCCGCCAGATTCTCTATCTGTCTACGACCGCCTCTCCCCGTTGGACTTGGTCGATTGAGAACATTCTTTCTCGGGCTCGTGGCTCGAGGTGACTGTCCGCTCTGACACCATATAACCCTGGATAACCCTAACGGCATGGTGCATGTGTAGGTTGACGACGAGAACATACTCCTGCCTACCGTAAGTTATACCAAAGCAATGTGACCTCCCAAGACGACTAAATAACAAGTTTCGCAAACGATTTGTAAGGATATCGAGGAGAACGTTGCGTATTTGAGTGTTTGCCTCGTGCGTGTGCTTGGTTGCAGAAAGCTCATATTATTGGGCGCCCCGTGGAAAAGAAAGAGTCGCTGCCAAACACCGGAACTTCCAACGATGGTTTCGAAAGGCTTGATCGAGCATATCAACAGTATCAAGGGCCGCATAGGTCCAACAAGGAACACAGTTGCCGAGGCCCATATATATACAAAGAACAGTAGAACTGCCAAAGTCGTAAATTTGAGCGTAGAGGTATTCAATTCATTAATCTCGGGCGTGTCTTACAAGAGCGCATCTCTATATACTTTTACAATGGAGAAGAGAAAGAGGACAGATTTCAATCTTCATATAGCAACCACCCCCCCTGCGCGTCTGCAATTCGCTGGACGTGCGAGATTATCGTTGGGCCTGCGAGCCTGCGAGTGCCGCCGCCGAGACGCCTCGAGCATCTTGATCCCCGACTCCAGCAATACCCAGATTAGCGGTCCGGGACCCTGAGCATGGCCTGAGACGCTGCTCTCCGTATGCCAAACAGCTCGTTCCGGGACCCTGCTGGCTTCATTTTCATTTTATTCCGAGGCAGACCTCGCAGCATATGCGCTTATGGTGCCTTGACGCCGGCCTCCTTGGACTCCTCTGGGTTGCCGCGCTCGGCATTCTCCAAAGTGTGCTTCTCAGGATGCAAGTGCGCAGCCTTCTTGCCCTTCTTCCGCTTCTCCTGCTCCTCGCGGTGCCTGATCGCATCCTCACGCTCCTTCATGCGCTGCTCCTCCGCCTCAACCATGTCTCGCCACTGGTCCTCGCCGGCGTACTTCTCATGGTGGATTTTCTTCTCGATCGTCTGACCGGGTGCGTTGGGGTCAGCGACCCGGACGGTTGACCATCTGCTGTTTCCGGTTGCGGAGTCGGTGGTTTCGAATGCGAGGGAGATGATGACGACGGCGAGTGTGAGGCCCTGGGCGTAGACACGGGCCTGCACGAGCTTCTGCTGGGTTGAGAGGTATGGGCTGCGGCCGACGATGCCGAAAGCAGCGGTCATGGAGGCGACCCAGGAGCCAAAGACGACGGAGTAGCGGTTCTTGTTCAACCATTCCATAGTGCGCTGGTAGGTGCCCTTCTGCGAGTCGAGCTGCTGCTGCAGGGTCTGTGATTCATCTTGGAATTGCTTCTGAGGATTCCGGCGGGCTTCGTAGCCGCGGGAGTATGAGTCGGCGGATACGATTGCTGTCGAATTGTCAGTCTGCTGTTCTCAAAGACTCTCTGAGGAGAATTAGGCGGAACACGTACCAGCGAAGGTACCTCCTGATGTGATCAGGAAAGACTTCATGGGCAACGTCAAGCTACGGAATGCCGGGTATCGCTTGGTTGCGCCCCAAACTCCCAATGCGCAGGCGGCGAGACCAGCAACGCCACCGATGGTACCACCTTTGACGGTCTCACTGTCGCTCGATGTGTCAGCGCCTCTGCGTTGGTCGGACGATTGCTGCGGTCGGTATAGATACAGCTGTGACGTACTTGTAATGCTGCTGCTCTTCTTCTGGGGTGAGGATCTTCATCTTGTCGAAAGCTCCGCGCGCTACGCCAAGATTGGGAAATGGGTTGGGAGATATCCAGGGAAGTGGGATCAGATACAGAGGTGGCAATGCGAGGTGAGTTGACGCCTGAAAGGCAACAGAGCAACGATACCTAATGAATGCAGCTCTCTTGGAGCTTTTGCGGGAATGGAGCGGACGTCGCCGCTTGAGCTCTGGTCACTGCTTTTCTCATCACGTCACAGTCATGAAATCAGACTTGATCAGACGCGCTAAGCCGACATCCAATGCGCCCGCCGCCCTTCCCGTGGCGAAAACGGCCGCTAATGCATGCGGTTGGCCCTCTCCAGATACCCGGCTTCACTTCGGCTATGGCACTTTTCCGAGAAATGTTCGTTCACCAGATGCAGGTCGCTACCAGAGGCCTCGGCGGGAATCGCCAGTGGTGCGAGATTGGTAATGGCGCCTCCGAGAGCCTGGGAAAAGAATGTCAAGCCGCAGCGCATTGCCGACGATGATGCCGGCGAGAGCGACGATATGTCAGCAGCTGGAGATGGCGTAGATGATGGCGACAGACAGGGCGGGGACGACTCTGCCAGTGGAAGCGAGGTGTACGAAGATGCAAGATCAGAGCTGGATGACGAGGCAAAGTCGCCGAGTGACGGTGAAGAAAATGTTCAGGACCAGATGAGCAATGTCAGCTTCGGCGCACTGAAGCAGGCACAAGATACCCTGTCGCGGAAGCGGAAGCGAGGCTCGGATGCCAACGAGGAGCAGGAGGATAAGTTGAATGCGCTACGTAAGCGACTAAGGGAGCTCAAAGGGCGCAATGAAGATACGCACCCAGGCAAAGGCGCAGTGCAAGAGAAAACCGGTCCCAAAGCGATGAGCGCAAAAGTCACGAAGGGAGACCCAACTTCCAACGACGAAGACGACGACCCCTCCGATTCCGACTCTGCACCCTCGGAGGAAGGCGCACCAACACTATCCCGAAGCTCTAAACACGCACCTGCTGCCCAGTCGACTCGGCATCAAGTGAGCAGGAAGAGAAACGTGGTCGATGTGCCAAAGCGCGTGGTACGCGACCCGCGCTTCGATGCGCTCCAGCAACGACACTCTCACACCGGCAACAACAGCGAGAAAGCCTACTCCTTTCTGCGCGACTACCAAAAAACTGAGATCTCCGAACTCAAAGCGGCGCTGAAGAAAGCCAAGTCGGAAGAAGACAAGGTCACGCTGCGCCGGAAGATCAATTCTATGGAGAACCGCCTCAAGTCCAAAGAGTCCAAGGAGCGCCAGCAGGAAGTGCTGCGGAAGCATAGGAAGGAGGAGCGCGAGAAGGTGCAGCAGGGCAAGACGCCGTATTTCCTCAAGAAGAAGGAGCTTAAGGAGCAGGCGCTGGTGGAGAAGTTCAAGGGCATGAAGAGTAAAGATCGCGCGAAGCTGGTGGAGAAGCGGAAGAAGAAGGAGGGCCAGAAGGAGAGGAAGAAGATGCCGGAGATGAGTCGCCGGGCGGGATGAAGGATGACGACCCGGTGATCTTTGGCGCTACATTACATCTGTGGCGAGAGCAGAAATGGTTTCCTAATAGTGCCTCGCGGGACGAGTCACGATTTCGCTGTGAGTGTCTTGAGCAGGTCAATCGAGACGGTAGGCGGCGTCGTTTTATCTCTTACAATACCACGGCGCATGTCAGTAGGATGGTAGTAAAGACGCAGAGAGCTCTAGCTTGCATGGACATGAAGCCTTTTGATCGTGTGCTGCGACACGATGCCAGTCTCAAGCCAGGGGCCACTTAAATGCTCAGAAGTACACGAGTCATCTCAGTTATCCCGCCATTGTGCGTCTGTCGCCTGCCTTCAGCAGTGCTAAGCATTCCGAGTAGGCTTTAGACCACTAAAAGATCTCGATGAGAATTTTGCGGCTGGGGCAGGCACTGCATGCATGTACCACCAAGCTTCTTGACACCACCTCTCCCAGCCACCTCTCGTCTTTGGCAGGGATGTCTTGCTTGGTGTATGCGCACACATGCGTCTCTACGGGCACTTGCGAATCATATAGATCCGAGAAGCGAAAAGTGGCAAGGCTGCCCATTGCCTTTCTTTAAAATCCATTTTCTCAGAAAAGGAAAAAAAAAAAAAAAACCATCATGTGCAAACCAAGACTGCTTAAGCAGAGAAAACACCGTACTTGCTATGCGCTGAAAGACTAATAAGATCAAGACTCTATGCATCCCATCCCTTTCTCCCTCTCCCTCTCCCCCTCACTCATTGCTCTCTCGTTATGCGGCCGTTTCTTCTTGAGAAAAAAGTTACTCGTACAAAAAAATTCCCATTGAAAAAAGTTCGTCCAGTCCAGTCGAAAAGCATGCTCCGCCTAGCCCGCGTATGCGTTGTTGCAGATTCTAATGATACAAGATTTTTCGAAAATACAGAAAAAGATGACGTCCGGATAAAATGTCTATGGCGATCCAAAGTTGGAGAAAGTCGTTAAAAAGTCGTGTTGATGCGTTGGGGAGAGGCGGGTGGTCGCGGAATTATTGTTTAGGGGAAGGAGCCAAGGTGATGAGATGTACTCAGTTGACTCAACGGTGTGCCATGTTTCTGAGCCACGGGCGTGTGCCCTCTTGTTGTCGTTGTCGTTTACGGTCGTCCAAACGCTGCAGCGCTAATTCGTTCAAGTGTCCCCTCCCTTCTTTTCCCTTCACCTCTCCAGAGGCAGGGTTTCGTATTCATTGTCTGTTTTGGGTTGTGCGGTAATGACTGTTCGAATTGGTGTCGGTCGTAAGCGTCTAGATCCTGCCTCATCTTATCTCTGGACCAGGAGATGGGGCTGTTGGTGCCGCGTAGTCTGGAGGGTGCTGGTGATGGTGTTGAGGGGGCTGGAACGTTATCGGTTCTTGCTCTTCTCGATGTCGCATTACGGCTGTTCTTGCTGGCGAATCCTCTGGCATCTCGGCACGTCCGTAGGGCGATTCGTACTCCTGCAGAGGACCGGAGCCGCCTATGCCTAGACCTTCGGGCTCGGACCGGGTTGATCTCCCTCTTCGCCGTTTGCCGGAAGATGAACTGGAGTTACTCGCTGTCTTTGGCGCGGTCGGGGTAAGGACAGCTGATATTGGCATGCGTGTTGTAGGTGGTAGTGTAGCTCTCGGTTGCGGCGGTTGTTCTTCTACTCTCGAAGGTACTGTTTCGACTGGAGCTGGCGTCGCGGCTGGTTGAGGGCTGACCTGCGGCTGTTGCTGCTGTATCGCTGGTGCTGGACCTGCAACCACACTGCTTCCTCTCGCGTGAGCTTCCGCCTCCGCCTTAGCTTGGGCTTGAGCTTTCGTTGGCCTCCCGCGTTTTCGTTTCACAGGAGGCTCGGATACCGAAGGCTGAGCAGGCGCGCCTGGCGGAGGGAATGGTTTAGGTCGGATCTCTCGCCCCGCTGGATAGGGCGCTTCCAATTGAAACGGACGCTTCAGACCAGGTGGAGGCGCAGAAAGTGGCGTTTGGGGGCCTAAATGGCCACTCACGATCGAATGCGTCGGCTGTGTGCGTCTCATTTCTTCGAAGACGAAGCGGCATTGATTCAGTGAGCGACCTGTCATTGATTAGTCTAGGAAGCCTTGTATAGAGTGGAAGCTGCGGTGCAACGTTCGATTGGGTGGGAACGCTGAAACTCACTGACCTCTGGGTAAAGGTGTATCGTCCCATCGCGGTTGGATATTGAGACTTGCAACGACGTTGGATAAGACGCTCGGGTGTGGCGACGCAGTCTTGATGATTTCGGCGAGAAGCTCATTCTATAGTTTGACCTTAGCAAAGAGTATTATTATATGTGGAGGGGTTGGATCGCCTACTTTCTCATCATTAGACCATGGTCGCTGATCCGACATAGCGAGCGTGAAACGAAGAGAGAAGGCAGTGGAGATTCATGGAAAGGTAGACACCTTGGTCGTACAGTGCCTAGAGTGTTATCACACGGGCGCGTAAAGAAAGGTGCTCGTGAAGGTCGTGAACGTAGCTCTAACTTTGGACAAAGGAAACGATGGTACAACAGTAAACAGCCGCCTCCCAAGGAGAACGAACGAGTGGGCGAAGGGGACGAGTGCACGCCGTGGGGAGTGACTGCGAAAATAGAGAGAAATCAAACCAGAGAAACCGAACCACACGCGCCGGGCTTACCCTCTCCGCGCTCTCGACGACGGCGGACGAAAGACTTTCGTTAGAAAGAAGGTGGTGGGTTATGGGTCAAATAGGTGACTTGCGTCTGCATACTCCTGCATACTAGCTGCATACGTAGGGCCTGCGCTTGGATCTTGTCGGAGATTGTGGTACAGAGGGATCGTATCGCGTCATTCACCTCTGGGAGCGCAATGCCGCAGCCCCTTGTGCTCGGTGGAGCGTCGACGGCTTCACAAGGTTTGGTCGTATACACGCCTGAGGTCCGCGAATGCAAGAAAATGCATCGAGGAAGTTGTATATCTCCAAGGCCACCCGGGCGTTTATTGGCTCGAGCGTTGGCGCGGCCCCACTTCCAGAAGCCGTGAACCTGTTCCATTGCCCTTCTCCCGCCGCCGCCGTTCCAATTCCCACACACCGAACGGTTTGGACGGTTTGAAAAGTCGCCCGTTGCAGTCTTTGGGCATGTAAGGATGAAACACATATCTGCGCTCGTGAAACGACCGCCGAATTTGCGCCTGGTGTGTGCTGTCGGAGCGGTGGATGCCGCACGTTGACGTTACGTACGCGCCGGAGCGTCTTGCCGCGAGGAGCCACTTCACCAAAGCCTAACACAAGGAAGCTCTGAGCGCGCGAAATAGGTGGCTGGTGCTCGCAAGTACTGTTGAGGCAGTTCCAGGGATGGAGAGCTGCATCTGCATCTACAGTACCAGAGTCCCCATTAAAAATGAGCAGCCGAGCTCCGCTCCTGGACTACCTGTCCTTGACTACTAGCGATGGCTACTGTACTGTATTTCCTTCCCGCCGACTAGTCCTGCCACTCTTTCTGTGGGGCGTCAACCGGCACCGTCACTGTACGGAGTCTGCACTTTGCTCACCGTATGTAGGGTCGCTTGTGCGCAGTAGAGTCGGAACAGAAACCATCGAAGGAGAAATGCCTCGAGCCCAGCGTGGAAACGGATTTCAGCGATCCTAATCTTTTCTGCCCACATCATCACCAAACCTCTAGGTTTGTTGATTGCACGATTTCAGGACGGTCAAGATCGTTCTCTGTTGCCAGGCCCAGTGTTTCATGGGCGATGGCGAAATGGCTTGCAGCTGGGACTACAGCCAGTCGGCCCTCGCATGACCATTCATATTGGGATTGGAATCTGGGCTTGGAGGAGGTGCTCATACGCCCCGGAGGTCGGAAAGCCTGCCAGTCATCCCGACGCGCGAACTGGAACCACGAAGAGTGATCGGCGCATTGCGAGAGGCCTTTTGAGGCTATCGCGAAGCAGGTCATAGTAAGGCAACCGCAATGCAGTATCCGACAGTGTCTGCACGAAGCGTACATGGGCGGGTAAGGCGGGTACAGCCGCTTGCGCTGGTTCCGTTGTTGGCGAACTTGAACTGCTCTGGCGTTCACTATCCCTTGCACCTTTCCATACGACGTTAATAAACCGCCCCTCCATACATTCATTTGAATCTCAAGGCTTGCTTCTCAGCGGCGCTCCACCCAGTTACAGTACCCATCCAAAACCGAGGGTGTCAAGGTCATAAGTGGGTCTTCAGCACGTGGATATTCTATGTCGTACTCATGATTGTCATAGTCAGGCGTTCTTGCACGCCGTTAAGCGCGTAGTCACTTTCGAAACTAGTAGGACGAGTCACTGCACCTTCATAGACCGGCCCTGTACAGATCCTCGGCGTCCGACCTTCAGCGGCTGCATCAGAACCTTACGAGTATTCTCTCAGAAAGAGAGTGCAGGCCTCTTGACTTGCATTTCAGCCAGCAAGAGTGCATGTGGGCATGTGCGAAGCTCTGAGCTTCCAACTGTGCTGTTGAGAAGCGCGCAGTCACAAGCTCTTTCCCGGCTTACAAACAACTCGACTTTTCCCACTTTCCTCCAGCATCTGGCATCGAGATGGCAGACGAAGAGCAGGACGTCAAGCGCGGAGGTTTGGAGTCACTGAGAGACATGCATTTGAAAGAGGAGTCTCAACACATGGATGTCGACATGGACAATATCCCACGGGCAGAGTCGGTGAAGGAGGAGCGCTCAACGTCTGCCAGCGGCACACCGGGGGCGGATGCCACACCGATGAGTACGAAGAGACAGTCGCGGTCGCCAATGAAAGAACATAGCCAAACGAGGTCACCGAGCGCGAAAGACGATCCTGAGACGGTGGGCGGCGAGGTCACGCTGAAATTGGAGCCTGGTAGACCGCCGAAGCTGGCTCGCACGACCTCCCAGAAGGTTGAGAGGCGCCCGCCGCCACTCTTTTTTGACCATGAAGACAAGACCGGAGAAGCGACTTCCTCATTTACGGTGATGTCTGAATGCACATATGCTAATAAGTATCTCGGTACCACTGAGCACGCATTAGAGTGCGATTGTGCTGAGGAGTGGGGTAAGTCGCCGCACCTCTGGCTTCCCCCCTACTTTACCGCAGAAAGCGAACAGCGATTGCTGACACAGTGACTAGATGCGACAACGCGTACCAATCATGCTTGCGACGAAGATTCCGACTGCATCAACCGTGCCACCAAGATGGAGTGTCTTGGCGACTGCGGATGCGGAGCAAAATGTCAGAACCAACGTTTCCTCCGCAAGAGATACGCCGACGTTTCCGTCATCAACACGGATAAGAAAGGATACGGTCTGCGTGCAAACAAGAACCTTAAGGCCAACGACTTCATCTTTGAGTACATCGGTGAAGTCATTGGCGAAAATGTCTTCCGACGCCGAATGCAACAGTACGACGAAGAAGGTATCAAGCATTTTTACTTCATGTCCCTTACAAAAGGTGAATTCGTCGATGCGACCAAGAAGGGCAACCTTGGACGGTTTTGCAACCATTCCTGCAATCCCAACAGCTACGTGGACAAGTGGGTTGTTGGCGATAAGCTGCGTATGGGCATCTTCGCCGAGCGCAATATACAAGCTGGCGAGGAGCTAACGTTCAATTACAACGTTGATCGCTATGGCGCTGAACCTCAACCTTGCTATTGCGGCGAGCCAAACTGCACGGGCTACATTGGTGGCAAGACGCAGACCGAGCGCGCTACTAAGCTATCCCACGCCATCATCGAGGCCCTCGGCATTGACGATGCTGATGCGTGGGACACGGCTGTCGCGAAGAAACCACGCAAGAAGAAGGTGGGCGAAGATGACGAGGAATATGTCAACAACGTTGAGCCTAAGGGGCTTGACGAAGATGGTGTGAACAAAGTCATGTCTTCGCTGATGCAGTGCAAGGAAAAGTGGATCGCCGTGAAACTACTCACGCGTATACAACGCGCAGATGATGAGAAGGTTCGCAACCGTGTTGTGCGCTTTCACGGGTATCGCATACTCAAGAATGCGCTGGCCACATTCCTTGACGATGTTAATGTCTGCTTGCAAGTTCTAGATGTTCTTGACAAGATGCCCCGCCTAACACGTAACAAGATCCAAGATTCCAAGATCGAGGAAACCGTTGCTCAGCTCAAAGACAATGAGGATGCTAGGGTTTCATCGCACGCCAACCGCCTGATGGAGGAGTGGAGCAAGCTTGAGGTAGGCTATCGGATACCACGCATGAAGCGTGATCCAAATGTCACAGTCAAATCTGAGCGCACCGAACGTCGAGAGACGGAAAGGAGGAGGTCCAGATCACGATCAAGGTCGAAATCTCCTCCTCGTGCGCCTGCAGGACCGCGCAGCAACGCGCCGACCCGGACTGCCCCGTTCTTTGGAGGCTCTAGACAACCACGATTTCGCCCTCCACCACCACCAAACGGTGCCCTGCCCCCGGGCTGGTTTGAAGCGACCGCAGCGAATGGTTCGACATACTACTACAATCATGCAGGCACGACTACATGGCAGAGACCGGCTATGCCTGCAAATGGTGCTCCACCTCCCCCACCACCAAAGGCTGTGTCCGACCAACAGATGCTGCAAGATCTTATAAAGAACATCGTGTCAAGCAAAAAGGAGGCTTCAAAATCGGCTTCGGAGACAGCGACTCCTATCGAAACACCGAAGAAGGAGCGCAAGGAAGAGAAGTGGCGGTCGATACCAGAGGAAAAGAGGAAGAAGATGTATGAAGGGACTATTCAGCCTCACATAATGCATGTCGTCGGCAAGTACAAGCATAAGCTCGCTAAAGACGATCTCAAAAGATGGGCGAAAGAGCTCGCCAAGAAGATTGTCGACTCCGACTTTAAGAAGGGCAAAGTGGAAGATCCCAGCAGGATCAGTGACAAGCAGGCAAAGGGTGTCAAAAAGCACGCACAGGAATTCTTCGAGAAAGCGCTCAGAAAGAAGAACGAGGCGGAGAAGCGCAAAGCAGAAAAGAAGGCTGCGAAGAAAGACGATGGTAGCCATACGCCCGCCGGCTCGCCACCTGCGGCAGCTGCAAGTCCAATGGATAAGGACGAGGATATTACTCTATCTGATGACGAACCCGAGGCAACGCCAGCAGACTCTACCGACAGCCAGTCGATTCTCAAACGGCGCATTGGTAGCATCGACGCAGACGATGATGCGAGTCTGAAGAGACAACGAACAGAGGGCGAGGGTGCACCGCCTCCGCCACCTCCACCGCCGCCGCCTCCTGCTGGTGACCCCGATGTCGACCAAGAGATGCTCACTCCGAACGAGGATGTGTCTGCTTCGTTCACTCACGACGCCATTGCGTCAGTCCACGACGCCACTATTGCCGACATGCACGCTCAGGGCGAGCCTTCTGTGGCAGCTGGAGCCCATGATCCACCTTCTGCTTCACCGCACCACAAGTCCGAATTTGACACTGCGATGCAGACTGCCACGCCTCCCACTACCGGCTCGCCAGAGAGGGAGGAAGCTGGAAAGGGAAACCCGACGGAGCGCCAGAATCTCACCGGCATGAACCCGGATCGCATGCGGCAGCTGGGTTTGTTGAATGGAGCGAGTGACTAGTCACTTCTACTTTGTTGATCGTTTGGCGTGGCGTTAAAAGGAGGATGGGAAAGGCACTTTTGGTAGGCGATCGACGGCCTGTGGGAGGCTGCCCATGTAATACTGTACTTTTAGACCTCTGGCGCAGTATGTTGCTCCTGAGCATACTGTACATGCACCACTTAACCAGAGCTGCGAATGATCACCCAGTGCCTGGAGATGGCTCGTGTGTCGCGTTTAGAAATGGAATAGATCTTGCCCACTGTCTCTCGCCATCGCTCTCGCGTCCCATGAACTCGACCCTTTTACTCTCCACCCCTCGCCTTTACTGCTGGTCCAACCACCTGCAGCTGCTATGACTGCACTGCTGTCCTGGTTAGGCACTCGGATCCAGACGTCCTTGCCTTCTAGTTTGATGATATCAATCGATATAGCAGTACCATGGACGCCAAGAAATTGCGAGAGTGATGCTGTCAGATGCAGGTGTGCTGTCACAGCGTCCAATTTGGCTTCCGAGCCTGGAGGCGTGAGGTGTTGCAGGTGAATGTATGACCATGTTGGCGAGCGCATAGTAAATTGGGACAAGATCCGATTTTTGGTCGTGCGCTTGCGCTTCTTCTTGTCAGGCGGCGAGGAGGCTTGGGTTGTTGGTAGTGTGACTGCTGTGCTTTCGGTTACATCTTGCATGCTCTCATCTTGCGCCATGATGCTCTTCTTTTGGATCAGACAGTGAAACACTAAGAGGCTTCAATCGGTCAGACTTCCCAGTCGTTTGGAACGAAAATGCCTTTCGGTGGACAATTTGGGCGCGCGTGCTAATCAAAATTTCAATCAAATTTGGCACCCCCAGAGTTTGACGCTCCTTCGTTTCCTAGGATAGCATACACAAAGTAGACGAGATCGGGAGGAAAAAGTGCAAAAGCACGATCGTTGACCGCTTCTCTGCCTCTCTTCACCGGGGTGGCTCCCGGTCTGGGCATGCGTAAAGTAGATATGTGTATTACAAAAAGCCGAAGAACTGATTGAGCTTTGATCAGCGACTCGTGCCTGTCGAGATCTCATGAGCCAATGACTCGCGGGAGCCATAGATGACTGACTGCCTGGCCTTGCCAACTTTCACTCATCAACCTTGAATACCTGCATCTCGTCCTCGTTAAAGTGCCAAAAGCAGAATGCACATCGCGATGCCCGGAGGAAGGTATGGTGACGCTCACTGTGCTCCACATGCTCAGGCATCTCAAGCTGACCGTTCGATGAAGATGTGGCCAGCACATGCATCGGGTGACGAGCAAACGACCTGATGAACTGCCAATTCCCCCACATCAATACCCATTTCAAACGACAGAGTTACAGAACTGGATTCTCGGGCCAGGTTCGAGTCATCTCACACAAGACATCCAGTCGGCTTATCAGCAGCAACAACATGGCGGGGAGGAAGACCCAGGATACGGAGGCTTTGGCGGCGGATATAGAGAAGCTTTCGCTAGGTACTACGGACAAGCGCAAGAAACATGGCCCAAGGTCTACGAAGGCGAAAGATGCTGGTCAAGCTGCAGCTGGCACTGGCAGCAACAACCAACAAACTGCTGGACAACGATACCTACCACCACACCAGCGCAAGAACTCTACGGCCAAAGCAAAGACACCTGGAAGTATGCTCATACAGTTCCTCAAACACAGTCGCAAGACTATTCTCGCGATGCTCTGCGACAACTCTGGCTAACACAGCATCTACTAGCTTTCTCACCTAAAGCGCCTGCATTCACTCCGGTGAACGGACCTGCATTCACGGCAGCTCAGAAAGCACCGTCAGTATCTACCCGGAGCATTCCAGAAACAGTGCCGGATTAACAAGAAACGCAGATACAATGAGCCGCACAAGTCTTCCCACCAGCCCTACAAGAGCTCTAAGACAGGAGCCTTCAACCCCATCCTCTTCAATCCTGCTTTCTTCACTTCCGATGAAGTCTCAAAGCCAAAAGCTGCGCCTATGACGCCGCGGAAGAATGAGGTAGATTCACCACAGCAAGGATTGGCTTCTCAGGAGAAACCAAGCACTCCGACGTCTTCCAAATCCCCCAAGAGGCCCCACCTCAAGCTGATTCCGAGACCGATCCCGACCTTCAACTATGTGAAAACAGCGAATGAGGAATCAAAGACGCTGGACAAGCCACGGCCACTTCTCATCATCTTAGACCTCAATGGCACGCTCCTCTTCCGAAAGTCAAGAGGAGCGAGTTTCGTAGGAAGGCCCAAGGTTCAGGAATTCCTCCAGTATTTACTGGCCAAGCACAAGGTGATGGTATGGTCGTCTGCTACACCCACCAATGTCGAGCTGATGTGCGAGAAGCTTTTCGCTCCTCACCAACAGGATAAGCTGGTCGGTATCTGGGGTAGGGACAAGCTGCATTTGACTCCTGCGCAGTACAATCAGAAGGTTCAGGTTTACAAACAACTCAGATGGGCGTGGAGGGATCACATCGTCGCTTCTCTGCTGCTCCTTCCACCGGCGAGTGGGACCAGGAGAATACGGTCTTGATCGACGATAGTGAGGAAAAGGCCGCCAGCGAGCCTTACAATCTTCTCAAGATCGACGAATACGAAGGTACGGCTGAACAGGATGAGCTGGATGTGCTAGGGCAGGTGGTAGAGTATCTCGAGAAGCTGAGTCGGCAGAGCAATGTCAGCGCGTACATGCGGGAGCATCCATTCCAGTTCGACAGGAGGCACCGGCCTTCAACTGGTTACCCACTTTGGTCGACACGCTGTGAGCCAAATAATAACATGAGGTAACCATGTTGAATGCTTTTTAGTGAGCAACTAGACGAGTGCGTCAATCCAAAACTCTAATCTATATCTATGCCTCAGCCTTTCGTAATACCTTACATACCACCTCTTGAGGCGCTGCCCCGTTGATTATGACTGAGATTCTTTGGTAGCATACATGGAGTAGAGGCAAAAATAGGGCGTAAGCGCACAAGCCCGCAGTCTGAGTAGCCTTGATATCATGTCGCGACTGGCAATGCACCTGAATATTAGGACGCAAATACGTTTTCCTGACATGTAAAGCTGTAATCGTAGATATCTATACACACAATGCTCATCTATCTCATAACTTTCATGCATTGCTTCAAGGGTCTCGCAATGCTACCATTAATCAAAATCTATCGCTATGTCTAAACTTCCTATTCCTGAAATAGGGCATCTACGTCCTTCGCCTCCAAGAGCTTGCAGGAGGTCCCTTCGCAAAGCTGCACCATCTGCTTTGATCCATCTACATCCTTAAGGAGGTCGTTGCGACTTCTAAGCCAGTCACTGTTGGCTCCACCGCCAACTCTGAGAACAGTATAGTTCGGCTTCACGTTCTCGTAGACCTTGCGAAGCGCAGCTTGAGCAGCGTCGCCATCGCCAACGATCATCAGTCCCTTCATGCCGAGGTGCGAGGAAACAACACTGCCCATCATGCCCGAGAAGAGGCCAGGATGTTGACCGATCTCGACTTCGAAAGCCTTGACAGTCCGCTTCGCCATCTTTTGGTACGTCTCGTCGTTGAAGAGCGAGCTCAGCCTGAAAAGGTTCTGGGCGCTGACGCCGTTCGTCGATGGCTCGGCATTGTCCATGGCATCCTTGGTCCGGACGAGGATATCCGGCTGATCGGCAGGGTAGAGAAGAACCCGAACTTGGCTTCATCCCAGAAAAGAGCGATTTGGGTCTTTTGCAGGCGCTCGGCAAACTCGAGCCATTGGCTGTCGAAAGTTGCTTCGTAAAGGTCGATCAAACCGGAGATGAGGAAGGCGTAGTCGTCTGCAAAGCCGTGCGTCTGCCCAGGACCTTCTCGGTAGACTCTGCGGAGTGTCGAATTGGTCTCATCAAACAAGTTGTTCTTCATGCAGGTCACGGCCCCGTGCGCTGCCTCCAGGTAGGCCTTGGACTGTTCGGGGGCGACGGTAGAGAGAGCCGCACTGCAGCGTGCTAGTCCTCCGATAGTCAGGCCGTTCCAGGCTGTGACAATCTTGTCATCGAGCGCCGGCCGCGGTCTGTTCTTGTCGCGGTAATCAAGCAGCTTTGACTTCCCGCTTTCTATTAACCTCTTGACGTCCTCTACACCCATGCCAAGTTCCTCTGCGAGCTCGGACACTTCGTATGAGACACACAAAGTATTCTTGCCAACCATCTCACCCTGATGATCGAACCTGCGCTCGACGTTGCCCTCTGGCAGAACGTTCCAATACTTCGAGCATACCTTTACTTCCTCCTCGCTCAGAATCTCTTTGAATTCGTCCATGGACCAGACGTAGAAAGCACCTTCCTTCTTATGATCGTCCTTTGCAGTAGGCTCAGAGTCGGCATCTTCTGAGGCGTGGAAGCCACCAAGATCTGATTGCATAGGCTTCTCTGTCAAATACTTCGCCACATCGTGAACCATATCCAACATGAGGTCCGACTTGGTCACAAGGTAGGCATCTACGAAGAGCGGCAAGAGTTGTGCGTTGTCGTAGAGCATCTTTTCAAAGTGTGGCAAACTCCAGTCCCTTGTCACCGAATATCTTGCGAAGCCGTGTCCTATCTGGTCCTTAATGCCGCCCTTGGCCATGCATTCCAGCGTCTTGATGGTCATGTGGCGCGAGTGTCCGATCTCATCGTCGCCCACGATGTCTCTCACAGTCTGATTGTGCGAACCGAAGCGCAACAGAGCCTTCAAGTGAACTGGCGTCGGGAACTTCGGTGCGCCGCCGAACCCGCCGTACTTCTCGTCAAATCTGCCCTTGTAATGCTGATACGCCTCATCCAGCAAATCCAGTTCAAGACCGTCTTCTCCTTCGCTGGTCCTGCCATCTGTTCTGCTGCCCAGTGTACCTTCTTGCGCGAACTCTTTAAGCTGAGTAGCGATCTGCTTGCCACTGCTTCGTATTCTATCCTCTTGGTCTCTCCACATCTGCGCGACCTTTATGAGGATCTGCTCGAACGAGCCGCCCATCTGAGCCCTCTCGCTCTTGGGCCCAGGCCAATATGTGCCACCAAAGACAGGTTCAAGCTCTGGAGTGACGAAGACATTCAACGGCCAGCCTCCGCCGCCGCTAGTGGCCTGCAGGAAGTCCATGTATTGCCTATCAATGTCCGGACGCTCTTCGCGATCAATCTTGATTGGTATAAAGTTCTCGTTGAGCAGCTGCGCTATGCGCGGGTCGTCGAAGCTCTCGTGGGCCATGACATGACACCAGTGGCATGCAGAGTACCCGATGCTCACGAACAGTAATCTGTTGGTCCTCTTCGCGAGCTGTAGCGTCTCTGACGACCATAGCTGCCATGCAGTCGGGTTGTCGATGTGCGATCGCACATACGGGCTCTTGCTTTCGCCACAGCAGTTGGATAGTGAGACGTGCCTGTCGTTCGCCATGGTTGTGAAGGGGTCTTGTTGGACTTCAGTCAGACCTGGTGTACTTCCAGGTGTCGCTACGGCGACTGTAGGCCTGGCCCCACTTGCGCCAGTTGCTGGTATATCAACTCTATTGGCGTCGCGCCAACTGTTGATCAGAGTGTGGCTCGAATTCGTAGACCTTGCGAGGCGTCGCATGAGTGGGTATGTTCGACGCATTAACAGTGGCGTGCTGAGAGGAAGTCTTCGCACCAGCAAAAAGTCTTATACTTTTCCCATTGTCACTGCGATCATCATGCTAACGAAGTTTCGCCGGTTGTGCTGGCTTTCGCAATTCAGTCGTCATATGTCAAAGCCCCAAGGTGGCGCTGGGTTCAGCACCACCAACGGCTGATGATGATATCCCCCCGGCCTCCACTACCTCCTCCACTCTCGCTGGCCTTATCGTCTCAGTAACCTTAGGCATCAACATTCTGTTCCCTTGCCACCCACCTTCCGGGAGGTCCATCGGCACAGTACCTCCGGAAAGTACTTTGTACGATGCTTCACTTCACCAATCCCCAGGATCAATATGGATATCGCCGCAGGGACGGCACGGTTAAGCAGATCGTCATCTCGAAATCCCTGCACCGGCTTTCCGGTATCAGAGCCCGAAACTCTAGCCCTGCAGATATGAAAAGACATAAGAAAGTAAATGAGAGTGAAATGAGGATGACGCGTAAAAGCGCGAAGATCCAGAAAAGCAATTCGTTTGATCGTACGCATGCCATTTTGGATGCACAGGGCATATCCTCATTGAAGAAGCGAATTTGTTGCCACAAGCTGTCTCCACCTAATGCCGAAAATATGCACACAGAAGTAGAAGTAAAAAGTCCCCACGCAAAAGTCCAGCCATCTGTTCATAAATCTGTCGAGCAGATCTACAGTGCAAATTGACAAGTCTACCAAGTGCACAAAGCACATGCAGCTGCAATGCATAGATCAGACCCGACAAGCTGAAGCAACGGCAGGCTGAACCGTTTGAAGGAACCACCGAAATCCAGTTTGAAACCCATCGCAAAACTCCGCGTAATGCGCGTTTTGATTGTCCATATCACCATCGATCGGCCTGCGGTCATGGAGGATGTTAAACCAGAAGCGAAGCAGAAAGCCTGCGCGCTGCTGTTAATGCCGCATGGGCTTGCGGTTCTACTGAACGTCCTTTGCGTAGATGGTCTTCTGGCCCAACGGCTCTTTGACATTGGCCGCGTATTCGTTTGCGTAGTTGCCTAATAAAATCGTTAGCGAATATCTCATAGCGAGCAAAGAAATGATTGACTAACCTGCGTTCTTGTAGTTGCAGACGGTGAAGTACGGCGGAACGTTGCTACCCACGTTGGCCAGCGTATCGCATGTCTGGGTGTAGCAGCCGACATGAGTGGTGTCCTTCCAGACAAGCTGTGTGAAGTGGCCCCATCCTTCGAAGTTGGTCATGTCAGGCTGCTCCTTGCCGTATTGGTCGGCAAATAAGTTGATCTCGCCATTGTAAAACATATCGGTGATGACAGACCCGATGTTCTTAGCCTCGACACCGGCGGCGATGTTCTGGCCGTACCCACCACCGTCCTCATCCGTGTTGTGCGCATAAGTGCAGCTCTCTGCGATCTTTTGAGCAGTTGCTGCGAGACCATCGTCCCATTCAAGATCACCAGTGTCGGTGTGGTTTTGGCGGTGCAAGTTGTGGTGATGGATTACTTCATACGAATATCCAGTGCCTGATGGCTCAGCACTTGAAGCAGCCGCAGAGCTGGATGGCACGTAGGTCGAGGAAGGAGCCTCGGTGGAAGGAGCAGCGTATGTTGAGGGAGCCTCGGTCGACGTAGCCTCGGTCGACGAAGCGTCAACCCAGCTAGAGGTCCAAGTCGTTGCCCAGCTGGTGGCGGATGTGTATGCCGCCGGGGCAGGAGCACTGGTCTCCGAGGTTGGGTCGGCCGAGCTGGCTTCAGAGGAGGACTCGTCGGAACCGAAGCCGCCAGTCCAGTGCCATGGCTTCCAGTGGTGACCGTAGTGCTGCGCAGCGGTAGTTGTCGTAGCGGCAGTGGTCTCCGGGTCGACTGCAACAGTAGTAGTTGGCGCGGCGCCCTGGGTGACGGTGACGACTTGCGTGTAGTAAACCACGTCGTAGTCGGTGACGACGGCGCGCTTCTCAAGGGGCACGGCGGCAGCGCCGGCGGCGAATGCAGCTGCGATGACTGACGAGCGCATTGTTGATGATGCGGATAGAGGCGTAGAGACGGTGATGCTTTGCTTCTGTTTGTTAGGATCACAGATCCTTTGTTGCTGACTGGATAAAGACTACAATGAAAATTAGCATGCAACTCGTGACTCGTCACTTATTGCTTGCGGGCAAGGGACAATAAGAAAAGCAGGCATTGGTGGGCGAGAGGCCTTTTGAGGTGTATTTATGTGCCAAGCGATGGTGCATCGTGGTTGGCAACCAGTATAGGGAATAGGCAATTGGAGGCTGACCTATAGCCGACTTAATAGATGGCGGACTTACTCGCAGGTGGTCCTCACAGAGGATGGTGGCAGTGAACGTGCGACTGGCGGCGCGTGTGGATACCGGTGAAAAAGAGTGTGGTGCAGCTAGCTGCAAAAATGAGTGACTTGGGCAAGAGTTGGTGTAAGACCTGACTGCTCCGGTGCAAGGTGGTGAGTAGGCGCAGGAGAGGAGAGGGTAGAAGTAGGTAGGAAGTGGTTATGTACGGCTTCGGGGAGCGTTGGCGTCGCTGTTTCAGAAGTAGCAGGCCCCTGGCCGCTAGCGCCTCCTTGATCGTTCCGTTTTCGCGTGTGGAGAGGAAGGTGCGATGGCAATGAGATCGTTGGCTCGGCCGCAGGCAGTGGACTCCCGTCTGCGAGCATCCGCAGTGAACAGTTGCATCAGTGGCTACCTAGCTACCTCTTCACGGCAAGAGTGAAGTCGAGAGCGGCTGTCTTGCTTTTGTGCCTCAGACAGTCCACGAGCCTTCCACCCCCTTGCTGCAGCCAGCCATCATGCCCGCTGGAACGCAACTCCTCAGCAACCTCAAAGAATGTGTGCTGGGCTGTACGTGGCTTCGACCACGATTTACATGATGCAATCAGTCTCGAACACATGCAATCTGCCTTCGGTCTCGCCCTTGTCGACAAATTGTACATCCACATGGGCCACATCCCAAGTGACGCCCAGAGAGCCGATCACGCTAGTATGGGCATCCAGGTACACCGGCGCCGTGATTCGTGGACCTTGGTGCGCGATGCAACGAGGCCGGCTAGCCGCCGATCATAGCGTCCGTCGCTGGGCTGAAAGGCTGTCCTCCCGAAACTCTGGGCTCCCCGGGACGGCAGCAAACTCCAGCTTCATTTCGGACTGCATGGTGCTCCGAGCGAACCAGGACCCGTCGATGCTGACGACGTGGAGGCAACGAAGTACGTACTTTCTGCGTTGAGGAGTACAGTACATCGCTACCGCAAACTCTTTGAAGAAAGTACGACCGCCGACAGCATCGCCAAAGACTAGGAGGTACGTCCATCGCCCAAGGCTCCATTGTTCTCTTAACGCGATTACTGCGGTGAAGGTCTCGAACAACTGCAACTAGGGTAGCCCTGAACAGCATGTCATCCTGGAACATGTTTTAAGTTACATTTTCGAAGGGTCAACTTCAATTATAGCAGGTTCATCCTTGGTAGTACTCCATCGACGCTTTGTGTATCCTTTTCAACCATTGTGCTGCCAAATCATGTCAAAGCAGAATCATGTGCGATGTTGCTTTTGCTATTTGGTCGCGTATGTGTGCTCAAGACGGGCGTATATGTATCATGTGTCATCTGCCATGGAGTACCGTAGGTAGGTAACATGTAGGCTTCCCAAAACACGGAGCAGTGGATTTGACTTTGATGGCGTCTCCTCAAAGCGGTTTCTCTACGCCGGCAACAGGAGATTACCTCCGGTGATCCGGGCCCTTAGACGCTAATGGAAGGGCTCAACTGACACCCAAACTGCTGAAAACGAAATGCCTTGCCTCCACAGCAGGAGGTGCTGAAACTTAGCTAACCCCGCTGCTCTTCGCGCCTGCGTTCCCGCACGCGGAGCCGGGGAGTGAGTACCGAGAAGATCCAGGCCACCTCCACCAAAATGATGAACGATGCTGTGCTACTTTGTATGCGCCTCTCGCGTGCCAACACACCAAGCGCCACGATGAAGCAGTTGCCTTTGTTGGTAAAGAAGCCAGTCTCATCGCGAAACGCGCTCTGCTCTGGAAGCTCCAGCCAAGATCTGCATTTCCAAGATCAACAAAGAACAGATCGGAGTGGCCGCGACTTGACACCTGCCATCGACTCGTGCCTCCCTCTCACAGGTGCATCACGCCGCTTTTGGCTCTATTAGAACGTCGTTTCTGAATGACCAACATTCCCTGGGGACACTCTCTTTTGCGGACGTTTGAGACAGTGCGATATAGTCTTTTGATTAACTTGAATCAGTCATTATTCCAAGCCTCCATGTGATCTCTGAAACGATGAAGATCTTTTAGGGTCCTCGGAAGTGGAGACAGCTGGCAACGGAAACGGACAGGGCCAACAAGACCAATTGTAAAAGTCGCCACAAAATGATCTTTTTGCTAGGATAGTGTAGTTGAGTCATTCCAGTCGACTATCGCTTCTGAAGTTCGAGCTATGTAAAGAATATGAGCTATGTCACGCCTTTTGCTTCGAAGATATTGACCATCAACATTTGAAGCCTTGCTCGTTGCTTTCATGATTGTGTCCTGCCCTTTATGCCTCCCCCAAAATGCCTTGAAGCCATGGGCAAACCCCCGCCGTATCCTTTTGTCCCGTCAAGAACCCGTGGAGATAATCCTATCGCCTCACTCCCACCCAGTTGCGCGGACACCGTTGTCGAAGCTTTTGTTGGAGTATTGGAACCCATTGAACGTGCCATTGTTGGAAAAGCCGTTGAAGCTGGCATTAAGTCCTCCATTCATGCCCGCAAACCCGTCACGTTTGGTAGCTTGCACTGGCCGACCAGTGCCTCCGTTCCCGTCTCTAGACGGAGGGAAGACTACGAAGGGAGAGTCGAAGTTGTAGTGACCCGAAACGCCAAGGCCTTCTCCTTGGGGAGCAGCGCCGTAGATCTTACTGCCCTTTTCCTCCCCAGTGCTCGGGCGCGTGAAGGAGCGGTTGTCGAAGCCGGACATTGGGTTTGGTTCAGGCGACACGCCCCAGAAAATCGCATCGCTCAAGGCGTCCGGGCTGTTGTATTCACGCTCATGTATCCGCCACCGGCAATCTTCACTGCGAAACCATCTTCCAGATTCTTCGCTTCGAAGACGTGCGTCTGCACAAGCTGCATGGTGACGTCGAGGAGCTTCTTGAGTGCGCTGATTGGCGTGCTCGATCCGTTGGAGTAGACCAGCTCAGCCTTCTTCTTGCTCCGATGGATGTCCGTACAAAACGCTCGCTTTGATACGGGGCGAGACGCCACAGATGATGAGGTAGAACTCTGACTTGGCTTTGGTATGGTCCGTATGGCTTCCGGGTCAATGAACGGCAGCAGCACCGTGGCGTTCTCTTCGCTCGCCGATTAGCTCGCAGGGGTTTCACGCGCAAAAGAAATCAAAGCTAGACTTACCAAGGATCTGATCACGCAGGAAACTCATGTGTTCGTCGTTGGACTTTGTGGAGCGGATCTGCGGATCGTCGACGGCTCTGGTCATCTCCGAGCGGGCGACTTTCATACAGTCCTTCATGATTGAGACCAGCTGTTCCTTGAGGGGCGACAGGTCGAAAGCGAAGGTAGTCATTGTAGCGACACGGTGCGAAGCACGGGTGATGGCGAGTAGACCGTTGTGCGATCGATGTTGATGTTAAACGCTCCTTCCCTCCTGTCTCACTTACCTCGAGATGCTTGCGGTGCGGATGCGAAAAAGGTAGCCGACTGTAGCCGCGGCGATGGATGTGTTGTGGGTCAAGGTCAAAAGGAGGGTGAGGGAGCAAAAAGGTGAATGAACGAAGCGAAGAAGCTTTGGAGGGGCAGATGAAGTGGCGGGGGAGAGATCGAAGTTCACATTGCCATAAACCTCACATTTACATATCATGTGTTCGAGATCTCGCTTTGGTGCCTGAGCATCGGAGGACCATTGAACGATTCCAAGGCGGCGGCGTGTTGACGTGCGGAAATCCTAACGCTCCCATGGTTGGTGGCAATCTGATAGATGTAATAGGTCACGCGAGGCCCAGCCCAATCATCGAGAACACACTGTACTCTCTTGTCAGTAACCCAAAAAAGGTGTACCGTCGGGGAGTGCCTCAAAATAAGGTATCTTTGCGAAATGGTGACCTCCAACGGGATGTTTAATAAAGGCCATGGTGACACGAAGTACCAACACGATTTTCACACCAGACTGCAAACCTCAGCCTCAGCATTCTTCTTCAAGGCCTGTGTTTTGAGCTGTGTAGAAGGTTCATGTGGAAAGACCGGTCACCGTGGAAGGTCTAAACGTTCTGAGACAGGACGACAGGCCAATGAAGACCGTCTTTGCTTCCTTTCCCTCTACCGTGTAGCACGACCTCGCCATATCTTTAAGTTCTACAATTGCCTTTCTTCGCCCGGCGGTATGTGGTTTTGGTCCTTGCAAGGGATCCTGAGCGTATGTGCAGCGCCTGTGGGGTAAAGGAGAGGATGGCGACCGGCGTTACAACAGATTGGTAGAGTCATGCAGATCAAAAGCTGGGCAGATCCTGTGGGCGGAAGAGTTTACACACGCTTAGAAAATGTTGATGAATGCACGTTGAGATCGCATGGCGCCTGGGAAACGTTGCGGAGCACATGGCTCGACATGTTGGCGCCCTAGAACTGTGAAGACGGAACGGCAGTGATTCCGCCATTTGATGGCAGTCCCAGTAATGGCCAATGGGAAGCGCGCCCTATCAACGCAAGCAAATTCACAATCACGTGCACCCACTAGCCGCCTTGCTATTTCAAGGACTGTGTTCTATCTGTGCCACCTCAAGCATCTGCCCTGTATCTGAGACTGCGGTGCGCTACATCCGCACCTCCCATTTGCTGGAGCATTGTAGTCTCCATCCTGCGTTCTGTGCCGCATAGTCAATGCAGAGTTACTCGGCCGTTCGCAATGCGGCCAAAAAAGACATTTGCAGAGACAGATGGTAGGTATCACAATGCATATTTTGCAAAGGTAAGACATTTAGCAGTCACACACGCCGGAAGCATTTTCTCGCCCATAGCCTGTACTGTTTTCAGCTTCCCAGGAGACATGGCCCCCTTCCCAATCCTAGGGTTTTGGCTTTTGGCTACTGCCTCCTTTGTCACCTCTACAGGAATTGGGTACACGACGAAGCCATGGACATATGCGCCTGAGGTATCGACAGTGCCTATACCACTTCCTACCGGTAACGGAACCTCATATGCCTCAGCTTGCAACGCTGCTAAGCAAAGTTGGTCTTCTCATGGGGGACTCGATCTAAATCATCCATTTGAATACATCTCGACACGCGCATGGCCTTTTTACAACACGACGACGCTCAGAACGACAATCACAGATCCTGTAAACGCGAGTACGTATACGCTTTGCGATGGGTATCCTCGAGTGAATGGCACGACCAGAACAAGCCGGACACTCAGCTCCTGGATTGCCGGCACAACTACTTCCACAGCACACGGCATCACTTATACATATTCCCCGGAACCCTCTTGCACCATCCAGAGGCGAGACTGTGCAGTGCTATATAGCTCGTGGAGCTCTTCACACTCAATATATACAAGCTACTACAGCAGCCTTCTCGCCTCAACGACACCTTCGCCTTTCCCCCAGAAAGTCCGAAACCCTGGGCCAAGTCCGGCCTGTCAGCCAATTAATCTTACAAGTACTACGGCCGCCATGACTGGCGAAGCCATTGCTGGTGCACCCCTTCAGCAAAGCGCGGTCAAAGGACTGCCGCAATGCTTACAAAATTTCGCTTCGGTCAGGCTACTGTACTGGCCGGTATCTGTCGACTCTGGAGATTTGTGCAACTCTGGTCGCTCTACAATGACATTAGGCCCCACTATATCCGGAAAACCAAACACATATAAATTTGGAACACCACGCTTACAAGCCCTACTGTTTACATCCAATTTGACGGAACTTGGGTTTATGAAAGCAGTGGATATACGACCTCAAATCAAAGCCGCCTCCTGATGGCCCACAGCTCCACCGATATATCCAGCATCTGTGGAAAGATCAGTGGTATTGGCTCGCCCCAGAGCTTCAATTATGGTGATTTCAACTGGCCGGTTCCAGCGAGTGCATATCGCTGTCAGCCGAAATGCTTTGAAGCTCCACCCAATGGGGTCTCCTTTGTCGACAACGCTACGTATTGGGCGCACTCAGACCGCACTTTCGTGACGCTATGGACGTATTTTTCTAGTACGCCCTGGGCTTCAGAAAACCAGTGCTCCACCATATATGACGATTATAAGCCGATACTTTCAATACCCCCTGAATTCTCGGCAATGACACCTGCTGTGGACGTCGGCGATGGCATTACTTGCTCTTTTGAGTTTAACAGCGACGCTATATTCTATGACCCTCCATCGGCACTGGCTCCAGCTGCGTCTCTAGCTCTGCCGTCAAAACCCATGACAAACGCCGCCCAATCAACATCCATCTCACCAATCACTCCAACTCAAGGGCCTGAGCCTAGCAGTGTTCCGACCCCTTCCATACCAAAGCCAACCCAAAGTACTACGACACAGGGGCTAAAATTGGGCACGGATACAATTATTGATCACTCTAGCAGCCGGCTATTCCAATCTTCTGTGGGTTTCGGAACCTTCGCAACACCAGTCAGAGTTGTCCTTGAAACAAGACCCGCCACTACTGATCAGAAATCATATGAGGAGCCCTCTGGTTTGGCATCGTTTCCAGCTTTGGATCCACCAACTAGCATTGCGTTAACTGGAAATGATGATTCGCCTACAGCTTCACCTGACCTTTTCCCAACCAATACTGCAATGCCTTCGGATCCCGAATCCTACACCACAGCAGAATCTCACGTAGCGGAAACGTACGATGTATCTTCTGGCAATGCCCATGACGACCAGAGTCATTGGTCTAGGTCAGCCATGATGACTTCTTCCGCTAACGTAGCTGCAATCATTGCCACGATACTCGGGGCCGTGCGAGCAACAGCTAGCAGCACCAGCACTGATCCACAGGGGCCAGAATCCAGTTGAAGCTTCCCATGCAGTATCGATGGGACAACCGGCAGTAACCGATATATCTTCCTCGAATGACCCAGATAGTCTGATTGTCGGGACCATAGAGGCTGTTGATGGCCATAGAAGTATTGACTCAAAGTCAATGGATCCTTCAAATTCAGCTCAGCACTTCTCGGACACCACACCGCTGGTCACCCAGGGGACATCTGCAATCGCTTTCGAAGCCCCATGGTCATCGTCATCGAGCTCCAACATCGCAAAAGAGACTGCCGAGCCTAATGAATCAGACAGTATTGTTACTCTTGCTCCATCCGAATCTTTGCTCGAAGTTGATAGATCTGACGGAATACCCTCTATAACACACACGACTTCTCGCGCAGTGATATCCTGGGATGGAGAGCTTCGTACCGCCAATCCGGCGCACGAGTTCAATTTAGAACCAGGCATTACCCTCCTACCTGGCAAGCCGATGACCGTTTCCGGGAGCACGGTCTCGTTCGACCAGTCTGCTTCTGTCCTTGTCATCAATGGCGTCACTCAGTCGGTCCAATCGCCACGCACAGGTGCATCAGACAGGGAACGGAGAGCATTCCATGAAGAACACGGCGACGGCGACGACAACGACATCACTTGTCTCCAGTCAAGATCAAAGAGTACCTGACGCTTCTACTAGCGACTTCGCAAGCCAGACGACTTCGACACGGACTCCAGCTTCCAGCGAGTCGTCCGCCGGGCGATCACTACCCTATGTTCATGCTGTGATCATTCCGCTTTTGTTTGCGATACTTGCGCTATTTTGAAAGCATCTCGCGTACGCCTGATTAAATAGACAGCTCCCAACAAGGAGCGCTTCCTAAAAGGCTGAGCTGAGCGACAAAAGGAGAGCTTCAAAAACAATGTGTTTGACGAGGATGTCGAAGAAGCCGGCGATGGACATGGCGAAACCCTTGAGACAAGGAATTACAAAGTATCCATTGAATGAAAACCAGGAATCGATGATAGGTAAGTAGATGTCAAGAAATATGTAGTCTACATACAAACGCCACGTAAATGCCAATTGCCACGCAAACTTGCGCCGACCGCTATGCTACGCTTTCAAGACATGGAAGACGACATGATCAGCTTGAGACGCCCACGCCTTCCTTACTCCCGTGGGAACTCGTCATCCAGCTGCAAGCTCGCCTTGACATTCATACTCATCAGCTCCTGGATCAGCAACTTGGCCGCATACGGCATCGTCATCTTAACCACGCCGCGACTGCTTTGGCATGACTGACACCAGTTGTTGTAGCCCATCATGCCGCACGTCTCGCACACGTCGACCTCGTGGGCGTCGGAGCTCAGCATCAGCCGCTCCAGCAGCAGTTGGCTGGCGCCGTAGGCGATCAGACAGTCTCGTTCCATCTCTCCGAGACGGAGACCGCCCTGGCGCGAACGACCTTCGGTCGGCTGGCGGGTCAGGATGGCGCGTGGACCGGTGGATCGGGCGTGCATCTTGTCCGCGACCATGTGCTTTAGCTTCTGGTAGTAGATGGGTCCAAAGAAGACGTAGGCCGGCAAGCTTTCGCCTGTGATGCCTGACGTGACGAAGTCCTTGCCTGTGTAACTGAAGCCGTTTCGGACGAGGGCGTTGCCCATATCCTCAACCTTGCTGCCTCCGAACGGTGTGCCGTACTCTTGCTTGCCTTCGAGCACGCCGGCCTTGCCAGAGACAAGCTCAAGCATTTTCCCGACCGTCATACGGGATGGGAAACCATGCGGGTTCATGATAATGTCCGGAGTGACACCTTTGTCAGAGAACGGCATATCTGCTTGCTCGGCTAGCAGACCGCAGACACCTTTTTGACCGTGGCGAGATGAGAATTTGTCTCCAATTTCTGGGCGTCGCGTCTGCCTGGTTTGGATCTTCATGATGGTGTTGTTACCCTCGTTCGTCGTAATGCATACCTTGTCTGCGTACGCGGGATCGGGTAGCTTGTATGACATGTGTTGCGGAGCCCATTTTTGTCCCGCACTGTTGACGGCAGTGGTCTGGTTCATTGGGGTTTCCTTGAGCATGTACATGTCGCCAGCCTCAATCTCAGAACCCACTTCGACAATGCCGTCTTTGCCAATTTTGCGGTGTCTCGGGTTTTCCATATCCCGGTCAGACATTCGGTCTGAGTAGCCGTTAGGATAGCCTTTCAGCGGAACACTGATCTTCTTGAATACTTGACAGCGACCGAAGCCACGATCGCAAGATGCCTTGTTGAGGACTAGTGCATCTTCAATATCGTATCCAGAATATGACATGACGGCCACAGTGGCATTCTGCCCAGCGGGCAGTTTATCGTACTTGATCAGCTCAATCGTCCGTGTAGAAACCATTGGCTTCTGAGGGTACACCATGAGATAGAGCAAGGTGTCGATGCGGGTAAACTGATTGTATGCAATAGCTCCGATGGCTTGCTTACCCATGGCACATTGGTAAGTGTTACGAGGCGACTGGTTGTGATGAGGATACGGAATAAGGCCAGCAACCGCTCCTAGAATGGTAAAAGGCTCGATTTCCAGATGTGTCGTGTGCTGCGTGATGGCATCCTCGTAGACTGCAATGTTTGAATCGTTTTCCTCGTTCACGTCCAGATACTCAACGATACCGCGAGAAAGAGCGTCATCGAAATCCATTGTGCCCTTGCGCAAGGACTCCAAGAAGCGAGTAGTCACTTTCGACTTGCCCTTCTCAACAACAATCAGAGGTCGGCAAATTCTTCCCCTCGTCAGTTGCGATGTGCACTCCGTTGTGATGGTGGTTGATGTAAATGCTGACGAATTCTGAAATACGGCCCATTCGCCTGAACTTTCTGAAGGCCACCAAGAATTGCTTTGGTTGTCTAGTGAGCGCTACTGGCGTACCGTTAATGAAGATAATGTAGGCGCCGGCACCGTACACTTCCGTGCCAGATGAAGTTGTCACGTCTTCTGCACCCAGAATGAAGACCATGCGCCTAACAGGCTCTTCTTCGTCGGATGTGGTGATGTGCGTCATCAACGCCAGGTTCTTGACCAGACCACAGGCCTCACCTTCAGGCGTGTCTGATGTACATAACATGCCAAATTGGGAAGGTTGCAAGGCACGAGGGCCGGAGACCTTTCGAGTCTTTTCGAACTGCGATGTAATTCTTGTCATCATGCCAAGAGCACTGATATAACTCAGTCTGCTCAAGACGTGTGTAACACCGGCTCGGTCCATGCGGAAACGCTTCAAGGTCCAGTTTCCTGTAGAAATCGCTCTCTCCATGCCGCCTGTGATGCGACTCTCAAATTGCCCAATCAAGTTGATAGGGTCGAATTCTGCAGTTGGGTTTGGCTTTTTGAGTATCTTGTCCATGCTGGTTTTGATCATTCTGACGAACTCCTTGAAAAGATCTTCAAACAGAAGTGCAAGCATCTGACCAGCCAGCTCCAGTCGCTTGTTACCGACATAATCACGGTCATCGACCAATTTCGGATCATGCATACACATGAGTACTCGCCGAGTCATGAAAGCAATGTAAAGAGCCTTGGGTCTGAAGTTCATGTCTTTGACTTCAACGTGCGGTATGATGGTGGCGGCAAGCTTGTCCAAGGCCTGCTGCTTCGGAGTCTTGGTGGCTTTTCCAAAGGTTGGAAACCGGTCAGGCTTCAGCTTAGAAGCCACGTAATCAAGCGCTTGCTCCTGAGTGAACACGCCCTCTAAAGCAGCCTGCTCAAGATTGGGGGCAAATTCATCCTGGTACGCGGCATCGTTGCCAGCGGCCAACAGGAGGATTTCGTGATCGGATTGCACACCCATGGCCCTCAGTGCAATGGCGATCGGCACATCCTCGTTCAAGGAGTTGTGCTTGAGGTAAATCAAGCCCTTCTTGGTAAGCACGTATGACTTGGTCTTGACATTTGCCGTGTGACTGGTGACGGAAGCCTGAATGATTCCCTTGGCCGATTCAACAATGACACGGTTCTTGCTCAGCTGCTCCTGCACAAGGATGACCTTCTCCTGACCACGGACAATAAAATATCCACCAGGATCAACAGCGCACTCGTTCAGCAGGCCCATTTCAGACTCTGATCGCCCGTGGAGGACACATTTCGCACTCCGGAGCATCATCGGCATTCGTCCGATGAGAATGTCCTTTTTGCTGACCTTGCCAGCTTGCTTCGAGTAGATGATGTCGACGTAAATTGGTGCGGCATAAGACATGTCTCGTAGTCGGCACTCATTTGGAGTCACGTTGGAGTCAACATAGCCAATGCCACGCTCTTCCTGGCGATTTGGCTTGCCAACTCTGATGTCAGTGAATGTAATGAATTTTCTCTGATCGCTGTCAGCAGTGATGGTGCGATTGGCCTTGACGATCTCTTTTAACGCCACATCAGTGAAATAGTCGTAAGAGTCGATATGCTGCTTCACGAGACCTTTCACTCGCAGGAACGCCGGCAAGAGATTCCACTTGTCCCTCGCGGTGTTGATCGGATCCGTGAGATGCTTCTGGTAGTAGAAGGGCCGCATCATGTCGTCCATTTCGTCACGCATAATGGGCGGTCGCCGCTTGAGAGGTTTCTCGTCATTCGGCTGCGCGGTCATGGGGGCGGATGGCGCTGGACCATTGGACTTGGCGCCATCCTTTGCATCCTGCTGAGTTTTCGATGTGTTGCTGCGCCGTGCTGGCGCCTTGCTGGGTGGCTTTGGGCCTGCCTGTAGAAATGTCAGTCGCTGACCTACAACATCCTCAGAGAAGGTGGCGTGCCTTTGGTGCAGACTTTTCGGACACCTCAACGGGCGCCTCTGAGGCCTTTGCGCGAGGCGGCATCTTGTTCTCTCACAACTATGCCTGCCTCTTGGGTGTGCTTTGCTAGCTCATGTCATGCACGTGCACCTGTGACTGCGAGTGTTGGTCTCGGTCCGTGTGAAATCTTCAAGCTGACGAGAGGCCGATGGCCGTGCCGCGCTGGTGTGTCGTGCAGCGGAATAAGGTTCTGGACCCTGCAGCGAACTACCTCGTCGGTAAAGCTTAAAGACTCCCGAATGGAAACGGGACTTTGCAACAGCGGTTCTGACTATACGAGCACGGCAGTTGCAGCCAGGACGTTGTATCGCACCTGCACTTCTGCGATAGTTTTAGTTGTACATGGAACACAAAGTCACCAGTCTTGGCAGACATCTAGACGTAGCGCTTAAAGATCTGCAGCGGCCGCGCTTAGAACGACCAATGAGGGCAGCAGTTTTGGCGAATAGTTGACAGGCCCCAACATCACGAGCGACAACGAACGTGCTTGCGTGAAGAAGCAGGCAACTGCAGGGAAGGCTGCGGGAGGTGCGTTGTTTGGAACCGCACTGGCGTCAGGCGCAAAATGCGGTCTGCAAGCGTTTGGAAAATGAGATCGTCTGGACCCGCCAGGCATGCGGCACATCGTCAGGCTGCATGTGGTGGCAGGGCAAGTCTTCGGCAGAATTGTTACTCATAGGCGCATGTCAGAGGAGCGAGACGGAACTCGGCGGGGAGAGCGCTGGCACGCACGCAGAGCTGGGTGAGAATAACAATCATGATGAGGAGACTATCACATCCGGCACGAGTCAAGCGGTTGCGGGCTTTTGCCGTTGTACCTGATGACTTGCGGCTCATGATGGTCGATGGGGTCTGGTAGAGGTGAAACCGGCGGAAGGGTCCCGCTCAGGCGACCTGGTGCAGCCGGGCGTGTGCGTGCGCCCTTGAGATATAGAGGGCTTATAGGCAATACTATAGTCGCTATCGTCGTGTGTTTGACCCGAAGCTAGAAGGACGTGAACTGCTGTAGCGCTTGCATGCTGCATTCGCTGCTGCCCAGTGTGGGTGCAAGACGCAAGCGTCGGTTTCAGCGGTCCAGACTAGAAGCTCGCTAGGTTGGAGGACCCTCAACATACTCCCGACCTCCCTCCGCCAGCGATCGACGCCAGAAAGACCCCACGTCTCCTCTCAGCAGGCCTCATATAAACTATTGGGCGTGGCCTTTCCTTTTGCATGCACCTCACTGTCTTTATAGCGACCCCGTCATTCTTTCGGCTGTACAGTACATAAGCGGCGCACAAGCCATCTCGTAAGGGACGGCTCTTTGGAGCTACACCCACACCCATCTTGGGAAATCAGAGACCGACTGGTACAGTAGCCTATCCTCTCCCTCGCGCTGTATACGCTACTTCGTCTTACTGACCTACTGGCTCTCCGGCAGGCTTCCGAAAATGGCCTTTCTCTACCGTGGTCCTACCTCTCCTCGCGAGGAACAGTCGTTGCCTTCCTCTTACACCAATCCCCTGTCCCCACAGCGCAATCCGAACAGGCTCAGTGGCGGCATGATCCCAAGCAACAACACGAGCAATGATATAAGGAGCGGACTCACGAGGAGGTTCACAACCAATGCTTTGCCCACAACGCTTTCGCCAATTGGACAGCAGAGGAAGCAAGCGGCTCGAGATTACACTGTAAGTCCGGAAGTATTTCTTTCCTTGGAGGGCGCAGACGCCGAGCAGTAGCGCCAGCAAGAGCATGGGCGTTTTCATATTTGTAGAAGCCCTGAAGCTCGCGAAGACTCCCAGAGAAGGCCATATACGTCCTGTCCAGGCAGAAACAAGCAGGCGTGGTCGTCGACTTGCCAGGCATTTTGCGAACAATGGCTGGCCATTTACTAAGAATTGCCCTTGCGGCATCATAACGAGGGTGGCTGTGAAAGAAAGGCAATGGGCAAGATGGTTCGAACGGATGCCGTGCTGCAAGAGGAAATTTCTTGTTCCGTGTGGAAATGCTGTTGGTGAGCACAAGCTGACTAGTGTCGAATAGTCTTCTGGCTACGCGAGGAAGAACCCGGTATGGTAAAATGAGCCGTGATGTTTTGGCGTGAGCTTACAACATGCAGTCTGAGAGCACAGCGCGTGCCTACGAGGCGCTGCTAAACAAGCAGCGTGAAATCCAAGCCCAACTAGCCAACTTCGACTCCGAAACGAAGCGGTCCGTGGAAGAAGGGTGGCGTCACGGCGAAGCCATCTCTCAAATGATTGCTTCTAGCGAGCCAGCCAGCCCTCCCGAATATGCGAATGCATTCCCAAACGCATTCTCGCGCCCGAGCCGCTACTCTGCCCAGAGTTTGACCTCGCCCCAAGGCCTTACCAATCGTCCTGGCCGCTCGAGCACCCAATTGACCTCTCCGTCTTCTGCTTTTGTACGGCCTTACACATCAGGCAACGCCCACATTCCCTCTCAGTCTGTGCCTGGCTCCCGACGTCATTCCGACGACGAAGAGGAAGACGATGCGTTTCATTACGGATTTGACAGTGCGATCCATCGGGCAGCTGCGAAGTAAGTCAAACTCTCACTTCGTGAAACCTCACTTTTGCCACCGAAGAGGCTTGGCGCCGTTTCATGTCCGATGCACGTGCAGACCACAAAAGTGACGATTCTCACTTCGACAATGCGAGTCGACCAGCCACCTCGGTGACTTATTGAAGCGCTTCAAGACACGCAACATCGTCCCTTTATCCGACTTTACAAGCTGACGCATCCGCTTCTTCCAGTCCAAACCGCAATTCTATGCCAGTGACCGGGTACGATCGCAAGCGCAATGCGGCCGACTTCTCACTTGGACCTGTGAACACGACGAGCTTTCTCTTCGACGACGACGAGGACCCCGCCCCGCTTCAGTCGAAATCGACAACGACTTCACCTCCAAACAGAAAGCAATTCTTGCAGATGCAACAAACTGCAGACGGGTTTCCAAAACTGATCAGTCGTGACGAAGACGCATCTTCTGCTGCACTCGACCTTGCACTTGCGCGAGGTGTAGAGCCTCAGCCGCAGGTTACCGATCGAGCTACGGCTAGCCGTCACCGCATCTCCTTACCACCCACTGCTTTGAGCAACAACGTCAACATTGCTCCGCTCAACAGCATATTGGCAAACGCTGACAGCAAGTCGGCTGCGAACAACCGTCGTTCAATGGAGGTCAAGTTCTCGTCGGAGGCCAAACGTCCATCACTCATGACTTCACCGCCTCAGGGCATGGCTGCAAACGGTACTCCGAAGCCCATGTCCTCTTACTCTACAAACGACATCCCGACTCTCAAGAACATGAATGGTGAGGCCAACGGCCAGAACTCAATCACTTCTCCCACCCAAGCAAGCCACGCCGGCGATACCACTTCAGAGCAGGCGTCGAACATTCTCAGCCGCAACAACTCCATCTCAACCAACGACGTTCGCCCAAGCCAGGAGTTCGCTTCTCCAACGCGCTCTCAGCCTCACGAGAACAACGACGCATTCAACCGTCTATCCGGCCTTCACGCGAACGCTGCTCCCTTCGGTCCTATGCCCAACGGCCAGGAAAACCAAATGCCCCACTTCGGCAACCCGATGTCTCCATACGCTCAGCAACCTTTCTACGGTGGGTACAGCATGCCAATGCTCAACGGTGGCTTTGGCAACCTCAACTTGAACGGCGGGTATGCTCCTCAAGGACCATGGCCCAGCCAGATGAACATGTTCGGACAGCAGGGTGGATACGGTGGTTACCAGCAATTTGGACAAGGTGGTCCCACTGTCGCTGGCGCTGGACGCTTCCCTGACAACAGCCAGCGCATGAATGCCGAAGCACGTCGTCAGGCTCAGGAGGCGGCTCTGCAGAAATATGCTCAGACTGACATCCGTGACCTCGTGGGCAAGATTTACATGCTGTGCAAAGATCAGCATGGATGCCGTTTCTTGCAACGCAAGCTCGATGAGCGCGATGAGCCCACTATCCAGACTATCTTCAACGAGGTCAAAGACCACATCATTGAGCTGATGACTGATCCGTTCGGTAACTACCTGTGTCAGAAGCTGCTGGAGAGCACCAATGACGAGCAGCGTACCGCCCTCATTCGGAACGCTATGCCCGCTATGACCAAGATTGCCCTCAATCAGCATGGTACCCGTGCCTTGCAGAAGATGATTGAGTTCATCTCTACCCCAGAGCAGACCGACATGATCATCGATGCCCTGCGCTACGATGTCGTTCAACTTATCCAGGATCTGAACGGCAACCATGTCATCCAGAAATGCCTGAACCACCTCAGCTCGGAGGACGCCCAGTTCATCTTCGATGCCGTCGGCGCTAACTGCGTGACGGTCGGTACCCATCGTCATGGCTGCTGCGTCTTGCAACGTTGCATTGACCACGCGTCCGGCCTGCAGAAGGGCAAGCTCGTCGATCAAGTCATTCACCATGCCTTCTCGCTGGTTCAAGACCCATTCGGCAATTACGTGGTGCAGTACATTCTCGATCTTGGAGAGCCTGCGTTCACTGAACCGCTGTGCAAGAGCTTCCAGAACAATGTCGTCTTCCTTTCGAAGCAGAAGTTCAGCTCAAATGTCGTCGAGAAGTGCATTCGCTGCGCCGGCGCTGAAACGAAGCGCATGCTCATTGCGGAGATTGTGGCACCGACTGAGCTGGAGAAACTTCTTCGCGACTCCTTTGCCAACTACGTCGTCCAGACCGCGATGGACTTCGCTGATGAGGACACGAAGCCGGTCTTGATGGGCAACATTCGTCCAATGGTTCCTGCTATTCGGTCCACTCCCTACGGCCGTCGCATCCAGACGAAGCTTGCCGAATATGACCAACGTGTAGCTTCGGCTGCACCTTCTGGGGCAACGACGCCAGCAGAAGGCCAGATGGCTTCGCCAAACGGTATCAATACCTCTGGAATCAACAATGTCCAGCTTTCTTCGCCGAACGGCGGTGACAGTTTCGCCTATTCGTCAACGCAGAGTCCTCCATCGGGTCGTAGAAACCGCTCTGGCTGGGTTGGTCCTTCTCCACAATGGGGTGGCAACTCCGGCTTCGGCAATGGTGGTTTCGGCAATGGTGCTCTCGCCAATGGCAATTTTGCACCAAACGGCAATGGAGCATTCTCCCCCAACCACGCTAACGGCACCATGTCGCCAACTAATGGCTTCACAAACCATGCCCACGCGAATGGCGAGATCGCATCCCCGACTCCGCAGCGTCACGGCCGTGGAAACAGCATCTTCGCTGCCGATGCAGGCGGCTTCGGCAGCCCGACCTTTGGTCAGCAGCCTCCAACATTCGGTCGCTTTAAGCACCTTGTCTGATCAATGACTGCGCTGCAATCCGGCAGTTGCAGACTGTACAATATACTGCATCATTGGTGCGTGTCGTAGGCGCTGACATACGTATGCGCCCCGCGGCACCACCTTTCAACAGCATTCAGCCTCATGCGACATGAGCTACGACCTACTACGGCCCAATTTGCCACGATAGATGATTGGTGCAAACATGGAAAATCAGCCAAAAAAAAAAAAAAAGACACACACGGGAACGAGAACTCTTTCAATTCATTTGGCTGATATCTTGTGACAACGAAGCCCTGGAAAACCCTTACGAACCAAAAAGATATGACTGGATCTTCAACTTGCATATCCGTCGGCGCATCCGGACGGGCAAGGGACAGTGCCTTGCCCGTACTTTTTTGGCGGTCCTGTACCATTACCACCGGCATGAGACAAGAGACAAAACCTCCTTTCCCGGCGTACGACTTTCTGATTACAGCATTGTCACCATTAGCTGTATTCCTCTCTCCCTTTCTCCTTTGTCAATCGGAGTTTCTTGACGATTGTGGGGCTTTCAATATCGATACGAAGAAATATCACACAACAACCTTCAGCATGAGAAAAACGTTTTTCCCTTCCTTTCTTTTTTTCAACCTCCGACGATGATACGACTTTGTACATCTAAGTTGTCCTCCCCTTTCTCTCTTCACGGCATCTTGGGGCAAATTACGGTCGAGGGAGAGTGTTACTTGCATGCATGCATGGATCATGGGGCAAGAGAAAGAGCGGGTAACAGAAGGAAAGGGGGAAGGGGATTTGCTCGGTGGCCTTTTCACTGGATATGCGGGTGCAGGATAGCAAGTAGGCAATCCAGGCAGTCCAGGCAGGACAATGATGATCAGGAGGAAACCGAACGGGCGCGGGCATCGAGAGCTCGAATCTCAAAAGGAAAAGACGGTTTGGTGGCTCTTGGGACATGCATGCCTGGTTTTTTCTTTTTCTTTTTCACAGGCATAAAGACCATGACGATGATGATGTATCTTAGGCCCCCTTTTATGCCAGTTGCCTCCCATGTTGTCACTTTCTCTCCATGCTTCCTTTGCCTTGCTTTGATCCCTTTTGTCCAATACCGTCAAAAAATTTCATCTTCCCTTTTCCTTTTCTCTTCCCTCTATCCTCTTAACAAACCGCCTCTTCCAGTGTGGAGATCAATTTTTTTTTTTTTTGACAAAACAGAAAGCCATCCTTGTGACCGTAGATCCTCATCTCGAGAAGTAGATAAACATCCGGAGTCCCTTTCTCCTTCTCATCAGCCGGGAATGGGAAGCGTGCTCGGTCGTGCGTGGAACAGGCCCAGAATTATGCGTCCCAGTTCAACCGTATAATAACCGGCAGACCTAAGAAAAAAAAAAAAAAACCCCAAACGTGAAAATATGCCCGTCCTGGAGAGAGCAAAGGCACATCGAGTAGGTCAAGGGGTTCGAGCTTTGCGGTGGACGTCTCTTTTGGGAGAGAAGGAAAGGCAAAAAAAAAAAAAAAAAAAAAAAAAGTGAAGGAAAACAACAGCGCTTTTTTCTCTCTCCTTCTAGTTGGATCTATGATACAAATAACCTCCACTTTTTCTTCTTTTCGCTGTTCTCTGTCTTCCTTCTCTCACTCACTCTCCGTCTCCCTTCCCGTTCTTTCTTCACCGGCTCGCCTGCCTCACTGCCACCCTCACGACCTTTCCCTTCTCTTCTCCTGAACCTTCCATCCATGCATGCCTCATTCAAAGCATCATCCATCCGAGAACCCCTTCATATCCATATCCGTGGTATCTAAAGAAAAATAACAAAAAAAAATCCGAAAACCCTGGTTTCTAACATCCTCATCTCTCTTTCCCCGCCTCTTCCTCCAATCCTTACAAGAAGAAGAAGCAAGGAACGTTCCTCATCCAAATCCTCCATGCCCACTCACCCAGCCATAACAGCCTGCAAAGCCGCGCGCTCCTGCTCGCCCAACTTCTCCCCGACAAACCGCGCAATCCGCCCACTGTGCTTCGCATCGGCCTCATTAAGCGTGATCCCGACCCAACGCTTCACATCCTGGACTTCAGGCCAGGGATCCTGCGCAGGGCGCTTACAGGTATTGAGCTGGGTGAAAGCGGCGCCGAAGCCGAGCTCGTCGACGTCGCGGTCCTCGATCGTGTCGTCCGCCGCGGGCGGTAAGGGCGGGTTGATGAGCAGTTGCAGCAGGGCCTGGCACGTGATGGTCCAGCCGCGTTTGCTGTACCGGTCCACGAAGGCCTGGCTGTCGGCCAGCGTGCGCGTGAGGGAGATGACGGCGGTTTTGCGGTCGAAGGGCCGCGAGAGCTTTTGGTGTCCGGCAGGATGATCTGCGTGTAGATGGGCGTGAAGACGTTTTCTTGCACGCGGTCCGCGGTCGCGATGAAGAAGTCGGCGCCGAGGCCTTTGTTCACGAGGGCCGAGACGAGGTGGTAGAAGCGGATGAAGCGGAGGGTGAAGTTTTCGGTTTTGCTGTTGGAGAGGCGGGTGAACATGAGCTGGAGCATCGGGGTCCAGTAGTTCTCAAGCGCCGTGACGGGGAAGTTGTGCACGACGGTTTCGATGAGGTCCATGGCGTAGGTCTCGTAGGCTTTGGAGCTGACTAGCTTCTGGAAGATGACGAGGATGGCTTCGGTTTGGTTGGCGGCGGCGATCTGTTCGGCTGCCTTTGGGATGATAGCGCAAAGGAAGCGGTTGAGCGCTGGCACGTTACCTTTGCTGTCCCAGTATGAAGGCGTCAGCGCCGGTTGGACCAGCTGCTGCATCTGGGTCGAGACAGTGGGCGATGGGTTAGATGCGAGCATGGCAGCGAATAGCTGGAAGACATATGGCTTGAACTCGTCTACGTCGCCCTGAAGGATAGCAACGAAGACTTCAAAGAAGCTCGACTCGATGGCGTCTGCTTGGGTTGGTCCCGCAAACCGAATGGCTGCACCAACGGACTCGAAGTGGTAATAGCAGAAGCCGGGGTTTGAAGGGTTGTGCCGAATCACCTTGGTGATATTTGACCAAGTTAGTGAGCACCAACTGCAAGATTGGCACTACACCATCCCTGATGACGATGAGCACTCGCATGACGCACTTCATCAAGAACTCATTTTCTTGCACCTTCTCTGGCTTAGCATCTGCGGTGATGAGCTTGAACAAGTGCTGCAGCAAGTCCTTTGACAATGGTGTGATGGTGTCGCGAGGAATGACAGGCTGTCGCTGGTCGTCCGTGAGGTAGAGAGCTCGGTCAACTGCGATAGCCGCGTATGTGTAGACCACGTAGTTGGAGGAGTTGAGGTGCTGGACAAGCAAGGGGAAGGCGGCTTGCCATTGCTGTGCGTTCAGAATGCTGCGGAAGAGATAGAGATACTTAATAGCGTCAACCTTCAGCAGGGATTCTGCGTTGGCATCGGTCAAGTCTTCGGCAATGTGCTTGGTGAAGAAGTCGATCACATCAATGTTGGGATTGACGCTGAGGACACCCTTGGCCTGAGTTGCCAAACCCTTCGCTGCGATGGAAGTGTAAAGATGGACAGCAGTGTCCTTGGACTTCCAGTTGCCCTTCTTGTCCTTTGCGTATTCGCCTAGGAAGTGATCGATGTATCTCATCACCACGTCCGTTACCAGCTTTTCGAATTGCTCCATGAGCTTCCGCAGGAAGTTGGTTGCCGCTCGCCGCCTCGTATCCTCATCTGAGCCCTCTAGGTCCCGTCGAATAAATTCGATTGGCTCATCTTCGAATGTCTCGATATCTGACTCCCGCAATGACAGGTTTGGTATGACCACCTTTTCCGTTACCTGACCCAGCACGTCTGCGTTGTTGAACTGCTCTGCGTACTGGCGTATGCTCACCACGGTGGTGAGGAATTCCATCGCTCTGCTGACAACCACATCATACTTGGCTTCTGGCCCCAGGCCTGTAAGTAGGGTCCAGGATGTGCCAATGAACTGTTCCATGTGGGGTCTGAACTCCTCCTCGTACTTCTTCGTGTACAGCACCAAGACACGGAAGACACCTGCTCTTACATGTTCAAGTGGACCCGCCTCGTCTTCGTCATTCGTGCGCAGAGCGGCGTTGTCGTAGGTGAGATACTTATGCAGGAGGCCAGCGATGGCTGAGAGGTTCTCTTCGAACTGCGGTGGCATGTCGTGGGTCGAGAGGTCGTACATGAGCCTCAGGATGAGATCGAGAGTGGAGTAGTGTGCCTTGAGCACCTCTGGGTTCGACTGGCTCTGCTCAATGACCTGGTCTGTGTTCTGCCACAGCTGCAAAAGGGGGTCGCAAACTTCTCCAGGACATGGTTGATCTCTGTGTAGAGCTCATCGGACCGGTATAGCGGCTCCCACCTCTTGAAAATGGAGTGTGCCACCTGTAACACGCCATTGTTCACCGCAGCGTTGTCTGGGGTGAATCGTGACACCAGGTCGTCTACCAGCGTGTCCCATCGTTGCCAGAAGTCGCTGTCAGCGATGACGCTGATAGCGTCTCCGAGCTGCGCCTGGATGGATGGTGGCACCTTCACCATCAGACCAATGAGCTCGCTCTTAATAGTTGCCACCTCATCCTGAGGCAGCTTGTGGTTACCATCCTCGTCGGTCCAATTGCGCTTGATGAAGTTCTTGAAAAAGAGGGCGCTCGCTAATCGGGTCTGCAGCGGGAAACTGTCTGCTGCTGTGATCTGAAGAAGGGCAAGCGAGAAGCCTGGCTTGGCCTCTTCCTGCTTCAAGGACTGCTCGGCTGGGAGGAAAGGTTAGCTTTCATTTTGGAGATCAGCCTCGAACATGGTCGAGAGGGCAAGCTCGAGGATTGAGGCAGAAACCGGCGTACCTTGGCGGTTCTGAGCGGGATCAAGTGATGCTTGTAGCAGCCCCGCGACGTTCTGAAGGTCTACAGCCATCTTGCAGGGTTGAGTATGAAGATCAAGGTAGTGGTGGTGGAGGAATTGCTCGAGCAAAGCCAGCAACCAGACCAGACCTTTCGTTTCTATGTGCCAGTAAATACAGAGCACGGATGCTAATTAACGGCGCGCCGCAAAACCCTCCCGGCGCGTCTGACGTAGCGGCAAACAAGCCCATTCTCCCGACTCCCGACTCCCAACTCCCGATCGTCTCGGCTCGAAGCGAGCCTGTCCCGCTATCACTATCACCGCTATCCCCGTGGCGGTAGGCGCAGCGCGACCACTCGCGTCCGTGTGTGTACCGATGGCATCGTAGACCTCGCCACAGTCGCTTCCTACGATTTGCCTCCTCGCCCATTCAGCATCTCATATTCGAACCAGGTGTCTGGCCCTATTCACTTTGGTGGTGTTTGCTGCATCCCTTCCCCCGAGTCAACCATGCAATAGACGGACGGCAAGAACATAAAGTACCCAATATATCAGACAGGCGAAGTGGAACAGACGTTGGGCGACAACATGGCTTCCAGCTTCGCGCGTATGCGCGACCAGACGATGAGTTCGCAGGAGGAGGAAGAGGCCGTCACAGTCAACACAAGAGCATTGATAGACAAGGTGCTGGCACGATATTCCGGCGAATGGACAACCCTGCGAGAGCTGATCCAGAATGCTGCCGATGCGCAGGCTAGAAAGGTCTCCATCCGCTTCGAGACTCTGCCTTCTGCCAGCGTGCCTCTACCCCAGTCCCAGGATCCATCAGATCATCTCCGACATGTCTTGCTGCACCATACCCTCAAGACGCTCTTGGTAACGAACGACGGCGAGGTCTTTGGCGAGAATGACTGGCAAAGGTTGAAGAGGATAGCAGAAGGGAATCCCGATGAAACCAAGATTGGCGCATTCGGTGTGGGCTTCTACAGTGTCTTCGCCGACTGCGAAACGCCCTTTGTGAGCTCGGGCAACCAGACGATGGCATTCTACTGGAAGAAAGACAGTCTATTTACAAGGAGAGGAAAATTGCCGGACGATCAAGCGACTGCTGGTACTACCTTCCTGCTTGATTATCGAAGTCAAACTACGCCTGTACCGCCCTTGCTTAGTCTATGCCAGTTCCTAGCCACAAGCTTGACTTTTGTAGGACTGGAGTGTATTGAACTACATTTGGAAGATTGGAACATCCTGACCTTGAACAAGAAGATGGCGCCTGGTGCGAATGTCAGCATACCGAAAGATGTCAATCCGAAGACGAGAGACGGCTTGATGAAGATTGTCGATGTCGAGTATCAGAACGCGCAGATTGACGCACGGTGGATGAACGTGGTCGGCTGGAACCGTACCATGCCCACTACTTCGAGTGTCGCAACGCCGCAGCCGCAAAATGAGTCTTCAGGGGGTTCATTACGCAGCTGGTTCAGCCGCTTTACCGCTGGAGCTGGCAATGCGGTCAACTCAGCGTCGAGGAAAGCGCAGCGTGACGAGGAAGTGCTGCAGCAGTCGCTGATGGAGGATCTCACCGGCTACAGCCAAGCGACCGTATTTCTGAGATTAAGTACTGTCAGTGTTCAGACGTACGTAGGCAGACAGCTTTCAGCAGAACTGGAACGAGCAACGAAGAAACCACCACCAAAGCACACGCGGATAGCCATCTTGACTTCATCCTACGACGAATCGGCTGCTGCTGTAAGCACAGGTGCGGCAGCAAAACAATCAGGCGAGATCTTCTCCTCAGTATTACCAACAAAAAGCGGCAAGATCTTCATCGGATTCCCTACCGCGCAAACGACCGGGTTGCTGGCACATATATCCGCTCCCTCAGTCATCCCTACCGTCGAACGGGAGTCCATCGATCTCAACGCCCGCTACGTGAGAGACTGGAATGTTGAGATGCTGCGAGTAGCCGGGATTGCCTGTCGCATAGCTTACACGGGCGAGATGGCAGAGTTACGAAGTAAGCTCGACCGAACCATGAGCGTAAACGGCAATAAGAAAGTCTCGAAAGAGGACGTAGGCGCCGTCATGCCTTCGGCCATTCATGCGTATAAACAGTACAACTTCGACGAGTCTACGCCTTCATCCAAGGTTGGAGGCTATATCGAAGAGGCCTTCTGGATGTGCAACCAAAAGGCCAGCATTGACGTCCTCAGCACTAGGGGTGTGCTTCCTAGCCACCAAGTGCGCGTGGCGACGGAAGATCTGAGTTTTGTCGATGGCATCCCAGTTGTGCCTGATGAGCTGATGCTGAAAGCCAATGACTTCCTTACCAAGTTGAGGGACTATGGCTTGCTATCCGACATCACCACCAGCGACATCAAAAAGGAGCTAGAGGCTCAGGCCCTGACTGAGAAGCAGGTCATGGAACTTGTCAAGTGGGCTTGCCAAAAGGTCGCCAATGGCGATATGGATTCAAAGGTCGTCCTAACTCTCTTTGATGGGACGGTGGCCGGTATCAGCGAGGAGCATGTCGGTACATCATCTAGTCCCGTTCTGCAGCTGGGCAATATTACCAGCTTTATCAATTCAGCAAAGATCCCGGCCGAAATGCCTGCACCTCCGCAGACGATACCCTTCAGGTTCACGAAAGGTCTCAATCCGAGACAGCTCGAGGCGATCGGCTGGGAAGAGCTTCAGATCGTTCCGTGGCTACGGTGGCTAATTGAGAGCGACGGGCAGGGTTTCGGTCCAGGCCAGAGCTTAACAGCAGCCCCGGCCGTAGCGTCTCAGGTGCTGCCAGTCATCTCAAAGGCCTGGGAAGGACTGTCAAACTCTTCGAAACAGACTGTGACAGAGCTATTGATGCCGAGAACGGTGATACCGACGAAACTGGGAATGCGCAAGCCACCGCAGGCGTATTTTGGCAGTGTAAAGCTCTTCGAAGACTTGCCTACCATCACCGGCTTGCAAGGAGTCAAGGAGAAATTCCTCGCTACTCTCGGCGTTCGCAAGACCATCGAGCTGAACGTAGTGTTTGACCGGCTGATGGCTAAGGGTGCCAGCCAGAATGCTGAGGAAGGCAAGTGGAGCCACGTCGACTTGATCAAGTACTTGGTCAGTGTCAAAGATGACATACCCCAAGAAGACCTCAAGCGGCTGCGTGACACTCCCATTTGTACCGCAGAAACTCAATCTGGCGACCAGATACAGAAGGGCAAATTATACCGACCTTCGGAGTTGTTCGAGCCCAGCGAGCCTCTCCGCCGTCTTGGTCTACCGTTGCTTCAATGGCCAGGACCATATAGGCCCAGCAGTCCGGAAGGCCGCTTCTTGAAAGCTCTAGGTCTGCAACCATACCCTTCGATCCCGGATCTGGTCAACATCCTCAGTAAAGCCCCCACGAATAGCGATCTCCAACAGAGCGCTATCACGTACTGGATCATGAACTTCCATCATAATGGATATTCACGGTATCCCATGCGGGACATCCAGCAGGCATTCCTACCCGTGTTGCCTTTCGCAGGCGAAGGCAACAACATGGTCGCGAAGCCGTCGCAGTGCTATGCCAACCCGGACGTGGGTGCTCTGAGATTCCGAGTCGTCAGACCTGATATTGCGCCTCACCATCTCTTGTTCGGGATCGCTATGGATCCCGCGATTGACGTTGCGTCAGAACGACTCATCAAGAACCCGCCGGCGAACATCCAGTCAGCTCGACAACTATACACTTACTTCGCCAACCGGCTCAACGAGATCGGACCCTTCTGGCCATCTTGCAGAGCGCCTCGGCGAGGCCCCAATCGTGCCAATTGCAGACAAGAGCGAAAAGCGCCCCAATGGCGTCCGATACATCGCCCCCCGCTCGTGCTACCTCGGCGACGGTTCCACGTACGGGGACATCTTCGACTTTGTCGACTTCGGCCACGAAGCGAACACCTTCCTCCTCCGCGTCGGCTCCAAGCACGAGCCTAGCGCGGCGGAGCTCGCAGGGATGGTGATCCGGCAGCCGGCGCGCTTGCTGCAGACGCTCGGCCATGAGAAGTACCTGCAGCTCCTGAGGAAGATCGCGGAGAGTACGGAGATGCTGAAACGGGATAAGCTGCTGTGGAGGGAGATGAAGGCTGCGCCTTGTCTGCTGGGTGTGAAGGAGGTCGCCAAGGTTTTGCCGGGCGACGAGGAGAAGCGGGATCCGGAGGAGGAGGAGATGTTTATTAAGGAGTATTCGCTTGCTACTGCAAGTTCGATGGTGATCGTCGATGATTTTGGGACTTATCGGCTTTTCCAGTCGAGTCTGCTTACTGCGCCGCAGGAGGAGACGCTGGAACAATTGTATTCTGGGTTGGAGACGCCGTGGCTGAGCAAGCTTGTTGAGGACGATCAGCGTATGGGAGCTTTGCAGAGGGACCAGACTTCTGCGCAGCGATTGCAGAAGCTTATCGTCGAGCGGTGTCGTCTCTTCTTGCATGATCACACCGCCGATGTCATTCGACACGATGCCAAGTGGCTGGAGCAGAACCTGACGGTTAAGACGACGGAATTCCTTCAGATCACCAGGAGGCTCAAGGGCTATCGGATGCAGTTCACTGAGAAGCGCACAGCTGCGTTGCATCGAGAGAGTAAGAGGGATGCTGTGCTGTATGTCACCGCGAGGTACGATCTTTACGAAGTCAGCCGTGCTATCATGAGCTTGCTGCTTCGCCGGCCAAGACAGCAGGACTACCTTGCACTGGAGACTATTCTGGAAAGCGATCTTAGGCGATTGAAGACGAAGGGGTACAATGTTGATCGTATCCTACGGGCTCGCGCTGCTGAGTCTCGTATTGCTGAGACAGAACGTCAAAAGCGAGAAGAGGAACAACGACGGCTCATGGAAGCCGAAGCTGCGAATAGACCGCCTCAGGATCAAAGAGCTGCATCTATCATGAGCGGGACTGCTAATGGTGCACCAAACGATGTGAAGAGTCCAATGGCCGATCAACCTCCTCCAGAGACACCGGACAGATCCCTATCAATGCCAGGGGCCTTCTCAGAATCTCCTGAACAGCAGCGACCAGACCCATCAAGCCAGCGGCAAGAAATCCGTCTTCAGCAACCTCAGCAAAGCCCTCGGCCTAGGCAATAACACCTCTAGTCCAGCAGGCCAACAAATGCAAAATCTCCTCGGCAACAACCAATCCGGCACACCGGACCTCCCACCACCCTACGAACCCCACGACCCGAACGGAGGCAAAGCCCTCCAACCGGGCACCGAACGCGTCTCCTCCCCCCGCGACCTACAAAAGCACCTCGAATCCGCCATCCAGTCCTCACGCCCTTACAACTCCCCCTCCGTCTTCTCCCGACCCCAAACCAACACCATCAACGAAGACCAACCGCGCTCCTACTGCGACACCAAACCAGGGCACGACCTAACCTTCCTGCACGAGCTCCCCCACACCGGCGGAATCAAACTCTTCCTCGCCAAAACCTCCACCTACCACTCCCATCCCCCAGGACTTCCTCGCCCAACACTCCACAGCACTCACCCACTTCGCGAATCTCCTCACCTCCCTCTCAACCTCCATCTTCTCCCCGCACCTCTCCCCGCAAACCCTGAATATCTTCTACGACGATTCGGGGTCGAGTATAGCGTTCAACACGAACGGGTCGCTGTTCTGTAATCTGCGGTTTTACAACTCCACCACCACCACCATTCTCAAACCTCGACCTCGACCTCTTCAGCAGCAGAGGCGAAAGTGGAAGCAGGCGCTTACTGGTGGATCACGCTCTGTCATGAACTGGCGCACAATCTGGTCGGCGAGCATAGCGCGCAGCATAGTTACTACACGGAGAGTTTTGTCGCGCATTACTTCCGGCGCATGGTGTGGTGGGCGGGACGGGAGATGGTGGCTGATCATCGGGGGTTGGAGGGGGCGCAGTAGGTAGGGTGTACAGAGGTAGGCTGTCGTGGGGGAAAGAGCACACGGGAGGGGACGATTGAGGATGGAGGGGATTGGCGAATCAGAGAGATGGGAGAGGTTCGGCGAGGTTTTGTGGGGGTTGTGATGGGAGAAGGGGAATACGTGTAAGCGAGCAGGCATGAAAGGGGAAGAAGGGGGAAAAGGAGGGGTGTGAGATGTAATATTTTCAAACCCATTCCTCCGCCTCCTCCCTAGAAGAAGGGAAAGCCGATCAAGGTACGATTAAATATAGACAATCTCCATCCCAGCATGTATGGAACTCCTTTTCGCTTGGGAGTGACACTGCAGGCAAAAGGAAGGGGGGAGGAAAGAGGTGGGAAGTCCTCGCTTTCTTCTCCACCCCTAACCACTCCTCTTGCCCCTACCCCACCTTATCACCAGAAACCTCGCCTTCTCAATGTTATTTCTCTCTCTCTCCCCACTCCTCCCATTCATCTCTCATCAGAAATCCTCTAATAGCCAAGCTGAATCTGCGACTTCCAATTCGGATCGAGCGTCTCTTCTAGCGCGAGGACCTGTTGAAAAAAAAAAAGAAATTAGCATCCTTCTGTTTCTTCTTCTTCTTCTTTTTCTTCTTCTTCTTCTTCCTCTCTTCTGTCTTTCCCTTCTTTTTTTTCCCTTTTCTCTTTATTTTCTTTCCCCTTCCTGATAAGATCAAAGAACTGTTCAAAGGGGGTCAAAAGGGGAAAAAAAAAAACTCACCATAGCAGTCCTAGTCGGCACATAAACCTGCAAGAAATTCCTGCGACCATTCCACTCGAAATCCGTCGTGAAAAACCGACTCTTCTCCCCATCATCCACGCGTCCCAATCCGCCAAAGCGGGGGGAATCCGTATTCAGAACAATCCGATACGTCCCCGCTGTTTCGACCCCGACGCGGTAATCGGTAAAAGAACTGGAAGGATGGAAGTTGAAGATCCAGAGGAGACCGGCACGCTCGAAGACGATGACTTTGTCCCCCTCGTGCTTGAGCGAGATGTAGGCCTGCGGGGAGTGCAGCCAGCCGTACTTCTCCTCGGCGTGCTGCATGGCGGCGTCGAAGTCGTTGAGGAAGTGGTAGCGCAAGGAGGTGGTCGTCGACGAGGTTGAATTGGCGGCGGGCGTAGTGGAAGGAGTTGTTGTTGCCCTCGCGCGGGAAGTCGAGCCATTCGGGATGTCCGAATTCGTTGCCTTCGAAGTTCAGGTAGGCTTCGCCGCCTAGGCCGTGCGTGATCAGCCGGATCATCTTGTGTAGCGCCATGCCGCGTTCGATGACGGGAGTGAATTCGGAAAGGGTCGACATGTGCGTGTACATCTGGGCGTCGCAGAGCCAGAAGAGGAGGGTTTTGTCGCCGACCAGGGCTTGGTCGTGGGATTCGGCGTAGGCGATTGTCTTTTCGCCGTGGCGACGGTTGGTCAGGGTGAAGCAGAGGTTGCCCATGTCCCAGTCAATGTCTTGCTTCTCTTTCAGCCATTTGATGTAGAGGTCCGGTACGGCCATGGCGAGTCGGTAGTCGAATCCTATTCCGCCTAGACTCAGCTTGATGCAGAGGGCAGGCATACCGCTGACATCTTCAGCGATGGTGATGCAGGATGGAAAGAGGGTGTGCAGCATCTCGTTGGCAAGCATGAGGTAGACCACACCATCTTCGTCGACGTTAGGACCAAAGTACTCGTGATAGCCGCCTGAGAAGCCAGTGCCGATGCCATGGTGGTTGTAAAGCATGCTGGTGACACCGTCAAAGCGGAAGCCGTCGAACTGATATTCCTCCATCCAGAAGCGGAGGTTGGACAAGGAAACGGAGGACCTCGTGGTGGCCGTAGTTGAAGAGACGGCTGTCCCACAGTTCATGTCGACCCTTGGCGCCGGCGTGGAAGTAGAGTCCGTCGGAGTTGTCGAACATGTTGAGTCCGTCGAGCACGTTTTTCGAGGCGTGAGAGTGGACGACGTCCAGCAGGACGGTAATGCCCATGCCATGAGCAGTGTCAATCAGCTCTTTCAGGTCGTCGGGAAAGCCATAGCGTGATGAAGCGGCGAAGAAGGAGTTGATCTGGTAGCCGAAGGAGGCGTAGTAGGCGTGTTCCATGACGGCCATGAGCTGGATGGTGTTGTAGCCCAACTTGTGGATGCGCGGAAGGGTGTTTTGTGTGAACTCCTTGTATGTGGCCACTTTGGGGTCAGGGGAGGAGATACCGACGTGTGCCTCGTATACTCGTGCACTCTGAGGTTTCGGTGGGCGTGGATTCTTGAACTTGTACTGCTGCGGCGGATTCCAGAAGCGTGCATCGTACACGGGGCTGACATTCAGATCCTGGGTAACGCGCTTGATCCACGCTGGTATCCTCTCCGCCCGGGCGTGGTCATTAGGGACCACCATGCTAATCTTCACCTTGCTATCGTGCGGGATGGCAGGCTGGCCATTGACAGGCGGCAGACTGATCTCCCATACGCCATAGGGATCCCGCTTCATCTCATGACTGTCCCGGTTCCAGCCGTTGAAGTCGCCGATGAGGTAGGCGCGCAGGGCGTTAGGGGCCCATTCGCGGTAGGTGATGGTGTGATCGGGGGCGACGGTGAAGCCAAAGCGCTCATAGCCTCTACTGAACTTCTCCAGGCCGCCTTCATGGGTGTTGATGTCGTTGATCCACTTCTGGGCTTTAGCAAAGCGGGATTGGAGGGCGCCTTTGAAGGGATCGAGGTATGGATCGAGGGCGAGCACGCCTAGAGTGGATCAGTTGTTGGGCCGCAAGACTGATTGAGGGTCTGTCTGGAAATGTCTCCTACTCACCAGTGCCATCATTTGGGACCTGACCCGGCGCATCTGCCTTGAGCGAGTCGGGCGCCTTTTCGTTGAGTGCGTCCATGGTTGGGATGGGAGGAAGGGAGCAAACAAGCAAGCAAGTACGCGAAGCAGAACTGCAGTAGGAAGAAGGAGGAGAGAGAGAGAGAGATGTGAATCAACCTACTCTTCAAGATGATGCGAGCCAGATATAACACGGTATATTTATCATAGGTGTGAGTGGTGGTGGCGGCAGAAGGAGGAGACAGGACTACTGTGAGTAAGTACTAGGGTACTAAGGTAGGTGGGTGGGGCTCAATGCGTCTCGTTCGCGCGTTGTTTGAGCCGCCGACGTACATCTCACTAGAGAGCAACTGAGTGGGTGGGAGAGCTACTCGCCAAAGCTGGGGAAAGCTGGGAAGCTGGGACGCTGCTGAGGAGCTTGGGCGCATCTGGACTGGCTCGACTACTGTAGAGAGACGTTCTGGCTCGGCCCGGACGCTTCCCACCCCCATCCCAATCCTTCAAGTTGCTTCAATCAATGATCGGTGGGACAGTTGATGATAATCCATGGGCTATGCCAGAGATGGTCAATCAATGCTCGATAGTGTCACGCTGTGGCTCATACAGTACAGTACTGTACTGTATATCTTGTATTGCATATACTGTACAGTATGTGCGACGTAGTGGAGGTGGGTCTGCGGAGTGCAAGCTGGAGGCGGGGGTCCTGGTTCCGTCATCGCCATCTCGGGCTGATAGCCCACATTCTCCAGGGCTGCTAGGAACGGTAGCCTCTCACTCGGTCGGCATGATTATCGGAGCATGTATGCTTCTGCCTACTGAATCGGCTTGGCTAGGACGGTAGCAGTACGGTAGTAGGACTAGTAACGCTTCAACAGAATCCCTCTCCTACCCCTCGACAGTCATGGCGTCTGCGAGACCGCCGTCCGTCTCGCCTCAGGCCCGTCTCAGCTATCTCGCCATCTCCTCCATCCTGCGTGGCCGCCACTCCCACCGTCCGCCCGTCGTCTGTCTCGCTCATCGCCCCTCCACCCTTCCCGTCCGCCGTCCATTCTCCACTGCCCTCCGTAGAACCGACGGCAATGGCAGCTACATGCGCTCCGACTTCGCCAACCAAGGCTTCACCGGCTACTACGAGCCTCGCGAACAGACCCCCGGACCCTTATCCGGCAGCAGCCCGACTGGCGCCCCTAGGATCACTCCGAAGCTACTCAAAGACCACCTCGATGCCTTCGTCGTCGGCCAGGATCGCGCCAAGAAGGCCTTAGCGACCGCCGTCTACAACCATTACCAACGCATCCAAGAGCTGCAGCGCCGCGAGGAAGAAGAAGAGGAGCTCCTGGCCCAGCAGGAGCGCCGGCGCATGTCCGATGTACACCGACATCCCGTAGAAGGTAGGGAGGGCGAGCTGAAACGCGGCATCCGAGTTCCTTCGCTGACGGCGGATTGGCCGGAGGAAGATGAATTCCCGGGTCAGCAGGCCACGACTTCCTCATCCGCCATCCATATGCCGAGTCCTGGGTCGGTTCAGAAGGGAGGAGAATGGGGTCCCGGAGGTTATGTACAGTCACAGCAGCGTCAGCAACAGCAACAGCAACAACAGTCAAGACATACTTCTGGAATAGACGACAGGCCAGGGCTGGGCTCACAGGGATTAGTGGACAATACACCCTTGACGATAGAGAAGAGCAACATCCTCTTACTGGGTCCTTCAGGGGTTGGAAAGACATTGATGGCAAAGACCCTGGCGCGAGTACTGGAAGTGCCATTCTCCATGTCAGATTGCACTCCCTTCACACAAGCGGGTTATATCGGCGAAGACGCCGAAGTCTGTGTTCAGCGATTGTTAGCAGCGGCCAACTACGACGTCGCCCGGGCTGAACGCGGCATTATTTGTCTAGACGAGATGGACAAGATCGCCACGGCCAAAGTCTCCCACGGCAAGGACGTCAGCGGCGAAGGCGTCCAGCAAGCCCTCCTCAAAATCATCGAAGGCACCACCGTCCAAGTCCAAGCCAAACCGGAACGCGGTAGCGGGTCCGGCTCACCGGGAGCCAGCGCAGGTCGTCAACAGGGCTTTCCGACTAACAGTCCCCTTTCCGGAGGCAGCATGGGTGGCAGCCATAGCCAATCCAGCGCCGCCCCCGGCAAAGGCGAAGTCTACAACGTGAAAACGGACAACATCCTCTTCATCTGCGCCGGCGCCTTCAACGGCCTCCACAAACTCATCCTGGACCGCATCAGCAAAGGCTCCATCGGCTTCGGCGCCACCGTACGCGCCAGCCCCGGAACCAACTCCACCTCCCTCCAACCAACACGAAACCGTCCTCGAAGGCGAAGACGACCTCTTCACCAACCACCTCCCCTTCTACTCCGCCTCCCCATCCCCCACCTCTTCCTCCTCCTCCTCCTCTCCCCGCCCCCATCCCCGCAAACTCAACACCCTCGACCTCGTCGAACCCCAAGACCTCCAAACCTACGGCCTAATCCCCGAACTCGTCGGCCGCATCCCCTAACCTGCGCCCTCAGCAGCCTCGACATCGCCTCCCTGGTCCAAGTCCTCACCGAACCCCGCAACTCCCTCTTACAACAATACCGCCAGCTCTTCGCCCTCTCCAGCATCGAGCTCCGCATCACCACCCCGGCTCTCCACGTCATCGCGGCCGAAGCCCAGAAAATGGGGACGGGGCAAGGGGATTACGGACGGTGCTGGAAAGGTTGTTAGCGGACGCGATGTTCGAGACGCCCGGGAGTGGGGTGAAGTCTGTTCTCGTGACTGAGGAAGTGGCGCGGAAGCGACGCGGGGCGGTTTTTTTCGGACGCGGGGAAGGGGAGGGGTTTAGGGAGGTGTGGGCGAGGGAGGAGGAGAGGTGGGAGGTTGAGGAGGAGGAGAGAGGAGACGGAGGGAATGGGAGAAGAGGAGGGTGGGGAGGGGGAGATGGAGAAAAGGGCAAGGAATAATTCCCGGGGTGGGGCGGCACGGACGTTTGAGGAGTATCGGGAGAAGGCTTCGGCGGCGGGGTTTGGTTGAGGATGAGGATAGATGATGAGGAGGGACGGAGATGTGGGGCGTTGTGGGGGAGGTCGTTGAGAACGAAACGAAACGTTCAAAATGAAATTGATAGGAAAAAAAAGGGGGCAAGGGGGACAAAAGCCAAAAAGAGACGGAAATCAAAGAAACTGAAACCTAACGAATTTTACAATTTCCCCTCCGAAATGACTCCAAATCATCCATTCTCTCTCACATCAACGAGCAAAAGCCTCCTTCCAATTTCTGCCAGCCATTCCCTGAACATTATCTCTTCAAAGCTGTGAGAAAAACATGGCCCCCGCATTATCTTCTTCCTTCTTCCTTCTCTTCAAACATCATCAAAAGTTGGTTTTGTGGGGGAGCAAGAAATATTGAAATGGAAAACCTTGGCCGCGGGGATACCTTATTTCCCTTCTCTGACTGTCCCCAACCCCCCTTTTTCTCACTCTCCCCCCCCCCTTTTTTTTTACCCCTTCCTTTTCTTCTTCTTTTGTTTTCTCTCTCCCTTTCCTTTACGAAAGCAAATTCGCGATCGAAGAACTCTTGAGCAGGTTCCCGGAGATGGTAGTCTAGAGGGGTTGGAAATTTCCAAGTCAGCCCTAGATCTGCTTGATTGCTGCGTATTCTAGGTTTTAAGGGGAAGCGGGGAAAAAAGAGTGCCGGGGTCCAAGGATAAAAGGTGAAAAAGGAAAAGGAACCCCCCCACCCTCAAAATGCAAGGCTTTTTCCCTTCTTTTATAAGACAGAAACCGGTCAAGAAAATCATGGAAAAAGAAAAGCGCGAACATACCTTCAACCTAGGCTCCTGTACCCGTGCCCGACCACGTCCCTTCGCCGTAGCCGAAGAAGAAGAAGGAGGAAGGGAAGCCGACGAGTGCGCAAACCCCTCCGTCCAAGAACCAATCGCCTGCGACCTCCCCTCAGCAATGACATCCCAACTCTCATCCCACACCCTCTCACCACCACCACCACCCCCTCTCACCAACCCCAACCCAACCCGCCAATAATCAATCTCCACATCCTGATCCAGGACCCGGAGCCGCTTATCCACCATCGCCGGCGTCAAGACACTGCCGCGGAGGTCGCGGGGGAAACTCTTCCGGAGGTGGTTCACGATGGTGGGCAGCGAGTAGCCTTTGGCGTCGAGGACGCAGATGGCGCGGTCGTGGTGGTGGGTCCATCCGGTCGGTAAGGGAGGGGTTTCCTCGAGGCCGTCGACAAAAACGGGGTGGGGTTTGGGGCCGGGTGTGGTGAGGAGACGACCGGGGTCGGCGATCGGGGGGAGCTGAGGGGGTGGGGGGAGGTTGTTTTCTTTGGTTTCGCGGGTGGGGAGTTCCTGGCGGGGGGAGGGCAGGAGGGAGGGTTTCTGGAAGGTGGGCATGGGTGGGGTGCTGGTGAGTTCGGGGAGGAAGGTGGTCGTGTTGGTGCAGTTGAGCGTGGAAGAGGTCTTCATGGTGTTGGAGCGGCCGCCGCTGTGTAAGGGGGTTGAGGGAGAGCCGATGCTGCTACCGGTCGTGGAAGCTGTTGAGCGGGTTTTCCACCTGCGAACGCTGCCGGAATGGTGGCGAGTAGCCATGTCGCCAACGCTGCCGGCGGTGGAGAACATTCTGGCCTAGATAGGGGAGGAGGATATTAGTGAAGGCGGGTCAGGATGGTCAGCATTGCAGTGAACACTTGCCAGTGAGTCGCGGATTGAGGAACGATTGCTTTGGTCACGAGTGACTGGTGAGCGAGGCGATGGCTAATGTCCCATCAGTCTGGTGAAGATGAGCTTGTGGCGAAAACCTCCCATACCAGCGAAGGCAATTCGATCCTGTCGAGAGCCAACTCGAGGCCGAGATAACGATTGATATCAGTGCCGTACTTCCGTCGTCTGGCGTGTTTAGGATGCATCGAGCGACAAAGCCCACTCTCCTCTCCGTCAGCGACAAGGAGAAAGAAGTAGGAACGTAGGTGCCAAAGAGGAAATCGCTCATCCATACCCAATCCCAATTGGGGAGGTGCGGTCGTGGGATGATGCAAGCCCCTAGATGATCTGAAGGGGAAAGAACCATCGTGCATCTCAAACCCACGGCAGTCTCGCAGCAAGCGCGCCTGCCACACTGAGCCAGACGGACCCAAGGGACATGAACATACATACTTACCTAAGATACTACACAGCTTACTATGTACCGAGAAAGCGCGTAGGTCGTATGAAGCGCCTAGGTGCGTTAATAGAAGGGAGACAATTACCTGTAAAAAAAAAGTAACTCAGAATCTCATGACCAAGAAAGTAAATGCCCTGTCATTATCATGGGTAGTAAAATCTGTCTCCCCTAGTATTACCGTTTGGAGCCATCTGAATTTACCATATACCGTGTTCACCCCTTCCCACCCCTCCCACCGTCCCCACCAACCGTCCAAAAGGAGAAACCGAAGTGGAGAAACAAGGAGGACAGGGAGCAACATCCACCCACACCCCAAAGAAACCAAACCCCGTCCTACTAAAACGCGGCCTGGCTCTCGGCCTCCCCATTCAACTCCCGCACACTCTGCTCGGCCAATTCGCTCCTGAGGCCCGCAACCTCCACCTCCCGACTCAAGCGACCCCACTCCCTAAGCCCTTTCCGTTTCTTCAACTCGCGCTCCTCGATCTGTCGGCGTAACCGTTCCGCCTCGTCCTGCAGCCGGCCTAGCTTCGTCTCGTCGATTAAGGGGTCGGCTTTCTGGCCGCCGTCGACGAGTTTGGGGAGGCTGGCGATGGCGGGGTGGATGGCGGGGGCGGTGGACATGCGTGAGGGCCGGGAGTCGGCGCTGGGACCGGAGGGGGGAAGGCCTGAGCCGGGAGCGTCGGGGGACGACGGCCGGCGCGGGGACCGGTGGGCGGGGTCGACGAGGGACCGTCGGGGATCGGTTGGCCGTTTGGTGCGAAGCGCTGCGAGCGTGGGTAGGTGGTCGCGGTACTGTTACTGCCCTGACGAATGGCTGGGGAGGCCCACCACCGCCTCCCGCACCAGCAGCTTGGGAGAAAGATCCACGAGGACCGGGCGGAGGCACGCCAGCATTCGAATCGAACGACTCTCGGGGGTTGAAACTCTCGCCACGACCTCCGCCGCCGTAGGGAGGCATGCCGTTACTACTCCCAACACCTCCTCCCCGACCGCCTCGGAAACCTCCGTCAAACCCGCCTCGGAACCCACCACCTCGGAAACCCCCACGACCACGGGGTCCCCCAAACTCACCGCGTGGCGCACCGCCGAATCCCATCGATCTGCGCGGACCTGCAGCAGGACCTGCGGGAGGAGGACCGGCAGGGGCACGATTATGTGCTGAAACTGAGACAGCAGCCGCAGGACCAGACGGGGGCGCCATACCGGCCGAAGGCCCACGATACCCGGCTGGCCCACTAGGCGGAGCACGGGCGGCAGGCGCGGCGACATCATCAGGCCGATACGGTTCGCGCGGAGGCGGAATACGATCTTCGATTGTCGGAGCAGCGGCCGTATAGCTGCCACCGCGGTCGTCAGGGTACTCGCGTCTGGAAGGGGGCGGGGAGTCACGGCGGCGAGGACGCTCGGGGGATCTCGCAGCAGCGCGGTAGGGCTCCCGGTCATCGTAGGGGTCGCGAGGGGGCGGCGCCCTGCTCGGTCTGTCGTCGAGAGTAGGTTGCATCGACGTGAGTCGACTAGGGTGAACAGGCGGGGACGAGCGGCGGGAAGTCGCGCCGGAGTCCCTTCCCGGAGCGGGATCGATGTCCATGTAATCCGCCGCTGGAGCCCTGGCATACCCGCGCGACGGCGACGGCGACCGGAGCGGAGGACGTCGCCAGTCTACACTCCTCGGATCGATCCTCTCGTTCCTCGCGAGCGGAGACCGCGAATGTAGTCGGTAGTCTCGCGTGACACCTCGAGGCGGCGTAGGTCGTCTCTCCCTCCTCGGTGCAGCGTCCGGACTATATCTCCCGCGTGGCGGGGGACTGACCCCTCTCGAAGAAGGCGGATAATCGTCATATCTCCCCCTCGCAGCAGGCGGCGGACTAACCAACCTCTCGCGCTTCGCAGGGGGCGGTGTCCGTCGCCCTCTACTACTACCCCCAAGAGGCGAAGGTTCCCTCCCCCGCTTCAACGGCAGCGGGCTACGATCCCGATACCTGCTCGGCGGAGGCAGATGCGTAGCAGGAGACCGACCTGCATACGCCCCACCACCACCGCCAGCAGCCCCACGGTGAAGATCCCGCTCATCCCTATAGTCCCGCAGCGGCTGCTCATCCCGATAATCCCTCGTATCCCTATAATCCCTCGACGACGGCTCGGGGTCCCTCCTAAACAGATCATCGCGCGGGAGTTCTTCGCGCCTGATAGCCGGCGAGCGCGGCCGACCTCGGTACGTATCCCCACCACCAACACCCCCTCCTCTTACATCGCGGGCATCGCGGTAGCGTGGCGGAGTCGGCGAGCGTAACGGCCGTCGGTAGTCGTCCCTCCGAGGCGGCGGGCTCCGGCTCCGCGGTCGGGTGCGGTAGGTATCGCCGCCGAAGTCGCCACGGCGGGGCGGCGGAGGCGAGCGTGCGCTCCGGTAGGAATCGCTGCGTGGTGGTGGGGGAGAGCGTTCGCGGGCGCCGCCTGGTCGGTAGGATTGGCCGCCTCCTCGGCCGTATTGATCTTGGAAATCGGGTTCGCGACGTCTGCAAATAGGATGTTCGATTAGTTCTTGCACTCTCTTTTTTGTCATGCGTTCGGCAACAACTTGGAGTTTCGGTGTTGTTCTGCTGAATCCATGGCGTATTGTTTGGAATCGTTGCATAATCAACGCTGTAAAGAGAAAGCTTCAAACGCATCCGTCTCTTTCACGTGAAAGGGAACAACATACCTTCTATCTCTGTCCATCCTCCGAACGACTGAAGTTGTTGCACAGACTTCTGCTTTAGAAGTCGAAGTGCTCGTGTGTAAGTGTGTGGGTAGAAGAAGTGAAGGCGTCGTCGTAGTATGTAGAGTTGTTGTTGATCCAGTCGGCAAGCTTTTGAAGTTGCAGGGCAGAGAGAGAGAGAGTAAGGTAAGTCGACCGAGCGAGCTTCGCAGAGACAGCTTCGGTTGGTCTTGGCGCGAGCTCAAACCGCGCTTCGCTTTAAGAACGTTTACGAGCTCGCCTCTCGCTTGCCTCTATCACGTGGAAGAAGAAGTTCCAGTTGGAGCAATTGCCACGAAACGCGGCTGCAAGTCGATTTCGACCCTCTGATTTTCGTTTTCGGAGGAAGCCGTTCCGACTTCATCGATTCTTCATCCCTCTCTACCCATGAAGTGAACCTCCACCTTGTAAACCTTTGACCCTCGCTTGAAGCCCACACCACACAACCATAGTCTCCTCACGTGATTCTGGTTTACTTCTCGACAGGGATCGTGCTGGGTGGGAAAAACAGAGAAGACATTCTCATCTTGAACCGTTGTGAATCTTCGACCATAAAAACCTCTTTTCAATTTGCCGCCGTAGCAAGCACAAATCTACCCATTCCTCAATCTTTGAAAGTATACTCTTGAAGTCCCATTCCCTTCTTCCCAATGAACTTGCCTCCCGCAAGCCATCCATAAATCCTCCGCTCACCTCTCTCTTGGACCAATCCATATCATACAAATCTACAACCCGCCCAATCCCCATACCCCATTGATCTTGAACCCACGCCTATCTCCTCCCACCACCACCACCACCACCTCTACGCTCCTGATCCCTCTTCTGCCTCTTCGCGCTCTCCTCGGCAATCATCTGACTCAGATCCTCCTGATCCACAGCCGTACCCCCCTGCCAACCAGTCCCACTCCCCTGCTGCAGCCGCTGCGCCTCATACTGCCTCTTGACCTCGTCCTTACTCAACTTGTCATCGCGCTGCAGCGCATCCAGATCGACCGAGACGTCCAGATCGCCCGCTTTGCGCTTGTTGCCGCGCTGGTTCTGCTCTTGGCCCAGCATCGGCATATCGGCCGCCGGTCTCCGCTGTCCTGCATTCCACCGTGGAGATCGTAGGCTTTCTCGCCGCCGAAGAAGCCTTCGGCGCGGATGGCGCGTTCTTGGAGGACTTGGCCGGCTTGACGCGGTGGTTGATGGTCTTCGGTTTCGGTTCCGCGGCGTTGCTTGCGTAGGTTGAATTCTTCCGACATGGTATGCGTGCCGAAGTCGGTAGGGACGGTGCTGGTGATGCCGCCGGGTGTTTCGGTGCCGCTGTAGGGGGTCTCTGTGCCAGCGCCAATTTCTTCCTCCCTACCTTCCTCGTCATCATCCTCGTCTTCGTCCTCGTCTTCCTCTTCTTCTTCCTCTTCGTCTTGGAAGGGTTGCAGTTCACCCCAGAGGCTCTTGTCGACCTGCTCCCTCTGCGCGTCGTCTTTGTCAGCCTCCCCTTCACTGAGACCGAAAACGTCACCACCCCAGAGCGGCCTGCTGTTTTCATCTAATGGAGGCTTGCCGTATCCACCTGGATGGAAACCCCACTGCCCGCCAGGCGGCGGCGGGGCATTGAGGCCTGGAATCTTCAATGCAGGATAACTCGGCGGAGGCCCAATCTTTTGCATGTTGATCAGCCAAGGCGGTGGTGCACCAGGCGGCATATTCAGTGCTTCCTTCAACTCCTCGCTCAGCTCACCAGGCCGGAGGTGGCGCAGATTCGTCTCGTACTCCTTACCCTCGTAGTAGACCTCGCCGTACCTCGTCAATTGCGGTTTCGTTTGCCGTCGGAAGAAGGCCTCGTACAGCTTCTGGTAATCAATATCCAGCCTGCCCATCTTTGGTTGTACCCTCTCCCTTGATTTTTGCTTCAAAGATGCCTCTTGCTGCTTCTCAAGCACCGCGTCACGCATCTCGCCAATGCCAGTCTCGGCAATGAACTTTGGCAGAGCAAAACCAGCCTTTTCAACACCGCGCTTGCTGCTCAGATATTCCCTCTTTAAACTCCAGTGATTCGGTACTGGGACCACATTGCGCGCACTCTTGATGTTGACTAGCAGCTTCGGATCATGCGCTGATGTATCTGTCCACTCGACGATTTCCGGTCTGCGTACAATGGCCTTCAGTTCGGCAATGGAGAGTTTGTTCGCGGCTTTTCGCGCCTTCTTCGATATCCGCTTCTGAGTTTCCTCTTCTTCATCTTCGCCTTGGATGTTGTCGTCATCGTCGTAGAATACCTCGGGCTTCTCTGGTTCCTTCAAGGACGGGTCTTCCTTGTCTTCTTCTTGGAATTTCGCAATACATCGGCGAACTGGGAGTACAGTGGATCGTCGGCGGGTATGTCGTCGAAGTTCGGTACAGCTGGGACATCTTGGATAGGGTCCTCCGGAGCGGGTTCGGCGGGTTTCAGCGGGTGGTTTGCATCGGCGTCCTCGGGAATCGCGGTGCCGTCTGCTAGTGAAGGGGTCTGGTCGGTCGGTGCTGGCGTCGCAGAAGCCTATTCGGGCGCGTGAGTACCGCATGACTACAGGAGGTTGGGCTACACGTACCTCTTTCTTCTGCTGTTTCTTCTTTGCGCGACGCTGCTCATTCTTGGTTGGCTTGCGTGCCTTGGCCTGATGCTGCTCCTGCGGCTGCTCTGCAATGACGCCCGGCATGGTGCGGTGCCTACCTTGACTAAGTGAAATGAGTGCGCGGACTCCACTCCTGTCTTTCCCTTCGACAGCAAGCCGTCTGCGATAGCGCAGTTACAGTGAGTGTAGGGTGAGTGAGATCGCGCGCGTTCGCCTGGGGTCAGGAATGCCTTTGAATTGAGCCGCTTGTAAGTTGCGCATGAAAGTTGCGGCCGTCCACAGAGCTTTGACGCGACCAGCGGAAGAGTGCAGCTGGAGGGCAGGCCGGGGTGGGACATTCTGTGCTGCCTCAGGCCCTCATTCTATTCATCCATCGGCCCGCGGATTCCATCGCCGCATGGGCTTCGCGGTCCCGAGGTCGCCTTTGCCAACTTCCGGAGCTCCATTCGCGCGTCTCCCTGATCTTCTTTTCTTACTCTACCCGTTTACATTTCACTGCGCCTGTCGTTGCTGTTGTTACGCCTCGGTCAGGCCCGTGTTGCGAACCTATCATCCAGGAAAAGATGGCGGATCAATTGGTGGAGCAGCTGAAGGCCACGGTCGACAAGCTGGAGAACCGGGTCATGAGCTCGAGACACGGTTACATGGCGGAGGTGTCGCGGTGAAGCCTGGCGAGGGTCAGGGCATGAGGATGATCCTTATTGGTCCTCCTGGTGCTGGTATGTGATGCTCGCATCGAATCGCGGGGGTGAGCGGGTTGTATCCGGGCATAATGGCTGACAGGAGCTTCCAATGCAGGCAAGGGCACACAGGCACCGAAGCTGAAGGAGCGATATGGCTGCTGCCATCTGGCCACTGGTGACATGCTCCGCGCTCAAGTCGCGGCGAAGACGCAGCTCGGCAGAGAGGCCAAGAAGATCATGGACCAGGGTGGCCTTGTCTCGGACGAGATCATGGTCAACATGATCCAGGACCAATTGGACAACAACAAGGAGTGCAAGAGCGGGTATGTGTTTACTCGAGCGAGAGAATTGCCATTGGAATCGAATGACAATAGCCTCCCCCCCCGAAAGTCCATGCTAATTGTTTCCCACAGCTTCATCCTTGACGGCTTCCCACGTACTGTCCCACAAGCCGAGAAGCTCGACGGCATGCTTGCTGCTCAGCAGAAGCCCCTCAAGCACGCGATCGAGCTCCAGCTCAACGACGAGCTGCTCGTTGCCCGTATCACCGGCCGTCTCGTCCATCCCGCATCCGGCCGCTCATACCACAAGATTTTCAACCCGCCCAAGCAGTCCATGACCGACGATGTGACCGGCGAGCCTCTGATCCAGCGATCAGACGACAACGAGGAGACCCTGAGGAAGCGTTTGGGTACCTACCACGCCCAGACTGGCCCCGTCACCGACTACTACCGCAAGACCGGCATCTGGAAGGCGATCGATGCTAGCCAGGAGCCAGGCGCTGTGTGGAAGAGCCTTTTGAGCATCACCGATGGCCAGACCGCCACCGGCAGCTTGATGAACAAGCTCGGCCTGCAGAAGTAAGCCTTTCGATTGGAGGTTCCCTGCTTGAAGCCACCTTTCATCAAGATCACTTAGTCCTGCGGCTGAAAGGGGGACAACGCATGGCCAGGAACACCTTCGGATGATGATATTACTATGATCAGCACAGCGGGAGGAATTTTCTCTTTTGTAGAACATACGTCTACAGAGCCGTCATGATCTTGGTAAGTGTACACAAGTTTGAAAGTCGCATTGTAGAATACGAGAGAAACCCCTAAAAAGTGTACTACTGCTCAGAGAGCATTGCGAGAGTTCATCACCTCAGGCGCGACGCGCGATTTACATTTGTTCCGTAAGCTTTAAGCATGGATTTGCCACGGAACAGCCCTCCCATTTTGATTTCCATGCATATGGTAGGCAGAAAGCAGGCTGCCGCGAGGTCGAAAGCTTCGTCTTTCTTCATAGCTAATTCTCGGCACTACTACCTCATCCACTGCCTCTCCATAAAGACCTCCTCGACCTTGCCGTATATACATGGCTTCGACCAGTCGCAAGAGTCCCGCTCCAGCAATGTCTGGCTAACACATAGCCACCACCTATCCCCTCCTCTCCCGCCATTCGCTCCATCCTCCTACGTCAAATACAACATATCATCTGTCTGCTCCCTCTACCCTTTCTCCACCTCTCCCCCCCCACACCCTGAGATCCTTATCTTCCTCCGCCGTCCCACCACACCTTTCCCAATCCATTCCCCCTCCCTCCCTCAACGCACCTCCACCAACCCCACTTACTCCCCACTAACCAGCCTCCACTCCACCCCTGCACTCCCCCTCCCGCCCCCCAATCTTCCCTTCCCTCTTCATCCCAACCCCCGATTCCTAACCAAAAACTCCAGACTCCTCGCCCGATCCCTCAAATCCACAAGACACCTCCGACAAATACTCTGGCCCCTCTCCTCGCGGACTTCGACATCGTCCTGGACGGCGGGGCAAGGGGAAGGAGGGCTGGTTGACGCGTAGGAAGTCGGGTGGCGGTTCCGGGTGGCGTGAGAGGCAGCTGAGAAAGTAGAGGAGAGAGGAGGAGATGGTTGAGGTTTGGTTGTGGTGGAGGAGGAGGAGGAGGAGGAGGCTGCCGCGGCGGCGCAGAAGGCGATGCGGCCGTTTTGTTGGTGGTGGCCGCAGCCGGTGTAGTGGATTAGGGATCGCTTGCACATTGGGTGTTTTTGTGGCGTCCTGGTTTCAGAAGGCAGTTTCTGCTGATCGGATAGGTGCTGACGATGTCGGTTTGAGTTGGATGTCGTAAATGTGTTGTGGTTGAGGAGGAGGGTTAGTTGGATGGGCTCCTTGCATAATCACGTCGCTTGGTTTTCTGTTTGGAGACGGGTGTTTGCTTCATGTGCATGCGGCAGTTGGTAGATCTTCAGGTTTTGTTTTGGTCAGCAGGTAGGATTGGTAATGCGCTGTGTAGTGAGGTCAATGGGTCTTGTGACCAGTCAACAGGTTCACTTTAAGGCAGGCGCCCTTGCCACGTTGCTTCACGTGCTCTAAGGAATGTGCGAAGATCTGAGAGGCACCTACAGTCTAGACTTCCTATAAGGATTGCAGAACTCGAAAAAGCATCCCCTTGCTACAGAGGAAGTATTGCTACACCGAATGTGCAAAACAGTAGCGTAGTGAGGCCAAAAAGCTGACGAAAGTTACGAATGTAGAACGGTATTGGTAGTAGGAAGATGCCTACAGCGAGTTCGCACTGTGGGTATTACTTGGCAACTGGAACTTTGGAACAATGCATGAAGCCACGGCTAGAGTAACATATTTTCTTTGTTTCATCATACTATCTTCGCCAGAAGTTACCCAGTCGAGTTTGAAAGCATAGCTCGCAACCGCCGGTTCGCGAGTCTCCTGAAAACCATTTGCCTATCCCATGCCCCATTGCTCTTGCAACATTGCTTTTTAGCCGATTCGGCCAGTCGGTCTGTACTGAGTTGGAAACATCAAAGCAGGTGAGTCGTGTCGACGCAGCAATCAAGATTGACGGATGCCGCACAACCCGAAAGCCATCTCTCGCTTGTTCATCCGCCCTCGCCATTCTGTCTTCAGTCGAACGCATCGCAAGCGTCAAGCTCAGCTTTCAACTCGGTATCCGCCATCGCTAGAGCCTTCTGCACCGTCTGCAGGAGCTCGTTTCTGAACCCATGCTTGGTCTCATCCTCCTCCTCAAGGTCAACGAAACGTCCATTGAAGTCATCAATCACTGCTTGGAACTCAGCACCGATTTTGCTGTCAACTATCGTGATCCACGAGTCGACATAGTCTTCGAAGTCCGCAATCGCCTTGCCTTGGACATCCAGAAAGACGTTCTTGGGCCCGGTCAACTTCTGACTAATGATGTGCTTAATGCTGTTGAAAACGCCGGCGCCTTTGCAAGCCTTGCAATTGTCGTAGGCAACCTGCATGGAGCTTCCGACGTATGAAGCAGTTGGCTCAATCGACGTGGCGTTGTATCGGAAGTTGTTGATGTTGATGTCCAGCTTTCGGAACAGCTTATTTGCCTTGTCGTCCACGGCGGCCTGCGTGATTGCGATAACCTTATGGAGACTGTCGAGATTCATACCCATAAGCTGTGGGCTATCTGCAATAATGTCAGGTCATCAACGAGTCAGCGTTTCTAATTGGTACTTACCGTGCAGGTCTGTGTCCAGTTCTGTCAACATAACATCGAGCTTATGCTTGAAATTGTCTCTGATCTCATCAAAGGCCTCTTTCACCTCGTTGAAGGATGCCATCATGTCATCCGCAATCACATCAGTGATTTGACCATTCCACTGAACGTCATTCTTTGATGGGTCTTTCCAGTCCCCGTTGTGACGACAGAATGCGAAATATTTGGCTGCTGCTGCGTTAGTTTCAGTGCTAGGCCTATGCATCTGCTTTACATACCGTATTTGTACTTGATCCATCTGACATGTAGCGCCTTAGCTGCTTCATACCACTCGGACTCGTGTGCCTCTGGATTTAGTCAGCATTCCATGTTCGAATGTGTGCTTTCTTACTTTACCCCTTTTTCGACTTACGGAGAGTTTTCTGCATCGCGGCTTCGTAATTGCGCTTCAAGAGTGCTTTCAATGTGTGCAGCTCATCCTTGAAATCGTTCAAAGGCTTCACCACCTTACACTCGATGTCTTGCTTCCTCTCCAAGCGAGTCTTGCAGCACTGCATTTCCAATGCGAGCAGAACGCGCGGTAAGGTCCGCTGGCCCAATTTTTGCAAGGCACGATGTTTGCGTATTGCTGGGATCTCGAAAAGATGCTTGCGCAGGTCAGGAATGCCTGTCGCTTCAACAGTAAGGTCCGGTGGATTGTCATTGTCGAAGCCCTTCATGTGCTGCTGATATATAGTATTCGATACGCAGAAGACTGGAACTTTGGCGTCGGGATCATTAACCGCCTTTCTGAACCCGGCCTGGATCGCATCGATGTTACGGCGGTTGCGAATAGCGATGTTCTCTTCTCTCCATTCCGTTTCTTTCCCGGCCCGCATAGTCTTTGTCGCTTTCAAGCGACGGTTGATTGATTTGTAATCAACATCAGCATCTTCGTTTTCTTCAGCAGCTTGAAGCTCGTCTTCAAGCTCTGCAATTTCGGCGGCAAGATGATCGGCCTCGCTCCTCAGCTTTTCAAGAACTTTGCGGTCGTCAGAGGACACGTCTCGTTCCCTCGAGTGCTTTATGTCATCGACCTTAGTACATACGATGATGAGATTGCCTTGCTTGCCATTACGAATACACTCATGGACTTCCTTCCATACGGTGTCCTGAGACTGAATTCGTAAGATCGGATGTACAATGATCACGGTATCGCAATTCTTGATGTAGTCTCTCGTGGCTTGAACTCTCAGCTTGTTTGTGTCAGACAGACCGGGAAGATCTGCAAGCACAGCACCCTCGCTGAGGATTCGAGCCCGAAGCTGCGTCTTGATGATGCGAACTAGCGGCCACGGAGATGCACTGCGAGGCCCTCCAATCCCAGTCTTGGCCGGCCCTTTGAACTTCGCAAGCTCGCGGTTCACTTCTCTCATCGTGTTGGCTTGAACGACTGTAGCGCCCTCCCCGCCCTTAAGCGTCGTCAGGTACTCCAGAACCCAGGTATTCAATTGACCCAACATGACATCGTCGTCTCGAGAGGTCGCGCTGTTCAAATACGCCAGCGTAGCATCCGCGCTCATGAATTCATCCCTCTCACACAAAAGAGTGTAGAAGAAAGTCAGAGCGGTTTCGTAGTCGGCTTTCCAAGAACTGTATTCATCAGTATCCAGATCCTCCGTGTCGAGATTCTGAAAGTCGTGAATGGTCTGAAAGTGTCTCTTGACGAAAGCCTCGATCTTGCGGTTCGGATGATAGTATACGACAGCCTTGAACGTCTCCATTTGATCGACTTCTGCCATCACAAGCTCCTGAATAACGCTCGTACCACTCTCGCCTTCGTCGCATTCTGCGGCAATGTTCTCTTGGCTGATCAGGCAATTCATGAGTGTTGACTTGCCAGCTGCAGTGACGCCAAGGCAGCCCGTGGGCTTGCTCCGAGGATAGCTCTTTTCGACGAATCTCAAGTCTTTGAGCTTTTTGGCGATGTTTACAATCTCTTCGTCGTTGTAGCCCTTGCTTCTGAGCACGTCTGCCTTCGCAGTCACCACATCGCAAATGACTGGGACTAGAGATTCGGCCTTGCCAAAGCATTCTTGATCGACTGCAAGGCGTGAAGATTCTTTCTCCCACTCATCGTTATAGGGTAGTGTGCGGTTAGTAGAGCCTTTCGACTTCTTGCGGGAGGAGATCTGCAACGTCGTATCGACCTGCTCGGTCTTGGTCCGCTTTAGAGGTGTTGTAGTCGATACGGCAGTCTCCGGCATGCGTTGCACATTCGCCTGACCGTAAGCACCTGCGTTGGTGTCATCCAGCTTCGGAGTGGTAGTCGTCATTACGGCTGTCGCCGGAAGGTGCTGCACGTTCGCGTGATCGTAGGCTTTGTTATCCACCTTCACTTCCTCTCGAGATTGCGATTCGCTCGTAGCCCGATCGGATAGGTCTTCGGCCTTGACTGAATCCTTGTCGTCTGTGAGAAATAGACTCTCGCTCTCACAATCTGCCTTCGCGACGCTTGTGTCTTTCGACTCGTTGTTCGATGGTTTGGCGGAGTCGGTGATGTTAGGAAGTAAGACACTCTTATCTGACTCGTTGTTCGATGCTTCGGCGATGTCGGTCATGTCAGAATGCAAACACGAATCGTTGATCGTTGCGTCTTCGTGGTCCACAGGTGTGGACGACATAACCTCTTCCTTGACGTCGTCCGCCATCGTGGCGAAAGAGCTAGACTGACCGAGCAAGGACTCGGCAGTCTGAATGTGATGAAGCTAAGTGGATGTGATAGTAGCGTTACTCTGTAGTGTGCGAAAGAAGTAAAGGCGTAGAGAGACGATGCTTATCGTCCAAGGCCAAGGCCGATTGGGCTATTGGTGTTGATGGTGTAGATTTTGTTGTCGTGGTTGAAGGATCAAAGTCTTTGAGGAAAGAAAGAAGCTTTATACATATGAGTATGGCCAGACAGGCGCTTGTGCCACGCTAGCGCAAGGCTGCTGAAGTGAAGTTGAAGACGTGAACGGTGAACGGTGAAGCTGCTGAAATGTCTCAGTGCGCAAACGGAGCCATGTTGGCTTTTGGCGAGTGAAGTTGATCACAAGAAATTGCGAACGACGGATAAGAAGCAACCTAGTCGCAGATAGTATTTTATCAGCCTTTGACAGAACTTCGATCCTTGAGATTTGAATTTGGTTCTGTGCGCTACTGCCGCAACATGTGAAGGATCACGGAGATCGACGTTGCCCTTAGGATTGATGGAATCAAGTCGTGTTACGAATGCCACTCTGTGCGTCGTCAGGTTTCCTACACAGTGCACGTGCAATAGCAAATCGCGCTCAAGGCACACGTCACATGGGAACTTCAGTCCTGGTTATATCGCCATCGGACCAAACGTCGTAGCCGCCTGGCAGCCGCTCTCGTCGCAATGGTCGATCAAGACCGAGCTTGGGACAAACGTGGGCTGGAATGATGAGTTGCCCAGACTGTTACCATCCCAAGCCACAGCCTCGACCATGATCCAGGCGTAATACTCAGGCGATGTCCAGATTGTCTCGAATCCTCTGTGGCCTGTGCTGCCGATCTTCTTGAATTCTTGTCCAATCTCCTGTGCTGCATAGAAGGTCCATGTTGCTACAGTCGTTGCTCCGTTCCATGAAACATGTATCTGATTGGCGCCGTCTTTGGTACGCGCGTAGGAGTACACTGCCGGCTTGGTGTTTGCCGGCGTGCTTTCCCATCCGAAGCTGAAAGCCCTGTAATTCATTGCGGTGACAGCGTCTCCATTCGTGAAATGTGCAGCAAGAACGAGATTGTCATCTGCGTCATGCTCCGATATCCAAGACTTGTCGCCCCATCCTTGGAAGACACTGCCGTTTTCAAGCAACTGCGTATTTCCCTGTGAACAAGAAGAGATACTGCCAGGAGGTAGAACACGCCTCGTCTGTGTGGCCTTTCTCGTCTCGTGGTCGATTGTGATGAAACGTCCGGAAGACTCTTGGTCTGTTTGGTTGTAGCAGTTGCTCGCGTTATCGAAGAAAGTGAAATCTGTGTGTGTATCGTTTTCAGAAACGATTCGGGCATCATGCTGATAGCTGAAATTGAAGTTCATGCATTCAAAATCGCTACGGCCCTGGTAGCTCAGTGTCCATATGATGGATTGGTCGGTGGCGTTGACGTAGTAGATAGAGGAGACGTGGCGTGCCGAGACAAGATAGTTGCCTGTTCTCTTACTCTTGTCGACACTGTTAATGTGGTAATAGTCCCAAGCTGTGGTACGTTTCAAGCCGTCTCCTGAGATGTCTGTAGTGTCTGGCAATACCTGGCTGTCCGATGGATCCACGTGTTCGCTGCTATACCCTGTTTCAGGATATTCAAGTCAGCAAATGTTTGCACATGTTGCAAATGAATCCTTACATTCAAAAAGCACCTCGCCACTCTGAATATCAATCTCCTGAAACATGCCCTCTGAAAGCCACCCCATCCCAGTTGTAATGTTGTAACCAGACAGATCATACGGGATCGCACGGTAAGATGTGAGGATAGCAGTCGGATTGTCTTCGTCATCGATCACGTTCATCTCGTGCATGTCCGCAGGCATCGCGTCTCTGCCAGTCTGTACACTTGCAACTACGCGATAACTGCTATCGATGATAAGACCTTGGCCAACGCCGTAGCCATTCCGTTGGTTCATCTGAGAAAAGCACAGATGCGGTTTACCCCGGTACTGGCACACCTTGAAGTCGTGCGCGTTCGTCGAGCCGGTGATACCAAACCCATCCCAAACGAGATTTCCAAATTTGTCGAAGATGTATGGGCCAGCTCCTGGATGCTGATAAGGTCCTATGAAGATGTATCCTTGGGAGAAATCGCCAGAATGCGTTATATTCAACACAGGCGCCAAGGATTGTGGTCGCTATATGGTATGTTAGCGAAGTGCCAGTACAAAGAGCCCATGACGAGCTTACAGTCATAAACATTGAGGTGGGCATAGTGTCATTGTCTACTTGCGCCAGCTGAGCATTTGCAAACCGCATCGACACGGCAGCCACTGCGGTTGCCAGCCAGTAGAGCTTCTCCATTCTTGAGTCCCTGAGAGGCACTGCTGGGAGACTGGCAAGGTATCGTCCGGATCTCAGCGGCGGAGTTGGACTGCAAACCTCTGAAGATCAAGCACGAGGAGCCGAGGCTCCAATCAACGTGGGTCGCAACAATAGAAGATCGCTCACACTGCTGCAGGTTCGTTCAGCAAAGTCTCTGTGGATACTACCGAGCGTATGTGCTTTGAAGAAGCCTGGTTACCTAGGTCCCTACGGATCCTTTGCTTTCTAGACGGATGTAGCATGAGAGTGGAGAACAAAGAACTAAGGACGGAATAGCGGCAGAGTTGGATGCGGAAGCAAACATGCCTAGTGTCTACCATAGCGGAGCGGCTGGTTGATACCGCTCCCGCCATTCTTGTTTCGTAACCTCGCGACTTGGACTCATCATACACTCATACGCCATGTGCTGGAATCAAGATTTCGTCCTTCAGAAGTCATCCGGTCGGTGATCGAATGGGTCATAGCTAGCGAGCCGTTGAGACAGCACATCTTGAACATTCTTCAACGTTATCACTCGGTGGACTGAGTTTGGGGTCGTCAATGGCGCGGGCATGGTGGATGCGTTCTGGAAGCCGACGAAGCGGAGAAGTCGCACCTCAGCGGGTTCATGATGGCCATGCCAGGGATGAGCATTTGGCGCTCCGTGCACCTGGACAGCTGATGTGGCATAAATTCTTGGCGGCCTCGCGGCACAGGCGAGCCACTCGTTGTTAGAAGGTGCAATCATGAGGTTGATTAGCTGAACTACCCAGGGCCACAGTGCGCGGATTGTGAAAATGCTTAGTATTAATGAGATGAGTTTGAGAAATGTGTAGAGATGATCGAAGTAGATGCTGGAGTAGCCATGCCGCCGCTGCCGCTGAGGCGGCGTTTCTCATTTGCTTAGATACCCAGTGACACTCACAACCAATCTTCGCTAAACAAGCGAAAGGTCATGTAAGTTACTCAAAGATGAGATTGAGCTGTTCGGAAGAACGAGCTCATCTTCAAATGCTCACGACGCCGCCCGGACGACCCTGACCCTCGAAGCAAACCAATCCATCGCTTTTCAGCCTCCGTTTCTACATCGACTTCCAGCCGTCCCCATCGAAGTCAAGGGTCGTCCACCTGTAAGGGCCACGCAGTCGTTAATGGCTTGGAATGCTGAATGCGGTCATCCGCAAGTGGTTTCCGCTTAGTTGGGGCACATGCTCTGGACGTGGCCAGGCTGCTTGCACTTGTAGCAGACACGCTCGCTGCTGGCGCCAGCCGGGCAGTCACGAGACAGGTGACCGACCTCACCGCCTTTTGAAATGTCAGCAAAGCCTTCAGTAAATTATCTTGATTTGGGTACCACTCACAGTTGTAGCACTTCTGGCCTTGAGTGCAGTCACGGCTCATGTGGCCGAAGCCGCCGCAAGAGTAGCAGGTCTGGCCGCCACCGTAGCCGCCGCCGAAGCCGCCGCGGCCGTAGCCACCGCCGAAGCCACCGCCGAAGCCACCCTGGTTGCAGTTGCGAGCGATGTGGCCGACCTTGCCGCACTTGTAGCACTCCTGGCCGGAACCGCCGCCAAAGCCACCCGGACGGGGGCAGCATTCGGGCACTCGCGAGAGAGGTGGTCAGTGGCACCGCAGCCGTAGCAAGCCTACTACAAGTTAGTTTCTCTGTGGGAGGTAGTCACGGCGGTATATCTCGAACCTTGTCCTTCTGAGGCTCAGAGCAGTCACGGGAGACGTGCCCAGACTGGCCACAGTTGTAGCATGTCTGGTCTGAGAGTCAGTAACGTGTTATCACCTAGCCAGGGTTGATTGCGGCATACCGGGTTGCCCTTGGTTGGGCAGTCGCGTGCCTGGTGGGTGTTGTCACCACCTGTAACTGAGTCAGCGTTGTCCAGGACCGAAGACCTTCATGATAGGCTAGTGGCGTAAGGTGTGCAATCTTCGTATGGCAAAAACACAGCTTTCCGCACGCCAAGGCGAAAATGAAGACGTACAGTTGTAGCAGCCACGGTTACCGGCGGCGAAGTCCATTGTTGTGAGTGGTGTGGGGAATGAGTTGGTGTGGAGTCCGTGAGTTGCTTCCGCGTGCTAAATGGATGGGCCTGTAAGGTCTTTTATTTCGCGGTTGAAGTGAAGGTGTGCAGGAAGTCTGTCAAAAAAAGCTCAGGTCAGCACAGCCGGTACTCTCAATTTTGCAAACCCCCACTTATGAGGTAAACCCACATTATCCCGCCTGGTCTCGACGCGGACGACCCTTGCTAGTGGTTGATTGTAGCGCGCGGTATGCACAAAAAGAGTCCGGAACAAAGTCGTCGGTACCCGGAGAGAACTTGTAAGAACCTAATAAAGATATCGAGGCGGTCAACGCAGTCGATTCGCAGGATACCACAGCCGGGTGTTTATGGTGCCGTCCTTTCGGTCGAAGCCGAAGGATCCAGCGGGTGCTGCCGTGGCACGTGGCGAGTCGCTTGTAGACCCTGTCTCGCCTGTACAGAAGCGAACGTGAGCAACCAAGCTTGGTCTGTACCCAGGCAACACAGGTACTATGTAACCATAAGAAAAGGCGGTAGTTCGGATCAAAAATTGCGAACGCTGCATGGGCTGGTTCTAGATTATATGTGTGAGCTTCTGAACAGATGGAATTGCCGCCGAAATTGCCCCGAGATGATTTCCTAAAAGAGAGGAAACGCAGACACTTTCGCGACACTCTTATGCCTACGTACCTAGATATCTCCCACAAGATCACGTGAAATCATAAATTACTAAAGCCTGCTTGCCCTGGCTGTGTTCCTTCAAAACAACCACATTTTCCTCATCAAAGCCAATCCAGCCTCTCGTCAGAGTGAGCTCCGGTTCCTCTTCCAAAGATTGGTTCTGCCTGGCTCGCTTCGATGTGGTTGGAATATCTTGATTCACCAGGTCGATGCCTGCTTGTGAGACTTCGTGGCTATCATCCTGAAATTCTGGTCGAATCTGGACGCTCAAATCCCCAGTGGCAAGTCGTCTACGCGCAGCTGAAGATGCAAAGCCCCCTTCGAGCTCCCAGACACGTAATTCATCGCCTCGCTTGCTGACTGACACAGCCTTCCCACGACCGCCGACGTGTGCACCAGATACAGAAGAGGTGTGACCCCATAGTCTACTTCCTGCACTGATGGACAGCGTTTGCGCGGTTGAGGTTACCAGATACAAAGTCAACGTATTATCTGGATGAGAGACAAGCAGATAGGGGTGTGTGTATGACAGAGATGTCGGCTTAGAATGTATATGTCTGAGTTCCAGTGTCGTCGAGGTGGAAAGAGTGCCGGCCGCTAATCCTGCGAGGTGAGACATCATCGGAGGTGCGGCAAAAGCCAAAGGCCTGTAATGTTGATCGATCGCAGACGCAAGTCGAGACTCTAGAAAGGTGCCAGTGCTGGATACCTTAACCTCTTGTATGCCGACAGTCCATCCCGACAGATAAGTCGGTTGAGCGTAGGCTATGGAAACTGTAATAGTGCTAGGTGTTGTCCGCAGAGAAGTCGTCAATGGCGGCCATACGGTGTGGGATTTGAGGGAATGCAGTAATCGCGGAGGGTCATATATCTCATGTCGGGACTTTTGCTTCGATTCATTAAAGCGATACAATGATAATCGCTGTGTCGCTGTCATCGTTACCGCATAAGGCCAAGATAATGCCACAGCAGATAGGACACCACTGCTAGACGGTTCATGGCTGAAGCAATGTTGGAAAGACGCTCCAGTCTGCCCTAGGGCCAACTCGAAAATGCTGAACGCACCATCTTGATAGCCAACGATAATGCGTTGCAAAGATGCATCCGATGACTGTGTGTCGAGAGCGAGCGTCGTAGGGGGCTGTGAAGAGCGCTCCTTAGGAAACGCAAGCTGGGCAAGCAGCTTCCGCTTTCCTTTTGATGCCCATGCCCTTAAGCCGTCCGTATGGTCCGCCATATAAATTATGCCATTGTGCATCTGAACCAGTATGGGAGGTATGGCCGGTTGTTCAGCAACTTCTATCTCGTCGACTGCGCAACTGCCCTGCGTCCAGTTATGCCGTAGTTTGTACTGTCTCTTCCAGTGTGTTTTGGTCCCATGCCCAACGAGATGCTCATCTTCTAGCCATCGTGATGCCTTGCTCGCAAAGCTGAGTCGTTGATCGGATGTACCAGTCTCTTTAAGTCCCGGGAGTCTGCTGGCTCGTGGTCGCACGAAACGATTGTAGTAGTGTTCTTTCCATATCTGTCCATCCCCTGCCAATGAACGATATTTATGAGACAGCCTACCTGTTTAGCATCTTTGTCTACGTTGGGACTCTTTCCCGTCATGGCGGCTTACCTCTGGCACAAAACCAGCTGCGATACTGGGAGATATGACAAGATTCGAAGGATGAGTTCGTCGCTTAGCCTTGAAAAGCGGTCTAGTTTGGTGGTTCGAAGGCGCTTCTCATCGCGGCTTGAATCCACCGCATCCTCTTCGCGGCACCTTTTCACCATACTAGAAGAAGATGCAGATTCTTGCGTGCTGGGAAGAGTCCCAAGTTCACAACCTTGATGTTCTGCCGCCACCAAGGTGTCTGCCTTTGGCCGGCTTCGGAATAAGTCCAGCGGACATGCAGCGCACGGCTTTATGCCTCGGCGGAAGCGGCTGTGCCCGAAGCGCGTCAACTTGCGCGAGACCGCGTCTTCTTGCCTGGGACACAGGCGAACAATATCCTCCTCTATTTCGATGTGGACCAATATACACCGTTTGGCACGGCATCGAGATCAGCCGTATACGGCGGTGTGACGGTCGGGATCCAGTCTAACTACTGAACGTGTGATTCACAGATAGAGACGCTGCATCAAGCTCCAATGGCATCTGGTGGCGTCTGGCAGGAATCGAGACGAGGCCTCGTAGAGTCGCAGCAAAATGCAACAGCAGAGACGCCACGCACACAGTGTAAACACGGGATTTCTTCAAAATCGCCATGGATGATACTGGGCGCGCGTATAGACGAGCTGGAGGCCCAAAATGCTGCATTGCAAAGTCGGCTCGAAAGCGACAGTATGCAAGCTGGAACCTCAAGCAAGGAAGGAACAGCTGGAGAGTATGAGGTATTGCTAGAAAGGTACAGCAACCTTGAAAGACGTTATGAAAGTTTGAAGCGCGAGCACCAAAAATGCGCCCCGTACGTAAAGAAAGCAACTCAGAAGTACAACGAGGCCAAGGACAGTGCTCGCCAATGGAAGGCATATTTCGACAAAGTGAGAGCTGCAAAGGAGGCCAAAAATCGAGCAAATGTCAATCATATTCAACCATCGAACGAGCAGGACATTAACGCCACTGATAACGAAGAGGGCACACCCCGTCCGCAAGCGCATGCTGATTTGCACCTTGCTGGGCCTCAACAGGAAACAGCTCACCATTTGGCAACTGAGACCGGCTCGAGTGAAGTTCAGACACATAACAACTGGTCAAGTTCGCGCAATCTGAGAATCACCTCTAGCCAGACAACAGAACTTGGTTCAGACCACTTAGATGGAAGACCGGCTCGCCTTCAGGCGGTGGAGGAGCCTGAGAGCGACTTTGAGCCTGTCATGGTTTCCGCTCGGTCACTGAAGCGGAAGCGAGACGTCAGTCCTCGTGCTCCAAGGCGTATCAAGCAGGAGCCATGCTCTCCAAATTCACCCGTTGAGATTAAGTCTGAGGGGTTTAGCAGCCAAGCTCTGCGGCGTCCCCAAGTATCTCGCCAAGATACCTCTGATCTCGACAGTCTTGGCAACCTGTACCGTACACCAAGGCGCCGTCGAATGCACAATCGTGCAGTGTCAGAAGAGGTCATGGCACCGCCGAAGTTATCGGCCGAAGCGTCGTCTCTGTCTGACGGTGTCACTCCGGAGGATGGACTGCCCGTTTGGCCCCAAGAGCTGAGGAGTACAGTAAACGAACAGCATCATGAAGACGCTGTTGATCACTCCAGCCAGGTGCTGCAACCTCTTAGCACCAACATCGTCGCGAAGCCCCCGTCCGTCGCCCGGCGTCGGCGCAGCGACAAGAATGCAGTCGACAAAGTAAAACTCCTGTCCGAAGATGGCGAGCTCACACAGGAGCTTCCCAATGAGATTGTGATGCACGATAAAAATGCTTCAAAAACGCCTGCCAGTCGGCGATTGGAATCGATGCTTAACGAGCCCGTGCCAGATCTGCGACCTTTGGGTAGGACACCTCAACCGGTCCTATCTGGCTCAAAAGGCGTGAGAAAGCCGCCAACGCCTCCCTCGGATGGGCGACCTTCGATGCAATCGGGCAAGGAGTCATCGAAGCATCGGCTTTCCGCGGCTTCCTTCCACACGCCGGTCACTAACGCCGGACGGCCATTCCAAAGTCCGAAACAAGTCGATGATCAAATACAATCACGGCCTGTGATCGAACCGTATCGAACACCATTTGGCGCCCCGAAGCGAGGTGGGAAATCTAGATCCCCTAAAAAGCGGGCTGGACCAAGGGAGCAGGCCGTGCATGGATCTGGAGAATCACCGCCTCCGCTCCGCCCAGAAGATGAAGGCTTACGCAATAAGCCCTTAAGTGCGTTGCGCCTTGAAGACTTCAGAGTCAATCCCAAGTACATGGGCTCAGATTTCGCATTTTCTGAGACTTTCAGGGGCCGAGAACGGCGTCGCTGCCTGAAGGGATGCACAAAGCCGGAGTGTTGCGGGGGTGGCCTCTTGCAAGCCGCAGAGGCTGCTGGTCTGGCAGGCTCAGGGAAGAGCGATGCCGAGCTGCTGGAAGAGCATTTGGGTCCCAATTGGCAAGAAATAATCGGCGCGTTCACACATGAGAGAAGAACCAGACTTCTAGAGGAGGCCCGCACCGCTCAGTTCGCGAACAAATACGGCAAGCATCGTCATGCTTTCGAGCGGCGCAGTACACCGCCGGGTTTCTGGAGGACCGAGTTTCCCACCACGCAAGAGGAAGCTGCAGATCGAGCCAAAGCTCAGGAGCTCACAAAGCAGAAGGTTGAAGAGCGATGGCGAGAAGCAATGCGTGAGGGAGATGGTATGTGGCTGTTCAGGGATGAATGAATGCCGCAGAAAATCATTGCATTATTGGGTATCACACAGATAGCTCGTTATCTCATCCATCCGGTCATTATTCGATTGGACCCTGCCGGCCATCCATTTTCCCAAGAAACTCCAACATCAGACGACGTGCCCGCGTAAGTAGCCAGCTCCGACACCGTCCCGCAACTAAAGCGACTTCAAGCCTACGACGCCTGCTCCATTACGCCCCAAAGACACCGCCACGCATATGACCTCTATACCACCGATCTGTATCTTCCAATCTCGCCTTGAGAAGCTTCATCTCATTTTTCAGCGCCTGATTCTCCTTGTCCAGTGCGCAGATGTGCTCGATGGCTCCATTAAGAATCTCGCACTTGCTAGGCTTCACACTCTCCTGCGTGCCTTCGCATCCTTTTCCGTTGCGAGCTGCCAATGCTGGAACTGTCTGCCTCAGCTTGTCTAGATGGGCATTCAGGTTCTCCCTGTATCGACGCTCGACAGCAGTATGCGGGATGCGCTGTCGCTTACGACCGCGGGTCTTGGGCTCTTCTCCAGCGGGCATGTACTCTTCATCGCCATCGTCGCTGGTGCTGTTGCGTTTGAGGACAGGTACCTCTGATGTTGAGGCCGTGAGCCTACGCTGTCGTGGCTCAGGGGCAGTGACGGATCTGATGATGTTGGGCCGCTGTTTCTGCTCCGCATTCCCTGCATGTCCGTTGTACATCAAGCGTTCATGAGAGCCGCATCCTGGGGTGCCAGCTGATGCAGGATCTGCTACGTTGCCGTTGGGAAGTTGAAGATGACACGTCTCGCTCACTCGTGGGCCTGGGAGATAGCCTTCTGTGGGTTCAGCCGCGTAAGCACCAGTCGACGGTGTCCCCATGTCCACGTCCGACATCCAGTGAGTGCCATCGCCATGACGGTAGCTCGCCGCTGGCGATGTAATCTGTCCAGGGTCTTGATGGTAGGGGGTAGTAGGTTGAGGGCCTTCATGGTGGAACATTCTGAGATCGACAGCCTGGATGCTACCCATTTGTGCACCGTGATCAGCCCACTGACCCGTCAGCGTCGGCAAATGATTATAGTAGCCGCTGCGCCAGTCGGCTTCCCCTTGGTCCGACATCTCGTAGTCAGTCTTGCTCAGGTGCGACTGCGCCAGTCCGAGTAGTATCTCAGTCATCTAAGGAAGCTGTCAAAGTGGAGGCTGCTGGTGAGAAATGTTGCGCCTTGCTTATTCCTGCAATCGCGGACAAATATAGAATGCAGAGCTTTAGGAAGTTTCGCGAACTTCGAGGAAGGCGACTAGGATGAGAATTGGGGGGATCAGCGAGTATCAAACACTGTAGTATGATATACATGACCCTTAATAGGCTACTGTGGCTATCTAGTATTCAGCTGTCCCGTCACGTCACAGGAAGATATAGGCATCCATGGCAAGGCTGGCTGTATGAGCCTCTTCGCCAAGGATTCCAAGCGACCAACTAAGCCAGTGCGCTCTACTTCTCACCAGAACCCTGCCTTGAGCTTGGAGACTTGTCCCCCTCACCTAGGACAGAAACGCTCGGAGATCTGAAGATTACTCACGGGTGCTCCAGCAACCATAGCCAGCCGCCTAACCGGTCGCAGCCCTGTAACAAGCTTCAGAGGCACATGCCTGTAGCGCTCACGAGCGACGGTCAAGGCTACCAGCTCATCGGGAGATTCGCTAGGGGTTGCCAGCCTTGTCAGTTACTACGCATATCTGGCACTGCTTGGCGGCGGCCAGAGCAATCTTTTTCCAGCGTCCACTTCCCTGTTCAAGGCAAGCCCGGCTACCAGTATAGCTCCATCGCGGGCGGAGGCCGGCCCTCCTGGTATTCATTGGTCCATCATCTGCACGTTCGGCTCCCGGGTACGGACCACGTGAGTTTCGGTATGCCGATGGTTTCGTGACAGCTGAGGCGAAACAGGCGCTGCCACAGGCATGCATGCAATTTCCGGGATAAACAAGTTCATATCGCAAAAAGAGGCAGCGCGGGTCTGGATGTGCCCCACCGCTTTGCAGGTCGGAATCCCGATTTGTACTGCAATACTGATCCCCGGGTGCAAAAGAAGCACCAGCTACGTTTTCTGATGCTTCGCGGGCGGCGAAAGATTCGTTTCTCCTTATCAAATTGCGGGGTCTCCGGGTTATGCTATTCGCTTCTCAGCGCCAGTGGCTTGCAGCATTACCATAGAATTTGTACGCCAAGACACGGATGTCTAAACTTACCTAGGTGTCTTCGAAACGACGTAGGAGGGTATGCCTGGACGACATTGAAAAAGGAAGAGGATGTTTACTTGTCAAAGCGCTTTTAGGTCCATGCGCTTCATTGCCATGCTTTTGGAGTTCGGCTCTTACAAGCGCACACGATAATGCGCGTCTCCGCAACGATTTGAAGAAGTTTAATGGCCTGATTTAGACTCGTTTCATCCTTAAATGTCATGAGTGCTCGATCACGATCTGGGGTAGTAGATTCTTGTGAGATATCTGACGTGAGCTCGCATCTTTACCATGACATTGTTTGGTACACTTAGCTACGATCGCATGATACCTTTGGTAACACGATTCGATCAAAGCCGCACCAGATCCGGCGCCTTCCACATTGTTATTTTCGTTTTCCTCGTAAAAGCATTATCGTGTTCCCCTCCTACGCCCGTGTTCCGAAAAGAAGCGTTCGCAAAAGCAGTACAACCCATTCGTATCGTACAGTTTAGGCCGCCCAGATAGTAACTTGTTACCCTACGCGGCACCGCATAGACCTCATGTGGTGCCTAGGAGTTGATCGCGTGGACGTCCTTGTCTTCCTCCACCAACACGTTGTGGCCCTCACCCATCGTCTTGACGGTCTCAAAGATCTTTGCAGGTCCGGTGGCCACAAAACCCTTGATCAGGCTGTATTCGTGCTCGATCATACCGCCCTGGCCTCTTGTCAGTGAAGTCTAGATGCCATGGTCTCGTTGGGCATAGCTCACCGCCTTCCTGATCTCCTCCATGGCTTCGTCCATGATTTTCTGAGGAGTGCCCTTTGGATAGCTCACAATGACTTGTCTGTCCGAGTCCGCGGCCAGGGAGAGCACTGCGAACAGAGCAATGAGGAGAAAGGCGAGTTGAAGTTTCATTTTTGATCCTTCTTAATTGATTGAACAGGTGCAGCTGTCTCTCGGTGGACGATTTCGGCTCGGGTTGATATGGACCTAGGTAGTCTCCTTGCTTGTCTGGAGATCAATGTCTATGAGCGCTCAAAGTGCAACTGCAGCGTTCTCTAGTCTATGATTCGGAGCAAATAAAAATTGACAGCCAGTCCGTAGGTCAGGTGTATATCAAAGTGATGGGTGCAGGTGCAGGTGCAGGTGCAGGGCTCTAAATGACGTAGGGGGCGACAACAGGCGCTAGCGGCGATTGCCGCCGGAAAACGATCCGACAGCCGAGCTACTCGTCTCGTGTCTCACGGCTGTAGAGCGCGTCTTTCAAGCCTTTGTCTACAGCATCAGTGTATCCAAGACTCCGCGACATCCTGGTCCCTTTCCCGAAAGGATTCGTATTAGGCGACACGGGTGAATACTTGAGATTACAGTATTCACATCCACGCTCGGAACAGACACCAGGCTTTCTTACCTTTCTCATCACCAACGAGGACGGCTCAAGACGGAGCACATTAATTACTGGGCCTCACATCGTTCACCTGGAGAGGAAGAAGAATCTTCTGTCAAAATTGAGGAGGACGGTATAGCGGCTCCAGTCGTGACCACACTGGTGGTGGGAGAAGGAGGACCCTGGGCAGCAAGAGCTAGGGAGAAGAGTATTCACTGCGTGCAAACGGTGGACCGGAACTTTTGGTTCGCGCTTCATGAGCTTTAGCTAGAAATTAGACATCACACTGCTGCATTTCTGTGCTGCTTCACTGGGGTGGACTGTCTATCTTTTCCGCGCTCGAGCTGAGCAAACTCAGATTCGGCGCGAACGTCTACATTTCTGCAGTTGTCGCTGCCCGTTGGTGGCCATCTCGTCTGCAGCCTTACTGCTCTTCACGAGCCTAGTGCACAGAGGCTATTTGCTTGTGAATTACTCTCGTCGTTGCCGTGCTTGTCATGTCTGCCAGGTCGCCTAGAGGTTCACTCTCTGGCGGGTCTGACATAGCGTCAGACTTTGAGGAATCGCTCAGAGACTTGCAACGAAACGACCGCTTCGCGATTGAGAACTTAACAAATATCGCGCGAGAGAGCACAGAGCATGCGCAATCCATCTCAAGGGTGCTTGAGAATCATATCAAAACGGTAAGACAACGGAATCGCGTGACATAAGACCAACTGAATATGCATTTGGACGGTACTGATTGCTGCTAGACTGCCCCGACCCGCAAGCTGCCCGCCCTCTACGTACTAGACAGCATTATCAAGAATGTCGGCACTCCCTACACTGTCTACTTAGGGCGCAACCTTTTCAGCACGTTTATGGAGGCGTATCGACTGGTAGATCAAGGCACTAGGCGTGCTATGGATGGTCTGCTGAAGACGTGGAAAGAACCGGTGCCAGGGTCGCTTGATACACGACCTGTGTTTCCGCCAGAAGCAGTCCGGCCCATTGAAAATGCCATGATTCAGCTGAGAACTGCCTTGCAGAAGCAGCGTCAGGGACAGCCGCAGTTGGCAGGGCATAGAAATACTCCTACTCCTCCGCAGTTCAATGGGCAATTTGGTCCACCGTTGCATCACCAGCAAATGTACTACGGCCATCCCAGTCAGCAGGTAAGCACGTTAGATTCGGATCTAAGGAATTTGTCGCTAATGCTTTGCAGCCCACGCCGCAGCAACATGCCTTCCAGCAAATGTATCCTCAACCTTCGTCAACTCCGCAACAGTATTCATTACCCCATACGCCAGCTCAGCCTCCACCTGTCGATGTGCAGACACTCAAATCTGATATTTCATCCTTGCTTGAAAGGGTCAAGGCAAAATTCGCAACGTCACCCTACGACAAGGAAATACAGACGCAGCTAAACGCGGTAATTCAGCTGAAGCAGGTTGTCGAGAGCGGTATGGTTCCGGCGCAGCAGCTACATCAAGTGCGCGACACCGTGTCGGGCATGATTGCGCGCTTCCCTCCGCCGACACCCCAAGCACAGCCTCCATTTCCTCAATGGCAACCGCCCGCCCCGTCACCTCATCCTCAGCATACGTCGACTCCTCAAATGCATCCCTCTACGACTTCACAGTGGCAACCACCCGCACCTGTTCCGCAGCCGTACCAGCAGGCACAGATGCCTACGCCCTTCGCACAACCGCCTCCCTCACAGTCTCCAGCACCTTCCATCTTGGCACCTGGCGCACTGAATGGATTACAGGCCCTGCTTGCTAACGGTCAAAAACCGAGCACTCCACAAATTCAGACGGCAGCCCCAGCATTGCAAAACGCCCCCCACAATCAGCTCAATGCCGTTCAAAACAACGCCGCACCACCCTCAAATACGGCCGATCTCCTAGCTGCGCTCACAAAGAGCGGCGTCATTGGAGGCACACCAACTCCAGCAACACAACCTCCTCCAGCGCCACAAGCAAATACCCCGCAACCAGCACAGCAATCGACGGCGTCATTATTGCAATCGCTCTCTAGCATTCTCCCGCCACCTTCCCAGGCCGGCACGCCAACAGCGCCATCGGCACCACTTGGCAAACCCAGAATGCCCTTCTCCACCGCAGGACTCAAGCAGTTCCGTCCCGAGCTCGTCCGCTCCCTCTACGACGAGCAACCCAACCAATGCAGCAACTGCGGGCGCCGCTTCCTCGCCACCGACGAGGGCCGCGCAAAGAAGAACATGCACCTCGACTGGCACTTTCGCCAGAACCAGCGCATGGCCGACCCCAGTCTCGGCCGCGGCCAGCACCGCAACTGGTTCATGGACGAGATGGACTGGATCCAGCTCCTCGAGTTCGACCCCTCGACTACCGCTGCCGATGCCGCCGCGCATGCGGCCAACGCGGCGGCCAAGAGGGATAAAGGGCCCCAGGATAGGAATGTGCGTGCCCCGCCCGGTATGACGCGCAATACGTGCTCCATCTGCCAGGAGGAGATGCGCAGCTCGTATTCGGAGGAAATGCAGGACTGGGTGTTTGGGAACGCGGTCGTGTGGAATGGGAAGATTGCCCACGCGACGTGTGTGGAGGAGATTAAGAAGGCGACGGCGTTGCCGATGGGCGGTGGTGGGAGCGGTGGGAATGCAATGGCTGCGGCATTGGGTAGTGGGGCGCTGGGCCATCAGAGGCAAAGGAGTGCGACGCCGGATTCGATGTTGGGGAAGCGGAAGGCGGAGGGAGGGTTGGCGGGGAATGGGACCAGGATGAGGATGGGTTGAGCGATAGGAAGGGTTGTCGGGAATATGGACGACTTCGTTTACCATGATTTGTTCGTCGTGACGTCGCTTAAGTCGTTCAAGCGATTGCTTTTCTTCCAAAAAGTGACAGCTCTTGCCGGACGACGGCAACGAACTGCGCTTTCATGTATTTTGCTAGATAAACCATCCAACCTTGTTGACACGAAGGAATCCCATTGCCGCTGCAAATGGATCGAGAACTTAACAAGCTGGATGTTGTCTGCTTGAGCACATAAGACTGACTCTCAGTGTTTCACGGACAACGGATACTAAGGGATGATAAGTCTCATACTTTAGAAGCAAAGTCTCGAAGAAAAAAGGCTCATGGATTGTTGATTATGTAGATGTGATTACAAGACTATTAACATTTCCTTCCTCTTTTGCAAAAGAACTCCTCGCTCGCTGAGATTTACACACCCAAGCCGCTCTGATACCAAAAATGAAAAAACCTTCTATCGATCCGTCGTCAAAGCACAGCCGTGAAGAAGCACAAGAGCGGCATTTCTGGCCCGTTAAAAAAAAAAAAAAAAAAAACCATTGGACCCATTCCCGAAGCCGTGAGTAAAATCGACATTCTGTTTTCTCGTCATCGTTTGTTGTTGTTCTGTGAAAGTCTTATGCACAACCCCATGCTTTGGGCCTTTTTTTTTCTTGTTTTTAGCCCTGTGCAGATTATACACATGTGCCACGTTCTCCCCCTCGCCTCCCCCTCTCTCATTCGAACGAAGTTCAATGCCTCTTCTTCCCTTCGCGCGGCTTAAAAGACATCTTCAGGCCACTCAAAGTCCTCTCGAACTTGCTTCTTGGACTTCTTCCCTTGGTTCGGCAGTGCGGGTACACCATCCTTGCCTGGAACCGCAGTGACTTGCTCCCGCACGACTTCCGCCACTTTGTTCCCGTCGGCGGGAGGAGGCGGGCTGATGACTCGCTTGCCTTCAACAGATCGTCGCATAACTTTCTCCTCGCTGTCGGGCGTCCCTCGGCTTCCGCGCCTTGCATGTCTGGCAGGCGTGGCTGTAGCTGTGGGCTTCTTCGGCTCTCCTTTCAAAGCCACGGTGGTTGTACTTTGCAGCTCTTCTTCCTCGTAAAGGGGCTCTAGGGTCTCGGCTTGGGAGTCTAGACTGCGCCGCCCGCTGTCTTGCCCATCAGCAGACTCGGCGGCGCCAGCATCCGCTTCCTGCTGGGTTGTGCTATGGTCTTCGATCACTACAGCGGGTGCTGCTTCCAGTGTTTCTTTCTTCTTGCCCTTTGTCGTCTTCTTCGTCACATTGTCTGCGCGTTTCTTGACCTGTGGGGAGCTGTGTTGGCCACTGTGTCCTGCCGATTTCCTCTTCTTCCTTGGAGTCGGCTGGTCCCACTCATCGTCCTCGTCTTCGTCAGTATCTTTGCCAGGTTTGTAAATCCCGTCGTCTTCGTTCGCACCCGACTTGCGCTTCTTGGACTTGGGCCTGGCTCGATCTTTCTTGGTTTCGGTCTTCTTAAGCTTGACGTCTATGCTATCTCCGTCTCTTTCCTCGTTACCCAGCGTCCGCCCGCCCTTGTGTTCAGGGTTTGCAGTTCTGGCGACGGCAGGATCAAGATCGTCCCAGTCGTCTTCGAAGTCGTTGCTAGTGGATGCCTTAAGTTCAGAGGTCACTCCGTACTCGTTGATCCTGTCGCTGTGTTCTTTGACCCTCTGCGGAAGTGCCTCGATGTTCTCGTTCGTCAGGTTGAACATGCCGTTTGCTCGCGGTGCATTCGTACTCGGCGTTGATTGCGTCTTCTTCACTGGTACCTCATCCTCATCGTCCATACCATTCATGTACTCTTCCATGTCCCTCCGTATCTCACTCGCCCCATCGCCAGTGAGCTTCGCCGGGCTCTTCTCCTCAATATCGTCAAACCCAAATTTCGCCGGATCAAGAAACCTTTCACTGGGCAATGTCGGCAGCCGTCCTGGGAGAAACGTCGGTCTACTACTCTTCATTGTACTCACCGGCGTGAACCGTTCATATCTATTTCCCAGCTTCGGCATCGGGCTAGCCTCGACCAGTGCCTCGTTCAATTCTTCCCTCGCCACCCTCAATTTAGATTCGAGGTCTGATACACGCTTCGAGAGCCGGTTTTGCTTCTTGATGTCGTACCGAGAAGCCGACTTCTTCAACACCGAGCTACCTGGATGGCCAGGCTCGGGTTTAGTGGGCGACATGGAAGACTCTGAATCCCGGCCTGCAATATCATTCGAGGCGGCAGCGTGATTCATGTTGAGATCGGATCGAACGCGTTTGATGCCGGACTTGAGATCGGCCATAGATGGACGCTTAAAATTGAAACGTCCTCTGAGGGTGCCACCTTTGACTTTTGGTCCAAAGTCCGCCATCTCGTTCGGAGATGCACCAGCGGCAAAGTCATTATCTGGAGGGGCGAGAAACTGCGAGCCGCCTGAAGGCTGGTTGCTGTGTTCATTGTCTGGCATCACCACGCCAGAGTCCCGAGGCGTCGGTGTGGTCATGCTCAAGCGCGGGTCATGGACCGGACCAACTCGCTTGCCTGGAAGCATGCCTGATGCCTTCAGCTGTGCATATGCTGCTTCTGCCTCTTCCTTCTGCCTCCGCTTACGTTCCGCCTCCTCCATGTTTTGCTTCGTCAGCTCCTCCTTCGTCTCGTTCCAAAGTTTGTTCCACAAGTTGACTGGGTGGAAGCTAGCCGCCATCTTCTTGCCAAACCTGAACAGGCCTCCGCTATTGTGCTCTTCTCGTCGATCGGTGTGATGAGCAGCGATATGTTCAACCCTCTGAGGCATCATCACCTTCTCTTGATCGACTGCAGACTCAACTGTGTCCATTGGCGAATCCCTATCATAGTCCTCCATCAGCTCATCGACCTGAGGGAAGTTGCCGCTGTCCTCCCTCATGATGCGGGTGAAAGCACTTGGTGGCTTCACACTCGGTTTGTCTGTCAGGCTCCCTTCTTGAAACTTGGAGTTCTTGGATGGTGACAGCTTCTGCTGCTGGGCAGCCTGTCTGAGGCTGAGGTGGGATAGGTTGTTGACTTTCTTCTTCCTCCTCAGGCTTCGCTGACCGGTGACTGCCTCTTCAGCCGAGCTGCCATCCGTTCGTTGTTCGTTTGAGCGGGTGCGTTTGGGCGTGTGAGCGTCAGGATCAGGCTCTGCAGGCTCTAGGCGCCCGTTCCGAAGATCGTAGATGGTTTCATCGTAGGCGGCTCGCTTTCGCTTGGAGCTTGATGGCGGACCATGCCATTCGCCGTCGATGGAACCCTTACGAGGGGTGTCCTTTGGCGGCACCGGCGGGGGAGAGGCCATGTGAGGCGAGAGATGACAATAACGCAGTCAACTATTGATGGAGCACAACGGGCGAAGGGCTATAGAGCCAGCCAGAGTCGGCCAGATCTCTTATAACGTCACCAGCAAGCTTTGCTCTGGTAAATGAGCCGGTCGAAGTAATATCGGCGGTTGCGTAGCGAGAGCGACTACCATTCGTGAAAGCCCGCCAACGGTCGTGCAGCAGAGACGCGGTGCTCCGGATCGTTGGCCTTGTCTTTCCGGTTGCTACGCGCCCCTGACTGGATGCCAAGGACAACCGTTGGGCAAGTCAGTCGAGCTGGAGAAGACGAGGAATGAGACACATGAGACACAATGCCCTACTGGCGTGGAAGATGGCGAATGTTGACCGGGACAAAACGAATAATTATGTATGTATTTGGACGGACAAACATAAACGCGCGAAAAGAGGGTTTCGGCTAGCCGGCCGAAAAATTCCAGGGTCTACGGGCGCTAATCGGGGAGCGTTGGCACGTGGTTGCAAGCATTGTTCGCCTGATGGCCCAGTTCCGCTTGCCCTCTCTTGTAGATCTTCTAGAAACATACCCATTCTTCATATCCGTCATGCCGTCATGCCTCTCGCGATCCGCGACAACCGATAGCACCTGGACAGCTCTCCTGCTTGTGAATGGACGGGGTTTACGCCATGTCTTGCACAATGCCGGCTTGCGAGACAACAATAGCCTTTGTCTTGGACAACAGGACTTGTAGCACTGTACAAAGCCAGACCCCCAACCAGGCAAGGATATAAAATCAATTGGAAATGTCCCTTCATCTTCCGAAACCAAACCCCTCTGATATCCATCAAGCTCCTGTGCAGGTCCACAGCTCACCCTCCAACACCCTCAGAAACAGGACTACTACTCATCATCCGTGTCCCCACCCCTAACAAAGACAAGCAAAGCAAAGATGCCTTCCCTCCTACACAGCATGCACACATCTGCCCACTACTCACCCATCGTGCCTCGTAGTGCGGGGCTTGAAGGCTGGGCCTTTCCTATCGTCATCGGCATCATTGTCGTTGCTGTCGTGAGTGGAGCGATCATCCTGTGTAAGTGCTGTGGAGGCTCATGGCATCGACATCACGACATGGCAGGGAGGAGGGTCGACAGGGAGAGAACCCAAGGGCAAAGGCATCATCATGATAGTTGGTATGGTCGGCAGGGCCATCCAGAGGCATGAAACATCATCAAGGTATCGACGACAGAAGTTGGCAGCTTGACGCACAGCGTGCTGCATTTGCATGCATCTAATTATACATGGTTTCACTTCCCATATAGTTTCTTTTCCTACATCCTCACGCCGGTAAACCTGATCTCATACTTGAAGTCACAATGGGATGCGCGACTAGACTGATTGGAAGCTTTTAAGAAGACACTTACTCGGTCCTTATACAGCAACGCCAATTGCTCGTTACAAGCATCGACCTTGACACATACAATCATAAGCTCTTCGCATCCACAATCTAGATCCCCATCATCCTTTGCAATTCGAGCGCCGGCTTCGCAATTCACACAAAGAACCTTCAATCTTTGTTCCCGTTTTCTTTCAAACACAATGTCATTGACGGACACAAAAAAGGACCAGCGGCCCTCTCATTGCCCCCAATGCCCACGAAAACATATATCCCTACTTTCCAAAATAGACACACACCCAACCCTGCTCTTGTTTATTCCTCCCCATCTTCATCGCATCACGCTGCTCCCAAAACAACCCACACATCTCAGCAGCAAAACAACTACAATGCCTCACCTCCTCCACACCCTCCACACCTCCCATCACTACTACCCCTCCTCCTCCTCCGCATCCCCCGCCCTAACAACCGCAACGCTGGTCCGTCGCAGCGGCAACAACACCGGAGCCAGCACCGCCATCCTCTTCATCTGCCTCGCCGTCGTCGGCGTGCTCGTCGCCCTGGGGATCTGGATCGGGGCGAAGAAAGCCCAGCTGCGGTCACGGAAGCAGAGGCCGGATGCTGGCTGGTATCGTTCCCGGCGGGACGGTAGGACGAGGACGACTCGGTCTCAGAAGGGGCGGGCGTCGATGGAGGTTGCGAGGGATGGGAGTGGTGATGATGATGATGTTGAAAAGGGGTTGAATGGGTCGACAGGGGAGTACGGGTCGCAGGTCGCCGTCGATGGGTTCGAGATGCAGACGCCTGCGCCTTCGTATTATTCCCGTTCGCATCGGTCTGGTCGTGATGATCTCGGCAGGGTATTAGAGCGCCGGGTCCTCGGTATGGGTATGCGATGCCTGCGAGTTTCCAAGGGAGCGTGAGGTCGGGACCAGCGGATTATTCGAGGCGAGGAGCTGCGATTGATGGTCGGCATTTTGATGTTGTTCCGATCTGAAACTTTTGTTTGATTAGCTCTTAGCGTTTAGTAGCGATTTTAATCTTGACCGCATGAGTTTTTTTCTCACTTCGCTCGCAGCGCCTTGTAGTCTAATGAGGTATGATACGAGCGCACAGAATGCTGAGAAGATGCACGAAATCATATTCGGCCTTGTTCGGTATACAAGAAACAGCCGTTCAAAGTCTAAGCTTGCCATGTCCACAGCCTGTGCCTGCCATATGGATTCTCTTTCAGTTGTGGCCCCATATGTACATCATCTCTGGCCCTATTGTAATACTCCAAAACACCATGCATTTGAAACCCAAGAAATCCGTCCCAGCCCTGTAATCTCCTCATTGCCCCATAGTCCCTTTGGACATATGTCTCGTCGTGAAAGCTTATAAGCTTAGCTGATCGGCACTGATGCGATCCGCACTCCGCTCTCGCCTCACCATGCTCAGCTTATAGTACTTTTCCTCTCCAGCACTCGTCCGACCACCGATAAGCCACGCATCGCCTCGCCCGTTGGTGACCTCTCTGAAGCCTCCAGAGTCGGAACTGCTATCGCTACCCCTCCTCCTCGCTCTGCTGCCAGACAACGAGGTTTCTTGACAGGTCGGGTAGTCGCGCTGCGGCTTATTCGGTGGGCCGTACACCGGCAGACCTGGTGAAGGAGGAGAGCGTGGGAGATGGGTTTGCGGGCTGACTTGGTGTTGGAGAGGGGAGAGCGAGGTGTGTAATTGCTTATCCTGAGCAGCGGAAGAGGATTGTTGGTTGTACTGGTTTGCTTTGGGATTTATCGGCTTAGGGTTTGTTGCATTGCTTTCTGAGGAAGACACTTGTGGTTTGGTAGGCTGTGCTGATGTCCAGATCGTTTGTGTCGTTGCTGCTGTGCTGGATGAAGAGAGTGAAGGTGCAGCTTTTGGGAGCTGCTGTGAGTGCGCCCTAAAGGCAGCGAGGAAGTTGCTCAGAAATGGCCGCTGCGTGGGCATCGTGAGGCGTATTGAGAGTCTGTCCTTGTAGACAGCTCTGACAGTGAAGTTTTGCAGTTTGAGATCGTAGTGCTACTCCTCTCTCTTCTGGATCCTCAAGACCTTGGCTCTACCGGACTAGCCGCTCGTCCGTGCTAGGTTTCTTCGAGGTCAGGTACTTTTAACGTTGGCAGTCTCACACACTCTTGAGAAAGATGCCTTTCCTTATCCTTTGAATTGTGAACGGACTAGCCTATCAAGGTTTGGGCGGAGATTATCCAAGCTGCGCGGTTATGACAGTGCAGAACCTTCACATGCCCTGACGAACCGCCGTGCTGCTTGAGGTCAATCGACCTGTATGCTTCCGGGCTGACCCGACGCCTCCGCATTTCTCCCCAAGCCCTCCCGTCAGCGGCCGGCCTGCCAAACTGGGGCTGCACGGGCGCGATAACGGCGCGTGCAAGCCCGGAAAAATGAAGCCCATCTGACGTATCTTCTACGCTTTACCTAGCCGTTGCTAACCTTGTGTGCCGTTTCTTTGCCCTTTGAAAATGATACTGCAGAATAATCAGCAGTACAATTGCCATCAAATCGCAGTGGCAATAAGAATGCCGTTTCAAAAGCCTTTGGCATCTTCACCGTGCTCCCGCTGGAACATCGTTCAAACACCGTGAAGGTCAGATCGACCAGGTACTACCTCTGACTGCATCCAGGCATCCGAAGCTCCAGATCCACTGCGGCCGACTCAAGACCACATCATGACCTGACATCACAGTGTTCCTGCGAGCTTGTGAGCGACTTGATCCGACGTTGAAATTTGACCGGGGCAATCGCATAAGAATGACAACTGGACCGAAGATTGTTTTCGGCGGCATTATGAAGCTATGCTCACTCAACGGCATGCCGTCTTGCTTTCTTTCGGTTTCACCCCTCACCGTGGTAGGACCGATTACCATCAGTTTCCCCTTCTCTCCGGCTTATCCCCTCCATCCTCCGCAAACAATAACCCCACTTATTTATGCATGTTTGACAACCGCAAGGCGACGATGCCGATTTCAAACACCGAAGTGCTTGTTGAACGCCTTTGATGCTTCTGCAGCCATTTCGGCGGTGCTACGGCGGTGAACTTTTGGCTAAACACTCTTAGGCTTTGACTTTTCGAGGTCGAGCTTATTACAAGCTTAGATCGATAGCATTATATCTTGTGTAGTCTGCCAGGTAGGTTCTCAATTCGTTGTGCGCTCCTCATCCGTCCGGCAATATGAAAGGTCTACCTAGCATCGCTCCGCTAGCGAGTGTACTCGCAAGGCAGGATCAACAGCCAGCGGCACAATCGACCGTAACGCTGCACCTCCCAACTTGTCCACTCTAGCCAACAACACCTTGTTTGAGACATGGCGCCCACGTGCACACGTACTGCCACCAACCAACCACGTTGGTGATCCTTGCATGCACTACACTGATCCTGAGACTGGCCTCTTCCACGTTGGCTACCTCTACTCAAATGACGATGTTTCTGGTGCAGCAGGCGCCACCACAGACGACTTTGTCCATTATCGCGACGTCAAGCCAGACGTCCCTGTCTTCATTGAGCCCGGCGGAAAGAACGACCCTGTCGCCGTCTTCGATGGTTCTGTCATCCCGCGCGGAATCAATGGGACACCAACACTGTTCTATACCTCTGTCTCCTTCCTGCCAATCCATTGGACCATCCCATACACTAAGGGCGCAGAGACGGCATCCCTTGCTGTCACCTACGGCAATGGCAGCAACTTCACCAAAGTCAACCATGGCCCAAGCATTCCTGGCCCGCCTTATGGCTCCAACGCCCTAAATGTGACTGGCTTCCGGGACCCTTATGTCTTCCAGTCGCCTCGTCTGGACGCTCTGCTCGACAGCAATGAAGGCGTATGGTACAACGTCATCTCAGGCGGCGTGCACAACGTCTCTGCAACCCAATTTCTTTACCGCCAGGTGGATCCCGAATTTAGAGACTGGGAGTATCTAGGCCAATGGTGGAGCGAGGAGCCGAACTCGACTTGGGGCGATGGCACCTGGGCTGGCCGATGGGGCTTCAACATGGAAGTCGCAAACATCTTCACCGTCGATGAAACCGGTTACGATGATGATGGCGACCTTTTCATCACCCTGGGAACCGAATGGGGCTACGCACCTGTGGAGCCTCAGACTAGTCCGCAGAGGAACATGCTCTGGGCCTCCGGTACCGTCAGCAAGAATGAAACTCAGCGCGGCTGGGGCCACGACAGCTGGGGTTCTTGGGGTCACGGCAAGGATGATGACAGCGATGTCAAATTCCAGCCAAACATGGCTGGCTTCCTAGATTGGGGCACCTCTTCTTACGCTGCAGCCGGCAAATACCTCCCAGCTAGCTCACAAGCCTCCCAGCAGAGTGGCGCTGAAGATCGATTCATCTCATATATCTGGATCACAAGTAACCATTTCGGCGACCTGGACTTCCCCGATGACCAGCAGGGTTGGGATGGTAGCTTGGCAACGCCACGGGAACTTACCCGGGGCACCATCTCGAACGTTGTTGACAACGAGCTCGTGCACGAGACTGCCTCGTGGCGTGTCGATTCCAAGAGCCGCGTAGGTGACACTGTCGAGCTCGTAACGCTCCACCAGAAAATCGTTCGAGAGGCGTGGGATGCTTACACGCAGAATGCTACCAACACTATTACTCAAGCCGGACGCACCATCGAGCAATCATCGCAGTCCAACACCGTCGCATTTGACAAGAGCCCAAGCTCGAAGTTCTTCGTCATGACTGCTTCCATCAACTTCACAGAGCAAGCCAGAGGCAATAACAGCGATGTGAAGGCAGGATTCAAGATTCTCAGCTCGGAACACGAAGAGACGATAATCTACTACCGTATGTACCATCTTCATTCTCCCATATCAAAACCCGAAGACACATCACTAACAATACAATCTAGAATTCTCCAACGAAACCCTCATCATCGACCGCAGCAACTCCAGCGCCGCCGCCCTCACGACTAACGGTATCGCAACAAATAACGAAGTTGGAAAGCTCAGACTGTTCGACATCCAATGCGAAGGTGAGCCAGAAGCGCACGTCGAGACGCTCGACCTCACGATCCTGGTGGACAACGGGATTGTGGAAGTCTACGCCAACGATCGCTTCGTCATCAGCACTTGGGTCTGGTCTTGGTATGCGGCCTCGAACAATATCGCTTTCTTCCACGAAGGCAGCCAGGCCGTGAAGTTTGGAGATGTACAGATTTATGAGGGGTTGGCTGATGCGTGGCCTGAACGGTCGAGGTAGAACGAGGACGCTCTTGACTTGAGGGTAAGATTAGCTAGTAATTGAAATGCCATCGCATCTACTTCCACAGCAGTGCATCCATCTCCTGATGCCGCTTCACGGCAGCGTCAAAGTCCGCAACTCCGTAGTCAGCCATCTTGTTTTCGGCGTAGAACTTCATACAGCTTCCCAATGTTCCTCGCCCGATGGGCAACGCGGTCTGCCAGTCTTCCCAGCCCAACGAAACATCTTCGACTTTGCCCGAGTCAAACATGTACACCTGGAGACTCATAGGGCCAGAAGCATTCGTCTGGATCAAACTACCCGACTCGGCACTCAGTCGAACCTGACCCTTCTCCCCAGTAATTGTCCAGACCAAAGGTGTGGTGCCGGGGAATGGAGGCTCATAGTGGAAATTGACTACCAGCGATGCACCTGGGGCGACGTAAGGACGCTGAGTGGCCAATGGACCGTGGATGGAGACCAGATCAGGCACGTCGGAGACTTTCGACGTACGCGTGCCACTCGATCGGTTCACGATCTCCTGTCCAGGCCGTTGCACCTGCGTGTGCGAGTGGAAGGTCTCAAACTCGCCTAGGATGGAATGCACAGCGTCGATGCCTATGAGACCTAGCATCAGCGAATAGTCCGTTCAAGAAGAGGAAGCGGCGAGAAAGCAACAGGAAAGAATGTTCCACTTACGATGTCCAAGCATAATCGTGACCGGGTTCCCACCAACCTTCTTCTCCAAGAAATACCCAAGCCCGTCGGAGATCTCATGCCGATCGCTCGCAGGGCTGTACGCAGAAAGATCACTACTCAGCACTTTCCCAATAACCTCTTGCTCGAGAAGCTGCCTGATCTTGCGTATAGCCGGATCAACACGGGCCTGCAGACCCACGATCGTCTTCGCACCCGTCCTCCTCGCCAGGCTCGCCAGCTCCTGCGCATCCTGATGGTCCGAAGCTAGCGGCCATTCGACGTAGACGTTCTTCCCAGCGGCCACGCTCGGCTTGATGGTGTCGTAATGTAGATCCACGCGTGTGCAGCAGACCACGAGGTCGACGTTGGAAGCGTTAGCAAGTGCTTGGGGGTCCCCGTAGCCTTTCACGGTGGCGGCGTCCAAGCCGTAAGCTTCGATGGCTCGGTTGGCGGCGTCTTCGCTGGAATTCAGGAGTGCGACGATTTGATAATTCTCTTTACCATGGGGCGATTGGAGATATGGGAAGTGAGCGTCATTTGCCCATGATGTTTTCGCGGATTGCGAGAGGCCTATTAGAGCTATACGGATGGGAGGCATGTTGTCGTTGAGTTAGGAGGAAGGGTATGCGGATGTGCTCCAATTCCGTTACGCCCTCATATACTGTCCATTGACTTTGTGTTTGTCAGCGTGTTCTTGTTCCGTTTAGCAGAAGAAGTGTTACGTTCCAACGCTTACGTGCACATGCAAATGCTCACGGCAGGCGCGACTTGCTGACAAATGTGCCTTAGAAATCTACGAATACAGAAGGAACTCACTTTGCGCCAGCTTTGACACGCGCGGAATCGATAAAGATGTGCCGTGATAGTATAGGTGTCAAATACAGTGAGTATTGTCTCATATACATGCACTGAGATCAATGCAAGCTCAAGGCCGTAGCCGAGCAGGCCATCGCCGATAGCCAACCCTTCTGCTCCAGATGACCCATCGGCGCCGCAACGACATAGGACAGTCGAAGACAGCATGACCGCCCATAAGGTATACCAGGTCGAAAAGCTCAACCGACGTCCCATAGCTGGTATCGTACTCGCTCTCCCAAGATTAACGCCCATAAATGCTTTTTGTAAATTGTGAGGCAGGAGTCCCCAATCGCCCCTCCTTTCGCCCAATAACGCCACCACAATGCATAGCCAATGCGTAAAGCAGTGACACGTAACAGCGTGCACAGCCTCCGTCACGTGACAAGTGAAGTGTCCTTGCCGCTGAAGTCGCGGAGCAAAGCCACAATTTCGTCCACCCTTCCCACTTGGGCTAGCAATCGTTCTTCGATTTCACGCCATTCGCGCAACATCTGCTTTTCAATGGCTTCAAGCTTCTCCTGCTCATGCCCTTTGATATCAGTGCGCTCGGCCTTCTCGATGATGGTTCGATATCGCTCCCTTTCGACGGGTATGCGCTGGAGCGTACGACTCATGGCCTTGTAGCTTTGCTGGAGGACCAGACTCTGCACGCGTTTAGGGTCGAAGAACCAAAGGTACAATGTCCGACTGGGCTGGCGACCATTGTCTTTTGGTAGCTCCTGTGCTTCTAGAATGCCGTGGAACTGGAGCTGCGTGAGTATCGCTCGGACATCCTTAACACGCATCATAACGTTTGAAGCGACGAGCTTCTCATCGAGCTTGCCCCTGTCGCGCAACATGCGTACAATACGCAGGGCGCAATCTGACCAAAACGATCTCTGACGGTGTTGTCAAGCTCAGCTTCTATTAGCATACTAGTCAGCGCCGGGAAGTTGACTCGCCACTCATTCGAGTTGTGGGCACGCGCGCGTTGACAAAAGCTTTTGCCGTGTTCCTCAAGTAGTGAAAGGTGTGCCTCAATCAAAGACATCCGTTTCGCACGATCACGGTAGGAGGTGAAGCCGTTCGGCTTTTCTTCGTCATCAGAATCCTCGCGTTTAATGCCATCGTCGGCTTCGGTCTTGTGCTTGCCAACACCATTGGGCACGCCATTGCTAGAGGCCAGTCCTTTGATTGTTGCACCTAGATCGATGGTGGGGTCGAGGACTTCGGCGACTTCGGAAATGTTCGCGACTGGTAACTTTTCTTCTTCGTCCTCATCATCTTCAGGCGCCAGCTCGTCACGCACACTGCGCGACTTGCCTTCGAGTACTTGCAGTAATGCACCATACACTTCTGCTGAGACACCGCCCATAAAACGCTTGGCGTATTGTTGCAGTCGACGGCTACGAAGAGATAAGACACATCGTGTGAAATCGACTCGGACAACTAGGTCATTCTACACGGATTATCAGTTAGCGGCACTCCTGCTGAAAGGACAGCAACACAGTACCGATAGTTTTTGAACCTCCTGCTCGCCGTTCGCGGCATCGAGGCCGTTTGGAACGCCATTCAGCTTTATCCGCTTGTTGCTAGGTTGAAATGCTCGCCCGGTCGCTTCACAGCGCCTTTGGCGCCTCCGTCATGGAGATCGGAGTAGGTATCGTCGTCTCGCCACTTGCGCTTGAGAATTTGAACAGCCTGCTTGAATTCGGCCTGCTTCTTCGGACCAGTGACTTTGCGATCAGGGAATTGGTCGACGATGACCATCTCCTCAATCTGCTCTTGTAGATCGGATGACGGCATGAAAGCTCGCATCCCCACCTTAACGAGAATGCCTGACCGCAGCAAAGCTCGCAAGGTCCCATGGAACTCATTAGCACTTGTCATTTGTGAAGCGTTGGTTGCATTTGTTTTGCAGCGCCATTTACCATCGCCGGATCTGTCGCATGGTTGGTGGCCCCATCAACTCCGGGTGCAAGTTCGTATGCTTCTGCGAGATCGCCCACTCTGGCATGTCCAAGTTGTAGAATGTTGCCCACCAGATGACCTGCTCGCTCACCGAATCTCTCATTTACGAGCTCGACGATATTCGTATGTCTTGCAAGGTTGTAAGCATTGCGCCAGTTGACGGAGTAGAAAGTCGGTGCATCCTCTTCGGCGGCGAAGTGGAGGATGAGCTGGGCTTCAAGGAGGTTGGCAAGGCCGGTGCGTACTCGGCGGGATGGTATGCCAGAATGGTGCGCGAGGGTCGGTATCGGAAGGCGGCCATGCTCGGCGAGAGTCGCAAAGATTTGCTCAGAGGCTGTTAGTAAAAGTGCAGAGCGCTCGCCGGCGTGGAGTTTTTGCATACAGCAGACAGCTCGCCCAGCTGGTTCTCGATGAGAATAGTGCAGAGCTCGGCCAGGTTCTTCATCGCATGTTAGCAGTGGTGTACATTCCTGAGCGCACATGGCGCGCAGATGGAGGAGTGCCTCGTTACCTGAGCCATGACTATAAAGAACTCTACAGCTCTCTCACAGCGTGTAGAGTTTCAGGGTTGCTATCGCCTCTTCTTGCGCATGAGTGCAACTGTGACAAGCCCACAGTCAGCAACGAGACCTCTAGCAATAATGTGCGAGTGAGAGCGTGAGAGATGTACAGGGCAGTGTGTGTTCGCGAAGATCCGTCACTCAGGCTGTTCGCACAAGTTCCAGTGCCCCACGAGCGTCCGTCGTGGGTGAACCACCGACCGAAGCCAAGCAAAATTTGGTTCAGCGAATCGAAGTCCGCTGACTGCGGCGAGGGCTCGCTGCCGAACTCCGAGAAAGCTCCCCAGCATCTCTTCGCCGCCATGGCAGCATCTGTTCACCCATCATTCGCGCCATACACCTACCCTCCGCTCCATACTCGCACGTGAGAGCGCGCTCCCCGACACCATGCTCTCACGACAGGCCGTTCGAAGTGCCGCCCGCCAGTCCTGGCAGCAGCAGCGCAGGGGTCTGGCTGCCCCGGCCTCCGGCTCCTTTCAATACCAGACCGGCGATGCACAGGGCGTCAAGTTCGCCAGCAGAGATCTCCCTGGCCCGGTAGGCAGCCTGGCCATCGTCGCGAAGGCTGGTACGAGATTCGAGCACGTCCCGGGTCTCGCCGAGGGCCTCAACAGATACGCGTTCAAGGTACGGAGGACAACGTCTTATGGAGGCATTGGGAAACGGAAGGCTAAAACGCAATGACACACAGAACACCGACCGTAGGACCTCTCTCCGGATACAACGTGAGGCTGAGCTGCTCGGTTCCAGCCTGCAATCGTACCACACCCGCGAGAACGTTGTCGTCGGCGCCAAGTTCCTTCGAGATGACCTACCATACTTTGCTGAGCTGCTGGGCGAGGTCGCTACCATGACCAAGTACAGGCGTGAGTATATCTGGATATATAGGGGGCAATGACAGTCAAGGCTGACACAATACAGCGCATGTCATGTTCGAGGAGGTCCTGCCGCTTGTTCAGATGGACCAGAAGAAGTACCTTGCAAACACCCTCGAGATGGCCATTAACAGCGCATACGGCGTCGCTTTCCACCGTGGCCTCGGTGTGCCGCTGAAGCCGGCTTCCGCCACGCCCATTACGAAGTATCTGACTGCCGAAAACCTCGAGGAGTACGCCGCATGCGCCTACGCCAAGCCCAACTTCGCCGTCATTGGCAATGGCGTCGAGCACGAGGAGCTTAGCAAGTGGGTCAACGAGTTCTTCGGTGACGCCTCCGCCCAGGCTCCGCACGCCTTGAGCAGTGACCAGACCAAGTACTACGGTGGCGAGGAGCGCATTGCGCATGCCAGCGGCAACTCCATGGTTCTCGGCTTCCCAGGCTCAAGCGCCCCGACTGGTCAATTCTACAAGCCCGAAGTGTCCGTTCTGGCTGCTCTCCTCGGCGGTGTCTCTACCATCAAGTGGTCGCCAGGTTTCTCGCTCCTGGCCAACGCAACAAAGGAGGCACCGAACATGCACATCACGACCAAGTGCGACATTTACTCTGACGCTGGCCTGATGACCATCGAGATGAGCGGTTCTGCCAACGACATTCGCAACACTGCTGGAAAGGTCGTCGAGGCGCTCAAGGCTTGCGCCGAGAACATCAGCGACGAGCAGTTCCAGAAGGCCAAGGCCCTCGCCAAGTTCAAGGAGCTCGAGCACGGCGCTGAGCCGCAAGCCGCTATGGAATTGGCTGGCGCTGGTCTGGTGCAGGGCAACAAGGCCTACCAGATCGACGAGGTGGCCAAGAACGTCGACAGCGTGACCGTCGAACAAGTGAAGAAGGTCGCCAAGGAGGCATTGGAGAACAAGGCGGCTGTCAGCGCGGTTGGTGATCTCTACGTTCTGCCGTACGCTGAGGAGATTGGCCTCAAGGTGTAGATACCGCTTGCAGATTTTTAGATTTTGTTTTGCGCAAGAAGCAGGTGTACCAATAGCGTGTACAGATGTTTTAAAATACGTGCTCTTTGCCTTGCCTTTCAATAAATGCATCCGACTTCTGGCAGTCCAATGCAGCGCGCTGGAAGACATCACGTGAGTGGTCCGAGCTCTGACGGGATCTCCGCCGATCACCTCCGAGCCTTCACCTCCCACCCTGATCACGGTATCGTTGCCATAACGCCTGTTGACCATCATACACCACCCAGACAGTAACAATGGCTTTCGCGTGGAAGGCCGCTGGCATTACGTATGTTCGCCCGACTTCTAGCGCCGCTGGATGAGCTATCTACAGCAAAGCAGGAGACTGACCTTGGAACAGCTACAACCGCTACCTTGCGGTCGCCTCGCGCGTTGTCCGTCGGTCGCTCAAGGAGGACAAGAGACTGCAGGCTGAGAGAAGGGGAGAGATGGACCTGAAGTTCTCAAAGTGGGAGGTGCGTACGCTCTAGAGCTTGAATAAGATGGGGGAGGACAATGCGGATTCTGGAGGATGGAAGCGGCAATGCCATGGACAGTGAGCTGACTTCTGAACCCACAGAACGGCAAGCAGGGTGAGGGCAAGTCTCTCGCTGCCGCGAACGAGCAGGCTATGGCGCAGCAGGCCGGTGGACCACAATAGAGGAGGATGTAGATGGAACGAGCGGAGCGGAGTGAGCGCTGGGAGATGCGATTTATTCGGGACAAGCATCGACACGATGACCACTCAAGTATGTCTCAATGAATTGTTGACACGGAGGGGAGGTCATGCCTGTATCCATGTTGTACATACTATCTTGCCCCGGGAAATGCCAAGCTTTTTGCGAAGTCCTGTGTACCGTACCTGCTTCGGTGTCTATCAATGTTCTTGCCTGTGCCGTTTGATGATAACAATGTACATGAAATTTCTGAGGGCCATAATACGAGAATGTTGGTGATTGATAAATGTCATACCATGGCTCGTACAGCGATAAGCAACTAAGGCCGACGTTCAGAAAGTCATCGCCGTCGGCCGTGCGAAAAGATGTCCGCAAGACCACCAGCTCACTTGGACCAAAGTGGTGGCGCACCAAACGGAGATATTGACACTGCCGTTCGACGCCTAGAAGAAGAAGTGAAAGAGGCAATGTCTTTTGGACGAAGAGGTGCCAGGGATGTGACAGAAGAGTTTGCGGCCGCCGCAAGTCAACTGAAGCCCGGTCAACTCGTCAAGGATGAATACTTCACGTTATTCGAGGCGGTGGGCGCCCTTGAGGTTTGTGTTCTGTTCATTATGTGGTCTTTTGCCTAACCACAGTTTTTTGGGCATTAGTTCTGACTGCTTCCAGATCATGGACCCCAAAATGGACAGTGGCTATGTACCTCCCAACGACAGCTTCAATGCGGACTTTGATGTATGCCGTGGACTAGAAGCCACTGAAGTACTCTGGATCATGGACGAGCTACTATGTTTGGAGATCGCCTGGCACGAAGGTTATCCGCTCTCCAGACCGTCTTCACCTCGCTGCATGTCGACAGGTTACTCTCACCGGACAACCGACCGCCGTATACCTTTCCCATATGGCGATAGTCCGGGATCGAATCTCACGTTACAGCAGCAGCTGGTCCATACAGTTCTGCGGGCTTACTGTGTAGCTCTCATTAAGAGTATACAGGCTTCTCTTCTTATCATTCAATCGCAGAATTTCTACGAAGAAGAGGATTTTGTAACTCATCTGTTCGGACGGGATCTCTTGGAGAAGATACAGCCTGGTCAAGCCGCGGAAGCCCTAGAAGATGCTTTGAAGTGCGTTATGAGCGCGCATTTGCCATCTGAAATCTCAGACGCCCTCGAGTCGCGGCTCTGGTTCAGGCGCAACTACCTCGCTGTGCTACTTGCGGAAACAAACGAATGGTCAGGTCTGGCTACACAGATAGAAAAGGTCAACAAGTCCCATTCCCTCCTCAAGCCAATACCGGAGGCATTCTCGGAGAAGGTCCAGCGGCAACTGGCCACGAGTACGCCACCTCGGCCTCAGCTGCAGATGTCCTGGCAAGGAGCGGTCGAGAGGTGGACCAGATTGCTATCGGATGGTGCTGAGGCTGACCGCTTGACTACGTTCTGGGTGTGCCAAAGCCCGCACTGCCTTCAGCGCGCAATGTGGGCTTTCGCATATCGTGAACCACAGCCAGGAACATTTGCTCGAGCATATTTACAAGATAAACTTTTCGGCAGTGACAGGGTCACTGAAGATATGTCTCACTTCGACCTTTTGCTCGCTGACTTGCGCGATCTTGTGCTAGCAGGAGATCAGCTAGCGGCTCTAGAGAGTTTCCAGGTCGAGGTACCGTCAGATCCAAGACACCTTTGCTCAAGACACATTGAATCCTTTATGGATAGAGCTTTCGAAGAATACCTAAATCTCTACAGGATGGTGTGTCAGAACAGATGCCGGATAAGACGAACATTTACGCAGCCATACCAATACTGGACAGTCTGGAGACCATCGCAATGCAGACCGATGAAGAAATCAATCGTAATCACTCCGCAGAAAACCTTGACGAGCACGCTAAGGGCACCGCTACTCGTCTGAACCCTCTGACGAACTGGACACAATATTACAAAACATTCACCATGGCTCGCAGTATCCAGCTTGGCTTTGAGACCGAGATCTACTTGCCTGAGGAGTTGTGCACGATGCACTGGCTGCTGAATGTGTTTTGTCAAAGCCAATGTGATCGCCTAGAGCACATCGAGCGCTTTCTGTTCGACAGAATGAAGACTCTGACCCAAGCTCGAGACTCACGATACGTGATCGAAACGCTCGCCTCCAGGACTGGATAAAGAGTCTACGCCATCTTTGGGAGACAAATCGTCTTCTGTCATTGGCTCTCTACAGATTCTACGGCATATTGATGGCAAGCGGCATCATCAGACCGCCAAAGCGAGATTATGCAAACGAACAGCTTCTCTGGGATGCTCGCATGAAGCCTTATCTGACCATCGTCAATGACCCGATACCCAGCCTTCAGGAATTCAAGCGCTCTTCGAGCGAAATCAAAGGCTTGAACACGACCTGCGCTGGATGTGAACGACAGCATCAAACAAGCGAGGCAGCATTTGGCAGAGATGAAGCAGATGACCCCTCAGCAGGCGAAATACGTAGGCACGGAAGAGCAGTGGAAGCGGGAGATGAAGCAGCTGGAAAGGACTTGTGTGGCTACTGCTGTACAAACTTCTCAGCTGTTGAAGTTGGCTGAGAAGCGTGGGGGAGAAGCGGCAGCAAATGCTGACGGTGGCCTGAACGATACGATCGAAGCAGTCATACCTGAGCCATCAAAAAGATATCACTTCTGGTGGGTCGTGCCAAATTTGAAAGAGCGCAAGTAGTTAGTGCATAGCTAGGTAATCTAGTTTTAAAGCATCTATGTTTGGCCTGGACTGTTCCATCAGCATAGTTCCATAGACGATTTACATGACGCTGTCAAATACAACGCTTTCCATGATAGTGCTTGTGGAATCACAATCAGTTCTGTGTCGCCATCAAAGCCATCAAATGGGCAGAAGAAGCCGATCATCGATTTGTATGTTTCTGTAAAGCATGTAAGGATCAATCTGTGTGAGCGGAAAATTTGACAGACTGTTTTGGCGGAAACTTCAGTTGAGGGGCACCTGCACCGCATGTCAGTTGACATTGGTCTGAGGCAGGCATGGAAGGACCTGTGATGATAACAGCACTGCTCCTTCCCTTCCAGCCGAAATTTGCTGATACTCCTGGCAGTCTTCCAGCCGGAGAGTTGAAATGAAATACATGAACACACAAGCAAAGCACAAATGTATGAGCTTCCCGAAGGATTGGCGAACAGTCTAAGGTCTTGGAGAGGAAATGTCTATAACACGGAAAATAGCATCCGACAGGAGGCTGAAGACTTGGAGAGAGGTGGCGACGATCAAATAGGCAAACAAGTTGAAGCAGAGCTGTCCAGATGTGTAATTTCGGAGGACGTGGTATGGCTATGTCACATGTCCTTGATTGTAATTCATTGCCCGTTTGCTGAATAGATTTCATATTCAGCACCAGACACAATCGAGCCATGCCGTCCAACATGAGCCCAAGCGTGACAGCAGTCGAGATTATCATACACAGCCAAGTCAGCGAACAAGAGGGAACAAGCGACCCTTAAGAGGTAAAAACTCATGAACAGCACAATGACCATGCCCACAAGCAGAGACATATAAGCCCGACTAACAGTCTACACAAGCGCAGGTGCGAACCTCTGCAAAGCCTAATGTTTTCCATGCATCTAGAGTGTATGACCCCGACCCAGCAGCAAAGCGTCTGGCTAGCGAAAACAATGCGCCGCTGTCAGAGACCGATTTCTATCGACTCATTGGGATGCGGCCTCCTGGTGCCGATCACCAGAGCCCAGAGGAACTCGCAATCCCACAAGGCCTGTACGACAGAATCCAATACCAGCTACAGTACATTCAGAGGAAGTACCGGGTCTACGATGTCTTGACATATGCCCTGCTCATACTGCAGCTTTTGATGAGCGCCATATTCATCGTTCTTGGAGGCCTGTCTGAAGTCGACTCGCACGTTGCCATTTCCGTGCTCGGAGCTATAAGCACAGGGATTGGCTCTGCCTTGGCTTTGATGAAAGGCCAGGGCTTACCGAACCGCCTTGGACGTATCCGAGACTGTCTGCGCAATGTCGCGTTCGAGGCAGAAGAGCTCTTCTGGGACATTCGAGCCAACAGAGCAGTCTATTTTCGGGACATTGTGAGGCTCAGGGAGGACTTCCTTCGCGTGATGGAGGATGCTGGGAATCATCATCCGGACACGTGGAGCGGCACTGCAATGAGCATCGCAGAAGGGATTGAGCTTCCAGGGCAGATTTGAGAGACCCGTACTGAAGACAAACGTGCGCAAAGTCTGAATTGGGCACTAGATGAAGCCTTGGGAGACCGTGTCTGCCGTGTTTCCAGCGACTGAGCCTTCTACAGGCATCGGACTTTAGCGTTTGAACCAGCTTCGGCTAAATAACATAGAATCGCGTGTAATTCTGATCTTGCCTCCATACGTTTTATCGCCACGTGGAAGTATCCCACTTTGGATCGCCGCCCACGGCATTTGGATGCGCGTGAAGCCAGTCTGCGATTTCGCCGCATCTCGCTAGCCATATCTTCCCTTGGTCACGCTTTAAAGCCAAGTATTCCAAGACGGACTCCATAGCCTGCATGCGCTCAGGCATGTCGGTGAGGAAAGGGTGGAACAAAAGAGAGAGGAACCCTCCCTTGGCGATTGCTTGATCGATCTCGTCTTTATACTTGCTGATGAGCACATCAGGCGGCTGTGTCTCTTCTGGCAGGGTACCCTTCATTTTCCGAAGCCCAGAGAAAGATTCCATGTAATAGTACGCATCCACTGTGCTCCATTTGAACGGCAAGACAGCAATGCGACTCTGTCCTTCATCAATTTTCAACATGGCTGCTTCGTCTGCAGCCGGGCTGATGTATCGAATGTCATTGCTCTGACATAGCTTCAGCGTACGCTGCCCGTGAACAGTACCGCCAGGAGGTCTAAACCCTTGGTAAAGTCGTTGGTTATCGGCTTCGGAGGTCGGAAGCTCTTAAGACCTTCTCGCCCGAAACTGCGCAGGAAATTTTCTTGCTCGGCCTTCTCATCTAGTTTGCCCCAAGCTTCGTGTCGCCAAGCGTGCCATGATACCTCATGCCCTGCCTCTATAAGGCTATGGACGGCCTCGGGATAGACGGTGAAGTTCCAAGCCTCCATGAAGTATGTGCCACAAATGTCGTATTTGCGCAAAAGATCTAAAAATTGTGGCAGGACCTCCTTCACGGAGTAATGTGAGCCAATGGGCTGACTTTCTGGCCAGAGACCCCGGTCAAGGTCTGCAGCCTCACCCATGTTGTCCATCGTAAAGGCGATGGCTGCCGATGCGCCGTCAGGCCATTTGGCCCCATCAGAAGACATGATCTTGACACAAAGCAAAGCAAAAGGCCCCAAATACTATCTCAAGCTTTGGAACTAAGCCAGCTTAGGACACTGCCGAGCCTTGATTGGAAGCCTTGTAGAGCTCGTTCGCAGTCTTGCAGACGTACTCAATGTCTTCTGGAAACAGTCCTCGTTGATCGCGAGCCTCAAGGGTTTCCTGCACAACCCTGACAATCCCCCGGCAGACCCGTGTGAGCGTGCATTCAGCTATTGGCCGCTCTGAAGGGGTCAATGTGAACTTGCCAGAATTCAACAGGTTCAGTCTGTAATGAGCTCCAGATGGTTCCTCGAAGACAAAGCTCCGGATCTTCAGGAAGTTGTCGTGGCCGGTGGCGGTACACCAGGCGCGATAGCTCGGCAGTGACCGCTCTAGCGTGTTGGCCTGGCCCGGGATCGCCTCGTTGGAGCAAACCGATCTGATGTCAAGCCAAAAGGTGTTGGTGGCGTAGTATAGAGACAGCCCTTCGGCACGCAATTGCTTGCAGACCCTAGTGACGTCGGGCCTTGTCAATGCCCATGTGCTTGCAGGTGCTTGAGACCCTCTCTTCGGGACGAGGGGCCGGGTGTCTCTGACGACGTCTGTTAGGATTTGCTCCCGCAATTCCCACGGGAGAGTCAAGAACGCTGGTAGTCATGTGCAGAAGAGCTTTCTGTGTGCTGGGGAGGTCTGGAGACACTCCATCATTGCTACAAGAGCTGCAGGCTACAGTACTGTAGATGTCTGCCCGGGAGATCAGGAGTAACAGCGGGACCGGGAGATCGATCGCCCAATTTCGCCCCCCGCCCCGGACGATCTTCATCGATTTTGCCCGTGCAGCTTCTAAATATGGCATAGCGGCTGCCCTTCCTCGCCTTTTGAGGATGCGCCACCACTCGTGTCGTGGCACGTAGGTAGTAGGTACAGTGTGTAAGCACTTGACGGAGGCGCGATTAATGAAATACCTTTGAGACGATCGCTTTGTCTTTCCGTGTCTGTTGCGCGAAGCAAAGATGCAGCCGCCGCCAACCAAGCCGCTGTAACATCGTATACAGCCCCAGACGCCTTGCTGGTATTACTAAAGACGCTGCGTCTTCGATCGCTGGCGCTGAGCAGGAGCCGACTATCAAAATGCCTTCTGATCAAAAGAAATTTTCCGGAACCGAAGATGACCAGACCGGTTTCACATTCGTTGTCACGACATCAGCATCAAAACAGACGGCCGAAGACAAGAAAAAGGTCCGTTCGGCCGCAGCGCTGAGCTCATGGCCTGAGCGACGCAAACGTATTTTCGAGCAGGTCGATGAGCGCCAGGCTGGCCAAGGGAAATTCCACCTCGACACTTCGCACAGAGCACGCCAGCCCTCGACGACAAGAAAGAAGGCTAGAGCAGAGCAGACCAGCTCTAGCACTGCCGTCACCCAACCCGCTGGCGACGCCAGAGATGGAAGGATCAATGGATCTTTACAGCTCGCTCCTGGTGTGATTCAGCCTTTGGTCAGGAGGGGCGACCATGGACCAGCTCCAACCCAGTGTACCAGACCGACCTCGCCGACAATTCCCTGCAACTGTCAGCAGTGCGACCCAAAAATCAGTCATTGGAAAGCCTTGGGGGCACGGCAGAGCGGCTGAGACGAGCGGGCTAGGGTTACAGGAGGGTCTGAAGCGGCCTGGAGACCTTGCACTGGCTACACCACCCGCCACGCCTGGTCCTTCACCATGCGTTACGGACATGGCCGATCCGTTCAATTGCTATCCGGTCGAATACCAGCCTTGGTTTGATAGAGTACTGCATCACATGCTCACAGAATTTGCACCCCGAGGCTGGCCTGCACTGAAGATTACCAGGAACAAGGCATCATGTGGGAGCATTTCATGACACAGCATGCTCTATCCGATGCCGCGTTGTTCTACGTGAGATTACTGTTCGCCTGTGGCGACATGATCCGCTTAGGCGTTCTCCGACGCGAGACGTCTTGGTGGTGCCAAGCGCGAGCCATTCAGGCCATCAACGAAGCTCTTGCTGACCCCAAACGAGCGACATCTGATCCACTAATTCTGGCGGTGGGCCGCATCGCTCTGCATGAAAGTATGTACGGCGACAAGAATGCGGCGCACAAGATGCATCGGCCAGCGCAGGCACAAATGATACGCATACGTGGTGGCATGAAGAACCTTGAGATGCCTGGACTTGTGAAACGCCTTATGCGCTGGAGTGACACAGTCATGGCGAAGCAAGGCAACACGCAACGATTTATCGAGGACGATGACGATCGAGAAAACTTCACCATGAACCAGAGCGTTAGCGTACTGGAAAGATGGGTACCAGAGGAGGGTCAGCAGTTGCGGCGGAAGATTCGTATATCAGATCTGGTCAACGACTGAAATTAATGTCGGCACAGCAACCAAATGCGCTTGTTTTAAGCGCAATGGCTATCCTCTCATCAAGGGCTAGTCGTCCAAAAGCTGTACTTTAACAGCTCTAGCCGCTGGGTTCGACGCAGCCTCGAAAGCATCTTTGCTCTGGTCTAGCGAAAAACGATGCGTCACCAATGGCTTTAGGTCGATCAGACCTTCCGATACCAACATGATCGCCTTCGGGTATGTCTCGTGGTATCGAAATTGAAAGCGAATATCAATTTCTCGGAAGGAGGCGTTCATGAACGGGATTTCTTGAGTGTCCTTCCCAACACCGATGATGAATACGGTGCCGCCAAATTGGGAAGCCTTGAGTAATCAGACGGTCAGCATTTCCGTTCATGAAAAGGGGCATGGGGTGTGAACAGACATAAATGCCTGTGTGAATAGAGCTTTGCACGCCAGTGCACTCGATCACTAGTTTCGCCTCTGCGCCTAAGGCTGACTTGACCCTTCCTGCGCTTTGTTGAGCGTCATCTGCCTTTTTGGATCTGGACAGTCCGCACGCGTGGCACCAAATTCTTTGCCATGGCCAATCGATTCTCGTCCAAATCTGTAATGACAATTGGGCCTGCGCCAGCTGCATGTGCGGCAAGCAAGGTCACCATTCCAATGGGGCCAGCGCCGCAGATCACCAGGTTATCTCCCAACCGCAGGCCGGAGCGCTCTATCCCTGCCAGAGCAACAGACAGTGGCTCTAGAAGTGCGCCTTCTTCGAAGCTCATGTTGTCTGGAAGCTTGTGTAGCCAGGCTTCCGGATGGGCATGATAGCGACGGAGTGTTCCAGGGACAGGCGGCGAGGAATAGAAGATGACCTCAGGGCAAGCATTGTAACGTCCGGTACGACAGGCTGTGCAGGTGGGTTTGGAACAGGGAACTCCGCATTCTAGGGCGACGCGATCGCCTGGGTAGAGAAGGGGACAATTTCAGCACCTTGCTCCAGGTCTGCTGCTGTAGGTGGAGGATAGCAACGATATGATGAAGGGATGACGTACCCACTTTCAATCTGTCGCATTGACTGCCTAGCTTCACCACTACACCTGCGCTTTCGTGCCCAAGACCCACGGGTCGGTCGATGATAGAAGTTCCTATCCGGCCTTCCTTCCAAAAATGCACATCACTGCCACAAATGCCTGTTGCTCTGACGTGGACTAGACACTCGCTCGGCCCGGGCTCAGGCGTCTCTGCATCGACTAGATTGAGCTCGTGGGCAGGATTCGTCTCGACAGCGACGTTCTGGGGCTTGCGGACGAGGACTTGAGTAGACGACGACATGTCTAGCATATATCAAACGTTGGCTTGTAAATTGTGATGGCTCTAGATAGGATATACCACAGTGCTCATGATCTGAAACGTTTCTTATATACATCTTGCCCCCATCACTGTGGCAGCTGTTCGGCGCTCAGCGCTCCGAAAGCTGCTGCAGAGCTGACCCTAGGAGCTGCCGTGCTTTCCTCTTTCGGCCACCGTCAGCTACTCACACTCTTCGGCATTCCTTCCATACAAGATACCTCCCTGCGATCTCGTCGGATCATCGTCTCTCACGACAGCGCCGGGATATGACACAGTTAGAAACTTGACAATGAGGTATCACTCCATCCGGCACCACCCCTTTCGAGCCACCCCCGCTCTCCCATCCACACGGAGGGAGAGCTGCTGGAAGCTCCCAAGGTTCACAGTCCAGCCTCAACCCCGCTTGCCCACCCTCATCGTCACCCCGACTATATCTGTGTACCGGAATGCATGGCTGAGAGGAGCACATCTTAGCGGCTTTGTAGAGCCTTGATCTTCAAAGCTCATCGGTTCGTGAAACATATACAGTCTCCACCTCAAAAAGAATCCTGGAAACCCCGATCCCGTTATCATGGTTCCATCAACTCCGAAGGTCACCAGCAGGTTCCAGGGAATGTGTTTTTCTGCCAACTGGTGCGAGTGCAACATGGCGCGTTGACGGACAGGCCAGTGATCGGACTAGTCTTGAGATAAACCATAGCCTTTTGGAATGTCCATCTTGGTGCTGGACGCCACACATTCAGCTTCAGAGATCTAGGTATCGTCAACTCGCAGCACTCTCTCTACCCACCGCTCACTAAATGGAAACTCATTGACATGTGGAGAAGGCCAAAAAAGTTTGATGTCAGAACGATTCGACTTTTTGAAGCGTCTATGGCTACGACTTGTTTTCTGATTTATAATCATTACATCGACTCTTCAAGCCCTTTTTTTGATAATTGAAGAAGAACGAGGGAATCCCATCTCTATACCGAGACACAACACAACACAACACAACCAATCCTTTGTACTGGCTGGCTCCTTTCACCCCATACATATAAACCACCCTCCTGGCTCCCCCATCCGGACACTGGCCTGTGTCATAGCTTTAACGAACGCCGCGCTCGAGCGCATCAAATACTCCACACATCAAGCTCGCCAAATTGGGATAGCGAGCGACGCGAAACAAAACTCCCTTTGCGTGTGCGCTGGACGATCAGGATTACTCGCTATCATCCTGTTTGTGTCGCCGCTTTATCATCTGCTCTTCTGCTCCTCTTGCTCCATCTTCGCAGGCGGCAGGCCCAGGCCGTTGGTGTTGCGGAAGAAGAGCACCTGACTGTTCTCGCCCTTGGCACCTTCGTTGGGCTCAACCCACTGGCACCATCTGGCGCTCTTGTACAGCGCCCTGATGAATCCCACTGGTCCACCCTCAACGTCACTTCGGTAGTGCTGGCCCATGATAGGCTTGATAGCCTCGGTGGCTTCGTCGGCGTGGTAGAAGGGGATGGTGGAGATGTAGTGGTGCAGGACGTGAGTCTCGATGATGCCGTGGAAGAGGTGACGACCAATGAAGCCAAATTCGCGGTCAATGGTTGCGGCGGCACCACGAGTAAAGTTCCAAGAGCTGCCAGTGTAGTGCGGGAGCGAGGGGTCGGTGTGCTGGAGGTAGGTGATAGCGACTGTGAATCTGTTAGTAACGTTGATTCTCCATCAAGCAGAAAACGAAGAGAGATGACTTACCAAGCCAGTGGTTCACCCAAAGGTAAGGGAAGATGTACCACACCGTCAAATTCCACCAGCCGAAGTTCTTGCCGACGAACGCAAGGATGCTGCCAGTGATCAGGAGACCGAGGTCGGACAGCAAAATCAGCTTCTCGTCCTTGCGCTCATACAGCGGAGAGCTGGGCAGGAAATGGTTGACGCTTCCGTTGCCGTTCTTGCGGCCTTGACCTTTGCCCTCAGCCTGGCGCTCGTGCTGGTCATGGCCCGTAACGTTGCCCAACAGGTACCATGGCCAGCCGATCAGCTGCTGGCCAATCAGCATGGTAGCGGTGTACAATGGCGTCTCTTCCATCAGCTCATGCATCTCATGGAGGACGTAACCCATTCGGCTCGCGTGCTCCTCGCGCGTGCGCGGCAGGAAGACCATGTCACGCTCCATGTTGCCGGTGGCTTTGTGGTGCTTTCCGTGGCTGATCTTCCAGCTGAAGTACGGGACCAGAAGAGCAGAGTGCGCAAACCAACCAACGGTGTCGTTGAGGGTCTTTGGAGGGCGAGAAAGATTGGTGACCGCACTCGTGTGCCAAGACCCACAGGCCGGTGCCGAACAGGCCCTGGAGGAAGGTGTAGCCAGTCCACAGAGCAGCGCGGAGGGCATACGAAGGCACGTTGGCAGGTGTGCAGTAGGTGTTGAAGAGGTAGAAGGTGCCTGCCATGAGTGCTACATCGCGAGCGACGTAGCTCAGGCCACGAAGACCAGACCTCTCAAAGCAGTGCTTGGGGATAGCATCGCGGATGTCCTTGATGGTGTAGTCTGGGAGCTTGAACTCATTGCCATAAGTGTCAAGGAGCTGCTGTTGCTGTTGCTGCTTTGGCTGCTGCTGGAAGTCTTCGACCGAGCCGAGAGAGGAGAGGGAGGTAGAGGATGCTGAGGCTACAGGAGAGTCATTCGGCGAGCCTGCGGCAGAGGAAGGGGAGGTCGAAGGGACTGAGTCGACGGTGATGTTGCGCTGCATCGGGGCCCTGCGCTGGGGCAGGGCAGTGGTAGTGCTCATCTTGACAGCTGGTCGAGCGGAGCTAAGCGTTGCAAGGCTAGTTTGAGTTGTGAAATGTTGCCCACAAATTGTATACTGGGAGGTTGAAGACGGTTCTTCGTTGCTGCCGCTCGAAAGTGGGTGGGCGTGTGGTTTTGGTTTTGCTGCTGCTGCTGCTGCTGCTGCTGCTGCCGTTACTGCTGGGGGCTTGGCAGGTTGAGAAGCAGAGTGATGGGTTCTGCTGCAGGCCAAGCCAAATGGATGAAGGAGCGGCTAGGTGATGTCGAGCTGGGTGTGCTTCGTAACGAGCGGGACGAGAGCAGAGGTTCAAGGACAGTCAATTGCAGCGGGTCGGGGCAGGGAGATCGCAAAGGTGACAGCGGGATCAGGCCAGCTTTTTGTTGTCTCCGAGGGCCAGCAGCAGGCGAGACAGGGAGCGGTCTACCACCCGCCAGAATTTCGTCGCGCTAGCGGAAGAAGGGTTCTGGACGACACTTTAATTCCTTGCCTTACCTGTCTCTCGGGACTAGACAATTGGATGAGAAGGCTACTGAGAGGCTATTGATCATTTGAAAAACATCTTCCACACTCGCAATGGCCCCTATCCAGTGCTCCAATCCTGCTCAATGCTCTTCTTCATCTTCGTCGTCTCCTCATGATTGTACCCGATCTGCACTGTGAATCTATGTCTGCCCGTCCCTGCATTTGCCCCACGCCAATGGTCCCGTCAAGCACGAGCCACAGGGGGAGAGGGACGTCTCAACGATCAACCCGGCCTTGGCGAGGGGCCACTCCCGACTTCGCTTCACACCGCTGGCGATCTACCCAAAAAGTCAACGGAACAGCGACATCTTGGCCACGGCGATCAAGGAAAAGAACTGTAGGGACCATCCACAACATGACAAATTGGATATGAGAAGCACAGCGTGCGGAAATCGCTACGTGCTGGGCGGACGAAGAATGATACTCCTCCCATCCTCCCCGCCGTTGAATAGAGCTACCCATTCCTACCCATGCAGCACCTGCCCGCTGCGAGATGGTTGATTGGCTTGGCTACTATCATGCAGGAAGGGCACTGCAGCGTAGGTAGGTTTGCCTTTCGTCCAGCGACCATCGCATGACGAACATAACATTCATGTGAAAACGCCCTGCATGCCGAAGGGAGGCACACTTCGGAGCCTTTCGGCGACACGTGAAAACCACATGTCCAATGACCGCACGCTTGAGGTCAAAAGTGAGAGGGAGCTCTTCCAATCCACAAGACAGAGCCATCGTGCGCATTTCATTGGTAGTCGCGAAAACCTCACCTCTGCATCTCGCCGTTCACTTCATACTATGTTACACCATCCATCCATGCTTTGCCGCCCGCCATTCGTATGTCATAACTTTTGTTTCTCATCCGTCTCCCGTCATATATCTCGTCAGCTTCGTTGAAATGCTGTACGCCTCGTAATACATTGCCCCCTTCCTCACGCCGGTTGAAAAAGTACAGGTTGAACCACATCAATGCCTCACCACCTCATTCCATGCATAAAGCTCGGTAAATGAAGGCCCTACAAAGTCAACAAAGTCTTTAGACTAGGACTTTTGTGATCATTGCTTCACCTCCTGCTGGGCCAGAGCTCCTTCGCAACGTCCTGGACGAGCCGGAGCTTGGCGAACATCTTCTCCTCCGTCATGCCTTCAGCGCCAACGGCGACACTGGCGAACCCGCACTGCGGGCTAATGCCGATGCTGCCCATGGCCTCCTCGACGCTGCGGCCCTGACCTCGCGCGATGATCTGCGCGCCTTCGAGCACACGCTGCTTGATGACCTCCTTGTCTTCCAGCTCCGGATCCTTGGTAGTGACGACGCCGAGGACGACGTTCTTGTGCTTGGGCAGGAAGCGGAGCGGTTCGAAGCCGCCGGAGCGCGGGTTGTCGTATTCGAGGTAGAAGGTGTCGTAGTTGAGGTGGGTGAAGAAGCGGGACGCGATGGCCTCGTAGGAGCCCTCGGAGAAGTGCATGGACTTGGAGAAGTTGCCTAGATTCCAACGCAAGTCAGCTATCATGAAAGCTCATCAAGCAGCAAAATGACAGAAAAGGTCTGTCTTACCTCTGCAGATGTGAAGCCCAACGTGCATGTCAGCGGGTCTGTCCGCAATGCAGTCGTTGTGTGCCTTGAGGTACATCTCAAACATCTTATCGGTATCTTCGCCGTCCTCCCTCAGCCCCTTGAGCATGTCCTCGGAGCAGAAGTACGCCAGCGTCGGGTCGTCAATCTGCAGGTTCCTCAGCCCAGCATCGTACAAGGCCTTGATCTCCTGTCTGTATGCAGCCGCAGATCCCCAAAGAACTCCTCGTCGTTCTTGTACACATCCGTGTTGTAACATTTGCCCTTTGCCAGTCGGAGGTGGAAGTAGCAAGGCGGCGGCATGGTGAACTTGCACTCGCCCCACTGCTCCTTGGGCACAGTGTCCCGCAGCAGTTTCCAGTTCTCCACGTACGTGCTACCAGTCCACTTGATCTTGCCGTCGCAGATGGCGGCCATGGGGTACTGCTTCCCAGCCTTCTTCAACGCCGCGATTGGGGCCGGCATTGAGTCTGGCCAGGTCCCATGGCACAGGCGAGACTTCCTTGAAGCCCTCGAGGTTCTCGAAGAAGCCGGAGAAGTAGTATTTGCGGTCGAACTCGCCGGAGCACAGCGCACGTACGCCATTCTGTTGCTGTTTCTGGACGATGTCTGCAATGGCAGCTTGCTGGGTTGGAGCGTAGCTGTTCCTTGCTGATCTTGCCCGCATCGAATTCGTCTTGAGCGTTGGTGACGCTGGAAGGACGGATAAAAGAACCGATGTGGTCGGCGTGGTAAGGTACCTTGGTGTCAGTCATCTTGGCTCTCTCTACGTCTTTATAGTAAAATCTATTCCCAAAGGAGAGCAAACACAGAGAGATACACTGATGGCTAAGAAAACACAATGACGAGAGTCAAGAGCAGTAGCTGTGGTGACGGCGACGAAGGCGGCACAACATACTAGCCACCACTTGCTTCCTCATCCCTACCTGCCCGTTTACCCATCAGATCCTTTCGCTTCTGCTACCGCGTCCGCTGTGCCTCGTCCCGCCGGCAGTTGGTGCAGAGAGCACATGGAGGGGCTCGCCAGGACATATTTCGGGCTCTTACACAACATTTTTGCGCTTGTACCGCTGGTGCCAGCGCGGCTATTGCACGAAATACAGCAGCCGGACCCATGCTGACAGTCTTGAATGGTCCAGAGAAGACCTGGGACCGTACTTTTCCCCACATCGTCGTAAGAGAGTCATGGACGGTAGATACGATAGAGCTTACTAGTGCTTTTTTTCTTGCGACAGAGACGGAACTGGGGCGCTCTGCTTGTCTCGGCAATTGCAGGCCTTGCGCACTGCCGAGACCTGTTCGGCCACAATTGTCCCGGCTTGCACGAGGTTGTCTGGTTCGCCTGAGTGTATCTGATGAAGGCATTCAACAAGTTGATCGGCCAGCTCCGCCATGCGACTTGCACTGCTACATTTCACCCGTGGGCAAAGACGAAAAGACGAATGTGTGATAAATGTCAGCCTACTCGGACTGGACGTTTCGAAGAAAATAGCGTGCAGACTGATGGTGAAATCCGCTTCCCAGAGCAGCCTCAAGACGGGCCTGCACGCTTTACACTTGTTCTTGCGACATAGTCCTGGGTCATAACATTTAAGGGCTTCAAAGATTCATGACTGTATAACGCGACGTCTGATAGGATGACCCTCTCAAAAGAGGCGTCGAATTGATTCCCTTTTAATACCATCACCGTAACGTACACGTTCATCCCTCGTCCAATCAATACCACATAGTATGCCATGGGCTCGAGCTCGGATTTCTCCAGTGTCTCATCCACTCTGGCTCGAAGATCGCAGCGGAAGGATTCAAGTGACTTTCGCTCAAATGTCTCGGAAAACCTTTGCTCTGCTACAGCAAAAGATCAAATTGCCTGACCGCCGTCTTCACCCGCTCCTTGACGTCCAAGTCCGGATCGTGCTGCAGGCTTCTCACGGCGCTCTCGACGCCGCACAGGCGAAGCTCCAGCGCTCGCTGTCGGGCTTCCTTGCGATCGCTGTCGTCCTCGATCCAGGTGAGGGAGATGACGGCCCAGACGCAGATGACGCGGACTTGGCGGTTGACGTGGTTGAAGTGTGGAAGCCACGCGGATAGCAGAAGCTTCTGCGCGATAAGAAGTTGTTTATGCCGTGCTGCTGCGTTGGAGACATGATTAATGATGTGAACACTGCTTAGGATAATAGGGGTAGGGTTGTAGACTTGGCGTGCGCTGTTTTGATTGCCAGTGAGGCGCGCACTACCTGGAGAGGCGAAAGTTTCGCGATGAGGATGTCGAAAAGTTTGGAGCTGCCGATCTGTGTGAGCAGGTGCTCAACCATGAAAGCACCGTCTTCCGGGCTGATGAGATTGCGGATGAAATCCAGTGCTTGTTCTTGCACGGCGACATCATCCCGTCGTGCCTGCAGCGTTGGGTTCTGCTCCATTTCCCGAACAGTCGAAAGGTACTTGTGCTGTTGAAGCCTTGCTGACCTCGTTCAATGGTCGAACGTAGCTGCGAGGATTGATAATGTGTACTAGACGACTCATCAAACATCACTTCTCCGTCGTCATCTTGTCCTCCCAAATCAGTCTCTTCTACAGGATCGTCAAGGTCCATAGTGGAAGGATTGAGAAGATTGACCTGCTCCCCAGCAGCATTTGGCGTGCTGAGCCCGACACTGACGCCGCCGCCGCTCGGGGTAGCTGCTGACGCGTGCCCAGCCTGAACAGGCGCCAGCTAGCCACCCAGCCCCCAGCTCATCCAATGCCTTCATTTTGATCTCTTTTGGACTAGCTGTCACCAGGTGCTTGAGTGCCCAAAGACTCGACAGACGCAAAGCAGGCGAGCTTACCCTTGCATGCTCCGCGAGCGTTCTGATGACACCCTCAGCAACCAAATCTTCCCTCATAGGACTGAAATCTGTAAGAAGGTTGACGCAAACATCCGTAGCAGCCTGTTGCACCCTCGTATCTTGATGGCTCAGTAGCTGGAAGATCGGCTTCGCCACGCCGGCATCGATTAGGCTGGTACGCAGTAGACTGACGCTGCGTGACATGGTCCGTGCTAGGTAACAAGCTGCGAGAATAACGTCGATGGTGTTGCCGTCTCTCGGTCCTACCTGCCCGCGGTTCTGTCCCAGACTCATTGGCGACTCGACTGGAATGGCTTTAAGGAGTCGATAATGCATGGGACAATACCAGCATCGACTATCGCTTTTCTATGCAAGTCTTCCTTTGCAGCGATTGCAGCCAGGGCTTTCAGCGCACCTTGTCGACATATCATAGCGTGCAGAATCTCCGAAGGCAAGCCATGCTTGCCAAGACGCTGTCCAAGTTTTGTACTTGCTTGATCTGGTACAGCCGCCTTTACAGACCACATCGGCTTGGCCAGATGCACATTATCAAAGCTCTTCTTCAGGATAGGACACACCTGCTTGATCGCGCCCGAATCAACTGCTGCCACTTGCAAATCTTTGCTGTAACATATCAAGAGTGCAAGCACATCACAAGCCTCCTCTTTAATGAGATGAGCACCCTGACGCTCTTGCGCGCTCAGCGAATGCGGCGGCTTGCTCTCGCTTGCCGTCTGAATAAGCTTGACGGCTAAGGGGAACGGCGAGCAAGGCAATTTGCTTTTCACGTTCCCTCGCTTTCTGGACATGCTCGCTTCGGTGGCCCATGCTCACCACATCGTCATCAATCGCATTGTTGACAAGAGCGAGTAATCTGAGTGCAACAAGTCTTTCGTGTCCTTGCATGGAGCGTGCAAGCAATATGAGCCATCCACAAACGGCATTCGCATGGTCCGGATCGCCACGAGGCATGTGGTGGACAGCTAGAATGTCGCCGCGTCTATCACGAGGCTGCAGACTAGCCATGGCCGGGAACGACCGCGAGCCGCCATAATATGTGGTAGTGCCGTAGGCTGGAATATGCAAGGGGGTAAAAGAGGCTCACCAACAGCGTGGGAGGCAAAGCCGAATCGAGGGCCTAGAAGGTGTCTATGGTCGCCACTGCCAGGCCAGGTCTGTAGGAATAGGTCGCGGACCGGCTGAGATAGAAAGAAGCGGTGAGCTCGGTAAGTCGACCCTGAAATGATGGCGGAGATTGCAGCAAGTATGCTGGGTATAACTTTCGCTGGTGGAGCGGTTGAGGATGTCGAGCTGCTATCATGACATTCCACATGCTTCTGCTCAATGGCAAATGCGGTTAGCAATGCAGTAAGGCAGTCCAGGAGCTCAGTCGAAACAAGGTCTGCTTTTGTGCTCTCCTCAGTGACAGCCGTAGCAATTATTTCTGCGGCGAAGCGGAGTTGCTGTACCGCTGCAGTCGTACGGGCCTCCTTCTGAAAGATGGTCTTGAACGCTTCGATACTGTCGCTCGAGAAGATGTCAAGTGGCGGCACCTGGTCTGCGCCTAGGCCCTGCCTTCTCGATGACCATGAAGCAGCAAGACCTTTCAGAGTCTGCAGGGTTGCAGTCACCAGGCGGGGCGCTGAGAGGCCTGACATGCCCTGTAGCAGGACCTTGTGGGTGCCTGCTGCCATTAGCGGATCAACGAAAGCTGGCCCGCCATTCGAAAGGCTCCCCAAGATCAACGTCGCCTGTAGTCTGGCATCATCCTCTGGTGTCCAAGCGCCGGAAGCCTGGAGAGGCACGCCATCTGTGTTGTGTTCTGCTCTTCTATAGCTGCCGAGTATGCGGACCAGCACACCCACTATGCCGTGCTGAACCACGAGCTCTTTGCGCTGGTCGTGGCCCACGATTTCGTTCTTGACCTCTTTCAGGGCAGCCACCTGCTCCTCCACTGACGAGCTCTCTATCGCGCGCAACGTCTCTTGCGACGGACCTGCCACCATGGTTGCCTCGTGCTTCGCTATCTCATTCCGGTCTCCTGCTATGATTGTATAGGACGAGCGAGCTCTCTAGTCCTCCGAGTGACCGGATATACGTTTGCTGTAATGATCTGCCAAGGACCAGTCGGAGGAATACCTTACCTCGTAGAGGTACGTAGAGGAGCTCACCACACCAACCGACCAACCGACCGTATGGGGAAGGTGGAGGCGGCGCGAGGTTCCCCAGCCGCGCGGCAGAAGCGGCGGCTGCAGCAGACAGCACGTGCGCTATCTGGCAGCTTTAACGCGATAAGGGCGGAGGGCTAACGTCGTGTGAAGCTTTCTCTATCCCACGCCTCCGGTGTCTCGACGGCATCACTACAGCGGCTTCGCAACGCGACCGGCTCCCTCATTTGCTTGCCCGCACGCTCACTCCTTATTGTGTGCGCGCTTGCCCCGGCCAATCAGCGCCCGCCTCTGCACCTAATGATGCTTCTCGCACCAGCCCCGGCAGCAGAAGGAGAAGAGCCAGGTACATCCGCGTCGGCCTCTCTCGGTCCCAGGCCCAGGCCAAGAGTTTCTGCTCTCTGACGGCAGGCACCTTCCACATGTCCGCTCTTACCTCTCACTCGCACTCGCCCTCCCCAGCCGCCTCGCCGCACAGCACCTTCCACATCCGTGCGTCACCACGTCAGCGGCCCTACTCCGGCTGCAGCGCTTCACCCAGGCGTCCAGCTAATGCGCCAGCAGCCAATCCTCCACCGTCAGCGTCGAAGCCGCCCAGAGAGCTCTCGCGCGCACACCCCAGTCCAGCGGCGAGCCGGCCGTATGCGGATGCAGGCACCCAGTACAGCCCCGAAGGTTATCCCCCAACCGCTGGTCCAGAGTACAAGGTGGCGGCAGGCGGCCTACGCAGCGCGGCCAGGGAGGGGGTCGTAAGAAAGAGAAAGGGAAGCTCACATTCAGCGTCACCCTCAGGAAAGCCGATGAGCAGCGCCGAACCAGCCGCCAGCGCGTCGGCAGCACAGCCAGCGAACGAGGCTCCTGGTGAGCCGCAGCCAAGGAGGGACCCAAGTGCGCGGACGACGCCCGCACAGCAGCCTAGGAATGCGCCTGACCTGTCTCAGCGAGATGCTGAACAAAAGGCTGAGCCACAAGAAGCTCGCTCAACTCATGGCCACTCGTCCGCACCTAAGAAGTCGCGGCAGGAGCCTGGCACAGAGAAGATTATGCCGCGCCTTTACTGGACATGCAGCCCCAAGGAACTCGGCGTTCTGATATCCAACATGCTCATGGAATTGATCCGATTGAACGATCAAATACCTCTTCGAGACGGGAGGCTGACTCGCTTTCACTCAAGAGCGCCCCCTGGCATTAGCGTTTCCGATTATCTTCAGCGTCTTATTCAGCACGCAACACTCTCGCCTCCGATCTTACTCAGCATGGTGTATTACATTGACCGTCTGTGTGCGCTTTACCCAGCGTTCACGATCAACAGTTTGACGGTTCACCGCTTCCTTATCACGGCAGCAACTGTAGCCGCCAAAGGTCTTTCCGATTCATTCTGGACGAACCCGACATATGCCCGGATAGGTGGTATCCCCGTGTCAGAGCTGGCAACATTAGAGCTGGAGCTGCTTCAAAGAGTGCATTGGAAGATTGTGCCAAAGCCTGAAGTGCTTGAGGAGTATTACCGCAGTCTGGTGGATCGTACACAGGGGTATGATCTTGAAGCAGGAGGGTCGGATAGCAGCAGCCTAGACGAGAGTGATGATGGGCAGGGTAGCCCAGATGATGACCGCATGTCAGAGGCACCACCATGAGCTATTAGAAAAAAGAAAAGCAGACGATGAGCAGGGACAACAAGTCGCTATGAGGTTCGAATGGCTCGAACCATGCCAATCCCGGTCAATACGAGCAAAGACTCTGTACGGCGGAAGCCTCCTTGGAAACAAATTGACACAGAGTTCACAATGATTGTTGTGAAGCAGACATATCTTGGGCGTTTACGCTCAGTGAGGCGGCCATATCGATCACGCCTCTGACACAGTACTGCTGTGTAAAGAGGTCATTTCAAGGGCAAGCCAGGCACTCATGATGGATGGAGAAGTCACTGCGCGCCCGCGCCCGCAAGACCGTGATGGACGGGATATGAGAATGGATACGAGAAAACGAGTAAGTGAAAGATGATTTTCTAGTCGAATCGATCCATTGAGCGTTGTGTTGTTCCTTGCATACCGAGCATGCTGGCGTGGTGGAAGCCGGCGCATGTACAGATGGTGACAAACATTTTGTTTGCCAAAGCTGCAAAGCCTCAAGCACACGGCACTGAGGTGTCTTGCTCGCCGTTGTCGTTGGGCATCCCAAACGAGAAGTCTCCTCATGCCGAAACGGAGGCCAATTTGAGACAAAAGGAATCTTGGACTTGGCAGATTTCACGAGGAGCAAAATGGGCGAAGGCAGAGATGAGATGGACTGGACGTTTGAGAAAAGAAAGGTGGAATGGACGGAAGGTGACCCTTTCCTGTGGCACGTGGAACAGCCCAAGATCCATGTAGTTCATGAAAGTCCTGCCCACAAACTAAAGAGAACCTCCTTTGATTTCCCAAACCTTTCTGCTTTGATGACATTGTTACAGATAGCAGACCTTCGTCCAGCTCTCGCCCTCTTTCACCAACACCTAGCAGATACTACAGCCCAATCGCCTTCGTCCCTGCCTGGAAATGCCTACTAATCTTCTTCCTCAAATGCTCCTTACACAACTCATTCAACTCAGCCGTAATCGCCTTGATCGCCTTCCCATCCGATCCGAGAACATTCCGCTGCGCAGGTCCGACTGAAGGTGATGAGATCCAACCGCCGCATACTTTCCTTCTCGTCGACGCCCGCGCTTAGCAGGAAGAGCTTGGCGTGCTCCCACTGCTTGTCGATATGCACGAGAAAGGCGTTCTGTAGGCACGGCGAGCAACGTGATCGTGATCGTCTGCAGGCTTTCCAGCTGGTTGAGGAGTGTGTAGCAGCATGCTCAGTTAAGCCTGGCACCGCTTTTGGCAACCAACGCAGATGTTAAGAAGCGAGCTGCTGTTCCGAGCTCCTGGACGAATCTGTTGAACTGACTCATGTTGTGAAAGAAGAAGTGGTGGCCACTGTACAAGGAACGGTATGGCTTCTGTGTAGATGGGTTTGCTGGTCATCAACAAGACATGCACCGTGGCTCGGGACGAGTCGCGTTAGGACCGACTCTTTCTCGTCTCTTGGGTTGGGGAGGATGAGTCGCTGCTGCTATGATGCCATATCTCGTTGTGGACATGGCCGATAAAAGAAGGGGACTTCATCGTGCAGTTGCGGCAGAACAGACGCTCGTACACCATCTGCCTTAGCTCCACGGGTAGGCGCACGAATGGGAACGTGGTCGTCGGGGCGAACACGACAGCTTTCAAGCCGGCGTATTGGCCATGTGCAATCATGATCTTGATTTGGGTTAGTCCTGCGAAGTTGGAAAAGCGGCATTGTGGCTCACCGGCTCCAAACGGAACGGACTGATTGACTGCAAAAGCATGCCGTGTGTGAAGCAGCGTTCGGCATCTCGATACTATTGAAAGTCAGAGAACATCGATAGATCAAGACGTGTGTGGGAGAGGCTGACCGTCGCATTTGGTTGGCTTTGGTTGAAATGACATGCCACTCTTGCTTTTGCTTTTGTTGCTTGAGGTACATTGTCAAACGCTTCTCTCCTGGACATCTTCGTGAGGGCTGAGAGAGCGGGTGTAGTCGTGGTTGGGTGTCGTTATGTGGAGTGTGGTTGCAGATGGATGGAGTTAAGAGAACGTGAGGACCAAACGCTTTTATCCAAGCAAGGGAGGTAGAAGTGCATGTGACATGCTAATAGTGAGGATACAGAAGCAGATGAAAGTCGAATGAAATCAATGGCATGAATGGCAGAAGCGAAGTGACAGCATGTGGACCACCATTCGCTCAGGCTGAAGCAAAAAGGTGATATGACTAGACTTCTTATCCTGAGACGTACGAAATGAAAACCTTGTAACTTACACAAGCCAGTGAGCGCCCGTTCACGCCTATTCCAATTCCCGGAAAGTGAAAGGCTTGCACGTATGTTCATGTTCCTATAACTTCACCTGTCACAGCGTAGGACTGAGTTTTGACGAGCAAGTTGTCAATCGTGGCTGGACGGAGGGGGCGGGGGGAAAGGGGAAATGGAGTCAATTGAAAGAAGATGACATGGATTGAGTAAATTCGCCGTCTTTCTCGCCTAGCAGTGACGAGTTGAATTGAACTTCTTCATCAAGTCGTTACTCATACACATGATAGAACCATGCTTTCCCGGTAATCGAGACCTCTACTGCGGCGGCTTGTAGTCGGGGTCCGCCTCCTTGCTGTTCGGGCCACCATCTGCGACAGTTGCAGCTGTGCTGAGGCCACCATCTTGCCTGGAGGCAAACTATTAGTATGTTGACATGGGAGCGCGAATACAGGGCGACTTACGCTGTGCCTCCTACGCCAGGCGCTGGGTTCGAGGTCTGCGCATTTGCCTCACTCCTGGTGAATCTGTCGCTGTGTCAGTGGTCTGGACGAGGCGTTTTAGATAAATTTGACAGTGGCTGACGGCTTCTCTCTGCTCTCGCCACCTGGAGGCAAGTACTGGCTGGTGTTATCCGGCTGCTGAGCTGAAGGGCCACCGTCCGCGACAGAAGCAGCAGTAGACAGACCGCCGTCCTTTGCGGTTCCGCCAACGCCGGGTGCTGGGTTTGAAGTCGACATGGTGGTGGATGTACGTGATAGCTGTCTTGAAAATTTACAGAATTACACTCTGATTTTGTTGAAGTCTAACTATACATACAACGACATGAGTGTGTTTCGCTTTATGTACCTACTCTTCGAGCTGGCATCGACATTGTGACGTGTGACAGCATACACCAGCATGGGTTGCACTGTAGCAGGTTTCTTAACAGGCATAAGGCAGGCTGCTGAGCTTTGAGTGGCTGGAAATGGCTTCCGCGGAGCAAATAGCTCTGAACTTGGAAGCTAGGACTGGGCTAAAGCTGCAGCTTCATGCCTTCCACTTGGCATGTGATGTAATCCGAGAGTCCCGAAAGCAACCTTGGAACTTGAATGTGGAGGTGGAGCCATGGTCGTAGTTTCGTATAAGCCAAGAGAGCCTTTAGAACAAAGCAAATGAGATGGAAGTCGAAGCTGCGTGGACATATACCAAGCTCCAGACGGAGCCTATCTACCAAGAATGGGCTGCAAAGGGCGCGCGATCGACAACATTCCCCTTCAATGTCCTTACACAAACCCCGTACAAAAGGATCATCATGCACTGTCGTTAAAGGTGGATACGCCATCCACCTTGTGACGAGCCTTTAGCAAATTGTAGCCACGCAAATTAATCTCATAGTCTTGCCGAAAAAGAAAATGCACGTTATCCCTGCCATTCTGGCCATGCAATGACAGGCGCACGCCCGTCGTCCTCCAAATGATTATGCCCGAAATTGTCCGTAGAGGTCGCCCACGGTGCGTTGTTCGAAGTTCGTAAAAATGTGGAAATTCCTTTCAAAGGAGTTCCTTCCTGCTTAATGATCCCCCTCACAGAAGTGCACCGCGTCCTCAAAGGTGTGGTAAAGTCCGAGTCGCTAGCTCACCGCCGGCGCGACGGTATTTTAAATCGTTGCTAAGGCCAAGTACGAAACCGTCCAGGGGCTGGCTGTCATCGTCTGCATCACAAGCAGCTTCAGGACCCGAGGTACTGCCATAAGTAAACCGATCCGGTCGAGCGCCTTGCCTTAACGGTTGATCCTGGTACTTGGTGTTGAAGACCTCGCCGTAACTGCGCTTGTCACCCGTGGGCGGAGTGAAATACGCATTCTGAGGCTGGCTTGTGGCCGGTGACGAGGGCTCAATTTTACTTCCCGCCATCGCTGGAACTTGTAGAGGTGGCAAGGGCGCCATCGGCCTGTGATCAAAAGAAGAACGACCCGACAGAGGAGTATTTGCACCGGACGCTCTCGCGGGTGGTTGGACTGGCTGAAGCGGTGGCGGCCTGCTATATGGATCGTATGATTCGTAGTGCTGCTGTTGGCTACCGTGGCCTGGATACACTTGATGCTGTGGTGGAGGTGGAGGTGGCGGTTGATGATAGCTCTGGGAAGCCGGGTATGAGCCAAACTGCGGCGTAAAACTGCGCGGAGCCATGGGGGACTGGTTAGAAAATTGTGACGACGTCCTTCCTGTGGTCCGCAGCCATGGAAGACGAATAGTCCATGCTCATCCGCTGAGCTTGGGTAGTGGGCTCAGGCGGCGCATAAGCTGAACTGACTGCTGTCGGAGGAGCGACGGAGTATCCACCATAGTAGCCCTGTTGTGTTGGTTGTGGCGCTGGGATCGGAGGAGGAGCTGGGTACGATTGTGATCCATACTGAGGCGGAGGGGGCTGCATTGGTGGTTGTTGCTGCCCAAAGGGAGGCTGTGAGAATGGCTGACTTGGAGAAGATCCATAACCAGGGCCCTGGCCGTAAACATGCTGCGGCGTGTGAGGAGCATTGCCGAAAGGCTGGGCATAGCTTTGGCCCATCTCCTGCAAAGATGTCCGTCGGGACAGAGGGTTGGCAAGAGAGTGATGGCTCGCATTGCTGGCAGAACGCGGACGCCCGGCCGCGTCAACAAAACCATGAGGTGCCGGTAACGGGTGGTGTGCGGAGCCAGAAAGTTCGGGCGTAGCGGACATACGGGCACGAGCCTGAGCAGTATCATCCTCGTAATTATCCCAGTCTTTATCCCCTCCTTTGGCATCGCGTCTCCGCATTCTCACATCACGCCTTATTCTCACACGGCAGCCTTGCTCGGCCACCATGCGACTAAGCGACGTGCTTTCAGTGAGGCCAGGGAACTTCTTCGCGCTGTAAACAATGAACGGTATGGACTTCACCTCCAGACGATGGGTGACATGGGCGTCGCTGGACGCGTCTGGCCGTGGTACATCACCTGCCTTGTCCTCATCCTCTGGAAGTTTGAGCTCCTCGTACAGGCTGAAGCTCAGTCTATAAACGCCTTCATGCCGGACAGAGAGATCGGGGAAGATGAAGTAGCCCGCTGGGGAGGGCCGATCGAGGTAGACTAGGCCCGCCACAGGAGTGCCAGTCAAAACAGTCAACCGCGTCTTATCGTCAGTGCCTCTTGGATGCGCCATGGGACGAGCCTGCTCTAAAGTTGCAAACAAGAAGTAGTTGGCACTCATGGTGTAAGTAATATCGCGTTCTCGATTGGGCCCCTCGTATATTTTAAGCTCAACAATCGGTGGCGGATCTACCGGTCGCCTGTCCGCGGACGCTGTAAAAGGTCAGTGTCAAGGGCAGAAATGTCTTGATACATCGAACATACACTTTGCGCCGGAACCGCATGCTCGTGCACGTTGAGGTTCTTGCAGGACCGTAAGCTTGTATGTGATCTGCTTGCCATCACGCGTAAAGCGCGTCGCGGAACTGTTGGTCTCGTTGGGGACCTCTATACAGTTCTTGATGCCATGAGGGTGCTGTAGCAGCTCCATCGCGAGGGATGGGCGTGTTGTTTGGCTATATTGTTCTCAGGCTGGAAGGCAGTCAGTGCAAGTTCGGCCGAAGACGAATTCCAGCTGCCAAAGTGACGGTCACCCCAGCTGGAGGTTTTGAAAGAGCAGACCAACGGGTCCAGTGCGGGAAAGTAAAGGTCCAGTGCAATGGTCTGGTATGAGTTTCCACTGCGATGGTCCTGGAACGAAGGATTTCTGGCGCTAGGCGGAAGCGCTGGAAGCAAGGGACAACAAGGCACTCACCAGGATCGCGAGATTGCCGCCCGTGGAATCCAGATATTTCAATGCCAATAGTAGAGATTGTCAGGGTGCTTGGGAAGGCGGTGGAGAGGTAAAGGTGCGACGCTGGTGGACGTTATCAAGAATGGCCAGAGTGTCGAAGCTTTTGGCAAAAAGCGGGCGGGAAGTAGGCCGGGCGAACTCCTCAACCGTAATAAGAGGTCTAACGCTGGTACCTTGCGAACTCTGTGCCCCACTGTCGCCTACTCCGTACGGTAACAATGATGCGGATGGTATGGAAGACCAGCGGATGCGCTGCGATGAGCGCCTGACGATGGACAGGACAGACAAGAGGGCCGAGGACGCTGAGGAAGAAGAGCAAAGGCACCTCTTGAAGATGGGGAGGGAGAAGTGCGACCAGGCTATCGGCGTGGCTTGCAGCTGGGCGGCGGCGCTCGGAACTCCAAGGCACCTGAGCAGGGTTGTTGGCGGAGAGCTCCACAAGCGGTTGTGCGACGCTAAGCGAGCGGACCGTCTGGACTGGAAGATGACATTGAGTTCACGACCTGACGCCGCACGCTGACCACACGCGCCGCCGACCCTCGCCCGAGTGCAGATCAGAATACGGCAGTTGGGTGCAGAATGACTTGGAGAGCCAGAATAGCAAGAATAGTAGCGTCGCGCAGTCTTCTGACGCGCCAGACAGCTGTTCCCCTGCTGCTGGACTTCCTAAGCGATGTTGATTAGCCCCCCCAGAGGCGGCATGAACGGCATGGATCTCCTTCCGAAACAGGCTGCAGCGCCGATTCTTCGACCCAGACGGCCAGGGTTCGGCCCCTCCCGCGACACGTTGGCCCGCCGCGGGAAATAAAATGGAGGGCTCTAAACCTCTTATGTCGACTTCGTATAGCATTTTGGAACAGCTGCGATCATTCCCGTGGTCCATGATATCGCAGGGTAATATCACATCTGGCGCGAGAATAATACCACAGTTGTGGCGACCTAGCAATCTCTTCGTTACGCAAAGAAAGCGGGGCTCTCCAACTCTAAAACCTCACTTGGGATACCGCTGCACCCTTCGCTTCCAGCGTCCTGGTAATCGCAGGCGGCAACGGATAGGACTTGCTGCCCGGTACAGTACTGTATGCCACTCGGGACTTTTCGCATGCACCTTCAGAAGCGTATCCACTACTGCAACCGACTGCCTCCTAACCCATCATCGCGGGCGCGTCATGGTCTTAAGCCAAAAGCATCTTTCTGCTTTGTTATTGAGTACTTGCATTATTTCACATTTCACATGACGCTTTCGCAATGACGGCAATGCGTAGGCACTTTTACAGACCGTCACTTCTGGCCGCGAGCAAGCCGTAACGCGAACGTTTCCACCGAGATGAGAATATGCTTCAACGGGCGCATAATACTCTTTTTAAACACTGGTAGCTGCTTCCCCTTTAGCTGATTGTCATCAATGGGATTGTTGTTGTCGAATAGGGGGTTAGGAAACTTTTTTAGCGATATAGTTTGGCATATTTTTTAGCGATGTAGTTTGGCATATTGTAGACGGAACTTCTCGCCCTTCGAGCTACTTCGCACCAGCACAATGGAACGCCGGGTCCGTTCAATGCAGATCGCCACGGTAGTTGGTATATACCGCCACGCCGCTGGGACTGTCAATATTCGCTTGCACGCATATGTCGAGACAGATCACGCATCGACCTAGTGTGGCTCCGAAACCTGGGAGTTTCGTGTGAGCCCGTCATTCGGGCCCTGTTGGCCCCGTTTGGAGTCAGGATGTAACCACACTGCTACATACACACATCGCGGGTAGTCACGGGCGAGAGGTCAATACTCAGGCAACAATTCCAACAACCTTGTCCTCATCGATTAGAAATCCCACTGCAGCTAACCTGACATCAATATGGGTGGACCGGATGACCCGGACCGCTTAAACTAGTCTGGTTGGAATCGGCCACCTGCATAGCCTGAGATGCAGGGCCTCGAGCGCTCCAACCGGCTCGACAAAGACTGACCGCGTCCATTCAGCAGGGCTAAGGGGCTAATGGGATTACAATATATGGCGCAAACCCGCCCGCCTTCGCCTCGAACGCCCCAACGACATTTCCCCTGCGAGTGCCAGGGCGATGGGAAAAGGCCGTGAGCGCACACCCTGTGAGGGTGAGGAAAAGACTCTGCGCAAAGGATTTGATGGTGCATAAGTACCGATCCACCTGGTGCTGTTACCGAACTCCAAGCTTTCGCGTACCATATACATGTACTGTAAAAGGTCCGAAGAGAACTGCCTACTATAAGCCTACAAACAAGGTACCCTCTGCAAGCGGCTGCTTAAGCAGTAGTCTGGCTGCAGTAGTAATTGTGAGTACAGCAGCGCTCAAGGCGCTGCGTTTAGTACACCTTCTAGGCCATAGAGCGCGACTCACCACGCAAACATGAGACGCGACACTGCTACCTAGGTATCTTGCATGCGAAGCGACAAAGAGCGAAACTTCGCTTGTTGACTTCGCACGGTAGGAGCAAGGGATATGTGTGAGGGCCAGACGGACCGTCCCCACCAGGCCCTTGCCGTCGGAGTCGCAACCGGCTGGCAGAAGTGCTACACCAATCAATTCGTTGAGCAATCACAGTACAACATAAGAAGGGAAAAGGAGAAATTTTGATGCCCAAAGCATCACAGAGGAAAATTTTCAATCAGAAGTGAAATTTCATAATCGTCTCGTCCCGATAGTAATGATGATCGTTGAGGCCACGTTTTCGTAGAAAGTCCACCCGAGCCTCGCTATCATCTACAGGCCTTGTCGTCTTCCTCCCTGTGCTGTGCGCCGTCCACCGAGCCCGGATCTCTTGTATAAGCGCAGCCTGCTACAAACAGCCACATGGGGCTTGCAGCCAGCGCAATCGATTGGGTGATATCGAAAGAAACGTGACAAGCCCTGAGAAACGTCTGCATGAGCTTTTTGAGACTCATCTACGCTCTGCAAGACAGTCGACATTGTGATGGCTCAAAGGCCATCCGTACGGACCAAGCGCTCGCAAAGCAGCACTCGCAAATACGCGTAGTATATCCAAAAGAATTTGTGATTTTCAAAACATTCAAAGAGCGATTGTTTGCCTGCCTTCCAGCCAAGCTCAGCGATCTGCTCGTCTGCGTGCTATGTCAAGGGCCCCTCGCTGCTAAGCGCTGGCAGTAAGCCACAGGTTCTCGGGCATGTTCGGCAAAGGCGCACAAGTATCGGTGGGCTCCGACCGCTGGTAAAACGCTGAAGGCTGGTTGAGGATGGCTGTCCCAAGCCGGTCGCTCATCATGGGCTCATCCACAACAGCTGCGGTGTGCGAAGTTCCCATCAAGGGCTGCGAATGGGACCAATCTACATCCTCCATGCCAACAGGGAGATAGTCGGAGTAGGCATGCGTGGCTGATAGGTGTGGAGGTCCGGCGGAGAAACTATTCCACTCTGCTAGCTTTTGCAGTGCATCTCGGGTCCCACTGTCCTGGCGAACGGTTCTTGCAGGTGCGATAGCTGTCGAATCCATCCAGAATGCACTTGGTCTTCTAGAGGACGTGGCTGAGTGGGGCTGACATTCAGCATAGCTTCCGCTTCTCATGCTCGTAAAAGGATTCGGCGGGCACCCAGTGTTCTGCCCTGAGGCTAAAACGCGTCGAAGGAATAGCTTGCCCTCGGCTGGTGCCAAATCGTAGGCTGTTTGACCGGATCGGCTCCTCGCGTTCGCGTTTGCGCCGCTGGCGAGTAGGACTCGCATTACATTGATATGGCCGTGGAGCGCAGCATGCATCAGAGGTGTAAACTCGCCTTTGTCGGCAGCGTCGGGATTTGCCCCTTGTCTCAGCAAGGCAGACACAACCTTTAACCAGCCAGCTGCGGCCGCCAGATGCAGAATCGTCACTCCTTCGTCCTCCGAGGCGGCATCCAAATCACCTCCCTGTCCGTATCCTTGAGCAGCATCGAGCACATCGAGAACTTTCTCTTCACTTGCCTCGTAACCTCCACCGTTTACATTGCCCGTCTGTCCACCAGCTATGCCAGCGCGGCCAACGTTATTGTTCATGAAGTGCGTCGCATACTGGCTTGCTAATTGTCCCCACCCAGATGCATTACCAGTCTGTTGTTGGCTCATGTAACGGAGTGCCATTTCCATCATCCGAGGGTTATGATCGGTGTAGGTAAAGATTTGTCTGTTCGCGCTCGGAGGAGTCTGATACTGTCCGCTTTGCGATGTGTTCGGAGGAACCAGTGTGACGTTCACGCCGCCCGGACGTGAAGGCGGAGACGTGGCAAGCAAGGCTTGAGGACCGTAGAAGACGGTGACGGCAAGCTTGTCCCCGAAAAGGACCTGCGTCCCGTTGGTGAAGTTGTAGCCATAAATACTAACCTCAGTGCCGCCCACGTACGGCCCGTCAGATGGCGTGATCTTGGTAATAGTTGGCGGACTTGATGTGTCAGTATCCATGGCGCCGCCGACGCTCTGGTTCATATTCTGCTGTGATTGAATTGCTGGTGCTGATACTGCTGCTGCATCTGAGACTGTGGCGGCTGCCGGGCTTGCTGTTGTAAAGTTTGACCTCCAACTTGTCCACCGGGCGTCTGAACGCCCTGCTGGCGAGCATAGGCAGCAATACCACTTCGTCCTGGGACGCTCTGCTGAAGAACCGGAGAGCTTGCACGGCTAGGAACAGCTGATGACGGATGCGAGAAGTATGCCTGGGCGTTTTGATTGCGTGCCATGTGTTGTTCCAACTGAGCCTGAGTAAAGCCACCGCCGAACATGCTCTGGTTTTCGGAAGGTGTTGGCGGCCCGCTACCGTAGTATTGAGCCGGTCCACTGTTAGTCGGGATTGTCATGTAGCTCCCCTGCTGTCCGAATCCGCCTCCGCCGCCATCGCCAGTAGGTGAAAACGGAGACGTCACGTTAGACATGGCGCTGGACATGCCGGCGCTCGGTGGTTGAGATGTATCGACTCTTGGTGTCATTGTAAGTCCACTTGGCACTTTTCTGTGGAATGAAGATGACTTCCGCTTTTTATTGGGACCAATTTGTCCTGCTGAAGTCGGACTTGCCGGCCTGCTTGCTGGCCTAGAAGGCTTGTTGGTGTCATCGTCGCAGATGTTGCTTGGCTTGAGTACCCGCTCGCTGGTAGCTGGTGAATATGACTATGAGGGTTGAAGCTCTGCTGTTGTGCACCGAAACCCAGTGCCTGCAAATTACCAGTACTCCGCGAAGACGTGAAGGGATATGCATGGTTTTGAAGATCAACCATAGAATGGCTCTGTGGCAGACCAGCCATCATATTGCCCGGACCTCCCATACCACTAGCGCCCACAGCGGCGAATCCAGGCTGATAGAATACCTCGCCGCCTCCTGCCAACGCTGCGGGGCCGAATGCTGGAGGATGTGTCTTGTGGTCGTCGGTTATGAGAATTGAGTCGGACATCTGCTGCGCCACAACATTGCCACCGGAATCTTTCAGCGTGAAGATAACTTGAAACCCCTCTTTTCGCTTTGATGTCGGCAGTAGCAAGCGATGCGCATAGCGGCTGAAGCCTGCAATGAGCCTTCTGGCGGCGTATAAGGCTCCTTGTTCTGCTTCTCCTGTGGGGCCATGCCCTCCATCATGGTCCCGAATCCGTCTTGTTGATGATGCATGCCAGAAGATTGCTGCTGGCCTGGCTCCGGTGGTTTCAACGGAAGGTATTCGTTCGAGTTGAAGACGACCACGCGCTCTGTCTCGAAGCGCTCCCAATGCTGCTGCTCCTCTTCTTTCTTCAGCTTCTTGCGACCTGCTCGCTTTCGCTCACGCTGAATGCAATTTGCGCAAATTCTGACCTCCCCGCCGCTTGCTGCCCTGTCTTCTTCCGAGACGCTTTTGATTGGATCCTCGGGCTGCTTTCCTTCGGCTTCGTCTGCCGCCGTTTGTTCACGCGCCTGCTCAGCCCTTCGCTGAATCTCGAGGTTATTTTGCGCAGCCGCTTTCCTGAGCGCCTTCTCGCGATTCGCGGGCGAGTGCATTGCCGACGTACATACTAGCATAGTATGTAGCTCCAAGGCTTTGTTCTGGTCATATTCTTCCTTTGCCAACAGTTTCGACTTCGCGATTGTATGTAGTGGCAAATGTACAAATTCGATGCCGGGCGGTGGCTTTTCCAAGGTCATGATCACATTGATTTGCGTCTCCACTCTGCTCTTGGTGCTGATAGGAGCAATATGCAGCGGCGACTTGCCAAACGTGGCTCCAGCAGGCTGTGCGGAGCTGCGCGTCGAAGTCATTGAAGGGGTTGCACCGTTGACTACAGGGGAAGGAGTGAAGCCCAAGGCGCCCCCGGGCGAAGCGAACTGGGTATTGTAATCTTGGTTCCACGCCGGGTTTTGCACCATGCCGCCGAACGCTTGTTGGCCGTTGTATGTTTCCTCGCTGGTCGATGAATTGGAGCTGAAAATGGCCTGCGGAGACGCATTGCTTAGCATGCCTAGATTGGTGGTCGGAGATACGTCACGGGAAGCATTCAGCTGGAACATGCCGGGATTTATCGTCTGGACCTGTTTGGAGGGTCAGCAAGACCGTTGCATTCACAGCTGCACTTCAATACTGACCGGCGACTGCTGGTATCCTCCCACGCCACCTGCTGCGCTTGCAGGTACATTCACTTGCCTGTTTAGGTTCATGCCAGCATTGTAGTCTCTCGGCGCAACAGGACTACTGCCCGCGCTGTTGAAATCAAACATGCCACTGTCTTGGTCCAGACTGAGTTCGTGCATCGGCCGTGTAGGATATTGGTGATCTATGACACCCGCCTGCGTATACTGAGGTATCTTGCTGTCCACTGTTGTTGCACTGACGCCCATTATTGTGTCTTCTTGCTTGACACCCGTCTCGGTCGAAGGATTTGAGATGGGCGACTCGCTGACCTTCCTCTTCCGCCGACTGCTCGAGTCTGACGCCGAGTCTTGGCTTGAGCTTTCCGCTGATGGTCCAGTTGTTAGACCCAGCGGCGTCTGCTGGTGCTGCGGGCCAGTCTTGGCTGGAGTGCGCAGTGCTAGCCCAGGACTGCTTCCATCTGCGCCATACTGGTCGGGGATATTCGTGAAGTCATTGAAGGCGTTGAAGGGCGAGTCAGAGTCGCCGAGCATAGCATTCTGGAATTCGGAGTGGGTGTTGAAATGAGGGTCGCTCCAGTCTATGTCTTCCATGATGGGATGGTTGCGCACGCGGCGCTAGAGGGAGCGAGGGAGGTGAGAGTCGCAGTGGATGGATGGCGGCCTCGTGCGCGCACGTGCGGAGAGGGGACGAGGTGGAGGGGCGACCAGATGATCGCGCGCTGTCCTGAGAGACTGGGCAGCACGCCGCACGCAATTCCACCCTCACAGCTCGCTCAGTTGTGCCCGCGCACCGCCGGCATGCCCTCCAGCTCTTGCTCTTCTGACGTGACTCTTGCTCGCACTGGTGCTCAGAATGATGGTGACGATAATGATAAGTGGCGCTGGCGCAGCTGAACAACCACCCTGAGGTTGATTGAGTCTGCTACCGGTCCGAGAGCGCCGTCGATGATCCGGGCGGCCAGGGTTACGACACTACTAACGAAGGCTAGGACCAGGTCTCGCAGGTCTAGAGAGTTGTGCGCAAGAGATCGCGCTGGAGGACAGGCGGCTCGCCGGCGTGAGTGGCACTCAAGCTTCAGCGCTAGAGGCGGAGAAGGACAGGTAGGACCCGTGGCTCACATGCACTGTGTTTCCTCACAAACCGCCCTGCTACTGTACACACTTCACCCCGACTACGTACCATGTCAGAAAGCTGACTGCTCGAGCCTCGTCGGATCCGCTCACCCTTCCCAGGTGGCATGATGCCGCCTGCGCTCTGCTCCAATCTCTACCGCGAGCGGAGATCCACTCCCTGCTTGCATCCTTTTGCGGGGACGCTCCTAGGCACGGGCCTTGAATGCACGAAACTTTCTCTTCCCTGGAAGTCATCTTGTACAACTCGGTGCTACTCTGATGCCCGCGAATCACTCCCTTCGAGTCCTTGGTGCGCCAGGATTAGATCTCAGAGCAGTAAATGGCACGGTACTCTATGCAACCTGGGGCAGTTGCCACCCGACAATTAGGTCTACGATGTAAAATACTCTAGTACCCAGGTGTACTATGTAGTTACAAGCATTGCGAATCACCCCATGCACGGGCTTGGGGTCAGCATTGACGCGCTTGGTTCGGAAGCCAGCCGAATTTTACATGATACGGCCTCTGATAATAATGGAGCTGCTTCCCCACCTGCGCAGTAACAAATGACTCGACCGGTAGTGTGAAGTGGGCCTCCATGATTACTTTTCATGTGAGGTGTGCATGTAGACGTCTTTCGGCCATGATCATAAAGTCTTCCTCAGCCAGAGGCGATGCTAGATTCCTATATACTCGCCCAGGTTGTCCGCGCAGCGCGGCAGTCTACCGACCCGTACAATGACCGTATAATGACACTTGTAAGAATCTATAGACGAAGCCTAGGAATGAGGAAATGAACCTGTGAAGCGATTTGGGTGACATATGTTTCCGCATACACCATGCTCTTCCGTCTTAGTGTATGCAGGTCCCACATTGAGAGACATTGAATGAAGAAGGCCAGAGAGTCTGCGAAAGCGGTTCAACACCTGCTATGTATGTAGTACATGTCGCTTGTGTCTTGCCCATCCATTCCACATTTGATATAGTACAGTACAACCCGGTCGCGTAGCTCCGAATAGCCATGCTCTGACGCTACACGCTAAATAAGCAGGTAAGAAAGCAATATCAGGGGCATCAGCTGCACCGAAAGTGCACTGCACCATAAAAACCGGAAAAAGCAATAAAGCGGCAATATCCTTTCGTGGTCTGAACCGTTCACCACTCTAGAGGCGTACTGCTCCAGATGCTGGTAGCGCCACGGTCTAGGGCAAAATTCAAGTGAGCGTCACTCTCTTGCTAAGAGCGCGGCGTCGCCTCGCCCCGGGGACCACCACGGGCACGAGCACCACCGCGTCCACGACCACGGAAGTCCCCGTCACCTCTGAATCCGCCACGGCCACGACCGCGTCCGCGGAATTGCCCACCGTCACCTCGCCCACGGCCGTTCCCGCGCGCTCCTGGACCGGCTCCGCGAGGGCGAGATGGGATCTGCGTGAAACCGTCGCCTTCCTGCACCGGCTCCGCGCCGCCCCAGCTGCCGTCTTCCGGGGCCTGGCCTGCGGCTCTCATATCCCAAGACTCTCCTGCCTTGTTGCCAGAGTCGCCCACCGGCTCAGCCGCAGTAATCTCATCCGCCCAGCTCGTCCCGCCAACTTTCTCGCTCGCTTGAGGCTGCGCCGGAGCAGAAGCTGGCGCAGGCGCTGGATTCTCCACCTCTTGGTTCGGGCGCGGCACTACCTCGTAGCTTTCATCCATCATTCCGTTTCCATCAGCTTGTTGCGCGCCGGCAGTAGTATCCCATTGCTCCGCAGCTAGGTTACCACCTCCAACCCCGAGACCTGCATTTGCAGGCGAGGAGAGAATCTGATCTTGCTGGGCAGCGGCGTTCTGGGCGGGAATGTCACTGGGCTGCTGTTGCTGTTGAAGTTCAGTGAGACCGACGTTGGCGATGGTGGGGTCTGATCCAGCTGGGACAGCCTCTTGCGCAGCGACAACACCATTGGTCCATGTTTCTTCGGTTGGAAAGGGAGCATAATCGACAGAGGTTTGCTTGATTTGAGAGTCTAGATGTAATAAGTCAGCTTGCAAAATGCACGTAATCAATATCGGGATCAAACTCACACTTCACCCCTGACAAAGGACCTTCGATGCTCGGGACTTCCTGATCCGCGCCTTCGATGATGTTCACAGCGGCCTCCACAGCTTTCTCATCACCCCCGTACACGAGGAGCAGTGCACCTTCAAAGGCCATGCTCTCGTTTGTGTTCGATTCTTCCTCGATGTTTCGCTTCGCCGCCGCTGCGCGCAGGAACTGCGAGAACACCAGCAGATTCTTCCTTAGCTCGCTGGCGGTGCTTGTCATCGCCTCCAACCGTGCATCTTCCTTGACCTTCTGCAACTGCTGCTGGTGCTGTGCGGCCAGCTCATCCTTTTGCTTCTGTAGCTGAGCCAGATACTCGGCATTGACGCTGCGGAACACTTGCACCTGTACCTCAACGTCCTTGAGCTGTGCCTGGATCTGTGGCTTCTTCTCCGCCGCAGCCTTCTGGTCTTGATTGATCTTACGCTGAGCAACCAGATCGTTCAGAGAGAGTCCGGGGTTCGCGTTCTGAATGTCATCCACCTTCTGCAGGCCGGTCAGACGCTTGCTCAAGTTGCGGATTTGCTTCTGCAACTCCTTCACGTGAGGGTGCTCGAACACCCCGTCAGCCTCGACACCCTGGGTAGAGTTGTCGTCGGCAGGAACTTGAGGGATTGCAGGGGCTGCAGGAAGAGTTCCGTTTGCTTCGGCCTCAGCTTTCGCCCTCTTCTTGCGAGCAGACTTGCTTTCACCGGAGGGGACAGGGTTCTGGGTCTCCATTGCCCCAGATGACATATTGACAGTTGCTGATGACGTGGGAAGATAAAGATTCCGCAGTTTCTATGGGGATGTGATGGGTATGCGCTGCAACGATTGCGAGCTTGATTGAGTCTCTTTAGTACGTGTATGTAATCTTGAGTGTATGAAAAGCCCGGTTGTCTCTCGGAAGCCTTTGGATCTACAAAACGCGAGGAAGAGCTCGCTGGCTCACGCGACAAACTTGCGCTAGTCCCGAGCTAGCGACGTGGGGGCCAGACTGACGGCAGCTTCACACCTGAAGCTGCGTCGAGATGCTCATCATGTGACTTTTCCTCGGCACCTTCGCTTCCTAATGGTATTACAGCCAACGAGAGGACCGACTGTGGCCTTATGAGACGGAGTCTCTTATATTCAGCACCATGGGCGACCGTCCGTCCCAGGCGCTTCAGAAGCGCTCGTCTGACTCGATTCTCATGCCACCGCCACCACCGCCTAAGCGACAAAGCGACCCCCGAAAGTAATTGACGAAGATGTCTACGCGGATGCACTGTCTCACATTGTCGCAAGAGATTTCTTCCCTGGGTTACTGGAGACAGAGGCACAGCAAGAATACATGCAGGCACTAGACTCTAAGAACACCAACTGGATACGCGAAGCTGGTCGTAGACTGACTCAGGTCATGACACCTGGACCAGACAGGAGATCTCGTATGGCAAGAGCAACGAGCTTCACGCCGAGAAGGAGTAATGGAATCGGAGAGACTCCAAGAGGCTGGGTTGGAGATACTCCTGCAAGAACACCGAAGACAGAAGTGAAGAACGACTTTGCGCCCGAGGAGAAGCCTGAGGTCGATGTCAATATGTCTCTGAGCGCTTTCCAGGCAAAATACACTTCCGAAGACAATGAGAGTTTCAACGAGTTGCTCGACAAGCAGAACTCGAAGCGAGCGTCCAAGTATGCATTCTTTCACGCCGGCAATAAGATACCCTCAGCGCAACAAATTGCACACAGGGCTAGAGAGCGGAAGGCATTGGAGGCCGCATCGGATAGTCCAAGCAATGCTCTGGTCACAACAAATGCGGCTGGTGAAGAACGACAAGCGGTCGCTCCCGCAAGGCCTTCACAGGACCTTAGTACACGACCATCCACTGTCAACTCTTTTCCAGACCGTCAGGGACCTCGCAACCATTTCATGTTCGGCCCTGAAGGTATTGAAGACACGCATACCACGTATTTCCAAGCCGCTGAAGCACGCTCAAACGCCCCACCGAAGAGCGTAACCTACAATGCAACGCGCTTCCAACCCAGCGTTGCTAAAGGGGACGATAGTATACCGCCCAGTCCGTCAATGTCGGCGATCGATGCAGCCATCGGTCGACGTCCTCAAAAGCCAACAGACAGTGAACCAGGCTATTCTGGTGCCGAGACCCCAAGAGTCGCGGGATACTCGTTTGTAGACGCTGATCCGACGCCCTCCGAGCTGGGCGTGCCGGTCACGGACGAGGAGGCCGACGCTGCCGAGCAGCAGTCTGCTATGGCCTTCTTACCAAAGCCAGACGAGACTGGGCCAAATCCGTTTAAAGTTCAAGAACGAAGCAAGCGGGAGGACATTCGTGATAAGCTCGTTGAGAAAGCAGATGCTGGCCGGAGGAAAACCGGAAGACTGGAACAGCTTCAGAAATTGGGCGTCACGAATACTTCAGGCCGAACATCGACACCACGCTTCAGTACTGCGCCTACTCCTGGAGGGAAGAAGAGTGTCAGCGCTATGACTCCCGCAGCAAGAATGCTAGCCGCGAACCTGGGGAAGACGCCAAGAAAAACGACAGATAACGGATTTGGTGGCGCCAATGGGAGAGACTGGACGCCGACCCCTAAGATTAAAAGGACTCATTGATGGTGATGTCGATCCTAATAGTAATGTTGAAAATGACGCTACGAATATTGATACCCTGCTTGAAAGCAATAAGAAAAGACGCAATGAAAGAGAGACCATGTCAGCGCGAGCAGAGTACCCACGCGGCAACTAGCAGCAATGTGCAATGCGGACGCATAGACGTGCCATCTATCCGACTAACGCCTTGTTACAAGCCCGTGTCCCGACGAGCGCTGGGATACGGAGACACCGTCTACATCCTTTCGCTGACATGAGACTCAACTTTGGAACATGATCATGGACCCCAGGGCCACAGCAGAATGATGGTCTTGATTCCTTTCTTCATATTATCATCTGGGTAATGAATGTCAACTGTCGGTTGTGAAGGTGAGAGCCATTTGATCCAGGTAAGATTGTGGTGTAGAAGGGAAAGAAAATAAGACGATGCTCTTCCCTGGCAACATTGGGGTGGATTTTCTGACTCATGGACTGTGCCCTTTTGCACTCTTGTTGCGAAGCTGACTGCACTTGTAGAGCTCCGAGGGCACTTTCGAAAAGGAGCAGAAGTCGGGCGACCTCCCCTTTGAAAAGGCCGCGAGCGCGACAGTGACTTTGGAGCTCAAGCACTTACGACGTGAGTGCTGCCTCCGGCGCGCAAGATAGGCGGGCCATCGCTGCTTCGAGTGCCTAATGTACCGCAAGGTTGGGCTTATTTTCGCGGCAAATCACCGCCAGCGAATGGCGGCTGTCGGGTGTGACAACCCAGAGCTTGCGGAGATGACGGAGGAGAGATGTCGTGCATTAGTGGCTCTGATGCAGGAACCCTTCCACCGTGCTCTTGAGCCAGTGCACGTCTTTTTGTAAAGCCCGTAGTAAACACTTTTGCCAGCTCGTAGGCGTTCATGTCTTCGACGGCCCTTTCCAGGTTCGCGACACGAAAGGTTACTGGAAGGTGATGTTCTGCTGTGAGTCTGTCATGGAATTAAGCCATGACCGCGAAAAGCTTCAGGCTGTCGCATGGCCTTCATTTCAGTTCCATAAAGGCCGATACATGGTTACCATGCGCAGTGAATGGTACAATGATGCCCAGTTGAGCAGAAGTGTGAAGCATTCACCCCCGTCTTGAAGTGGAATTTGTATATATTGGAATATGTTCCAGCTCAGGAGCAGTTTTGTTTGCTCTTCATAGACGCTTCAAACAAAAGGTTAGTGAAGTCTCTCGCACATACAACGTATGCATCTTTCCCACATCGACCTTGTAATGAAGTACTTAAATCGAGGCTGTGCTGGAAATGTTACCTGTTGATTCAAGTTGAGCGAACGCTCTCTGCATCTTATGACGAGGTGTCGCGAGATCGGAAGCGGATACCTCCGACGCTAGAAGCGGAATGCGTGCTTGGGAGCCTTGCACCTCTCCTGCTGAGCATCATCTACCACGAATCACCACCTCGCGCAATTAGCACCTTGATATCCACCACACAGCTTGTTGATGCGACACATCACCATGCTGCCCTTCTTACACAACTAGCAAGTACCACGAAAGCAAGGGCGAAGGGCAAAGACTGCTCGGTCGCGGAATCCTGGCCCTGCCAAGACTAGCGCGCCCGAGCGGACTCGAGCGACGTGCAAGTGAGCGACCTCACGCAAACACCAGTCAACTCTTCTTCCACCATGGAAGGCGCTGGAACGCCAGCAGACGCTACGACGGGCGAGACGGCGGCTCTGTCGCCCGAATCGCAAGAATCGCAACATGCGAAACCCTCCACCGAGCCGACGGGCGCAAAGCCCGCCAACGCCCTCACGCCACCGACGAGCGAGGAGATGAATCATGAGGAAACGACGAAAGAGCAAGACGAGTCGGAACTTAGCGACTTAGATTTGGAGGATGAGGAAGAAGAGATCAAGCCAGATCACTACTGGGAGGGTGGAAAGATACCTGTCTTCAAACCGACGATGGATCAGTTCCGCGACTTTAGCAAGTTCATCGCCAAGGTAGATCAATATGGCATGAAGTCTGGTATTGTTAAAGTGATACCTCCAGATGAATGGTATGTTAAGCCTGATCTTGAGATCCCGGCAGCCGAGCCGCACGCTAACGCCACCCCACAGGCGCGACTCACTTCCGCAGCTTGATGAAATGGTCAAGCGTATCAAGATCAAAAATCCCATCACACAGGAATTCAACGGCGCTTACGGTACTTACACGCAGCAGAACGTCGAGAAGCAGCGTTCTTACAACCTGCCTGAGTGGAAGGCCTTAACCGAGGAGACACAGCACCAACCGCCTGCTAAACGTGGCGAAAGGAGGCGCAACCAAGCTCAGGTCGTGCGTGGTGATCGCAAAACCCGCGGTCGCGAACCCACTGGTGCAGTGGAAAGGGAAGATAGCCCCAAGTCGAAAAAGAAGCCAGCGCGCCAAGGGCGCAAGTCTCAAGCTGCCGAGGATGAAGAAGCTGGCGATGAAAACTCCGGGGCCGGTCAAAAGACTCGCGGCGGCGCCAAAGTGCCACCAACGCCAGATTCACCAGCAACGAAACCTGCGAAGGGCAAGGGCGCAGCAAAAGGGAAAGCCAGCCGCCAGCCAAGGGGTGGTCAAGCAAAGTCAGTCAGTTCCCGCCGTCTGAACAACACAGCCGAATCTGCAGATTACATCGACGAAGAGGCTTTCAAGGACTTCAACTATCGCATGGAAGGCCTCGACGAGTTCACACCTGAGCGCTGTGCCGAGCTGGAGAATCACTACTGGAAGAGTCTTGCGTTCAACCAGCCTATGTACGCTGCAGACATGCCTGGCTCTCTCTTCGCAGAAGATTGTACCAGCTGGAATGTAGCGCACCTTCCGAACTTGCTAGACGTTCTGGGCACCAAGGTGCCTGGCGTGAACACTGCTTACCTTTACATGGGCATGTGGAAGGCTACATTTGCCTGGCACTTGGAGGACGTCGATCTTTACAGTATCAACTACATACACTTCGGCGCGCCAAAGCAATGGTACAGCATCTCGCAGGAGGACGCGCGGAAGTTCGAGGCAGCCATGAGGCAGGTCTGGCCTTTAGACTCAAAGAATTGCGGCCAATTCTTGCGTCACAAGACGTACTTGATCTCTCCCGACGTTTTGCAGAAGCAGTACGGGGTCAAGGTCAACAAGCTTGTTCATTATGAGGGCGAGTTTGTCATAACCTATCCATACGGCTACCACTCCGGCTACAACATTGGCTACAATTGTGCTGAGTCCGTAACTTTGCCACTGAATCTTGGCTTGAATACGGGCGCATCGCAAGAAAGTGCAACTGCGAGTCAGACAACGTCTGGGTGGACGTTGGCGAGATCGAGCGCAAATTAAGAGGCGAACCCACTCCAGAATACTACGAAGAGACGGACGACGAAGATGAGATGAGTGGTGAGGAAGAAGGCGCTCTTCCATCGCCGCCAGCCAGTGTCAAGGGCAAACCACAGAAAAACAAGAAGCGCAAGCGCGAAGCCAAAGAAGAAAAGCCGAAGAAAAAGAAAAAGATCAGGATCAAAATCCGTGCACCGTCCCGGGAGCCTTGTGCCATGTGTCCAAACGACAACCCATGGGAGCCATTGCTTCCGACAGACAATGGCAAGAAAGCTCACAAGTCGTGCGCCCTGTTTACGCCCGAAACTGCCATTGTCAAAGACGATCAAGGCAATGAACAAGTGTGCGGCATTGCGAGCATTGACAAGGCTCGCTTGGAATTGAAATGCAATTTCTGTCGTTCCAAGCGCGGTGCTTGTTTCCAGTGCTCATCCAAGAAGTGCACGAGAGCTTTTCACGCTACCTGCGCGTTGGCTGCTGGTGTACTTATTGATGGCGGCTTGATCCCTACCTTCGGCGAAGATGGCACGGAATATGTTGTCGACGGTTATGACTTCAGGTGCAAGTTCCACAGGATCAAGCTGCCAAAGAACGTCAACATCGAAAGCTTGGAGAACAGCAAGCGAATCAACAATTTCGCGAAGGAATTGAAATTCAATGATGTGGTGCAAGCACAGTACGTTGGTGGAGAGGTGTTTGCCGGGCTGGTGGTGGAAAACAGACCTAGCGAGACAAGCGTCGTGGTAGATGTGTTGCCTGATGGGTATGAAATCTCATTTGACTCTGCAGCAAGATTTGAAGCTAACACAGCTCACAGGGAACGGGTCGAAGTAGAATGGAAGTGGCTTTGTGTTCTGGATCCAGCTAACTCTTTAAGGCCACGGCCATCTGCTAATGCAAAACCCTTGCCGCAGGGCATGAACAAGAAAATGTCTCGGTCAACAACCGCCAGGATGGAGTGCCTCAACAAGATGAGCAATTCCACGACAATCCGGAATACAAGTGGTGCGACTTTTACAACATGCACACGCCCCCTCCCGGATTTAGCACCAAGGCTCACCAAGTTGCTGGCAAGCTCAATGTCAAGGTTGATGCGCCAGACCAACTCTACTACTATCTTCCTAAGGTTTCGACAGAGGCAAAATGCTTCTTTGCCGACAAGCCGGGAAGCAACCAGATTGCGACGAAGGCAAATTTCCTGGACCGCATGGCACAGTCCTCAAAGCCGAGTCAACCCCATACTAAATATGCTGCTGCTCAGCGACAACCGATCATGGCAGCGCGCCCCAGTCCTGCGCAGATCTCTCACCAGCAGCAGCAGCAGCAGCAGCAGCAGCAGTATCCTCCAGGCTTCATAAGCAACCCCGCAAGGTTCGAAAAACCGTACACTTACAAGCCTAAGGAGCCTGCAAGGCCAAATGTCATGTGGGGAGTTGACCCGAAGTCGCTGGCTGGCCAACGCAGTTTTATAGCTGAGGCAGGTCGACGTCCATCTCAATCGTCTTCGTTCATGCTCCCACAACCACAGCAGCTGCTGCCTCCATATCCGTACCATGGCAGTGATTCTGCACACAACCCCGCCACACCAAGACCCTTCTCGCGTGAGCACTATTATTCAAGCGAGAAGTTGCCGGCAGCATATCCAGGCGAGTACTCTGGCTTCATGCAAGTCGCACGCCGTCAATCTAACGGTGCCCAAGGTTGCGAGGGATCAACACGCAAAGCGGCGGCTATGTGCCCAACTATCAATCGATCAGACAGCAGCAGGCGCAAATCAAGCAAAGTGCTCCCACAGCTCCGATGATGGGAGCAGCAATGCCACCGAACCCGTATACTCCTTCTGGAAGCAGTCGACCGACATCTTCTGCTCACAGCCACAAGTCTCCAGTTGGCGCCCCACTTACTCCGGCTGCGAGCGCCTCGTCGACTTTGCAGACTTCGGAAATGCCACAGGGGTATTTGGAGAACTTGCAGAAGTATCCCTACCTTAAGAATAGCTTCTTGCGAGCCCAAAAGCAGTATGAGTCTCCTTACAATATCGGCGGTGGCTTTGCAGCGTCTTATCAGCCCATTGCACTGAACCAGCGCTCCGAGCCCGCTGAGGAGAAGAAGCAAGCTGAGCATACCCCCTCTGGGTCACTGTCTTCCAACAACGAATTTAGCAGGCGCCAGAGTCAACAGTGGACCCCTCCATCAGCCATTTGGGCTCATGCTCAGCAAATGTCACCCCCGGTGGCCGCCCAGCAGCCTGCAAAACCGTACCAACAGGCCCCCCGGCCACCTGTGCAGCAGGCACAGCCTCGGAAGTATCCACCACCGATGCACCAGTCAACGCACGACTTCCAGCAGTCGTGGCAGCAGTATATGCCAAGCACAGCGAGCCGCGATGGTGCTCAGGCGCGTGCTATGCGCGAGCAGATGGGTGGGTATGGCCCTTTCGCGCCTCATAGCTTTCACTCGCCGCAAAATCAGCATCCGCAGCCGCAACACACAGGAACAGCTTCGGACACGCTTACGACACTGCTCAGATGTTCCAGAGCCCGAAGGCGCCGACGCTTAGTCCGCTATCGGATCAGCATACACCGGGTATGCCATACAACCAGAACATGACGGCGCCAAATGTGGGTGCTTGGAACAGGCCACAGGCTACTGGCCCAGGCGCTGTGCAAACACCGCCTATGCAACCCAATGCCCCAGCAAATGGACCGATGCCGCCACAGATGCACCCGACAAGCGGAAATGAGACATGGCGTTATAACTAGGCATTGGGCCCATGGCAGTTTCCTTACTGGTGATGGAAGCAGTCCGCTGCGGTGGCCAGACAGCACACGCGGCTATTTGCTTAGGACCATTCGAGCAAGGGCGCCTCGTGTTGATTTTCAACGACGGAAAAAGGATGGAAAAAGTTATGTGACGAATGACTGAGAGATCCGGCTCTCTGAGATATCCTATGATGCACGAAAGATGGGATGGGCACGGTGTTGTGATGATTTCTCTTTCTCCCTCTTTCCTCTCTTTAACCTCCTCTCGCGTGCTGTACGACTAGCTCGGTCGTTTACTTTGGAAGATAGCGTACTCCATCAGTAGTATCAGAAAGAAACCCAATTGTTACGATTCTTCTGCTGATTCGTAAATGTTGCTCGTATCCGGTACGCTTTTTTGAGATTACATGCCTGGCGAAAACGGTTTGTCATTGAACGGTTTCATGTACTAAACTTGCTGAGAGAATCTCAAGTTTCGAACGCATCTCGTTGTGATAGAAGAAGTTCTACGAATAGAAGATGCAATATAGTAGCGTCGAGAGCGAGAAAGCCAACAGAAATTAAGAATATATAGCGGTATTGCTAGTCGGAGGATTCCTACATCGAGTTCAAACTGTACGAAGATGTTCGGCAAGTGTGGGCGTAATCCGTGAATGCCATCAGGTATGACTGATGACTGGCAATCAGAGGCATTGCAGCGTGCATTTGAGTGAATACCGGTGGATTGAGTCAGATAGTACTTCGAAAAGTACAATTTATTGATTGGTCTATCATGGGTATCTCGAACAAAAACCAGAGCGTCGCGACGAGCGCTTTCAATCCAAGCACTGCGCAGCCCAAGAACGATAATGGTATCTAACATCTCCTCTTGCCCTCCCTTCAAAGCATATCTACAATCACATCAAACCCCTCCGCACCGCACAGCGTCAACAGCGAGCGTCGGCAGGCATCTAGAAGTAGTTGTGGCACTGGTCCGGGTACTTCCTATCCGTCACCTTCTCCCCAATCAACCCGTACTTGGCCGCATTCTGCAGACCCCACGCGCCGGGGCCTTTCCAGCTCCACATGAACCAGCCCTTGCTGCCGCGCTCGAAGGCGTCCAGCTGCGCCTCGACGAACTTCCGCGTCGCTTGCACGAGCGGCTGGTCCCATTGCTCGATCCAGACGTTGCACGAGCACTGGCAGCCCTCGACCGTGCACGAGTCGCCCGCGCTGGTCGTGTAGTCCGGGTAGGCGCAGATGTTGGTCGCGGCGGAGAACTCGCCGACGATCACGGGGAGCTTGTTGTCGCGGCCGAGGAGGTCGGTGTTGGCCCATTTGCAGGCTTTCTCGATGTGCTGGTCCTGGTTGAGCTCGGAGTCGGAGTCTGTAAGGATGTCGTCAGATCAGAATCGATTCACGTGGGAAATTTGCTTGGCGAGATGTATGAGCTTACCTTCCTGGTTCTGGTACAGATGTCTGTCCATGCCGAAACGAGCCGTCTCAGCCGTGGCGTTGCCATTGAGGGCTTCACCGGTCTTGATCCATTGCTTGGGATTGACAAAGCTGTCATGCATGATGACCATGAGGTTCCTGTTTGCAGCCTTGGCTCTCACGGCATCGGTGGCCTCTTGAGCCCACTCCTTGTTCAAGGTGAAGTTGTTAGGGTTCCAACTCAACGGCTCGTTGACGAGCTCAAGGCCCCAGACGACGTCCGCGTAGTCCATCGATCCGTACTTCTTCGCCATGATCTCGAGGATGGAGATGGACTTCTTCATGTTGTCTCCAGACTGCCAGTTGACCTCGCCACTCTTCCCGGAGTTGTCGAAGCCGTTCTGGGAACCAGGGGAACCGTGAAGGTCAACAAGCACCTTGAGGTCGTACTTCCTCGCCCAGTCAAGGGCCTTCTCCATGTACTTGTCAGCACCAGTGAGGTACGGAGAACTGTCGGGGTCGTAGGCCCAGTAGCCGATTGGAATACGGACAGTGTTGATGCCCAGAGCTGCGATCTGTCTGAAATCATCTTCGCAGATATACGTGTCCCAGTGCTTCTGGAGCTTAGTAACAGCGTCACTGGTCTGATCAAAAGTGTATTGGTCCGAAGCATCCGTCCCGTCGAAAAGAGAGGAGTTCATCCACTTCTCGAGGATCAACCAGCCACCAAGATTGACGCCTCTGATGGTCTCTGGGAAATCGTACGTTACGTTTCCGGGGTCGCAGTCCCCGTGGAAAGTGGTGCTGTACCGGTGCCAGTGGGTGCGGCGTATGGGTAAGATCCAGACGCGGTTCCGTAATGTGCGTGGTTGTGACCCCAGCCTGGACGTCCATGTTGGTAACCATTGTGCCTTGGAATGGCTGCCACATGAGCATTTGAGTTTGAAGAGATAAAAGCTGCTGCGGCAGCAACTACCGAAAGCAGACCGAATGCAGGCATGACTGGTAGGTACAGATATGAATCTCAAGCCGGTCCAGACGAAGATCAAGTGATTTCTGCAACTACACTGCTTTCGTACGCCTGATCTATCGCGATAGATCGAATTTGTTTCAAGGTGCTGAGTCACCACACGTGGTCGATGAACTCTTTGATTGTCTTTCGCAAAAGCGGTTGTATTTTTAACAAAGAAGGGATGCCAGATCAATGCGCGCTGCGCTGCGTCCAAAAAAGTTTTCCTGAAAGAACGTCTGCCGGAAACGATCCTGCTAATAGGAAGGGGGAAAATGAATGGCAGTGGTCACTAGGACTCACGGATGGAAAAGAAGGGAGGAAGGGGGATTGCGGTGGGAAGAATGGAAGGGTTTGAGAAGAATGGTATAAAGAGGTCCCACCCACTAGTCATGGCCGCACCCTGCAGGACCATGGTGGGACGCGCGATGTGAGCCTTGCGGCAGATAACAGAGGAGGGTAAGGGGACGTGCGTGGATAGGTCTGTATATTGGATGCCAGGGAGGATCTCGTCTGAGAATGTCTTGTCGCGCCTATGCATTGCACTCTGTCCGCGCCCAATTTGACATGATTTGACTCATTGCCACCCAAAAAGTCATCTCGGCATGTGTGACAGGGCGCTTGTAAGCGCTCTTGGAACTCCTGTGATTCAGCATGGCGAGAGATACAAGCGCGAAGTGGTTGAAGGAGAGCCACATATCCGAAACAATGGTGAGGTTTCGCGGCCCGCTGCAGACATCCGCCGGAGCCCGGGCTGCCCGGCAAGGCACGACACTACCCAGCCTCCCAGCCGTCGATCCTTTAATGATCATCCCCTCACGGGCCCTCCTTGGGCCATCAAAGAGGATGATCAAAAAGTCTGGCCTTGAGGATGCTGCGAGAGATGCTGGAGATTTTGCGCAGCCTCAGTGACATACTCTCAGACATCACGACTTCGTCGCAGAAATCCAACGGCAGTAGTAGCACGAGGACCTCGGCGGCTGCGGCAAAGAACGTCGAACTTTTTTAGAAAGTTCAAGCTTCCGCATCAGTATGACAGATCGCATATAATACCGGCATTGAAGCGATTTGGGGTTTCACATGAATAGTGGAGTTTTCCCTTGACGTGCGAGGTATTTCCCATCATCCGTACGCGGTATGTGTGCCGCCGTAGCCCGTTACATTGCTGCGACTATGCAAGGCGTATCTGCATGGTAATGAATTGGTTGAATTGCAAGAATGACCACAATGGTATTACAAGGGTATCAATCGCCTTCCTTCCTTTCAGTCTCGGGCTCTTCTTCTGGAATAAGGTGATCTAGAGCGAGACCGACTGCGGCTGCGTTGCCGCCGTCGTGTGTCTTCATGATCTCTCCTCCGCCTTGGACCCTCATCCGCACGACGCCCGTCATGCCTATCTCTACTTCTTGATCGGCGGCGTATATCTCGAGACCGCGAGCGATCGTCTCCTCGACGGTGACGTCTATGCTCATGATCTCTTGACCTTGACCTCCGCCTCCTCCTCTCTACTCGTTCATCATCATCGTAGCTCGGCCGCCTCTCGCCACTACGACTCCTGTCCCTTCTCCTTCTGTCATGATGTCGTCGCGAGCTTCTATCACCCTCGTGCCTTCTCCTCCGCTCGCCTGACCCTCTGGACCCCTCGTCACCATCTTTCAGAGCCTCATTCAATGCCTTATTGACCTCCACTTGCTTCGCCTTATCCATGCCCAACGGCTCCAGATTTGCATTGCTCCTATCCGGCGGCGGCAAGCCCAGCGCTCTGGCCATAGCATCTTCCTCCGCCTCCTTCACTTTCCGCATCTCCTCCCGCTTGCGCTCTTTTTCCTTTTCTGCGCGCTCTTCGGGCGTGAGCTCTGCATCGCTGGCTTTGGCGTACCATGACAGATCCTTGTTCTTCTGCCAACGGCCCACCGGGGCCATCAGAGAGTGCCCGAGGTAGTTCTCCCGATGACTGCTATTCTTGACATCGTCCCATGAGAAGTTGACGCCGCCTCGGGAGCCCTCTTTGCGAACGGTTTGCAGCAGGTCCATCGTGTGGTGTCGCTGCGAGGTTTTGGGGAATTACAGGTGGTGATTAAATTGCGCTGTAGGACTCTGGCATATGCGGCAATTCCACACGCCAGGTCAGGTCATGCGCTGAGGGTAAAATGTGTCAGATTTGTATTGTGTTTGTCTCGTTGGCCGTTTAATACTTGAACGAACGAGCCTCAAAGCTAACCTCCGCGATTGGACTTGTGAATGTGGGGCGCGTGGCTGAAGCTTCGCGTCACTCGCGTCGACTTTGTGGAGGAGCGGTCGCTTTCAACGTGGCCTTGAGCTTGAAAGCTTTCGATTTCCAACGAGCGACTGCAGCGTCAGCTCAGCCATTGGAATTCAAGCATGGCGTGGAAAGAATGGGCAGTCAGTCTGCTGCTGGCTTCGTCGGCAGCAACTGCCCAGGAAGATTCCCTTTTCTCCAAGGCAAGCAATGACAGCTTGCTATGGGGACCATACAGGCCCAATGTCTACTTTGGCGTTCGACCTCGACTACCGAAGTCATTGACGACTGGGTTGCTTTGGGGACGAGTCGAGGATTTCCAGTCAGTGCAGCACAATATCCGGTATACATGCGAGCAGCATGAAGGAATGGATGGCTATGGCTGGGATGCCTACGATCCAAGAACAGGTGGAGTGCAGACCGTACACGACAAGGGCAATGGTATAGATATGGAGACGAGCTTTGTGAAGTTTGACGAAGGTAGAGGGGGCTGGGGCGCAAGAATCAAGGGCACACCGAGGGACGATGCTCAGCCAGCGGTTGGCAGTGAGGGAGGTCCGCATCAGATGAAGACTGCAGTCTGGTTCCATGCCGGCATAGAAGGGCTAGGCATGCTGGAGATACAAGATCAGGACTCGGGCGAGGAGTTGGGATTCGACGGCGATGTTGTGTTGACTGGCCAAGGTCATGACTTGGCCGAGTTCAAGCTTACGGTCACCGAGCCGGAAGGCAACTCGCACCCTCTCCACAGGCATCCTTCGTATCAGAAGAAGCCCTTAGATCGTACACTTGTACACTCATCACAAGTGCCTGAGGAAGCGCTATGGCAAGCCAAAGGTACGTCTGGCCTACCAACACGCTTCAAGGTATGCGTGCTGATTCTGACCAAAGCTTTTCTGCAGCTATCCTTTTTGCCTCCATGAAGACTACAATCGACCAGTATGTCGATGAGTACACCCAGGAAGCAGTGCCACCCCCGTGGCAGACGTATACCATTCAGAGTAGGCCAACAGATGGCAATTTCCACATGATCCAGAAGACCTTCGAAGGAGCGTTTGAGTTTGACATCTTTTACACTCCTGCTAATGCCAAGACACCTACTCACGACGATATGACGAAGGCCATCAAGGCCGTTGTGAAGAGTTTCGACGAGAAGTATGTCGAGACGCTGAAGCCGCAGGCACCGTTTGGCGCAGACAAGTTCTTGCCTTTCAGCAAGTCACTGTTTAGCAACTTGGTTGGAGGCATTGGCTACTTCCATGGCGACCAGATGATCGATCGATCATATGCACCTGAGTATGAGGAAGAGAACGAAGGTTTCTGGCAAGAAACTGCCGAAGCGCGCGCTCGTGGACAGCAAAAGCTCGAAGGGCCATACGAGCTGTACACTTCCATCCCATCGCGGCCATTCTTTCCCAGAGGGTTCTTGTGGGACGAAGGCTTCCACCTTTTGCCGATCGTGGATTGGGATCCGGAGCTCTGCATGCAAATCATCTCTTCTTGGTTTAATACCATGGATGAAGATGGCTGGATCCCTCGCGAGCAGATCCTTGGTGCAGAGGCCAGGAGCAAAGTGCCACCGGATTTCCAGGTCCAGTACCCGCACTACGCCAACCCTCCGACTCTCTTCATGGTCTTGACTGCGCTGCTCGACAAAGTCGGTGCCAAGGATTCAAAGTTCTACACTGGGCAGCAAGTCGCTGGTGACCTTGCGATCAATGCTCTTGCTAGTCCTGACGGCGTCCGTAGCTTCCTCCGAAAACTCTACCCTCAGCTTCAGAAGAACTTCGAGTGGTACAAGAAGACTCAGTTTGGTGACCTGAAGTCCTACGACCGCCCAGCCTTCTCTTCCAAGGAGGCCTACCGCTGGCGTGGTCGTTCGGAGCGCCATATCCTGACCTCCGGCCTCGATGACTATCCTCGCGCGCAAGTGCCGCATCCAGGTGAATTGCACGTCGATCTCATCAGCTGGATGGGCATGATGGCTACCAACATCCAGCGTGTGGCGGAGTACATTGGCGAGGCAGACGACAGTGCCCATTATGCTAAGGTTGCCGACGCGATCCGTCGGAACATAGACGATCTCCACTGGGACAAGAAGGCGCAGACTTACTGCGATGCCACCATCGATGATTATGAGGATACCGTGCACGTCTGCCACAAGGGATACGTCTCCCTTTTCCCATTCATGACAGGCTTGATGGGCCCAGAGCACCCTCACCTCAAAGACATCTTGGACTTGATTGCCGATGATGAAGAGCTCTGGTCTCCTCATGGCGTGCGGAGTCTGAGCAAGAAGGACGAGCTATACGGCACCGACGAGAACTACTGGCGCAGCCCCGTATGGATGAACATGAACTACCTCATCGTGTCGAACCTGTACGCCATCGCGACCCAGGAGGGCCCTCACCAGGCGCAGGCCGCGAGCATGTACAACGAACTACGCAGGAACCTCGTGGAGACTGTGTACAATAGCTGGCTGGAGACGGGGTTCGCGTGGGAGCAGTACAACCCCGAGACGGGCGCAGGCCAGCGGACGCAGCATTTCACCGGCTGGACGAGCCTGGTGGTCAAGATCATGGCGTTGCCGGATGTTGGCGGCAAGGCCAAGAGCGGCCATGAGGAGTTGTAGGCAAGCAGAAACGTGTGGCTGACTCCAGACAGGTGTGCGGGTTGGACTGTATCTTGTAGATTGTAAGTAGAGCGCATAGAAAGAGCTTAGCCACCCAAAGTTGGTGTGTGCCACACCTCCTTCCGGTTTTTCGTGGAGAGTGCTCCGCCGCATGATCAGGCAGGCGGGGGGAGGTGAGACATCTGAAATAGGGAGCCAGGCTGGCGGAGTCAGACCGTGGCAGACGAGGCAGACGACGGGAGGCAGACTGCTGGTGGTGTCCAAGGCGGGCACGTGGAGCGATAGCTGGGCGGCATCGGCCAATCGAATGCGACGCATCTCCCCCCCGCTCAGCGCTGGTCCGAGCGCCGGGTGAGCAGGTGACCGTCCATATCACATGCTCTCGCTCGCTTCTGTCTTCGTGTACTTGACAATCGCATCGGAAGGCTGTCGGCAACGGTGAGGAATTCCCTTTTTGCTTGCTTGCTTGATTGATCTTCTCACGGCCTGCTGTGGCCTACCTACGTGTTCGGATTCCAGTTCCAGTCCATCAGTGGCGGGGTGGAAAGCAAGCTGAACTGGGAAGAGACGCCGAAGTTGCCGAGCGTCCCCTTCGCTGCTTTCGCTCCAGCGACCGACCGTCTCACGTGCTGGCCCATCGACTCCAAGTCACGAGTTCGCTGGACCACCGCGCTTCCGCTGAGGTAAGTCGAACTATCTCTCCCAATGTCGCCTGAACACGGATGGAGCAGCTGTGGTCGTGTCATGCTATTCGCTCTTCGACCGCCATGGCATTGCAGGACGCCTGTGCTCAACCATGATGCTTGTCCGAGGTCTCGCGAGCGCGTCGACCACCTGCTCGCGACGACACCAGCTCGTCGGCGAACTCGGCGTACACATGACGCTTGTCCGCAATGCCACGGCTGGAGAGTGTCGAACAAGCACATACCTTGCCTGCTATCGTTTGGCCAGCATGAGTGCCAGTGCGCGCATTGAATGTTCTGGCCTCGCGCCTACACTCGATGTTGTGACCACGCTGCTCCTACCGCATTGATCCACCTCACGTGACCTTTGACACTGACATGTATATCTTAGGTTGCTCTTCGATCGCGACGCTCTATCTTCTCGTGATCGAATCGCTGGGTTGTGTTTACTAGACACACATAAATCAATACAGATAGCACATCGCCTGGCCCGCATCATCAGTCCTCTGCCATCATGGCAGCCCTAGCAACAAAGAGAAAGCGCGACTCGCAGGACATGCCTGGCATGCGTCCTCCGCCCGCCATTTCCATGATGGGAGGCAATGACTTCGAGCAGCAATACTTCCACATGGAGGACGACGGCGCCAATGAAAGCATGAATCTGGCGGATGTACTGGCGCAGCACGGCGCTGAGAATCGGAACGCGATAGAAGAAGATCAAGTGGATCACGATGCACCCCAAGAGTCCAATCAACATCATCAACATCAGCATGAGCATGAGCATGAGCACGAACAGTCGCAACAACACGGGAATGAACAGCCACAAGTGCACCACCAGGAGCAGAACCCAAGTGCAGATGTGGGGCAGAGCGCGAGCGACACCGCCGCAGCCGCCATGGCACAATATCACACGATGACCATACCGCAGACAACCGAACAGTCATTTCTGCAACAAACTCAACAGCAGGCACAGCAACAACAAAATGAGTCGGGTGATGGGCCAGAAAGCTCGGCTGACCCGCAAAGTGCACATCGCCGTACCTCAAGTTTTACCGATTTCGATGTCAACAACCCGCTCAAGGAAGGGCAAGCTGGTCGACACAACTCAGAAGGCTCACCTTCCGCATCATTAAATCCCAACATGGCAAAGCCTTCGGTCGGGTCAGAAGAATGGCACAAAGTTCGAAGAGACAATCACAAAGAAGGTATGTTTTTTTTTTTTTTTAACCAAACCTCGGCAGTCCTTATCTAACGCATTCGCAGTGGAGCGCCGTCGTCGCGAAACTATCAACGAAGGGATCAACGAGCTCGCTAAGATCGTGCCCGGCTGCGAAAAGAACAAAGGCAGCATTCTAGCCCGCGCTGTCCAGTTCATAACGCAGCTCAAGGAGAACGAGACCCAAAACATCGAAAAGTGGACGCTCGAGAAATTGGTGACGGAACAAGCCCTCACCGAGCTCAGCTCAAGTTGCGATAAGCTGAAGGTGGAATGCCAACGTGCGTGGACGGAATGTGAGCAGTGGAAAAAGGCAGCGCAGAAGGCCGGTGTCTCAATCGAACCTCAAGACAGTAAAGGCCAAGGCGAGGGCGAGCATGCCGAGTAGGTCGGCTTTTGTTTCAATCAGCGATCGCAACGGCAACAATTACGTGGCAGTCATTTTGCGGGAGTTGCGGATACGTTCAAGGCGTTTTGCGGGGCATCGCTGTGTCAAGGGGATTACCTGGCCAGTGGATTGGTGATGGGGTGTCAAGGCGTCACAAAGGCCAATACATGAGCTTGTTCGGTTGGTTGGTCTTCGATGCCCGCCTTTGGTCTGCGGATAATTATCATCACGAAGTCATGTGTCTTTTCCTCTGCAAATGTGGCGACAGCACTCTCAATTGTGCAATACCGCCGATTTTTCCCCTTAGCTGACATGATGTTTCCAATATTTATTTTACAGACAGGAAATTTCCCTGTCAGCCATGTCAATCATGCAAAGGCAATTGGCACAAAATGTCAAGTCTTGTGAAACAAAGCGTTTATCACCACACGCACACCAACGCCTCGCTCAATGTCCGTACAATGCGATACCATGCTGTCTATCCACGACAGCCTGTCCATGACACCCAAACGGGATGGGGCAAGAAAAAAAAAAAGACGCTTAGTAGAATGACTCCACCATCGTCTCCTTATTCTGCGTAATCGCATTCGGACCCATGCCCTCTCCCAACTTAAACACGGACTCCATCACACTCAGCTCCGTCGCCGTCGTATCCAACCCCGTGACCGCCATCCAATCATTCACGACCATACCCGCGCCCACGACGGGGGACCCCCGATTCACACTCCCCGCTACCAGCGGCACCTGCAGCAGACTCGACAGCTCGTCCTGGTCCTGGATGCTGGTCTTGGGGTGCACGATCCCCCCCTGGTTCGACAGCGCCATGTACGACCCCGTCAGCACATTGTCCGCGATCGTCTGCCGGAACACCTCCACGCCCAGCACGTCCGCGATGATCTCCTCCGTCTCCCGCTCCAGGTCCGGGTGCACCAGCGCCACGTGGTCGTTGGCGCAGATGACGTTCCCCAACGCGCTCAGCCGCTCCTCGATCCGTTGGATCTTCACCGTGTCCGGTATCGAGTTGCGGAGGTGCTGGAGCTCTTGGTCGGTGGTCGAGGTCGGGACGAGGAGACCCTTGCGGTTGCCTGCTGTCAGCCGTCCCACGATCCGTGTCCCGGCGATCGTGCAGTGGCAGATGGGGATCACGTCTTGCAGTTCCGCTTCGAAGATGGAGTAGAAGTTTTCCGAGGCGCCCACGGCCACGAGCGCGTACGAGTTGGTCAGGGTGGAGAAGACGCCGACTTCGTTGCTGTTCTCGAAGCTGGCTCGGACGGCCATGATGGCGGCGGGTTTATGGGTTTGGTGTGGGAAGCGGTTGGGTTGGGTATATTTGCCGGAAAGGGTTTTGGTGGAGAGCGGATTATAGGCAGTGAAGCTGTCTTTTGCTGCTGCTACACTGCGGAATGTATTCGGTGGGGATTGGTGGTAAATGTCGAGGGCGAAAAGGGTATGGTCCCGTCTATATGAATCTGCTGCGACTGCGCATGTGCGGGCGAGGTTTTTGAGCTGAACTTCATCATCGCGGGGCAAAGTCCGCCCTCCACGGACTGCCGCTAACCGCTTTGGGACAGTCGAGTCATCCTAGACTGGCAGTCACACTCACACTCACACTCACGCCCGTATCCCCACCGTCTCACGATGAGTCAAAGTTTACAATGCTCCCTCATTTCACCCTTTGTCGAGATTGAAGCAATCGTGTAGGAATCTAGAAGGCCTTCGTATTTCGACATCGGATTTGATCCTCACCTGCAACCCGCAGCACACCCGCCTGCCAAGCGAACATCAAAGGCCGGCTGGGGAATGAAATGAGAGATGCTCATACACTCGACAAAAAACAATAAGAACTCCATACTCTACATTATCAATCACCCTTTAAAACAATCCCGATCCATATCCCATAGTCCGTAATCCATATTTTGAGGGGGTATCCTTCGCTAATTCATATCCATCGTTAAAAATATAAAAAGAAGCAGTCCCGTTATCCAATTTTTCGCCCCCGCCGGTTGTCCATGAATCCCATAGCCCATGCGTTGCGATCCTGCTGTCCTCCTTTTGCTCCCCCAGGCCTAGTAAATCATGAGCATTGTTGTAAGAATTCATACATGTCGAACTCCTCCTCTTGCAGTGCTTGGAGGTAATGAACTGCGTCGATACTCTTTTTCTTTTTCCTTTTCTCCTTTTCATGGTTCCCGGACAATGGTTCCTATGCACCATATGCAACCTGCCGTTTGTAACGTATTTCTTCCTCATTTCTTCTGAAGCCTTCCCGACCGACAGTACCCCCATATCAGCGATCCCCTGATCGCCGGGAAGCGTAACGGTAATTCATTGACGTCCGGTGCTGTCGATGTCTGTACTAGACATACCGACCCTCACTAGACGGCTCGCTCCCTTTACGGCTGCGATCGGCCCCTTCGACTGCATCGCCATTGATGCTCGGGATAGCCGAGCTCTGCAAGCTCTGCGTGTCCGACGTAAGCGGCGGCGGAGTCGTAGTCGTGGAAGCGTAATGGCTTGCGAAAGGCGGCGTGGGGAGAGGAAGCTGGTAAGGGTTATGACCGTAGCCGGCGGGTGGCGCAGGCCCGTTCCAGCGCGGCGGAAGACGATGCATCTTCTTCTCCACTGACATGAGCTGCTTGCCGCAGCCGGTGCGCTTGGCCTGGTTGACTGCGGGTTGGAGCAGCTCGACGAAGAAAGCAAAGTCATCCGGGGAAAGAGTGTCTAGTAATTTCTCTGTAGACGTGTCAGCACTGTCAGATTCTCTCCGACCAAGGGTTCACTGGGCTTACGAATGACATAATTGCCATAATTATCCTTGATCATGCTGGCCAGCACACCGTCGCCTTCTACACGTCGCTGGCTGCAATCCGCCAGCGTATACACAACCTGCCGTCGCCACGTATCGTCCGCCTGCTCGAGGCATTTCTCCACCACATTGCTTGCGAATTTGTGCTTGCTATACCCTTCAAGACCACGAAGCACGATCTGTAACACGCGCTGCCTGCCTTGCCCCTCGTCCTTTGAGACCACGTGCTGGACGACATAATTGCCATATTGGTCCGAGATCATGCCTTGGATGCCATCCATCAGCTCCACCATGATGGTCGATTTGGAAGGCGTGTCACACCGCTCAAGACAGCGTTGAATGACTCTGCAGCCATACGGATGGATGCTAAGGTGCTGCACCTGGCCACGGAAAGCGTCGATGATGAACCCTATCGTGTGGGAGGGACATCGCTCAATCGCTTTTTGGATGACGTGATTTCCGTTTTGGTCTTTGACGCACTTCAGTACATGGCTCTCGAGCTCTCCGATCAGCATAGCCTGTTGATCGACCAAGACGTGATCTAGTGCCTTCTGCACTACCCGACATCCGTACATTTGAAGACTCAGGTTCAGCACCTGTCCGCGCATCTTGTTGGCAAGGATCTTCTTGTGAGTCTGATCGCCATGTTCGAAGAACTTCTGGATTACGTAGTTGCCGAAGACATCGGTCATGAGCTGGATTGCATTGGGCTGGATCTCGCGGAAGACCCGATCTTTCTCGTCTGAGTTGGCGGTCTCAAGTTTCGTCTGTATGAAGCGCGAGCCATGCTGGTCTCCGCTGAACTCGGCGATGTGATCGTAGATATCCTTCAACTCGTAACGTCGTGTCTTCGTGTTGGATTTGAATTCGTACATAAGCGCGCTCTGGACATTGTCTCCCGTGGGTGGTTCACGGTTTGCCATACTAGGATCAACTCCATTCATAGCCATGGGCACCACGGGCAGGTATGGAGGCATGTCGCTGATTTGCAGGCCGTTTGCATAGCATAGGGATTGTAGAGTGGAGCATATGGGTTGGGGTTGCGCAACTGAGCCGCAAGAGCTTGCTGGATACGAGGATCAAGATATGGCTGTTGATCGTTTGACGCTGACGACCGCCTGTTGGCCTGCATGGCACCGCCATTGACATAGTTTTGCCATTCGGTTGGTGACTTGGGGCCTGTCGGTAGATCAAACGAGCGCGCCGCTGGATTTCCGGGTACGAAGCCCGAGGAGCCACGGTAGTCCAGAGTTGTCGGCGACTGTATGTGGCGGGTCCCAAATGTTGTCCTGCCATAGTTGGAAAGATCCGAGCTAGGCATTGGAGACGTCATACCGTGGGACTCGATGTTAACGAAACCAAAGCCATCTATATCTTCAAGGTCTTCAGCTGTGTCAAAGGTATTGCGATGGCCCTGAAATGACGAGGGCTCCCAAGCAGCTGTCTGCGGTACAAAATTGTTCGTTGACGCTCTTGGCTTGAAGGAGCTCCTTGCATCGTGCGAGCCGAAACGGAGACGAGAGAGTTGCGTTGATAAATGGTCAGCAGACTGCTCGTTGAACGTGCTGTATGTGCCATTCCTCTGGGAGAACGATGGCTCGCGTGATTTCGTGGGGATGTTTCCTTGTGAGGACCTGGTGAAGTCGACGGTGGGCCAAGCGGGTTGCTGGTTTGAATGACGGGACGGAGGCTGGCTTGTTCCACGGGAAGTAGGCTCACTATACTGTCTGAACGAGCCTGGAGTAAAGCGAGTGTTCGTTGGCGACGGATCGTTTGAAGACGAGACGGCTGAGTCGTACCTCGCTTTTGCTGGGTCATCTGACCTGTTGAGCTTCGTAAAGACAGGAGGAGGGTTGCTGCGACTCTCATGTTCAGACGCAAAAGTGGACGTTCTGTGTCCAGATATTGTCAAGTCTATGGCCGGCGCCGTCGAAGTGAATGCCGAGACTTTTTGAGACCTTGGAGCTCCAAAGTTTGGTAGGCCGGCACTATTCATGTTGAGCTGGCGCTGCGCGCCCTGCCCTCCAAAAGTTACGTGCGAGAGGGAACGGTTGCAACGATCATTTTGTCTGTTGTCTTCCCGCCATGTGGTGCTGCCCTGTAGCAGAGACCCAGAGCCTGTCTTGCTTTCGTCTGCCTCCAACTGGCTCGCGGGAGCTTGCTGACGCTCGCCAGGCTTCAAAGTATTCCGTGTCATGTCTTTTGAACCAAAGCCGTTTGTCAGTCCAGCACTCCCGCCGTTGCTTTGCCAAATGCTACTTGAGCCCCACGGGCTGCTAGCCGCGCCGAACATGGTGCCGAGCGAGTTCTGTCTTCCGGTATCGACCTTGGAGGCACTGTTGGTGTTCGAAAATGTTGACTGCGACTGTACTTTGTCAGCGCTTACGCTTTCTGCTTTAAGCTGAACTACCTACATTACTCTGGAAGGTAGGGTTTGCGTTGAATACACCATGAGACATTATACACTTTGTGCAAAGAGGTAATTCGACGAAGCGTGCGCGGCGATCGTCAGGTGGGCGTGCAGGCTGTTGGAAGGACGTTCAAAGTAGCGGGCTTGGACCGGTCTGTTTTGGGAAGCTTCTTGGAAATGAAGAGCACGAATACCAGCTAGCATAACGCGTTAGCACCGGCCGTGAGAGGCAACCCAAAGCTTGATGCGCCGATGGAGAGCGTGCGGGAGCCTGAAGCAGTAAGTACGTACTGCGAACAGTCGCAGCGAGAGCGGTTGCGGCAAGCAGTCGAAGTGCGAGTAGCCTGCCCGGGACCTGGCGCAGAGCAGAAGGAGCCAAGTTATGCGAGAAGCGGGATCAGTGTACAGTGATATTTGCCGGTAACGTAGGTTTCAATCCCTTCCGTGGTTTGGGAGCAATCTGGTTTCGAAGTCAGGTAGGCGTTTCGGGGCTACCACCTGCGCAGGCTGGCGGACGAAGGAGACGGGCGGATCGCATCGATGGCTACAGGGCATTCACTCCGGTGGCCATGCACTGAAGTGTCTGGAGCGTCTCGAGCTCGGGGGGCGCGTGGGATGCAAGGGAGCCAGGAAGATGGAATGTGCAGGAATGCAACGGGGTTGCCGGTGGGACAGTGTGAATGTACAAAGCAGCGAGGACATACACAGGGAAAAAGAAGAGGAAGCTCGGTCACGTCAGAGCACGTTGGAAAGGGCGGTTGAGGGCAGCGACTGAGGCAGATGCAGAAGCAGACGACAGGTCGCCGTGTGAAGAATGAGTTCACATCATGCGCAGCAGCAGCAGCAGCACCAGCACCACCACCAACATCATCTCATGTTTGCCGGGCACCTCCAAGGCTCCAGCTCGCATCTTTTGTGACGGGAGCGGGACCCTCATCGTCAATCTGGGGAAGGATTGGCGCAGGGACGTAGACGTTTTCGGGGACTGCGCCCGCCAGCGCTAACCAACCTACACAGTTGTGACCATCGAAACACAGTTAAGGCTGCCGCCGAACAACGGGCGCCGCCTTCGGGAGACGCGTGAGATGAAGCCAAGTCATCAGCGACCTGTCCCCGGTTCGCTAGCACTGACTAGTGCCATCGACATCATCTATCTGTAGACGCGTCCAAGAATACCTACCTAGTACTAGGAGTTAGGTATGCTTGTTATGAAGCCAGCTGCCTGATGACTCTACGCCCCACTGAACAAATGGCGGCTTTACGATAGACAGGCGTCGAGGCGCGAATGCCACCTCATCCACTGTTGACCGCTCTTTCTACCTTGCGGAGAAGATCGCAGTTCGGCGACCTATCTGCGCGCCATCGACCACTGATCTATTTGCGCAGGACGGGAAAACGCCCTAAGAACCTCCACAACCGCCCCTCCCAATGAGAAATAGAGCGCCTTGTATCACTACCGTTGCACAGCAGATACAGAGTGGATCTCGCTCGCTTGCCCGCTTCAACCCCCCGTTCCCCCTATGACTGCAAATCATCCTGCTGCACTGCTGCCATGCCGCTCCCGAACGACGACATCTGCGCCCGCTTCACCCGTCCACACATCACGGCTGCGCGAGATCGAGTGACGCTCATCAGGACTGTGCGACGTAGAAACAAGCCGAAGGGCGCCAGGGTAACATGAGTGATCCCGAGCGCCTCTCAGCACCGTCGAATATGGACCATTGCTAAGTATGTACCTACCTACTAGGTAGTTTGCTGCCAGCCTGCAAGCCGACCTCCTGTTCCAGCCTTGGCAGGAGAATCCCGCTGCAAGCCCTGCAACCATCCGATCCTGCAGCTCGCCCGCCCGTCGCCCCATTTCCGACGTATCGGATCCAGCACGACGCCACGAAGCGGAGAAATTACAGGTAAAGCCTGCAACGGGTGACGTGAAATTTGAATGACTGATTTGGTTTGAATTGAGAAGTGGCAACATCTCCATAATGTGCCGATGATCATGCCTTGCTGATGATCAAAGCCATGTCGCTTCGCAAAACTATGCTCCCAATTGCCTCACCGGAATCCCTTGGTCGAGCCTTTCGCTAGGCCTGTCAGCTGCAGTTTGCTGTCGCTAAACCGCTGCGTGATCCAAGTAGCTGGCTGTGCACGGCAATACGCATATGCACATCTTACGTTGATATGCACAGAACGCTGGTCTCTGGATGCCAGGCTGTCCTGCACACGTGTCATGCCTCTTACCATTCACTGCAACCGAACCTCGCTGCTTGCAGTTGCTCGAGCACCTGTGACAAGACCACCAGCAGTAGTAGTAATGTACCGTAGCAAAAGACTATGAGCCAACAGTAGCTCACCACATTAAAACCACGTGCCCGTGCATCTGTTCCGCATCCGTATACCAACTCCCACAAGACAATACAAAAACTGTCATCCCATCGCATACATCCTAGTATAAAGCCTGACCAAACTCTCCGCGCCCACCAAATCCCCTTCCCGCAACAACTTAGCAATATCCAAATTCAACGGGCTATCCGGCTCGCCTCCGGCGCTGAGCAGCTGCTGCACCGCTTCCAGCGTGCTCACGAGCCCGTACGCAGGCGTCCACGAGCTCTTCAGCAGATCCAGACAGATCTCCCCCGTCTGGAAATTGACATTCGCGTGGCAGATGGGCGTCGTGAAGTGGATCGTCGGCGGGCTGTTGGGGTAAGTGGGGGGGACGGTGATGGAGAGGTTCCATGAGCCACCTATTTTTTTCCACCGCGAAAAAGTGTGAATATGTGTGCGTTTCCCCGGGTTTGTTGTGTTGGCCTACTGACCTTCGTATGCGGTGCCCCGGGGTCCTCTCAGCCTGGCGTGGAGAGTGAAGAGGTCCTCATCGCTGGAAGGCTCGAGGCTTGACACAGCTGTCGATGGTTCTTTGCGATACTTTTCAAGCTCTTTGATGAGCCTTTTCGCTGCCATGGTCACCGTTCCGTGTTCTGTTGCATGACCGCTGGGTCATGGAGTGGAATGATCAAGGACGAGGGGGCTCACTGAGCTGACAAGCCAAAGCCCGAGCCGATGTCGAGCTTCTGATTACCTCATCCGGCTATCTTGCCTCAGCTCCATCAGCCACTTCGGACCGTCTATTGGATGGCACCCAAGTTGCAAGTTGGGTACGTACATAGGACATGGTCAGAGCAACCTATAACTCCATTCGAACGAATTCAAACCCAGTGATCTCGCACGCGTCAACTCACTCGAGGTGCCACGGTCAGAACTAACTGTGATTCTTCGCGATTACCGTAATCTAAAAAATCTTACACGGATCCTACATGCCTACGATCCGCCTATCCTGAATGGTATCTCTATTAACAAACCCCTGATCCATCCGCAGCAGGGAAATATAAACACAAAGAAAAGCCCCAAATAAAAACGACATCAATGAAAAAATTAAAACGCCGCCGCCATGCCCCCCTCCAAAAAACCCAAACATAAAATGCCCAGCCGCTTTAAAATTTCAACGCGACCTTCAATACGTTCTTGATCCCATTCCCGACCTTCTGGGCCTTAGTCGGAGGCTTATAGTGCTCCGCCTTGTAATTCTCCTCCTGCACATTGTGCTTGCTGACAATACTCAGGAAGACCTGGTCGAGCGTCGCCTGGCTGACGGAGTAGTATTGGAAGCCTAGGTATTCCTTGTTGGCCTCCAATTTGCTGAAGAGCGCGCTGATTCCGGTGGAAGGTTGGTAGCCTTCGCCGCCGCCACCGCGCTCCTCCTTTAAGGCTTCTGGTTTTTCGTCTGAGCCCGGCTGAGCCAGATCGACCGCGTTGCGGTCGTTGGGAACACTGAATCGCAGTTGGCCGTGGAAGACACGGTCTTCCGTCTCGGAGCCAGGGAAATGGGTCTTGATGAACTCCTTGATTTTCTCCATGTCGGCGGAGCTGGTGTGAGGGGCGTCCTTGTGGACCAGGTGCACGTGATATGCATCGCCGTGTTTCTTACGCAGCTGATCGGCAGTGCCGAGGGCAAGCATCTTCTTTGCCATAATGCCGGCTCTGTCTGCGAGAGCATCGGCCTCTTCCATCGAGTGGGTAGTAAGAACAAGAGATCTGCCGTCCGAGACAGAAGTCAAGGTTCGCCACATCACACGTTTTGAAGCTGCGTCCATACCACTGCTAGGCTCATCAAGCATGACCACGGACGGATTGCCAATCAACGCAATGCCCAGTGATAGCTTTCGCTTGTTACCACCGGAAAGCTTGTTCGCCATACGTGTCTTAAAAGGGAGCAAACCGACTGCTTGCATGACCTGCTCGACGTTGTATTCCACGTCCGGCACGCCTCGAGCGCGGGCGTAGAAGCGAAGATGCTCAACAGCCGTCATCTGATCCATGGCGTCGAATTGCGGACAGACGCCTAGGTGTTGCCTAGCAGCAGCCCTCTTGGAGATGATTGATGTGTCTTCAATCAGACCTCACTTTGACGTCCTGTCGGCTTGGTATCGCCTCTGACAAGGCCGATCGTAGTCGATTTGCCAGCACCATTAGGCCCAAGCAGGGCGAAGACTTCGCCCTTTGGTACGCCGAATGAGATGTCTTGCACAGCGGTGTTCTCTCCGAAAGTCTTGTTCGCATGCATGACACGCAACTCGTCCTTGCTGTCTTCGACTCTCTTCGCCTCAATGTAAACCTCCTTATCCACATCGTCGACTTCCTCAACATCCTGCTCACGCTGCTTAGTGCGCGAGAAGAAGGACGGCTTCCAGCCGCTGTCGAATGCGATGAGGACACCCAGGAGAATCGCAGATTGGATGATCAAGAACGTTATGCAGGAGCCATACACACTCCATGCGCCAGCGTACGACACCTCCTGGTCTCGACATAGGATCGAGAATGAGTTGAACGTAAGCAACAGACACCGCAGCAAGTTCGCGGCCGGGAAAAACGCTCCAAGAGTGTAAGTGATGATGTTAAGGGTACGGTCGATGTCGGGCGCAGGCGCATACGTGATAGTCGCCATGAAACCGAGGAAGTAGATTAGGAAGAAGACACACTGTCCGCCTGCCGCAATGCAAAAGTAGATAGCTGGCTCGGTGTGAAAAGCGATACGACATAGCTTGTGAGCGTCGCACTAAGGCCGAACAGCACAAAACAAGCCACATATATCCAGGTCCGAACCAGAAGCCTGCAGATCCAGTGAAAATGATGATGGCGATAGTGCTCACCACCAACACGATCAGGAAGTCGAATAAGGTATAGCCGCCCAGACAGATTGTGCACGAATGCCATTGCTGTAATGTAGAGCTCGCACCTGGTGTAATCGCTCTCGGTTAGGGTAAAGCGCGAAGAAACCGGGATATGCACTCATTGCCAGGCCGAAGTAGAGGATGAATTGCAAGCTTGACCCTGCATTAGGCGCCAAAGGTGTGGCAAAAGGTTGGTACGCAGTAGCAATTGGGAATTCTGTGAAGTGCGACGTCGAGGAGGTTCTGCGCGGCGATCGCGAAGTTGACGCCGTAGTCGCCTTGCCATGCGAAGGTGGGCACGTCTCCGGCGAAAAAGCCACCAGGGACGACAGAGTCATAGTTGACTGTGACATACTCGATGAAGCCTTGGAGCGTGTCAACAGTAGCGATCACAGACGAGTTGAGGAATGGGAACACGGCCTGCAGGAGCTGCGTAGGCACATTGCTGGGTGGACCAACGGGGATGTCTGCGTCGTCGATCAATGAGCTGAGCCCGTCGATTTCTGGATCGGAACCGTTGTCCCCTGGGTTGCAGGATGAAAGCGCCTCGAACCCTCCAGGAAGAGGGTGACCAGGCCAGCAGCGATGATCGGAATCAGCAGACCTACAAGGTAAGGCCACACGTTTCGCATCAGAATGGTTGCCCGCTTGCGGAAAAGGACCCACGTCTGCCCAAAGAAAGTAGTGTTCTTGCCCGTCACAAGCTGAAGGCCCTTCTCACCAACCGCTGGAGAGTCGGATGAAGGGCTCGGTGAACGATCGCTTTCACCCTTCTGCAGCTCAGCCTTCACCTCCTCGGCCAGCTTCAAGAAGACATCCTCGATCGTCGGACCATTCACTTGGTAGTTTTGGACGCCCGAACCCTCAAGAAGCTTGATCAATTTTGCAGCTGAGCCTGAATCCGGGACCTGGTAGACCGTCTGGTCGTATAGGACTTGTTTGGGAATCTTCTCCACCTCGGCTGGCAGGGGTTTGGCGTCTTCATGGTAGACACGCACCCGATATCCACCACCGAGTTGAGCCTTGAGCGCAACAGCCGAGCCTCCAGCAACTTTCTGGCCTTTGGAAAGAATGGTAATATCGTCCGAAAGCAAGTCTGCCTCGTCCAGGAAGTGAGTCGTAAGGATCATCGAACGCTTTCCACGCTCTGCCAGGATAATGTCCCAGATCTTGCGACGAGAAAGCGGGTCGAGACCTGAGCTGACCTCGTCCAGCATGCAGAGCGAGCTACCTCCCGTGAGCATCATAGCCATCTGACATTTTCGCTTTTGGCCACCAGACAGCGTGTTTGTGTGGGCCTTGACTTTCTGCTCGAGGTCGCATGCTTTCACAAGCTCGGTCATTGTCTCCTTTGAATCCAAGTTAGTGGCCTTCAGCCTGTTGAAGATCTGTACATGCTCAAGCACGGAGAGCTCGTCCCATAACACGTTCTTCTGCGGGCACAGACCAATGCCACCAGATGCGTCCATTTCAATAGTCCCGCTTGTCGGTTTCTGCAGCCCAGCTAGCATATCAAGGGTCGTGGACTTTCCACTGCCGTTAGCTCCCAAAAGGACCATGATCTGACCCTTGAGAACCGAAATGTTAACATCGTCGACAGCACGCACTTCCTGCCTAGGCTCCTTTGTGAACTTGGAACCAATTTTCCGGTAAAACCAGTTTGGCGGGTAGATTTTAGCCAGGCCGCTGATCTTGACAGTCTCGTTCCCTGCCTCGTCGCCGTATTTCATCGTACGTGCTTTGGATGCAGTGCCGAATAGAGCGCGCTCGAAAAAGGCTCCCAACAAGGGGAAGACGATGATCTGAATAACACAGAAGAAGTAGAAAAGCCACCCAGCCATTTCCCACGGTGATTCAGGTGCAGGTTCAGAGAGCTGCGCTGGTAATGTCTTTCGTTGCCAGTATGCCATGTAGATGATCCAAAGCGTGAAGTTCATCGGCGGGAAAAGCAGGCTCACAACAATCGCGCCAGCCGTAGTGATCGAAGGAACGACCTGAATGATGATGGCCAAAATAATAGAGACAATCGTGACCGTAATGCCGGACAGCTGTGCTTTCCTGAACAGACTTGCGAAAGCTACAGAATAGCTTGACAATGCCAGTCCTGCCAAAAGGAAGTAACCGATGGATACGCCGATGTTTGATTCCACATAGTTGAGAGTGCCCACAATGGCACCCATAATGATCCATCCAGGTAGGTAAAGGATATCGAAGGCGAGATGCATAGCGATAAGGCGTGCTGCCTGGGGTACCCATCGCTGGCGGTTCGGCATCATCGACTCTATGAGCTGCGACATACCCATCTCTCGCTCCTTGGCCATTTCACCAGTCAACTGATAGCAAATGCCGACTATGCCCACGAAGTAGGCCACACCAAGGATGTCAATCAAGGGTGTTCATGTAAAGTCGGGTGATGTTTCGCTCCCGTTCTTCTGGGGTTTCGGTAGTGTACGGAAACTCCTGGACGTTGTCGGGCAGGGTTGTTCCATTGAGCTGCGCAATTTGGCTGTCCACTGCATGCTGCAGAGGCAATGCGTAGATTTCAGGGTCGTTGTCATCCTGATTGACGTAAATGTTCTGGCCCAAAGCTCCGTCGGCGCGAATAGTGTAGTTCCAAATTCCGGTTCCGCCTTCGGTAGGTGAGGAGTAGAACTGGACAGCGCCAAAACAGGTTGAAACACCACGAATTGTGCTGGGGCAGATCTCGAGCAGTCGGTTTGGCGACTCAATGACCTGTACATCGAAACCCTGATCTCGGACTGGTTGCTCGAGCGCATTGATCACGGTGGAGATATCGCCACCGGTGTAGCCATTGTTGACAAAAACAAAGGTATTACGGCCGCCGGAAGACAATTGCAATGCTTCGCTGAAGGTCCTGAGATTCCTGGGAGATCCAACGCCAAAGTCGCTAGGCGGCACGAAGAAGTTCTTAGTGTATGAGATGATGAACATGAAGATGATGGGGGCGATCAAGGCTCGGATCAGCGTCCCCAGCATATGCCGCCAGAAGACGATCATCAACGTCTTCTGGCACAGCGTCCATGTTTGCCGCACGAACCCCATTGCCGGCGGTTAGTTGGGGGGTTCAGTAGGGCGCAAAGGCGCAAAGATGATGGTCGCGCGAATGCTGGAGGTCTTGATCTATTATGTCAGGAGGCAGTACACGTTTTGATGACAGGTCCAAGAGGCGTGGCAAAAGCCAAGACTGTTGCTATTGGCGTGTAGGTTTCGGCATACCGAGCCCCCGGACGAGAGAACTTGGCTCCTGACTGCTAGCCGACCGGAAGATTTTAGGCAGTCGGAATGTAAAAGAGATCTAATGATGTATCGCCATTCGGTGGAAGGAAAACGGAATAAAAGACGTGGCACCTCCTTTTGGTGAAGATGCCCAGAGATGAATATGGTTGACGATTACGCACTGGACATGTCGGCAACTAGTTGCTCCGGCCGCGGGTGCAGGCGTACCTCGTAGGCGGCTAATGATGGCTGCCGAGACGGGCTGGCTCCCTTGGCAATCGATGACATCGGCAGGACGTCGATGTCGATGGTGGCGGAGGTATACGAGCGTTGTCAGAGTTCATAGGAGCACTACTACTGGAGCTACGATCCAGTCTTCGGTCACCAGCGACCAGTCTCTTTGTGCTGACATGTGGACAATGGAAAGTCACACCGATAAGATCTCAGATTTGTGGTCTAGAAGATCGATCTAACCCCAGATTTTTAGGGCACATTGGGACTGGGACGACATACCCTACATTGTGCAGTACCTCGCCCCTTCTAAATCCATGTATAGTAATCAAGCATGGATTGATTACTCGCGAACCTACAACATTCCCACTAGGTCACTGAGATTACATACCTCGGTTGTCATCGACGTTGATGAGGGATGTCTTTATGGTCTGTCGGCCTTCTTTTGCGTGAGACTGCTAGGTAAGGTGTGGACGAGGAGTTCACGGCAGCCGCCCAACTTCGAACATACAAGTTCTCCCAGCGCCCATTCATCCGGGTAGGAGTTCTTTGAGAGTCTGGAGGCCCTGCTGTAATCTCTCGCGAGGTTCTATGAGTCTTTGGAAGACCTTCCAGCTGCAGACTAGCCAAAGACAGCCTCATATCCATAGCTGCGGACTGCCAAATCCCACTCTTTCACTCCAGCGAAACAGGCATGACTTATTCGAATGTCACAAGCACAGGTGACACGTGCGGTCGCGACTGAAGCCTATGTAGGGTTTGAAGCGAGCTCGAGAACGACGTAAGAACATCCTAGCATCCGCTCAGCCAGCAAGAATGTACATCAACTGTGGTCAAGCGACTTAACTCCTACAGGAAGCACCAACGGCCGAACCGCTGCCCATCCATACATGGCACCCAGTTACTGCGATGCTGCCGGGGCCGGTAAGTGAAGTGAAGAATCAAACCGGGTGGCTGGGGTCCATCTGCAAAGCAATTGAGTGCTCAATACCCCGCGAGGCCGGACAATGCTTCAAGTGAAATCAAGCTCAAATCACGGACAATAGCAGAAAGCATCCATCAATCTATTGAGAAGGCTGTTTACTCCCTCTATTGTCCGCACCATCAGCAAAACAGAACATTTCCAATCCTCCAACATGTTCCGACATTTACCAACAAACCGACTCACTCATTATCTACGAAAGACGACTTGCTACCCTCATGGCGACTGTGAATGCACAACGACTCGTTGGTGGCCTGAAAGGGCTATGGTGCACTGGGAAGGGCTCAGACCTAACAATCAGATGCGAAGGACGAGACTTCAAGGTGCACAAAACGGTCATATGTCTCGCGTCCCCTGTACTCGACCGGGCATGCAACAATGGCCTGCTTGAAACACACACTAGACTTATCGAGCACGACGAATACGACGCGAACACTGTCGAGCGAATGATTGGGTACATGTATACGGACGACTACCCGCTTCCAAGTGCGCCTACTATCCGCGTTCCAAACTACACGCCTGACGCGAGCGGTGCTACCGAGGAGCTTACATAATCGGTGTCAATGCGAGGCTCATTATCCACGCCAGACTCTGGGCCATCGGTGAATATTACGATATCCCCGGCCTTAGGGATCTCGCCTTCCGCCGTTTCAAGTACGACATCCAGACCTTTGCCGTCGAAGGCTTCGTCTACGTAGTGCGAGAAGTCCACGAGCTCGTTTCAAAGGACGAGACGCGGCTCCGGGGCATCATCCGCGACGTCTGCTTCCGCAACCTCGACAAGTTTGCCAACGACGGCTTCTTCATGACGGCGATAGCAAGTTTCCCGGATCTCCAGGATTTCTCGGCCATGCTGCTACGTCAGGTCGTTAGGGAACGGGAGGAGCTGAAGCGAGAGCTTGAGCGCAAGGACACTGAGATCCGTGAAGCGAAGGAGGTCCACGACGCAACCGCGAAACATACGGAAGATGTTCTCGCGACTTTGATCGAGGTTGTGCGAAAGCTGCCTGCACGATGCCCACGCGGTCGATGTGGCAATAATCGTGGCCATTATAGAGTGCGGCGTGTCAGAGATGCCAGGTATGGCCCAGGTGGCGGGTATGTCGAAGTGAAATGTGGTTCGTGCAGGGCTACGATGTTGAAGTAGGGCATGCGAGGAAGTGAACAGACTCTAACTTTTCCTCTCATCCGCCGGCGGAATGGGAAGGATGCTAATAATCTTGGGAACGGTCATGGAAGGTCAGGCGGTCGATAGCATCGCAAGGAGGATTGCACATATGTTATGTAAGAACTAAAAAAGAAAGAGAGAGAAAAAAAAAAAGGCCCCTCTTTCTCCCAAAAGCTACATCGTCGGCATGGATACTGGTTTGTCGGCCTTTTCCTTTTCTCTTATCGTAGTACTAAGATACGGACGAGGAATCCAAGGCTTCTGCCCAACTAAGAACATGCAGAGCATATCAATGCCTTCAATGCAGGTAGATAATTAGAGTCTGGAGACCCTGATATCTACACTCGCGAGTTCCCCTGAGCCTCCGGAGATTTCTCTGTCCCGGCAGGAGGGAATGCTCCAAGGATACTGGCGATGCCATACAGTACCATGTAAGCAGCTGGATGCTCTGGAGAAGAACTATTAACTGGCCGTGTTCCCGTTTGTAGATGAGCAGTCATGTGAATGCGATAAGGAGATTTATGACACCTCAGGAGTCAAATCAACCTCAATTCACATTGATGCAAGGCTAGGCACCAGCAGCTCATTCGACAAGTCCTCTCTTCTGCTTTTCGCACATCGATGCTGAACTAGAATGACTCTTGCTTTGCAAGTCCGCCGCTGACATCCTACCCATTCCTACACTGCGCCAAACGCCACCGCTAAATCCAACAATGGCAGACATCTACACCCAAAGCCTGCTCAGCGAAGTCGCGGAGCTGTGGCGCACTGGCGAGGGCTCCGACATGACGATCAAGTGCGAGGGACGCGAGTTCAAAGTGCACAAGGTTCTTGTAAGCGCTGCGTCTCCGATCCTTAAGGCCGCGTGCCAAAACGGTATGAAGGAGTCTCAGACCGGTGTGGTCGAGCACAACACATTCGACGCGGACACGTTGGAGAGGATGCTCGAGTTCATCTACACCGCGACTACACGGTTCCTTGGAAATGGCGTGATCACTGAGGCCATCGGTACTTCGGAGTCGGACAGCGAGGCTGACGAAGTTACTGTTACCGGTGTGATGGCGCACTGGATCTTGCATACAAGGATGTATGCTATCGGCGACTATTACCATTTACCAACACTCAAAAATCGTGCTCTTGAGGAAGTACAAAAGGTGGCGGCAGCCCCGCTCGAGCTTCGTGATTTCGTCTATGTGGTTAGAGAAGCCTGCAAGCTCATCGGAAAGCATGAGACAGATTTCCACCGCATTATTCAAACTGTTTGCCGTGAGAATGTCATGGAACTCAAAAGGGACAAGAAGTTCATGGCTGCTTTGGCGAAGGTTGCAGACATGCAGGAGTTCTCCGCCAGTCTCCTGGGCCAAGTCATCCAGGAGCTCGCAAAAGAGAAACTTGACTCTTTAACAACGAAGGTTTTCCAGGAAATGCATCTCAATGACGCCCGGTCAGATGTAGAAAGGTTACAGCGGAGGATTGGATGGGAGCGCCAAGACCACATAGAGGCCATGGAGACCTTTCGGGCGCAAATGGATCACTACCAAGCCGTTACCGAGAAATTGATGGATGATATAGTCAATCTTCCGCTGCGCTGCCCCAACATGCAATGCAGGGACACGACTAAAGCGCCTTATACGCTGCAGCGCGAACCGCATGCCACATATGGAGATGGCTTCGTCGAGATTCAGTGCGAGCGATGCGGAAGTAAGCTGTCGAAGTAGTGGAAACGTCGGAGGGAGAAGAGTTGACGGAGATGTGTGGTGCTGCTGAAACATTATCAGGCGGTCTTACAATTCCGCACGATCTTCCGGTCGATAGAGAGGTGCTCACCAACGGGTCCGACACATCAGATGAGCGGAGAATGCGAGAAGTGATGGCAGTCAGGCTGCGGTGGTGGCTGCTTCTGTGATCAGGCAATTACTTACCCCTTTAGCAGCCACAGCCCAGCTCCCCGCGGACAGGAAAGTGACACATGGTTGGGCAGTCAAAAGTTCGGTGGCATCGCATAGAGGATTGCATACATGTCATGTTAGAACTCGACAAGAGAGAATGAAGAGCTTTTCCACTCCCATCCTACTGTAGCATGCTGTGATCACGGCTCTGTGTGTCCAATTCCCACCCAGGACCTGAATTTATCATCTTTTCTTCATCACACGAAATCGCATTCGCTCCCACTCCTCATCACTTCAACCTCCAGAACGTTCTTAGACTCGCCCGCCCTCCTGCTCACCCTCCTCTTCTTCTCCGCCCTCAGGCCATCGAGGATCAACAACCCACTCCGCCCACGCAGGCAATATACCACCAGCACCTTCACCACCACCCTCCTGCTCCCTCCCCTCCCCCTCCATCCTCCGCCAATTACTCTGCACAACCCTCCTCCTCATCCACTCCCCCAACTCCTCCTCCACCTCCTCATCCCCCTCCCCTCGTCCTCCATCCCCACCAACCCTCAAATCCACCCCGTTCCCGCACTTCCCGCGCCAAATCTCTAGTTTAATCTCGCCGTATGGGATCCCGCGTAAGGCGAGCACGATCGGGGACGCCTCGTCCCCCAGATGGTGCTGTAGGAGTCTGCGCCTGGGTAGTGGATGCGGAGGTGGAGGTGGGGTTTGGGGAGAGCGGGTGGGGACGGGTGGCCGTGATGAGGGGAGGTGGTGGTGGTGTCGGTAGGTGTTGGGGTAGGTGGTGGGAAGATTGTGGTGAGGAGGTGGGTCAATTCGGTTGTGATGTCGGAGGGCTCGAGGATTGGTTTGCTATTGCTGTTGCCGTCGAGGGTGCGCTGGTGTGGTGGACTCGGACACGTTGCTGCTCTTGCTGGGGAGTAGTCGGTCGGTCTGTAGACGCCTGTGAGGTGGATGGTGCGTGCTTGCTGGAGGAGGGAGGGATGTCGCGAGTGCAGGATGTGGAGGCCGTAAGGGTAGGAGAGGAAGAGGTGGGCTGGACGCGGGTTGGGAGGGAAGTGCTGGGCGAGTTCGCGTGCGGTCTGGCGGCAGACGAGGCGGAGGTGGGTGGTCGCGGTGATGGAGTCGTCTTCGTCCTGATTGAAGCGCGGGAGATGGATCTTCGCTGGTCGCGTCGGGTGGAGGAGGTTCGCGTTGTATCCGTTCACAATCAAATGTTCGTGTCCCGGGGGAATGCCCTTGGCAGGGCTTTTGCCGCTGGCATACTGTCTGTGGATGATTTCGTGGTGGGGCCCATGGAGCTCGGCGGTGCCTATGGTGACGATGTCGCTGCTGTGAACGAGGTAGTTGTAGATCTCGAGGCGCAGCTCAATAGGGAGCGAGAGCAATTGGCAGGGGTTGGTCGAGGAGGTGGGCATGGCGAGAAAAAGCCTACCTAGGTAGTTACGCGTATGACACCAAGCGCGATAGAGAAGTGTGTAGAGGCAGAAGCTATCAGAAGCGCGGGTGCAGGAAGTTTATATACACCGGTACCTACTTGGGTACGTTGATCTGAAAGAAAAGATCAGCTACGCCGTCATTGCCCTTGATCTGGCAGGTGTGTCACCTGTGTCACCTGAACACTTTCCGGCGTGACGCACAAGGCCAGCATTCACAAGAGCCATGTTCGGGCTGCCCTTTGTGAATATGCACACTCCACGCGTAGCTAACCTATCTAACCCCTCTTCCTTGCCCGCCTCGAGTCCCTCACTGTGATGGCTCGACCTGCAAGAGTGAACCAAGCGTGATGCACTTGAGCCGCACATGGTCGTGCAAGGCAATAGTATCCTTCTCCAGGCACCAGCTTCGATAAGAAGCCAGTACAATCTGATGAAAGAAGTCGCATTGCGACATTGTATTGTGAAGACCATCAAAAATTACGCCGCCGAGGCCCCCGAAGGAGACTCGTAGCAGCTCCTCTCCGCGCTGTGCAATGCAGGAGGTTCTGCTAGAAGTAAGCAATTCGTGAGCTGCCACTTCGCAACAAGGTAAGTATGGAGAACAAGAGGGAAGGGCAGAGGAAGGAGGGCTGAAGGGGGAAGCTTTTGTACAGCTGAATCGCGCTAGCACGGACCCTGCTGTACACGTAAGCAAGAAGCTGGAATTGAATCGGTTGATGCCTGAAAACCGACTGATCCTGCCTTGTCGCGACTCATGCAAACACCGAGCCTCCGATAGCTCTTGTCTGAGGTCTGTTGACAGTGGAGGGGACGGCAAGCTTCAGTGCCAGTGTGCCCAGGTGGTGTTGTTTCCGAGCGCCGCATTCTAGTAGCCCACACGGTAGAATTGTAAATTGCAGTGGGTGCCTACAACAAACAAGTGGTCAAGTATCCCAGACTGACAGGTCTCATGTCCTCATAAGCTGACATCAATCGTGCCCGCCCATCCACGCGCGAACTCGTTGCTCTCCCTCCTTCCTTGCTTCCTTCCACCACTGCCTCATCTTTACCAACAAACAGACCTCTTTCCACACACCCCCCTTCATCACCCAACCATGCTCTCTCTCCCTCTCCTCCAACCCCATCAAGACCCCTCCACCACCCTCCGCAACCCCTTCCGTCCCCGCCCCGATTCCCCTCCACCAACCAGCAATCCCACCCACCCCAACCGGCCAGCACCACCACCCGCACGCTCCCACCGCGATGAAGCCGAACGCAAACACCACGCCGCACGCTCCCCCTTAGCCCTGCTCGCCGCCGACGAAGCCGCCATCTCCCACCGCAAATCCAGCATCCGCAACTTCGGCTCCTGCTGGATCCGACCGCCGGGCATCACGAAGACGCTGCAGGCTATGAACGAGGAGGAAGCGGAGCGTATCGAGCAGGAGGAGATGGCGCGCCAGGAACGCGGGTTGGCGGATCTACAGGCGCAGCAGCAGTTGGCGGAGGTGAGGGAGCGGGCTGCTGCTCATCAGGCTGAGGAGGGAGGTGGGGAGGAGGAGGAAGTGGAAGAGGAAAGGGATTTGGATGCTGAGATCCCTGAGGCGGAGGAGCAGGAGGAAGAGGAAGAGGAAGAAGAAGGGGGGATGAGTTTCAATGAAGAGTCGATGATGGAAGGGTCGTCGCAGATTCAGACGACTGGAGGCATGGGTGGGAGAGGGTTAGAGGGAGGAATATCTGGGATGGGAGGTATGCTCCCGACAGCAACGGAAGAGAACGATGCGTCCTTTTCACGGGATCTGGATGTCGAAGGCGAAGGCACGTCGGGACAGTACGCGTTAGAGATGGAAGAGGCAGAGCTGACAGGCGCGGCGCGCGACGAGGAGGCGTTGGGGATTGTGCATGAAGAGGAGCGCGATTTGGATGATTCGGTTCCTGAGGCGGGAGCATATGAGCATACCGATACGGAATTGGAGGACTTGTCTGAGTCGGAGAGCGAGTTACATGATTCTTTTGCTGCTGCGAGGAGATCCGTCCGGAGTAATGCGGCTTCTGCACGCGCTGCCGCGGACGATGTCGCCGAAGGGTTGCGGAGTAGTATGCAGAGCGCGAGTGGGTTGCCTAGCTTCGGAGGCGGTGGGAATGGTGGAGGGATGGGTGGTTTGCAGGAGAGGATGAGAGCTCAGGTTGGTGCTGCGGATCTCTTACCTCGCTCGCCGGGGAGCCTTCACCTGTCAAGCTCGATCTTGGAGAGTAGTTTTGTCGGCAGCAGTCCTGTGATGCAGAGAGCTGGGAATGGTGGGAGAGGTAGGGCAGGCAGGGGAACACGAGGTGGGAGTAGGTTGAGTTGATAGTGTTACTTGTTATCCATCAACAACACTCAATGTGATCACTTTCTGAGCATGGTCCAACCATTTTGATACTGAAATCCGAGAAGTTTTCCAGTATCTGCTCAGGACATACATAGCAACCAAACCAGGACAAAATGTGCTGTATTACCGTATTATGCTTTCACAGTAATTGCCACTGCCTCCCTCACTTGGGACTTCCTAAATGGATGCACGCTAACTTGGACCGCACGGACCATATAACGCAGCTGCCGTCGAAATTTCGCGCGGAGGTGAAGTTCACCTCATCCATCGTTCAAATAACGTAAAACTCGCGTTATATTTTCCTAAAAGTTCCGATATATTAAGGAAGAGAAAACGCCCCCTCTCCGTGCTCCTACCTTTTCGGTATTTTGTATTGGTGGTTTCTTTTTATCGATATTTTGGGACAGAACAAGAAGAAAAATAAGAAGGTGTCGACCTGAAGGACATTAAGAGTTCGAAGTTGCCAAAAATGACTTTGGGCGACGATGTTCCCGAGTCGAGGGTTTTGATTGTAGTGACGGGAGGGACGATATGTATGCAACCATCTGCAGATGGCCTGGTACCTGTATGACATTTTCCGCATTTTTTACACTGCCTAAGCACAAGAACAACCCAAAAAAACGAGAGTAAGAAAGAAAAAGAATAGGAAATTTGAAAGCGCAAGCAACTATCTTGAAAAATTTACTATCCATTATCGCCACCAAACCCAGACTAACATCTTCGCCCGTCCTTCTTCTCCAACCAAACTAGGCCCGCGGATTCCTCAAACAATGTCTCGGCCCCCGGCCCTCCTTCAACGACGGCTCCTACCCAGAACCCCTCGAGATCATCACCTCCCCGCAAGGCCACCGCAAAGCGGTCCAATCCCTGCGGACGCCACTCAGCTCCTACGGCCGCCGCGTGCGGTACTGCGTGCTGGAATTCGACGACCTGCTCGACTCCTCCTCCGTCGACGCCCGCAGCTGGGACCAGATCGCGCGCATCATCCAGCAGAACTACGCCCTCTTCGCCGGCTTCGTCGTGCTGCACGGCACCGACAGCCTGGCCTACACCTCCTCCGCCCTGTCCTTTATGCTGCAGAATCTCGCCAAGCCCGTTATCTTGACCGGCGCCCAGGCGCCCATGATGATGTTGCAGTCTGACGCCCATGATAATCTGCTCGGGTCACTGGTGATTGCGGGACATTTGCTATTCCTGAGGTGTGTCTTTATTTTAACTTTAAGTTGTTGAGGGGGAATCGGGCGACGAAGGTGGCGACGGATGATTTTGATGCGTTTGCTTCTCCCAATATGCTGCCCCTCGCTACCGTCGGCAGTTCGCGCACGTATGTCCGCTGGAATCTGGTGTTGAGGCGCAGGACGGCGGAGAGGAGGAATGCGGAGGAGGAGAAGTTGGAGGTCCAGTCTGAACTTGACACTGCCCCTGTGGCTTGTCTGCGCGTCTTTCCCGGTATGACGGCCCAGATGGTCGATCTCTTCCTGCACACCGAAGGTCTTCGAGGCTTGATCCTTGAGACCTTCGGGTCTGGCAATACTCCCGGTGGCCCTGATTCCCCTTTCACCCGCGTCCTCGCCGATGCTGTCAGTCGCGGTATCGTGATTGTGAATGTGAGTCAGTGTCTGAGCGGGAGTGTGAGTTCGATCTACGCGCCCGCTATGACTCTGCAGCGGGCGGGCGTCACTTTCGGTCAGGATATGACGACGGAAGCTGCGCTTACGAAGCTGGCGTATTTGCTCGCCCAGCCTGGTGCTGAGGTTGAGGGTGTGGCGGAGAAGATGTCGGTTGATATTAAGGGGGAGCTGACGGAGCGGACGGGCACTTTCTTTGAGCATCCTTAAAAGTCTTTGCTAGTAATACGGGTGGAGCTGGTGCAGTCCTTTAGAAGATTTTATCGATTGAACGCGCGAGTGGAGCGGGATATTGGGCTGTTACAATGGCTGTATTGTGAAGATGGCGCCGAGGACGTGTCATACAAGGTAGAAAGGCACGTCAACACGACTAGAGAAGGCCCAAAGACTGAGGAGGGGCAAAGGGAGTAAGGCAGTACTTGAGCCCGACGACTTTAGATTCGTTCGCGGCAAGAAGAACTCCATCCTGAACCTCCATTGTGTTCCACCTAGAAGTGATAAGGCTGGGAGTAACTCCCTGAAAAGAATATCCAATCTTTCCATGCCATCTCGAGTCTACCATCCCACTGTTACAGAAGACGGCCCCGGGGAGAATTTTGATTGAGCACTCTTGGTTTGCTCCCAGAAGCTGGACGGGAAAGGATCAACCTAACAACCCCAAGACTGTCATTCTTCTGCACTCTGGCGCATTTCAGATGGGCCGTAGTCTTTCTTCCTTGTGACTCGTCTCACTCCCATTTCGTGCCCCCTTTTGCTGTGGTTTGGTTTCATACCACCTCACAATTTACGCATCAAGTTTTCTCATACGTAGATCTAACCTTCATCGGCGTGGGGTGAGTTGTGTACGTGCAAGCTCATTATCCAAGAAATACATGTTTATCTTATTCTCTCTCGCCCCCTGCTTCTGCAAATTCCGCTCATTATGTACAATGCTATATGCTACATGTCTGCCCCCTCACCCCATGTGATTATTCAAGATTTCCCTTCAACAACCCTGAAGTTCAATGTCTCTCCCTCTTCTTCTTTCTTGGCGGGATTTGGGACCTTCCAAGTAACCCCCTCTACATCTTTTCCTTTCCTCAGTCCCTTTTCCTTTCCTTTTCCCCTTCCCATCCTCATGATTGCCAACCACACGATTATGTTCTAGACAAAATTGAAACTTAGCTTCTCTCTCTCCGTCCTCGCAAGGACTAATCTTTTCCGCCTCAAGTCCTTTCCGCATCCTGCGCATGCCCACTCGGACCCGAGGGACTATAATCCGTCATGACGAACGCGCGATCCACCTCATCGAGCCCCTCACAACAATACTGCAACGTCTCCGCGACATCGTGACTGCGCGATAACCTCGTATCCTGACCCATAAGGATATCATATTCGACCCAGATCCCATCTCCCGCGTGGTAGGCGACCACATTCTTAAACCCTTCCACCAGGGGACTGAACCGGTACGCCATGTACAGCAATTTCTTCTGCAGGGTGTCCGAGGCGGCTTGGCCGGAGAGGCGGGTGACGTTCTCGAAGCACGTCTGGCCCCAGTCGTAGATGATGAAGAGGGAGAGGAGGCCGGCGCCGGCCGGGTCCAGCCACCAGATATCCGCTTTGTAGCCGATGAAGGGGAAGAGGAGGGAGAGGGTGTTGAAGATGACGTCGGTTTTGCAGTCCTGCGCTAAGGCCTGCACCTGCGTCGTCTTGATCGGGATGCAGCCGAACCAGATGATGCCTTTGATGATGATGGTGGCGAGTAAGGCGCCGACGGCTACCCAGGGCAGGGCCTCGGCGGTGCCGTGCAGCGGCAGGAGTTTGTTGATGGATTCCTGGAGGATCTGCAGGAAGGAGATGACCATGATGATGGAGAAGACGAGGATGCCCAGGGGTTCGAGCCGGCGTCGGCCGACGGGGAAGTGTTTCTGGAGGCTGCTGATGCGCCATTGGACGAGCTTGTTGGTCGTCCAGACGATCAGGGTGCAGAGGAGGTCGAGGGCGGAGTCGACGAGGGAGGCGACGAGGGAGAGGGAGCCGGAGGAGAAGGCGGCGACGATCTTGCCGATTAGGAGGCAGATGTTGGCGATGACGTTGATGTTGATGGCCCATTTCGCCCGGCGGTTCGCTTTCTGGCGTTTTTCTTTTTCTCTTTCGGCAGGAAGTCATGGATGTTGCCTTCTTGGTGTTGCAGGCCGCCCGTCCGTTCGAGGTCGCCATCTCGGTCGGGATCTGGGTCGAAGGATTCCAGGATGTCATCTGCAACAGCTTGGACAATGGCGTCGACTTCCAGCCAATCGTTGAGGCGTTGGTTTTGACGCTCGTAGAACCGACGGACTTCCTTGTTCTGGATGGCCTTCAGCTCATCATCCGTCTTGCGGTACGATTCCAGGCCATATCGATCGATGCCCTGCAGAAGGTTCTTCTTGAGATGCTCGCGTCGCTGGTCTTCCATGGCCGTGTTGGCGGCATCGCGGAAGGACCAGATCTTGGGACGGGGCCGGGCATTGCCGCTGGAGAGAGGGCGGCCATTGGCATTGCCGGTGGAGGAGAAGCCGCTTTCGATGTCGTTGCCGCTGACGGGGCGAACGTCTGCGGAACCGCGTTTGCTGTAGCCATGTGCAGCGGAGTCGGCGGCGCGGTAGAACTCCCGTTTGCCGACCATTGTGTCTTCCTCTCCACTTCCTACGCGGGGATGTCAATGGTTAGTCGGCGGGGAGGCCAAGGGAGATGGGTGGAGGGGCGGAAAGAAAGGAGGAGGAGGAGGAGGAGGAGGAACAGGGAAGAGGAAGGGAAGCGAACGCGTCAAGCCTCTGGGGTTGTAGTGAGCTTTCCTCCCGCATGTTGGAAACCGGCTGGCGCATGCTGGACAGCTTGAAACGAGATGCATGGCGCGCTAGGAGGTCGCGGATGACGATGCTGCCCCGCTGCCGGCCACGCCCGTTCCTGGATCGCCCCGATCTGCCGGTTTGTGCGGAGGCGGGCCGAGGAACAGGAAAGCTTAGCTGCTTTGGTGCCATTATTCCAATGACGGTTTCGAGTGGCGTTGCGGTGAAGAGTGATCCCATCTGTGCCCAGATGGCTAAGGAACCTTTACAATGCTACCTTGACTGCTCAAGATAGCCCTCCAGCGAAGAGCGGCAAGCGACAGCAGCACCTTCACGCCATTGAAACATGGCACGCGACGCAGGCTCAGCGCCACAATCTCCGCGGCACGGCTACATGTGGCTCGTGGTTCGTGCCCGCGCTTGTCAATGACATCCATCATCATTGTGACGCGTGCTTCCTCCATCCAACACAGACGCGCAACCGCACGACTCGCACTGGAAGATCCTGCTTTCTACCTAGGTAAGGTATGATTTTTTAGCGACTTTCTCATGCGACGCTCGTTTACCGAATCCGTCCTGGCTATCACGTGTTTTCACCCAAAGCGAAGCATTGACCATCTTGGGGGAAGTCGTGATGACAATGACCTGCAATATCACCGGCGGATGAAAGCATCCTATAGCCATATCCGCAAACTCACCCAGTACCACTGTTCCCACTCTCACACGGTAGTATATCCCACTCTCCTCACTCTCTTCGCCATCCAACTCTCCCCTCACACCCTACCTCCCTTAACAATGTCCACCCACTCCCCCTCCTACCCCTCCCACCTTCCCAACCCTCCTCTCCCACCTCCTAACCACCTACTCCGCCCCCGTCCTCCCCTCCCCTCCCCTTACCCCCACAACCCCTCCCTCAACCACCCCATCACCACCCTTTCCCTGCACCCAACCCTCGAAGCCCTGCTCCACATCCTCAACTCCGACCTGGCCTCGGCCCACTTCCTCGTCCGCAAAATGCAAGCCCCGCCCGCCTACGAGGGCATGCTGATCCATGCCGTCTTGCATCGCGTCGAGGGCGACTATCGTAATGCCGAGGCGTGGTATGGTGATGTCTTTCACGGGGAGGAGCAGGAATGTGGCGGGAAGGGGTGTTTGGAACGGTGTTGGGGTGGTGGGCGGGAGGGGTTGGAGAGGTGTTTGGGGTTTGTGAGGCGGGTGGAGGGGTTGAGGAAGAAGAATGTTCCTGCAGGGAAGGGAGACGGTGGTGGTGGGGAGGGTTCGGGTGAGGGAGGTTACGACGAGCGTTCTGAGTTGGAGGCTTTGGAACGCGAGAGTCGCAGGGAGATTGAGGCGTTGGTCGGGTGGTGTGTTGAACGGTTTGGCACGGACAATGCGAGGATGCGACGCAGGTATGGGTCAGGGATCGTGAGGAGGTGCGCGAGATGAAGAAGGAGATGGTGGTTGGTGGGGAGGGGTGGCGGCAGTTCTAAAAAGGAATGAAGAAAGAAAAAGCAAATGACGGAAAATTCAAGATGATGGTAGCGTTTCTTGCAATGTGTTCAGGTTTCTGTGGCCACAAAAGAGGAGCGGAAAGCGGGATGGTTTTGTCCTTGGGAAATTGCGAGAAAGAGTCAAGTGGGAAGAATGGCGCAAGTGCGTTTTTCTACACCTTCGAGTCAAGCAAGCACGAGCGCAAAGCGTCGATTGGTGTAGGATTCACTGCTGTTTCTCCTCCCAAGACTTGTTCCGCGTGCGCCCCATGGTATTGGGATCCCGGCTCCAGGCGCACACCACGCGGACAAAATGCAAACAGCACATACCAAACAAGTCATCCCCCGTCCGTTCTTTCTTGGCTCACATATCAATCCTTTCTTCATACTGGAATACATCCTACACTTCCGCGTATCACATTCGCCCTCAGCGAGATCCGAGTCAAAAGTTCACATTCACAGAAACCTGCCGGCGCCACCCTCGAATGTGACGGGCAACTCCCAAACGAGTGAATATCCTTAAACCGGCTTCTTCGCAGAATCGAACTGCAACACTGCCAGCAGCCGTAGATACCGACAATCACTCACCGTACTCCCCATTCGCCATGCTTCCCACCATCAACAGCAGCAGGAGCAACCGCCCTCCCAGCCACCCTCATCCTCCACCTCGTCGCAAACCCTCCGCCTCCGAAGTCCTCAGTCTCATCGCAGCCAAATACGCCGAGCTCTTCCACTACCTGCACACTGTCCCCCGCCCGCAGCTTCCCCCTCAACCCCCTCTGATTCATCATCTCCCCCTTCTGCCACCCTTTCTCCTCCGACTGCTGATATTTCCAACGCCATCTTCCAAACCCATGATGACGATCACCGCGACAACAAAATCAACGGGTCTCATCAGACGTCTCTCCCCGCTGCTCAGCAGACACAAGCCCTTCTTACTCCGCACGAACTCGCCGCCATCCATCACGCAGCCGCTTGGTCCTTGGCGCAGCAGCCACATTTGTTGCTGGAGGCGCGGGAGCAGCGGCGTAGCGAGAATAGCAGCGGCCTACAGGTAAAGCGCCAGTCGCATCTCGAACCGAACGATGAAAGGGTCGCAGATGGCGATCTTGGGGCGGGAAAGGAAGAGGGAGAAGGGGAAAGCGATGATGGGGCACGGGAATTGAGTACTCTCCTTCGTCAGGAACTTGGGGTTTTGAATAACGCCTCCGTTTCTTCTCCTTCGGTTTCCATTGCTTCCACCGCTGCTACTCCACCACAAAACCCCCCTCCACCTTGCGATCCTTCCCATCACGCCACCATCGCCCTGCGGGGCCGGGGAGCGGGGATCACAAGAGTGATGATGGGGCTGGGAAGAATGACCCCGTTGCGAACCCTGATGGAGAGAAAGAAGCAGGAGACGCCGCGAAAACAGCAAAAGAGGACCACGATCAACACGATTACAACCAGGCTTTCACCGCCGTCCTCGAGCGCACGCACATCGATTACCTCGCCCTCAAGGGGCTGGTGAGGATGTATCTGTGTGCTTGGCAAGCGCGAAAGAACGAGGGTGGGGAGGTTCAAATGGGGAGGAGACGGCAGAAGAAAGGGAGAAGCAAGGAGGAAAGGGAGAAGCGGTGGCGGAGTGCGGCGGAGAAGAAGGCCGCGATCGAGTTGGCTTGTCGACGGTACGCGCAGACGTTTGAGGGGAATTGAGGGAACGCAGAGAAAGGGGTGCTTCCTCCCTGATGACGGGCATGGATCAGCGGTCTTCTGGTCTTCCTCACCTTCATCAGCAGCGGTCGCAGGGGAATCCGCTATCACAACATCTTCAGAAGCAGCGCCTGCCCCTGGGAGCTAGTCAGCAGGTTCCTCGGCATCAACGTGGCGAGAGGAGAGGGGAAGAAGTAGTCGATGGGTGGGCGGAGCGATGGGTTCGGCCTGTTGTTCGGTGGAGGGAGGAAGGGAAACGGGTTCTGCCTGCGGGGGAGAGGACGAAGGCGAGGAGAAGGTGGATTGGAAGTCGATTCTCGCTCATGGGTCCGAGAAGGCGAAGAGCGTGACTCGGGAAGAAAATCAAGATGCGCGGGTTGTGGGCCATCAGTCGCTTAGGCGTGCGGCAAGCAATGGATGCAAGGAAGAAGTTGTAGAGGGAGCGAGTCGATCTTTTGATGGCAATGGTGTTGGTCACGGAGACGTCACTTTGATCCCAAGAGGAGCGAAGAGGAAGCGCCAGATCAGCCTGCACGCCTTGAATGAGTTGGGCTCTGCCGAGTTCAACAGCAGCACCGGTGTTCGCGCCACAACCCCTTTCCCAACGCCGCTTCTCCCGCAAACTCCCTGGACCGCCAGCGAACACGAGACACGCCATCGGATGTGGTCTCAGTGTTTGGACAGGATGAACGGTGCCGAGTCACGGCCGCGTGGGCACCCTTCCAGACCCACACCATTTCCAATAACCACCACCCATCTCTACATCTCCCGAGCGACTTGACGCAACACCAAGTGAGAACTTGGTACAACCGCTGGCAAGAACTTCGCAACTCTCCTAATCGGGGAAACGAACACGACGAGCGGGAGCTCCAGCGATTAAGCGCTTTGCTGGCGGAAGCACAACCTTTGATCGCGCAGTGGAAGAGGCAAGACGCGACGGTACGTGAACAAGATCGGAAAAGGCGGCGTGTGGATGGGTGGGGTGTGCCGACGAATGCGTGGACTATGGGTACGGAGCAGGATACCATCGGCTTCGGTTCTCCGATCCAGCATTCGCAGTCCAGTAGGCTTCTCTGTGAGCCGTTGTTTTCTCAGGCTGGCGAAGGGGATTCCACCACACCGTCGTGGTCGGCTTTGTCTTCTGCTTTTGGACGGGCACCGGTACAGCAACAGTATCAGCATCATCACCAGCAGCAGCACAAGTACCCGCATCAGCATCAATCTTCGCCACAGCAGCACCCCGGCCAATCCTTCTCGCACTCTTTCGCTATACCTACAACCCATTATCATAAAGCCCAGCGACAACCCGAACCCCAACAGCACAAACGCATCGACAGCTACGAAACCCTCGCCAACGATTCCTTTTCCCACCACGCCAACCATTTCCCCACGACACCTGCCCACCAACAGATTCGACAGACTCCGTTCCAGCCGATGCCGTATTCGGGTCTCTCTACGCCTTCTTCAGATGCAGCGCAGAGTTGGGACATTCGTCCTCTTAGCACTACGACGAATCCTTCCGATTTCGTGGGTATGGAATGGGCGGGTGAGGGCTTTTCAAAGGGCGGGCCCTTTGTGAATCATGACGGAAACACAGCATCCGCTGCAAATTGGAATGGAGATCAGAGAAATAGGACGTCCTTCCTTCCCCCTCCTTCTTTTCCTTCTACGGCCGCCACTACAACTCCCACTCCCATCCGCACTCCCAACCTTTTCCCAGGCACAAGCTCGGACTTACCTCCCTCCAGCCTAGACAACAACGAAGCGGACGAACCATCCCATGCGGCTGAGCGACGACAGAATAATGCGCCCGCGGGAAACGACGAGGCTTTCGACCCTCTGGATTTTTCCCGGGATAGTGGGTGGGATGACGCGAGGTTCTCAGCGGCTTTTGGACAGGAGACGTGGATGGAGGATTGGGCGGAGGCGGCGGGGAATGATGGCGGTGGGATCGTGTAGGATGCGGGGTTTTGGAGGGCAGTGCAGGGGGGACTCGGATTTTCGTCGTCTACCGGGTTCTGGCTATCATAGTTCCTGCGCAGGCGCTGTGAATTGGTTCCCCCGGATACAGTGGCGCAGGAGAGACGGGAAGGGTTGGGGCTCAGCTGAACTGGTCTCAGCAACATCGTCATCAACCGCGTCAGTATCAGCGTGAGGCGGAAGGGATGTTTGACGCTGTCTGCCAGTGTCCCATCGTGAGGCGCTTCCCGCATTACCACCATTGACAGCAATGAGATCTTGTCCTGGCATTGGACTTCAGCGGTGTCACATTAGATTCATCTTGAACGTGGAGGGACTTTTGGCATGTTGGCTTGTGCGACGCACTTTAGTGCATCCACCTGAACTATTATGCCTTCGTATGTTACGGGCTGTGAGCTTCGAGGATCTTGTAACCTGGTGTTGTTTTGTTCATGATTCAAGCTATTGTTCATACGATTCATTTCGAGTCTCAGTATCTTTTCTTTGGCTCTTTCCGAGTGCACGTTGCAATCTTTGTCGACCCGGATTAACGGCATGAATATCTATAGATCTGCCATGTCTTTCGTTGAATAAGTAGTGTACGATTGGCACATAAAAAAGGAAAAAGAAGAAAGAAAAAAAAAAGGTCATGTTCACCTATCGCACTTGACGTTTCCGAGTCATCATCTGGTTTTATTTAGGTGGACCAAAGAAATCGTGCTTGTCTATTTGATTGTGGAGGTCGTGGGCAAGGGTTGGACGTCATACCGTTGTCATCAGGCTCATCTCCCGACCCCCCCTTGTGTCTGATCATCGCACGGTCTCACACTCGGGGCACTCGGCGCCAACTTGAACCTGGAGGGCGCGGAGGCGGTCATCATCTCGTCTCACCATCTCCCGATCCAGATCTTCTCCTAATCATGGCCATCATCCTAGCTGATTGCTAGAAGACGAGTTCTTTCAATCCCAATCCAAATGCCGAATACCAAAAAGCCAGTTAAATACAGTAATCTAGTCGGGTCTTAATTATATACACGCGGCCTACGAAATAGGGCCCTCGACCCCGAGAGCTTGTCCAGCTTAGGGGCAGAGGAGGACAGGCGCTAGGCGAAGTTAGCGAGGGTCGGGCCAGCTCTGGCTGTTGGCCGGCCTGTCTCCGCTTCTGCCCGCTGTGCCCGTGTGTGCGTGTGCAGTGGTCGGCAGCAAGCAGCAGATCGCTTTCTTGTTTTTTTGTGCCCTGTGGCGTACGTAGATAGGAGGGAGGAGAAGAAGAAGGCCAACGCATTGCGACCTCATCTCTTGCCACCAGCCACTTCTTCTGCCCTTCGCTACCTACAGGTACGCTATCACGTCGCACCCTATCGATTAGTGAGCATCGGGACGGCAACACAGTCAGCCGATTACGGAGCATTAGGATAAGCACAAAGCTTGAAGCGCCTACTGTACTACACGTATCCTACGTACCTTCAACCGCCGCCGGAACGCCGGAAGCTGGCGAGGAGGTGTCGTCCTCTTACGACGCTTGAGCCCTTTTCGCGATCTGTAGGAGACATCGCACACAGACAGCATGCTTTGGTAGACTGGACCACCTTGCACTCATTTATGCGACCGCGGTTGGAGTAGCAAGTGTGCGAGCGCAACTTCCGACGAGCAACGCGTGCGCCACTCACCCGCGCGCTTTCTGGGCATTTGGGCATTACTCCACCTCCGCGTGTCCGCTCGACCACCAGGATTTAATAGACTTATCACCGCCTGTCGCGACCTGCTGAGCGGCCATGGGCGATTACTTCTCCAACTTGGGCCGGCGACGTGGCAGCTCCGCAGCTGGCGAGCATTTGACCGCCCCAGTCCCCGGCCCTCAAGGACACCCCCAACAAGCCCGACCAACTTTCCCTCGCCACCAGGCCTCACGTGACAGTTTACGGGCGCCCTCCAGTATCCGGATCAGAAGGTTACCCTCTAGTAATTTATCCCAGGACACCAGGCCCGCCGCGCAGCGCCTGGCACAAGATGAGGGTGTGGCGTCCAGCGATCAAGCCGAAACGTCAGGGCGAAGACGTAGCTCGTCAGCGCCCCAACGCTACGGTGTTCCAGGACACCAGCAATCTTTACAGCAGCAATATGAAAATAATCGATTATCTCGACAGTTGACTGTCGGCGACGCACCGCACATGAGCACTATCAACGAAGGCCAGCAGCTTCAGCCCTCGAGGAATCAAACGCCTTTCCGGGAGCAGCCGGAAACCCCGGGAGAGCCATATACGCCTTCGGTGGGGATGGGCACTCCTGGAAGCGAAATGCCGGCCAGTGAGAGGGTGGCGAGTGGTGTGCCGGCGATGACGGAAGCCGCGGATGCTGCGCGGCAGAACCGGGGCTTGAGGCGATTCAGGACGAACACGGGGGCGAGCGGTAGAGCGAGAGGCCCTATGCGTGATCAACCGGCGCATGATGAGTATCAGGCTGATGTTGTTGGGTTGCTTGATCTTTTGGGTAAGTCATCTTCAAAAAGGCGTGATGTGGTGATTTATTGACAGGTTCCAGATCCCGAGGTTAGGACCCTTGGCACCCTAACAAATGTTCAGAATTCGCTCTTCGTCCCGGATCTTGGTGGGCTGATCAACCGGAGACCCACGTATGAGCTCACCCCAAGGACGACGGACATCGAGTCCAGACCGAGAACCAGAGCAGGCACGCGAGCTTCGCAACGGCCGCAAAGTAGCAGGCTTAAGACGACGAAGGAGGGTGAAGCTACTGCGGAAAGTGGCGACATCGAGATGCAGCCGGCTCAGCGCAAGACGTCTATCTCCTCACAACTCAGTGATTCTCACTATGCTGTGCTGCCGCATGGCGTTGATTTGGAAGGCTGGGAGCAAGAAGATATTGATGAGTTGAACGACCATGTCCGACATCTACTCCATTCGCGAAGGGAAGGGTTCAAGCGATCCATGCGCGGCTTTGGAAAATACATCAGCAAACCTCTTGGTCTCTTCGTCTTTGTTTACGCAGTGCTGGTTACTCTGTTTGGCGCGGCCTGGGTGTTCTGTCTTATCGGTTGGATCTACGTCGGCGACCGCCAAGACTATTTTATCAACGTCATTGATCTGATTTTGGTCGCACTTTTTGCGCTGATGGGCGATGGTCTAGCCCCGTTCCGGGCGGTCGATACATATCACATGTGCTTCATCGTGCACTATCACCATCTGACCTGGCGGCTACGCAAGGAGAAGAATCTACCGAATTTGGTCGACCACAACGATCTCCCAGACCGACGTATCGACGTTGAGCGAGCAGACGACCTGGTCGACAAAGAAGAGACAGCCGAATTTTCTGTGCTCAGCCCGCAACAGCAAAGACGTTTGCAGTATCATCAAGCCAAGTTCAGCAAAGCACACACCTTCTACAAACCTCATGAGACCGCCACCCATCATGCCTTCCCTCTCCGCCTGATGATCGCCTCGGTCGTACTGTTAGATTTCCACAGCCTGTTCCAGGTCGCTCTGGGCACGTGCACCTGGTCGATCGACCATACCGTCCGCCCTCAAGCCCTCACAGCGACGATTCTGAGCTGCTCCATCACCTGCAACATCATGGCCGGCGTCATGATCAGTATTGGAGACCACCGCTCCCGCAAGAAAGACGTCCTCGAACGTCTCTTTCGCCAAGGGCTCACTGAGGAAGCTATCCGTCACTTGCAGAAGAAATACAACGACGACGCTAGCAGCGGGGACAACGGGACTCCCAACGGTCCCCCGAGGAAAAGTTTAGACGTCAGACGCTCCGAGGATCCCGGTAGGAAGTCCCTCGATCCGAAAAAGAAGTCTATGGGCGATGAGAAGCGCTCGGTCGATGTGGAGAATGGGAACGCGACCGCGGCGAGTACGGGGCTGGAGTTGGATACGGAGGCTAGTCCGGGGCCTAGTCTGGCGAGACCGGCTTCTAATAGCGGGGTTAAGGGTAGTGGTGGTAGTAATGGCGCGAGGCAGACTTATGAAGGTACTTAGGGACCGCTTTATGAACGATAGATAAGAAGGGTGGGGGGGAAAAGAAATCAAGGGAATATTCGGTCTTTCTAAAGCGTCGGCGTTCAAGGCTTGAGGGATTTCTTCCTTTTTGAGGTTTTGAGGGAGCAATCGTTTGAACACATGGGATTTCGACTTTTGAGCGTTGCGCTAGGTCCTGAGATTATTTTTTTTTTATTAATGATACCTTTTTCGCGCCGACAGGGCTCCGTGTTCCGGGTCTGAATCATCTATTCTTCGCGCGTCAATGGGATCGTCTTCCCGTCTCCAGCTGTATCCCCTTCCCCGCCCAAGCGATTGGCAGCTTTCAACATCCGGCCTGGATGCAGGACTGCCAAAAATCAGGACCACGAGAAACATAGGCACCGCGTCGAAGACGTAAAGATAGGCCTCCTTCGACGCAATCGTCCCGTCCGTCCCCTGCAGGAACTCAATAACGCGGATCGCGTTCAGGAGAATGATCAGCGCGCTGACGCCATACAGCGCCCAGAAGTACTTCTTTCCACTTCCTCTCGAGTCCGCAGGTTACCAAGACCCCTACTCCTTCCGCTTTCAGACCCTTCTCTACTCTCACAGCCATAAAGACGAAGAACAAGAAGGCTAGGAGCTGGATGATCAGGCCTCCGGCGATGTAGTACACTGCGTTTTCCTGCTGCTTCCGCCCTTCGCCGTAGGCGAGAGTCACAGTCCCCATGATCTGCAAGGCCAGACAGGCGATGTCGATGAGGATGTAGATTTTTGACATCCATGAGGGTGCGGAGCGGGATGTGTTCTTCGGTGTTTAGGGTCCGGACGAAGCGTGGTAGGGTCATGTAGACTGCGGCGGAGATTAGGGGCACGGCGCCGATGAGGAGGAAGAGTTGCATGAGGTAGGGGTCTGAGAGCCGGATGGAGTTGTGGGCCCATTGCCGGGCGTAGTAGCCGCCTGTTTCCGCTGTGTGCGTAGTTTGTCCCCATTAGTATGTCTTTGGTTTCCAAGGGGCGGTGGTCGGGGCTCTTTTGGGTTTTCTTTTGGTTCTTTATATTTTCCAACAACTCACCTACACATCCTCGGAAGAAGACGATAAAGAACCATGAGCGGTGCCAGAACACTTGGATGACGTGCGTGACAGATGTGTTGCCGAAGAGGATCAGGAACACCAAGCCTCCAATCTTGGAGGGGTTATAAAGGTAAAAATCGAATGGTGTCTCTCCTCGTCATTCCAGCCACGAGCAAGACATAGATGTCTTTGCCAGCGTACGACTGTTGATGCGATGCTTGTGCAGACGTGGTAGTCTCGATTCGGTGTGAAGGACCAGGTAAAGGAATCGAGTGTTGCAGTGGTAGGAGGAGGAAGACGTGGAGTGTCATGACCGCAGTGGTTATATGGGAAATAGAGAGCACAAGAGGTTGGATAGATCGCGCTAGGCAGCCAATGGGGGAATGACAGTCAACGCCAGTGCTCACCAACGACACCAATCCGTCTCATTGGCATCGTCTGCGAACGAACCACTCACACTGCCGCCGTGTGCCTTTGCAATCCAAGAGAGAGCACAACGGCCATTCCCTTTTACGTATTTCGGGCAACCCCAGAAGCCCCCAATGTGTACCCGAACGGAGCAAGCTCGGCAGAAGAGGGCAGCAAAACCAACCCTACCTACCCCTTGCTGTAGATACGAAATTTGCGTATTCGCGAGACTTTGCAACAGGTGGGTAATTTAAGCAACAGATGACAAGCTCAAACAAGGCCCCATCACATTGATTACCTTTCAAAGCCTACTGGTACTCATAGTCTTGAGGCTGGAAGGTGCAGTTGACTTGGTGATTCGTCGGGACGTATTCGTCTACTGAGGGACTGTGCTTTGGGTAACAAGGCTCTATCTGCGGGCGAGCAGAGGCAAGGGGCTATTTCAAGGTCGAAGCCTTCTCTAGAGCAAGCCAGGAGTCGACTATGTTGCAGCAGAGATGCATCTTCTTTGCGCCGATTTATGGCTCGCTTCGTGCTTGGAAGGTGTCATTGCATCCAACAACGCAACAAGGTTTGAACGAGTCAGTGGCGACAAGTCTTGCCAACGATTCGGTAAAGGGGAATGTGAATGGCTTGACTCCCGGAAGATGAATGCTGGCCGGCGACTGATAGCTGGGGTCCACCATTTCCCGATACCACTCCAGATGGACCTCGTCAATGTGGGCATGGCGAAATCGCGGCCTCTGGTAGCCTGTGTGTACATGCTACCCTTACACAGTATTTACTGTAGTACGTCAAACATACACCGAACCGGTTGCATAAGGTACCTTCGAAGTTTGATATACAGTAGTACGTGCCGTGATGTACTATGTAATGTGTGTACATACTACTATGTACTATGTAGTACATAGTATGCGCTTGACAGCGACCGGATGACTAAGCGACAAGGCTGATCACTCACCATACTATGTATCCGCGATGACGGAAGCGAGCTGCACCCGCGCAGCCCGTTCCCGCCTCCAGGCACAAGCCCGCCCGCCCGTTCGCCTGCCGCATCCTCGTACTATCCTACAGTATGTACTACTACTGCATGCATCCAAGCCGTTCGCTCATTCATGACATTCAATAGTGAAATACCCCATATTTAGTAGTCAACACTCAACAGTCGTCCTGGGCTTTGGACAACCAATGATCGCCAGAGGTCGCATGAAAAGCTCGTCTCCTCGGCGGTGGCTTGCTGTACGCGACAGTAGTAGGAGGTAAAGTGCAAGGTAGTCTGGTACTGAGACAAGTACCTACGTCCGCCCAGGTAAGCGAAGACGAAGTGAAGTGGACGACAATAGCCTAACACTAGCCCCAACAATAGCACAATGCCTTACAACTGGATCTTCCCATGCTATTGTCGGCCATGCGCCCATGCTAATAGCGCATAAAGGACTGGAACTTCTATTCGAAAGCCTTCGTATCCTCGCGCGCAACGAGCACCGAGACAGACGTCAAATCTCCGCCCATTGCTTTGTCGCACTTCACTTCTTTGTAGCACAGCCGGAGCGACCTCCCCCGATGCTGAGACGCTGCCTGCTCGACATCGCCTAGCCGGCGCGTACGCTGAGTGCAGTCGCAATGCCGGCGACCACCGAGAATGGCAAAGACACCCCGTCCCCACCACGATCACCGCCGAAGACAAAGCCGAGTGCGACGCTCTGAATAGCGCATTGGATCGCATGCGCGCCGTCTTGCCCCCGAATCCCTATATCCTTACGATCCCGCAAGATGTGGAGCCAAGGTACCACCACTCCTATCAGTTTCAGGCGGTCCAGTGGCTGCATCAAGCCCCGTTTGAATGGAAGGAGGGCGAGATGGTTCAGTACCAGACATTCTTCTATCACGAACAAGGGAAGGATATGTATGTGTTGCACAACAGCTTGCCGCGGGAGGAGAGGAACGCTGGTGCCAAGACAAGGCCTGGGACAGGCGCGAACACACCAAACGCAGCACCGAAGAAGAAGATCAGCCTAGACGCATACAAGAAGGCCAAGACCGGTAACAACACCCCTGCGCAAGAGGGGACTCCGGCTAAGGCTAGTGACGCGACAGCGAAACAACCAGCAGTGAAAGGGCCGGTAGAGCGAGTCAAGGCGGAGACCAGTGAGGTGCTTGCTGCGGTTACAGATGAGCCAGAAATCCCTTCAACGCAGTCGAAGAAACGGGAAGAGGAGGATTGAGCTCAAGCGAAAGCGCGAGGTGGATGAAGTGGCACATGAGCAGAAGCACAAGGATGTAGCGACTGGGAAGGGAGAAGAGCCGGCTGCAAAGAAGTTTCGTACTTCACCTCCAACACCGTCACAAAGAGAGAGGCGAGCGTTCAGAGCAAGGAGAGCAGACGTCGAAAGTTAAGCGGCCATCGCCGCCACCAAGGCCCGCAACACCGCCGGCTACTTCGGAGGATGCTGGGCTACCACCACGACTGTCCCCTCTTCAAGTTCCTTCCATGCCTTCGAGGCTTTCGCCCTCCTTCCCGGACAATATCGAAGCGAGTCTAAAAGCCCGCGGGCAACCCAAACCCTCAGCGTCTGATGGCTCCGCCCCCATTCAGCCGGCAAAAGCACCAAGCTCGTGCCGGCTCTCAACGCAGATGATGTGACCAAACAGAAGTCACCAGTTCCACGCAATGGATTTCGCGCAAGTTCCAGCTCTCCATCGGTGCGACAAAGTGCTGAGAACGCAGAAAAGCAGTCGCAGAGGTCTGCCGCTCCTCAGCGGAGCCTGGAACTAGCTAAAGATGAAGAAAAAGAAGTTGGAAAGTTTCTGAGGGCGCAAAGGACGGCACCGGAATCACTGGTCGTCAAGTTGAGGTACAAGAAGTCGCAGAGAGATGCCATTAGACGCATACTGAGTATGAGGCCACAACCGAGAGCCAGAACGAGCCCGGCGCCGCCAAATGCAACTTCTCCGCCGGTGGACGATGAGAAGGTGGAGAAGTCAGCAGGATCAAAGCGTGATACAGGTGCAAAGGGTGTAGCGCAGAAGGTTGGTCCGGTAACAAAGGGCGTGGCGCAGAAAGTCGGTCCAGCAAACAATAGTGTGGCGAAAAAGAAGGCCGAAGGTCAGCCTACTCCAAAAGCCGAAACCGACAAGTCAACGTCAGCCACTGGTGCGGCAAAGACGAGTGAAAAGCCGGACGCCGTTCAGAAGAGAAATCGATCACCAACTACTGATGAACATTCCGAGAGACCACAACCTGGTCCTAACCAGAAGCAAACAATGAGGAATACGAACAATATCACCGGCGAGGGGCAAGCGGCAGGACCGGACAAGAGCCCGCGAGCGACAGATAAAACGAAAAAGGCAGACACCAGCGGTGCGAAATCAGGAGAGCCAGCTGCCAAGCGTAAAGCAGAAGCACCCGAAGAAGACATCAAGGCACCTACTGCGAAGCGAAAGAAGGTTCTCGACACCACCGAAACGAACAAGGAAGAGCCGAACACGCCTGACACACCATCCTCAGGCCCGCCAAACCAAGGTTCAAAGCCCCAGCAGCAACAATCTAAACCTCGTAAAGATCATTTGTCTTCCGCGATGCAGCGTGAGCAGTCCACGGACCAAAACGTAAACACTCCTTCAGCCAAGTCAAATACTCCGACCATCAATCAAAACTCCAGCCGAACGGTGTTGCGAAAGCGCCCTCAAGCCAGCCAAGCAGTAAGACGCCAAAGCAGCAACTATGGGAGGCAGAGCAGAAGCGGCTAGAGACTTTAGGACGCAAACTGAAGCACGCTGCTACCGCACATCTCGACTCACCACAAATGCCGATCAAAAAAGGCGCCGCGCCATCGAATGACCAAAAGCTGGCCGCGATCAAAGCCATGGAGTCACTCCTCTGCTACTTCCTCGCCTTCTCCGCCGCCGACGAAGCAGCGCTCGCCGCCGAACCCCGCCAAAACCCTTCCAACAAGACCTGGCGCAGCCTGCAGGGCTTCTTCAACTTCGTCAAGCGCATCACCGAGCCCTTCCCCATCCTGCAGGGCCTCGTCTGCCATCTCGGCGTCGTCTTTAACGCCCGCATCCTCGACATCACCGTCCATTTCTTCACCCCCGCCGAGCGCCAGGCGAGAGATAGCACGCACACGGCGGACACGTATGCGGCTCTAGCCAAGTACGCAGGCGAGGCGGAGGAGAAGTTGGATATCGATCTGCTTCAGGCGTCTTTCCCGCGGACATGGAAAGGCCGGAAAAAGGGTGGGACACCCGCGACCGAGAAGCTCTCAGGTCCGGCGGACTTCACGGGCGATTATAAGTTGCCTATTACCGTGTCGACATCGCCGCTGCACGCTGCGCGAGCCGGGTATAGTATGCTTGGCGAGTGGATCACGCGGCAAGGTGTTGAGTATGAAAGGGAGCTTAAGCTGTGATGGGCATCACGACTACTCATCCCAGCGCGGGGATTTCATGAGGCGAGGAGAGTTGCATATAGCCGTATGCCGTTACCACGGCGTCAAGATGAGAGGATGGACATTTGTGGCGGCGCATAATGCGAATACTGCGATACGATAACGAATACTAAATGGAGAGGGCCAAGTCAAAAAAAAATTTTTTTTTTCTTCCATACGTTAGATACCCCCATCGGAGGAGAATTGTATGTAGCGAGTCATGAGTTTTGATATCCAAGAGTGAATTTTGGCACTTATGATCCAAGCAGGGATCATCATTAATTGAGGCTCTTAATCTTTTCCATTAAGATATAAGAGCACGTGAGACATTATATATTCTTCGTACAGGGGTGTCCCGTTTCGTCTGTGTGTGCAAGGATATATGCCACCCCCAATATAGGACCACGTTGTCAATCACCGTTACAACCGGGGCGTCGGAGATCTTAAGGTCTATTTTTAGGCCTGGAAACCCTTGGAGGACCACGGACCGCCCTTACCGCCGTGGTGGCCTGGCCAGCCACCCCAGCCGTGACCCCAGCCCTGGCCGTGGCCCTTGCCGTCCTCGTTCTGGTCGGCAGAGCCCGGCTGGCAGTTCTTGCTGATGCCCTCCGAGTCGGCCGCGAGGCCGTTGTCGCTCAGGAAGCTGAAGATGGACGAGTACGTCTCCGGGTGCGAGTACTCGAAGTTCAGGCCGTGACCGGCACCGGCAACAATGTCAACCGTGATCTCGGTGTTGGGGAAGCCTTCCTGGACCTTGGCCGGGATGTTGTCGTAGCCTGTTCCAGCGGCCGCGAGGCAGTCGCCACCGCAGTAGGGGACGTCACGCTCACCGGTGATGACGAGGACGGGGCCGCAGAAGGTGTTGGGCACGGCAATCTCGCCGGCGATGGTGAGGAGCTCGCCCAGTGTGACGGGCTGGCCGTTGTTGGTGGCGAAGGTTAGGAACTCCGGTGGGAAGGAGCCCGGGGAGAAGAAGTTGGTCTGGACGGCGCTCTCATCGCCCGCGGCGAGGTAGCCGTGAGAGTAGGCGTCGATGCCGGCGGACGGACGTCGACGAAGTTACCACCGAGCTCGAAGAAGGGCAGGAACGAGCCATTGCGCGAGAAGCCAGTCAGGACGATGCCGTCGGAGAGGTCGGGGTACTTGGCGGTCAGGAGGTAGGAGTGCTCCGAACCGAAAGAGTGACCAACGTGCACAACCGTGTTGAACTTGTTGTCGATGCCGGAGATGGAGCCGTCGCGGAGCTTCTCGGTGAGAGCGCGAAGGGCGTCAACCTCGAGGTAGGCCTGGATTTCCTTGATAGGGTCACCGTGGCTGGACATGCCAATGCCCAGGCGATCCCAGGCGAAGGTCGAGTAGCCCTGCTTGTCCACAGCGTCGGCGACATACTGTATGAGAGATTAGAACAAGTATCCTGTTAAGTAGAGCAACAGAAGACTCACGGAGTAGTTAGGGTAGTTGAAGGAACGTCCCAGTAAGAACGGTCAAACCCGATACCGTGGGTCAGGACCTGGAGGACGTTTGCCGGACCGTTGTCAGGCTGGCAGTAGGTTGCGGCAATGTCATAGCTGCCGGAGATGGTGTTGTAACCATCCAGGACCTGCTCGGTGTAGTTGTTGCCTTGCTGCGACAGGTTTAGGATGAAGTTGGTTACTTCAATGTCAGTTTCGGTGACCTCCTGGCCTGGGAAGTTGCCGTTGCGAGCAGAGAGCTCGACGGGAATGGTCAGGTTCTGACATTGTCTGGCCGACGCAATGCCAGCGAAGGCCGCGATGGCTGCTGCAGAAAGCTTGGTCATAGTCGGGCTTGATGTCTGATGTATCGGAAGGCGGTAGTGATGACAAGGATTAAAGGACTGCGGGATGCGCCACCATCAATATATATGCTCTTCTCCGGTAGAAAGGAAATTGTAGCGACGCGAGCCAATGCAGGTACACCACCGAGACGACCAGGCCTAAACTCTGTATTCAATGTGATTTGGCATCATGCGGGGATACCATCATCAGTTTCCAAACACGGATCAAGGAATGGCAACCGACGGAGAATAAAGTGTGCCCGGAGAACCATAAAAGCAGACGAACTCCTCGCTTGGCACTATCTGAGCAATCGTAGCTGCGTATCAAGAGGCTAGTCGGGTTGGTAGGATGGAGCCCGAAGCATTGTGGCTTCCCGTGACGTCTTCATGCTTTGGAGATGGTGATCGAGGTGAACTACCGGCAATACCCGCTCGCTCCAGGAGATGGATTGAACTCAAAGTCAATGAAGCGCACGGGAAACTGTGCCGTCTCGAATGGCTCCGTGGAGAAGGCCCCATTGCCGGCCCCCCACTCGACCAAGGGCATGATGATGATGAGATGTGCTTACCAGCCCAAGGCAATGTGCTCTGAACACAGGCCCAACTTTGCTAGACCGAGACAGACCGCTAGACGAAGCTTGATAATAGAAATCATCGGCATCATCCTGAGGAGTCTTCGGAACCCAAATAATGCGCTGCTTCTCAAGGGTCCAGGATTGGTATGTAGCAGGAAACGCAGTAGCATAGCATAGCACGGTCGAGTCTGGAACACTGCTGAGGTCGAATTATGATCGCCTAGCATTGGCGGGGCACGTTGCTGTATGTTCGTTAGAGCTGCAGCACGCCGGCTTCTCACCGCTTACAGCCCCAGCGCGGTGGCGCGATGCCATCCCGAAAGAGCCTCACTCCGTCCCTCTGTTGTAGGGATCGGAGAGAAACGGTATGGTTGACAGCGGTTGCTATGTGCTGTAAATGGTAGTACCTCCTAGTGGTTGTAGTGTTGAGCATACCATGTACAGTCTGCGGGCTATTATTCTACCCGAGATACAGTATGTCATCTGATGGCATCGGAATCGCATCGGAGGTGGCTACATTCGCGATCGACCACACGGCAGAGCGCCCTCAGTCCCAGCGTAGTGATCAACCCACGGGACCACGCCTCACACAACAGGGACCTCGCTGTTCAGTAGGCAAAGAGGGAAGCTGGCTGACAAGAATTCTGCTGATGCAATGCACGAGCCACAGTGCACACACCTGCCCCGCTTTTCTCTGCCTTAGCTGCCTTAGCGAGCCGTGGCGCATCCGGGCCGGTATCAAGTTTCTTCACGCCAGCTACAACCATCTCAACCACAAGCTGTGACAAGCGAAGTCAGAGACACCAACCGGTGCCACCGTTCTAGACCATCCTACTACTCACAGGATTCGCCCAGCGGCCATGGCGACGTTCAAGCGCGCAACCATGAACCAACCAAAGGCCGACACCGGCGACATTAGACCCAGCAACCCACTGCAATCCGATTTCGACGCCGAAGATTCCGGCAGCAGCGTGGATGCGGACGAGCGATACCTGGTAAGCTCATGATGAGCTGAAAGCATTGGATGGCAACCGCTGCCACTGGCCTAAGTATTTCCTGAAGCGCACTCAGTGAGTTCAGTACCTCGCATCCAATCTAACATTCGTCATGGCACGCCGGTATCCCTCCATCTACCTGCTTACCAACCCAACGGCCATTGCCTTTGTCTTGGGAGTGAGTACGGAGATGCTGTGGATTGAGATTAGACGGCATGAACTTGTGGCATTGAGATGCGCGTAAGGAGATGCTATGACTATTGACCGATGCTCCTCCCCTTCAATTTATCTATGGGCTTGGCATACTGACAGATCCAAGCGTGCTCTTGGCTACAAGCAGGCAAGTAGAGCATGGGCATATCCTACTTAACCTATAGTGCAGTAATTGACCATCTCACAGTCACTACACCGCCAGTGGAAGTTCTTCGAGAGCTTTGCGGCAAGCTATGGTCAGTGTGCCAACAACGCCGGCTGCCAAGAGTGAATTACTGACCGCCATCCAGCTGCCCTCTATTCCGTCGGTGGTATACGAACGACCTTCACGATTGGTGTCGGAGCTGGCGGACCAGCTGCTTATTGGTAGGTGAACTTGATCGGAAACGAAATGGACTTCCTCTGATAATTTGGTTAGGTCGAGTTATGTTATCACCTGCTTTTTCGTCTTCATTACGGCGGCTGTATTAGCGGAGATATGCTCCAGTCTCCCGGCTGCTGGTAGCATCTATTTCTGGGCAGCAGAAGCTGGTGGCCGTCGCTTTGGACGATTGTTCGGCTTTATCGTGGCATGGTGGAGTACGACTGCCTGGACCACGTTCATTGCCAGCAACAGTCAGGCCGCAGCAAACTTTCTACTCTCCGAAATCGCTGTCTTCGGCGTCACTTTCCAACGGATACGAACAATGTCAAGTTCCGCGCGGTACAATGGATTGTTTCTGAAGGCATCCTTTTCCTTGGAATCGGCATGAACTACTTCGATCCGAAGACTTACCGTCTGATCTTCCGCATTGCGACCTACCTCATCTTGCTTGACTTCTTCCTGAACATCATCTGGCTGCCAATCGCGGTTTCAAAGACATACGGATTTCACGACGCCAGATATGTCTTCACCAGACGTACAATGAGACTGGCGCGCCTCCGGTGTGGAACTGGATGTTAAGCTTTTACGTCACTGCGGGCATTTTGGTCGGCTTCGAAGCATCTGGGCACATCTCTGAGGAAACGAAGGATGCAAGCCGTGTTGCGGCACGCGGCATCTTCTGGTCTGCCGTCGCGTCGGCGTTGATCGGATTTCCGCTTGTCATTCTGTTCCTCTTTTGCCTGCCAAACTTGGACGTCCTCTACAGCCTCAATGCCCCGCAGCCGTTTGTCGAGATCTATGCGATGACCATGGGACGTGGCGGTCACGTCTTCATGAACGTCATCTGCATTCTAGGTCTTATTTTCAACACGACGATTGCTGGCGTTGCCAGCTCGCGTCTGATCTGGGCTGTTGCTAGAGACGGTGTTCTGCCATTCTCCGGCTGGATCTCGAAAGTGTCGGAGAAGAAGGAGCCGACGAACGCGATCATCGTCATGCATACCGTGGCTGCGTTGCTGCTATGCACTATTCTACCCTCGCCGGTGGCCTTCACCTCCCTTGTCTCTGCGGCTGGCGTTCCGACCATCACAGCGTATGCACTTATTGCATTTGGGCGTACGTTTTTGACCCCTAGGAAGTTCCAGCGTTCGCCATGGAGCTTGGGTAAATGGTCTCGTCCTTTGACCTTTGTCGCCTTCGTTTGGAACCTGTACCTGGCGTGTGTGCTGTTCTCTCCACTGGAGTTCCCTGTCAATGGCCAGAGCTTCAACTACAGTCCAGTCATCTTCGGGACTATCACAATCTTTGGCTTTCTGACCTATTTCTTTACGCCTGAGGAGCAGTGGCTGCCAGCGGCACGTCTTGGTAAGGTCCATCAGCTGGAGGCGGAATACCAACCTAGCTAAGGTGCCAGATGGTGAAAACGACAAGTTTCCAAAGCGGAGCGATGAGATGAGCATGGTAGCGTGGCGTCTCGATTTCGAGAGCAGGGCGAGTTGGCGTTGGTTTGGATGGGGACAGCATAGCGTGGCGACGGAAGTGGAAAAGCGATTTCTTTTGCATTGTTTTACGTTATAGCAAGGGCCGATACTGCGTTGCACCTGAGTCAAATACATTGACTTCAATAGAAACTTGTACGGCATTGCCTCCTTACTTCGGTGGGTTGATACTCGCTGAGGCTGGCAATTCTGACCCTGCTGCTACAGTCGCCCCAGCGTCAACAGGTAGAACTACTCCTGTCATCCATCGAGCCTCGTCGCCCGCCAGGAAACGGACAGCAGCTCCGACATCCCATCCATTACCTTCTGTCTTGAGCAAGCTGCGGTTCTTCTGGCCTCGCGGGCTTCTTCTGTCATCCCGCCTTCCGTACATCATTGGCGTGTATACCATGCCTGCCATAACAGGTCAGTGTGTTCTTTGCTGCCTTTCTTCGGAAGTAACTCACCAGGACATACGCAATTGACTCGGATGCCTTGTGGGGCGTGATGAGCAGCCATGGCCCGAGTCATATTCTTTCACAGGAATTAGCATTTCCTAGCCACTTGCGAGTTCTTCACTTACTACGATAGCGCCCTTGCTGGTAGGGTAGAGCAAATGAGGATTGCCACCCCGTAGTCCTGCAACGGATGCCATGTTTACAATCGAACCTCGCCACTGGCCTGTATTCTTCGCCATTTCCGGGATGGCAAACTTGCTCATCTTTGACCATGCTTCCGACGTTGAGCTCCATTCCTTTCGCCCAATCTGCCATGTCAACATCAACAGCAGTGCCGGTAGCACCGCCAACGCCAACCACATTAACCAGTATGTCGAGCCTGCCAAATCGACGGACCGCTGCTTCAACAGCGACCTTGCAATCGTTCTCGTCTGTTACATCGGCCTTTACTGCTAATGCTTTACCGTGACCATCTTGGTGTATCATCTCGACGGTATGTTCAGCAAGTCCGAGGTCTCTGTCTACGCAGACGACTGAACAACCTGCTTCGGCAAGCAGAACCGCTGAGGCTCTGCCATTGCCAGTGCCATCGCCTGCTGCGCCGGCACCGGTCACGATGGCGACAAGGTCATGCAACGACCTTGTCGGTCTGGTGATTTGTTCGCTCATGTTTCAATTATTTGAGGTCTGAGACGATCATTAAGCGGAGATCAAGACCTCGGGTACGGCATGGAACAGGTCAAGCTATAAAGCTAAGCTTGCAGATGGAATGGGACGGAGTCAAGGCAATGGATACATTGCAGGCATAGGCTACTACAGCTTTCACGACTTTCCGTCCACTGTCTTCTTTTCATACGAGCTGGCTGGCATCTTATGCAGATTACATTTCGCAGCCCGATGTATCAGGAGAGCCGAAGCACAATCAATCAGAGGACGGAGGGAGGTGCTCACGTGACGTAGAGGATGACGTCTTCCGGTTTTGTCAGCAATCGTGGCGGTTGCTTCCCGAAGGTGCTTCGAAGCCGAGCCACCAACGCTTCTCAGCACAGGCTATACACCACTATGTCGTAGACGTCTTTGACTATTTGCAAGTCCACTGTAGGTACTCCCAACAACTAAGGCTCTCCCTTGTCCCTCTCATATCTCTCCCCATTCACACCCTGAGTACAATCCAAACATTACCATGGTCGAAGCCGAATTATCAGAGCTCTCGGGCTCTACACAACACCTGGATATCGATGCAGATGGCCACTCACCCGGTGGCCTATCTGAGCTTGAGGAGGATGGAGAACCAGAACCACTGTTCAGAACTACCGTGCTTCTCCACAACAAGCCCATCGAATTACCTTTCTACGAAGCCGACGCAACCATCCAAGATCTATCAGATACCGTGGCCGAGGAGCTGAGAATACCGCCGGGCAACCAAAAGTTTCTCGTTACCCCCAAAACTGGCCTTCTCAAACCGCCTTTCAAAGACCCAAATCTATCTCTGCAATCGCTACAAGACAAGAAGATCGTTCTTATGGGTGCCACAAACGCCGAAGTCGAAGAGCTAGAGAGCGACATCCAAGAGCGCAAAGCGCGAATGAGCAGACGACGAGACGCACTCCGCGCAGGCAGACAAGTGAAAGCAAATAAGACGCGAGACTGGAAGAAAGTGCAGGATGAAGCGCGGTACACGTTCCATACGCTCCGCCCGCTACCCTACTTGCCGAATCCAGAGAAGTCCCACCGTTTCCTTGAGCGGCTACGGGACGACGCTGGGATCAAAGCATCGATGCGAAAACACGGGTTCTCGGTGGGACTGCTCACCGAGATGAATCCTGCGGAACACACTACCCACGAATCGAAGACGTTGGGTCTCAATCGCAATCGCGGCGAAGTGATTGAGCTCCGCTTACGAACCGACGCCTACGATGGGTATCGAGACTACAAGGTCATCCGCAAGACGCTCTGTCATGAGCTGGCACACAACGTCTGGGGGGAGCACGATCGGAACTTTTGGAACCTGTGCAACGAGATTGAAAAGGAGGTCGACAAGAACGACTGGAGGCGGGGAGGACATTCTGTAGGGGGACAAGAGTTCTACAATCCGAACGATGAAGGCGTAGATGATGATGAAGCGGATGACGGTGGGTGGTCTGGTGGCGAATACGTGCTAGGGGTGGCGAAGGAGGGGGGTGCTGATGCACCGACCGCGACGCCCAGTCAGCCGCTCAGTAGACGGGAGTTGATGGCGAAGGCGGCCGAAGAACGTGTAAAGAAACAACACGAGGCCAAGGAAGGGTCTTCGAAGCAGTAGCGAGTCAACCAATGTGGATTCATTTTTGCCTGTTTAGCAAGGCGTTGGCATTTCCCACGTGAAGTCATCTAGGATGTTGCTCGACACTACGTACAGATAAGAGACCGAAAATCCCATCAGGCATAGCCCCTTACAGAAAAGAATGGTATCTCTTTTTCACCGAAATGTATCGGATGCTGGGATGATTAATGCATAACAGACCCGCACCCCTCCACGCACCATTATAGGTGGCTGCGGGTGGTCCAGAGCAGCAAAAGGTATCATACTCGCTCAGAACGCTAAAACTTGCAAACCATGTTGTGTATGATTGTGCTGGAATGAATACATAGTGTTTTCACCCCTGCTTTGAAAGCTCGTGAATGGGTTCAAGCTTCAAGCAATTTGCATGTGATGTTGCGACTTAGCGCAGGTACTCCTCCTCTAGCTCCTTAAGGCGGCCCTTGACTTTGCCCGCTTCCAGTATTAAAGCCTTAATCTCATCTTGGGCCCTGCCGAGCCGTTTCTGGCCTTCTTGCAGGGCAGCGTCGTGGGTTTCGACACGTGGGCCAATCACCTTGGCCTCGGATTCAAGATTGTCGATTTTCGCTCTTAGCTCTCGCAGATCCTGTACCACAACTCCATTATCCGGTTGATGGGACTGCCCATTCGTTTCGAAAGCGTCCATATTCTCCTGTATCTGAGCTAGCTTCTTCTCAATGGCTGCGAGTCGCTCTTTTTCTGTATCACTAGTCTCAGGAGAATCATCGCCTTCAATAGCGTTGCCTTTGAGCTTAGAAAGTGTTGCCTTCCTCATCATTTCGACATCGCTAGCAGCACCATGGGCCGAGCTAAGAGCGTTTTCTGCAGCCTTCTCAGACCTCGATTGGGTAGACACCTGCTCAATTGTCTTAACACGCTCTTGCAGGGATGCAATCGAATTCTGCAGTTGGCGCACAGTCTCCTCGAAGTTAGCAGCGTGCGGCCAGTGGTCACTGAACTGGTCCAGCATTTGATGGATCATATCGTCTGTAGTGAGGTTGTCAAACCGTGTCTGAAGGGTATGCAACATCTGAGAAAGTGCGTCGCTCCTTTGCCAACATTTTTGCACCTGGTCTCGCAATTTGTTCATGTTCGAAAGGGTATCTTGAGACAATTCGTTACGCAGGTGTGGTGACTGATTGACCACCGGTGACGATCTCCCACTAGAATTCTGTATAGTGGCCTGCAGTCCATTTGGACCGTACTGATCCGCCTGCCCATTCGCAGTAGCAAATGGGGAATTACGCGAATGGCGCCGAACAGCCTCGCCAGCGGCGTGAGAATGTGTCGTTCTTTCTTGCAAAGATTTCAACTTATCCTCCAAACCCTGCAAGCTGCTGACGACGAAGTCTTTGTCTGCCTTGGTCTTGAGCGCACGTGAGCTTTCTTTAAGCTCTTCGACGTCAGATGTCATCTTTTTGTGGGAGTCGCTAAGGCTTGTGACCTGGGATTTGCTGTCTTCCAAGGCAGCTATTTCCTGCCGCATGTTGCGAAACTCTACTTGGAATTGATTGATTGATCCCCAGAGGGAGTTTAAGTCGGCTACTCGCGTTTCTTCGAGCTTTGTCAAATCATCCTTGACCTCATTGAACTGTTCACCCACATGATCGATGACGGCAGTATTAGAGTCTTCAAGTTGGGTGTTGAAAGAGTCCATGTCGTGTTCTGCCTTTCCAACCCGTTCATTGATTGCCTTCATGTCACCGACCAAGGCCTCGAATTGAGGATTTCGCACTGCACCGGCTATAGCATCTTTCAGGTTCTTAGTTTCCCCGGTCACTGAATCAAGATCTGCTTTTAGCTCATCTAATCGATCCAGCTTGTCATGTGTCGTTTGTTCCCTTTTCTGAGACTCTTCAACTTTCCGGTCAAGATCGTTCAACTTTTGCTGTATGTCTTGCATATGACTCCGATCGAAAGATTGGAAACCTGTAGTTGGAGGCCTTTGTGATCTCTTCAAAGTTTCAATGTCCTTCTCGATTCTATCAAGACGAGATTGCACTTTTCCGAGTTCAGATTGTGCTTTACGACCTTGGCCCAGTGAAATCGAGAGATCGACAATTTTACGATCCATCTCATCGATTTTGGCTGGCATGCCACGCGAGGTCGAGAGCTCTGTGCTTTCATTGACCGCACGTGACGTCGGCTGAACTTCGGCAGATCTCCCTAACATGGCCGCAATACTCTCTACTAGAGATTTGTGGTTTCTCATTTGGGTGTTGAGCTGTTGTTCAGTTGTCTTGTGCTGGATTTCAGCTGTGGCTTTGGCCACAGTTCTCTGCTCCTTAATTGCAGGAAAGGCGTCAAAGTGACCTTTCATGTTGTTGTACTCTTCCGTAGCTCTATTCAACTTAGCGTTGCTTTGTTGAGTAGTCCATTTGCGCCATGCCCATTTGCACAGTCTGGCTACTGAAGTTCATGAGCATATCAAAAAGCGAGTTGGGAGCAGTCGCGCCTGCTGAGGCATTCAGCATTGGCGCTATTGGGGCAACGGGGCCAGTTGAATGAGACACGAGCCCAGTCGTATTCAGTGGCGTTGACGATCCACTCTGAGCATCTTCATATCGGGAACTCACACTGTCCGGTGAGTGTACGCCGCCGGGTCCGGGCGGGTGGGCTGATATGCGACGAGAGTCGACCGCTGCAGCTGCTATTCTGGCTGGTCTTGAAGTTCCACTGGACACAGAGGAGCGGCGGGAGGAGGGCTGCGCAGGCGAGTAATTGGCACTCGGCTGCCTTGCGGCTTTCTTTTGGGGGGCGCCACCTTCAGGTGACTGACTGGCGACACGCTTTGCAGCAAGTTCTGGATTACAACCCCTCCTGCGTGGGTCCATGATCCTCTGGTGATTGGCGCCGCTAGCCATCCCAACCATGAATGGCCGACCTGCGGCTTGTGGGCGGCGATGGTCAGTGTGCGACGTAGGAGAAGCAGTTGTTCTTTGTGGAACGCTGCAGTTCCGGAGGGAAAGAGCGAGGGAGGAAGTTGAAGACTGAATGTCCTAGACAGGCTGGTGCGCAGAAGTCGCAGCTTGTCAGAAGGTGGTTTTTAATAAAATAGTTAGAAGACGGGACCAGAACAGTCGATCCGTCTCTCCGCCGCCAGTGGCTTTTGAGGCGAGATTGTCATTCCACATGAAGGCAATCGATATATCCACAGACGCATGTGACAAGTCCTCTCTTTCCTGAACCTGATTGATGAGAAACCCCTACCTTATGAAGTCATAGTAGGTTGAGAATTGTGGACGGGAAGAGGCAAACGGAATTGCCAGGAGCGTGATTGCATGTGTTCTTGTTTCTTCTTCGGGCGACGCGCTGGATTCGCGCTAGTCCTGCAGAGCGACTTATGGTCCAAGCTTCAGAAACGACAGGATCGTTTGGGCATCGCAATCCATTCTCGTTCAATATCCCTACGCCAACCCGCCACTACACCACGTGAATAAGACAGAACCTTCACGCGACTATCCCACGCATCTCAGAAGCACGGTAGCACCAGAGACACAGACCGCTAGACACCGACGCGCCTCGGAGCGCATCCCAACCACCATGGCTGCCGTGAGCATGATCCATTGACGGAACCAATGTACCCTGCTAATGCTAGCCTAGCCCATTACCACCGTGTCTGACTCCAAGGAGCGGCAGGGGCTCAACCTCATCGCAGCTCATTCCCATATTCGCGGCCTGGGCATCGATGCGAACACTCTCACTCCTCGACCCACATCCGATGGCCTTGTCGGCCAGCAGAAGGCGCGGAAAGCTGCCAGCGTCATTCTGCAAATGGTGAAGGAGGGGAAGATCGCCGGCCGAGCGGTGCTCATATCTGGACCGCCCAGCACTGGCAAGACCGCGCTCGCGATTGGCATGAGTAAAGGGCTGGGCGACGACGTCCCCTTCACCATGTTGGCGTCATCAGAGATATTCAGCATGGAGATGAGCAAGACGGAAGCATTGGAACAGGCATTTAGAAAGAGCATAGGCGTGAGGATACGAGAAGAAAGCGAAGTGATCGAGGGCGAGGTAGTGGAAATCCAGATCGATCGTTCCGTTACTGGCAACAACAAGGCCGGAAAGCTCACTCTGAAAACAACAGACATGGAGACGCTGTACGACATGGGGACACGGATGATTGACAGCATGACGAAAGAGAAGGTGATGGCGGGCGACATCATCAGCATTGACAAGGCCAGCGGGCGGATAACCAAGCTGGGGAGGAGTTATACGAGAAGCCGGGACTACGATGCGATGGGGCCAGATACGAAGTTTGTTCAATGCCCAGACGGCGAGCTGCAGGTGCGGCGGGAGACTGTGCACACCGTCTCGTTGCACGAGATCGACGTAATCAACAGCAGGACACAGGGCTTCCTCGCTCTCTTCTCCGGTGACACTGGCGAGATCAGAAGCGAAGTGCGCGAACAGATCAACACCAAGGTGGCAGAATGGCGAGAAGAAGGCAAGGCAGAGATCGTACCCGGCGTCCTGTTCATCGACGAAGTGCACATGCTAGACATCGAGTGCTACAGCTTCATCAACCGAGCATTGGAAGACGAGCTCGCGCCCATTGTCATCATGGCAAGCAACAGGGGCACTGCGACAATTCGTGGAACTAGCTACCGAAGCCCACACGGGCTACCGCTCGACTTCTTGGACCGTGTTGTGATCATCTCTACTCAGCCTTACGGCGAGGAGGACATTCGCGAGATCCTGACGATACGTGCGCAGGAGGAAGAGATCGACTTGACCCCGAACGCGGTGGCGTTGCTCACGAAGTTTGGTGCAGAAGCGGGTTTGAGGTATGCCAGCAATCTCATCACGACATCAAATCTTCTTGCGCAGAAGCGGAAAGCGAAGGAAGTGGACGCTCAAGATGTGCAACGAAGCTACCAACTGTTCTACGACCCCAGCCGAAGCGCCAAGTTCGTCTCGGAATTCGAGAAGCGCTTTATTGGCGAGGACGGCGGCGTCACGCTCGGCGGTAGCAACAATGTCAGCCAGGGTGACGCCATGGAAGTATCATGATCATGTCAGGTCATAGGAAAGGGTGTAAGAGTAATTCTGTAGCATAGCGAGGCGCCAAAGGCGTTGACGCAAGATGAGGAACCGACGTGCGATCGGTCTGGACGATCTTCTTTCAGCCTCTATTTCTAAATGACCAATGCGATGGTAAAGAAACTGTTCAATGTGTTTTCACGGTGCATGCAGAAGGACTTTGCTCTCTGAATCATCGCCAACCACCGCCTGTCATCTGTCATGCTCGTTTCGGATGTGATGTAAAAGATTTGCTCCCTGAACAATATCAAGACCTTTAGAATGCAATGCGACTACATAGTGTTATATCCGTGGGCGATACGTCCAACGCAGAGAGCAGTCGTACACGAACATGCCAGTAAGATGCAGCATGATCTCAGACAGGACAATGCAGGTGCAATACCGAAGGCCATGAGGTGGTGGACCTTTGCACTTCACTATAACTCCTGCGTATGCCGTCAAGCTCCATGTGCATACACGTGAAAGCACTTGCAGGTAATCTTTAAATAATAAGACAGTGCAAGCTATGGCAATCCGTGTCCCATGGCGGTGGCATGGAAATCGCAGGGTTCTAGTTTGCACCTACTCCCTACTCTCATGCCCCAGCAAAAAGCCCCTTACCATCAAGGGGATATCGTTGCTTCTATTCATTTCACGACCAGATGAAGAATGAAGAGGATGATATGTAGCGTCCGTTGGCTAGGATCGAAGGTTCATGAGGCTTGCATAGAGCCTTCCAGATATCCAGCTACAGCGCCCGCATTTGTACTCTCCGACACATAGCAGAGTATCGTTCGCGTAGTAAAGATGTGCGAAAATACCACAATAAACCGTGCCGTTTGTAAATGAGTTGGAGAAGCGAAAGGGAAGAGGAAGAGGCGACGCTGCGAGCTGAGATTTTGGATGTGATGCCAAGCGGAAGCATCCGCCGTTGCTGCACAGACCGCCGAACCAATCAGCAGCCAGCTGGAGGTCGATTACACCAGCGAGGGCAGACAAGTTCGTGAGGAGGCGACTTCTGCAGCTTCACGCACTCTCCACTCCCCACCTCCATCTCTCCTCCCATCTCTCGTCGCGGGCCAAGATGATGCGGCAGCAGGTTTTGCGCTCGCTCAGGCGAACACAGCCGCTGGCCAGAGCCAACGCCGCTCGCGGCTTTGCGAGCAGCGTGCGCCGGCCGGCCGAGGTGGAACTGACTATTGACGACAAGAAGGTCTCGGTCGAGGGTACGCCACCACGCCACCTGGTCCGGGATAGTAGAGTATAGGAATGCCATGCTGACCGACGCGAAACAGCCGGGTCCGCCCTCATCCAAGCATGCGAGAAGGCCGGAGCCACGATCCCAAGATACTGTTACCACGAGAAGCTCATGATTGCCGGAAACTGCAGAATGTGTCTGGTCGAGGTGGAGCGCGCCCCCAAGCCAGTCGCCTCATGCGCGTGGCCGGTCCAGCCAGGTATGGTGGTCAAGACGGATAGCCCACTCACTCACAAGGCGAGAGAGGGTGTGATGGAGTTCTTGCTGGCCAACCACCCGCTCGACTGCCCCATTTGCGACCAAGGTGGCGAGTGTGACCTCCAAGACCAAAGCATGAGATACGGTGCAGACCGAGGTCGCTTCCACGAGCTGGAGGGCAAGAGAGCGGTGGAGGACAAGAACATCGGCCCGCTCGTCAAGACCTCTATGAACCGCTGCATCCACTGCACTCGCTGTGTTCGTTTTGCGAACGACGTTGCTGGCGCCCCAGAACTTGGATCCACTGGCCGTGGCAACAGCCTTGAGATCGGTACCTACCTTGAAACCGCGCTGGACACCGAGCTTTCCGGAAACGTGATCGACCTGTGCCCAGTCGGTGCACTTACTTCGAAGCCATACGCTTTCCGTGCTAGGCCATGGGAGCTTTACCACACTGAGACTGTCGACGTGCTCGATGGTCTCGGAAGCAACATCCGTGTTGATGCCAGAGGTCTCCAGGTCATGCGTATTCTGCCGAGACTGAACGACGACATCAACGAGGAATGGATCAATGACAAGTCCCGTTTTGCTGCTGACGGTCTCAGCAACCAGCGCTTGACCACTCCTCTTGTCAGGAGAGATGACCAGTTCCAGCCTGCCACTTGGGAGCAGGTTCTCGTTGAGATCAGCGAGAAGCACAAGGAACTCCAGCCAAAGGGTGATGAGTTCAAGTTTGTCGCCGGTCACCTCGCAGACACCGAGGCCCTTGTGGCGGCCAAGGATCTGGCCAACCAACTAGGCTCTGAGAACTTGGCTCTTGATCAGCCACAGGGCTCTAGCCCTATTGCTCACGGTGTCGATGTCCGTTCCAACTACGCCTTCAACTCCAAGATCACGGGTGTAGAGGAGGCCGACTACATCTTGCTGGTTGGCACCAACCCGAGATGGGAGGCTGCTCTTCTCAACGCCAGGATCAGGAAGCAATGGCTGCGCTCTGACCTCGAAGTTGGCCTCGTAGGTGAGGACTTTGAGTCCACTTTCGAGTACGAGAAGCTCGGCTCTAACGCCAATGATCTCAAGAGTGTTCTGTCTGGCGAATTCGGCAAGAAGCTTTCCCAGGCTGAGCGCCCGATGATCATCGTTGGCTCTGGCGCCGTCGAGCACGAGGATGCCAAGTCTATCTACGAGACGGTTGGAAACTTCGTCGAGAAGAACAAGGCCAACTTCCAGACTGAGGAATGGAACGGCTACAACGTCTTGCAGCGTGCTGCTTCCCGCACCGGTGCTTACGAGATCGGCTGGTCCGTCCACAACCCCGAAACTGCCAAGGTGACGCCTAAGATGATGTGGCTCCTCGGTGCGGACGAGATTACCGCAGAGGACATTCCCAAGGACGCTTTCGTCATCTACCAGGGTCACCACGGCGACCGTGGCGCACAGCTGGCTGATGTCGTTCTCCCTGGCGCTGCCTATACCGAGAAGAGCTCTACCTACGTCAACACCGAGGGTCGCGTTCAGATGAGCCGTGCTGCAACATCCATCTACGGCGCAGCACGTGACGACTGGAAGATCCTGCGTGCTGTCTCTGAAGCTCTTGGCCAGCCTCTACCATACGACGATGTCGAGATGCTCCGCGACCGCATGGAGGAGATCAGCCCTGCGCTTCGCCGCTACGACGTCGTCGAGCCAGCTAGCCTGCCTCAGTTGAGCAAGGTGCAGCTGGTCGAGGCCAACAAGGGCTCCCAGGTCGGTGGCACAGCCTTCAAGCCTGTCATTGAGAACTTCTTCTTCACAGACTCCATCTCCCGGTCAAGTCCAACAATGGCACGCTGCTCAGCAGCCAAGGCACAGAAGAACCCTAAGACGAACTTCATGGCGCCAGGCTACCCGGACCCTCAAGTCAACTACGGTCCCACCGAGGGACAGCTCACTGCTAGCGCATAGAGAAAAGGCTAGAAGGTTTCGATAGAGCGCGTGCGTGAAGTCTTTTAACATGGATATGGGAAATAGCATGAGTTGTACATAGGCGCTCTAGGCGTGTGGAGATACCTGTACATGTATTCGTTCTGTCAATGCGCTGTCCTCTTATGTTGTATTCAATTTCCTCGAACACTTGGAGTTGGCTGATGGCTCGTACGAGTCTAATGTAGCTGCTAGAAGATCACGTATGACCGCAACCCTTCTCAACATTGGGAGCTTAGTCAACGCCATGCCATGTAGTACAATGCATCAGGCAGGAGTGCAACAACGAAAGTGCGCCGCACCTGACGCAATTGTCCAGAGATGGTAATGATTTATTACTAGATACGGGGTGCAACAGGCTGTCATGTAACCCTGATCAACCCTAGCCACCCACCTTCTTCCATGCCAATTGGATTGCCAGGAATTTTCTGCGGATAATTGGTCTTCTTACCTACCTAGGTAGCAATATACACACATGGCCCAACATGCCCGGATCGAGACAGTGGTCAGTACAGTCTCATCCAACTGCGCCATGAGATGCTACCATTGACAGGTACCGTAGCATGAGACGATTCACATCATGGAGCTACGCATCACTAATCTTTGAGACATTGCAATCCTTGCGTCCTCGAAAGGCAAAACTGCTGCATTCACAAACACTGTCTACTTCTTCTTTCCCTTGGTCTTATCTAGATACTCAACCCACTTGGCATTAACGCCACGCCGCTCGAGGGCTTTCACTACAGCATCCTTCTGTGGGCCCTGTATCATGACTTCCATGACCTCCTTCTCGTTCTTCTTCGCCGCGCCCGCTAGCGGCTCTATAGACGTACTGCCTGCGCACACCTTGCGCAGCTCATCTGCCAAAGGACGCGGGTTGATGTAATACGCTTCCAGCCCGGAGACTTTCGTCGCCGTCTTATTGCCGGACCGAGTCTCCAGCGTAATGTGGATCTTGGGTGGCGCTCCGCTCTTGGTTTTCATCGTGCTGGGGTCGGCGCTGTTGCGAAGGATGGCGTAGGACTTGTTCATGGCGCCGAGTACTCGGTCTAGCAAGGCGTCGCGCGGGACCGTGCCTTTGGCAAGGACTTCTTTGTCCAGCGAGCCTGAGCCGTCAAAGACGGCATTGCCCAGTATTGCGTTGAGCTTGACTAGCCGTTTGTTGGTCTCTGAAACGAGCTTCTCCTTGTCGATGTAATTTGTGATGAGTTCTCGCACTTCGGGAGGCGTGAACAGCTGCTTGGAGCCTCCTCCACCCGCTTCGAAGAGAGGTTGCAGTTTTGACGTCGGCTTGTAAAGCTGACCACCTGAAGCTTCTGGCCGACAGAATCATCGCCAGTGTCAATGTTTTCGGTTGCTTTTTCCCCTCTGCCTTGGGTAGTGCCGCCCATCGCCTCTTTCTTCGGCAATCGGTAGGGCTTGAAATCTCGAATTGCAACGTCGTCAAAGTCGATGTCCTGGATGATGGTCTCGTGCCTATCCTTCTCTTTGCTCTTAATGATCTTGTCCTTATCCATGGTCTTGATGAATTTTTTCACATTCTTCCAACTTGTGTTCTTGATCTGCATTTGCTGACTTTGCTCGGGGGTGAAGGCAGGTAGAAACGGCTGGATCAAAGTGCTCATGACGAAGGATTGGCCAAGAGGAAACACCATACCGTGGTTTGGCGTGTTGGGCTGCGTCATCTTATGGTGATAAATCCCGTAAAAGAAAGCCTGTCGGAAGGCATTGTCCAGCTCCTTCTGGCTCAACTGTGGCATATCTGCCTTGTCGAGAGATTGGGCCAAGCTTGTTACATCCTGGGAGTTACCTGCAGCAGCTTTCTCGCCGATGGCCTGATCCTCTGCTGAGGGACTCCCACCAGCCAGTGATACACCGCCAACCTCATCTTCGTCTTCGAGCGTTACATCATGGGTTTTAGCGACAAGGTCCTCATCAGTCACCAATTTTGCCCAGCCCTCAATCATGTCGGGCGCAGCTCTTCCCGGCCTCTCATTTGGACTGTAACTCCACAGCTCGTCGCCGAACCAATGGATGTTCTCCACAGCATGGCCTCGTGTGCCCTGGACCTCCTGCAGGGTGCTCACGTCGATCTCGCAGACGCCGACCGCGACAGGTACGCTCGGTTTGTTCACGCTCGCAATGGCAACCACAGCATCCTTCTTCGCTTTCGGTGGAAAAGGCGGCCCGCCGGCAAGACCGGGTGTCATGAGATCAGCTCCTCCCTGTAACTTCTTCACGACGATCTCGGGTGTGTGTAATAGCGGCACCAGGTCCGCATTCTTCCATAAGGTATACACTGACGGGTAGATTCGTCGCTCGATCTGGAACCATAGTATGCGTGCCTCTTCGCCATCATGGCTGCCCACGTACACCGTCCCATTCACTTGCTTCAGGTCAGGTCCACTCGTCGTTGTGAATTTCGCAGACTGCACGTTGTCGGGGAGCAGTGCATTCCGCAGGCTTGTGTGCGCAGTGGTTGCTTCGGCCTTCTGGTCGGGCGTGGGGTCGGTGGGCTCTGGTTGTTTGAGCTGATAGTCCTGGATGATCTGATCCGCGAGCTTTCTGCGGTCGGACGATCGCAGCGGGGCCGCTGGTTTTATGCTCGGCTTCTTCTTAAACATGATGAGGATAATGGTAATACTGCTGGATCAGCGTTGATATGTGGTGGAAGCCCAACCTGGAATGACAATATGGATGCTAACAGCAAATCTCGACTTGATGCATCACCCAATAGTCACAGATGACACGTGACGTAATGTCTTGGGCATAATGTAATCAGTACTATGTAGTAGACTGATGACTGCGGCTACCTCCTCTTGCCTCCTACAATACGCATGTGCTATCGATAAGACTGGGGCTTGTGCTTGAAGTCCGTGTCTGGAATTACGGAGTTAACGTAAGGTACCAGGTATTGAATAGAATTACAATTGCAATTTCCAACTCAGGAGCACATACTATGTAGTAGTGCTACTAGCAGTGAGCCGATCAGCCACCCAACCACCCAACCATCCAGACAACCGCAGACAAGAACACGCCTGCACCCATGGAACCATTCCATGATTCAACTGACCAACTACTTATTAATCAAAACGTCTTTCGCCCCATTCGCCCCTTCGGAATCGCGGAGCCGTGCCGGCGTGCAAATGGAATGCACCCACATGTCGCCACAGCTTCCAAAGCACTACATATCACACTATTCCGACAGAATCATGTTTGACGTTTACCAAAAGGGTTATACCACTTGACCCAAACTAGTCATCCCACCCACCCACCGGGTTGCACCGGTTTGCATAACCGCATTCCACGCTTTCGGGGAGACCCCAGATCTGCACCCGCCGAATAACCTACTGGACACTGGTTGATCAATGGGAGGCTGTACTGCTGGTCGCCCGGACCATGGCCGAAGCTCGAGCGGAACCTTCTGTTGCTTCACTGACTCGACAATTCACCTCCCGCGACCTCCCGCATAATCACACCCTGCTTCAACAGGCGCCGGAAAGAAACCGGTCTCATGGACTACCCAAAGCATTGCGCGGCGTGGCCTTCATTAAGACGTTGGCAACGGTGCTCACTGTCCAATGGATGTAGGCGACACCACGCGGTTGATTGCGATCTGTGGTTCTCAATGCCTCGCCATCACGCCACCATCCTCGAAGTCCCGCAGCGGCGTGTACAGCACGCCTCTCCTTCTGTCTCGGCACCGCCCTCTACCAAGAAATAATGAACATGGCTAATCAACATCTCCCAACGTGATTCAGCTGTCTGCTGGTGTTACACCTGCAAAATCTACAGTTACAGCCAACCAGTAGGATCGAAGAAAGGTCTTTGCGTCGGGCGCTGCTCCAGGGACCAGGTACCCAGCTGCCGACCAGACAAACTTTCGGGACTTTGTCGATACTCTGACGCCTCCAAGGCCATGTTTGTGCGATTTCAGAAGATCATCACCCGCCGCTTCCCTTCTGAACTGCCTAGCGCTGCCTTTCGCCTTTCTGGCAGTCATCGCTATGCGTGATGAGATCCTTTCATGTCCAGTGTTCTGCACCTCTCGAGTCAGAGACATTGTTAGCTACTCCCCAGGTAGTTCGACGTTATAAGCCATGGCCTTTGCACGTCAGGATCCCCAGGCAGTTCTTCACCCGACCCCTTCTTTCTGCCTTCACCTCTACCACAGGCTGGCGTGACATACGCATTTCAACTCGTCTTCTTGCCTCATTGCAGCTGGCATAATGAAGCTCTTTTTGACGATTGTGGCCATGCTGGCCATATTACCTGCGATGCCGGTACTGGCTGCCAATGATACGTCTTTGGAGAATCAGGATAAGCCTGTGGGAGACTCGATCCCTCCGTGTGCAGTACGCTTCCCTACTCGCTGGATTCGAGCCTGTTCTAACCTTGCCATCAGCTGCAATGCTCAGCACAGGCTATCTCCCAGGTGGATTGCGAATTGACCGATTTGGACTGCGTCTGCAACAACAAGAAGCTCACCGAGCTATCGACACAGTGCATGCTTGTGAGCTGTACTACCAAAGAGTCTTTGAGTTTGTCCCTCTTGATGTTCCTCTTCCCGAATTGGTTGTACTGACCCGTCACCAGACGCGGCAAAGTACCAAGCAGACCTTTGTGGCAGGCCTGAGCGAGACAGCAGCGGCATGCTATGGAGGACATGCGCGTTCTTCCAGATATTCGGCACCATCGTAGTAGCCAGTCGCTTCTACGTCCGCTCACCCCTGTTCAAAGGCCCTGGGTTTGGATGGGATGATTACACAATGGCACTCACCTACATCTTCTACACAGTGGGTATTTCAGTGGCGATTAAAAGTAAGCCATCTCAAAGCAGAGTGAAAATGCTGTTGCGAGCTCAGTGCGTTCTAACAACATGACAGTGTCAGTCGTTGGCCTCGGCTCCGACATGTGGAATTTGGCCTACGACAACATCCAAGAAATTCTGTTTGTACGTCCACACATCTTCTTCGCCATGGTTTGGAAGCCTCAGCTGACTCTCTCAGTGGTTTTTCATAAGTGAAATCTTCTACCTCGCTGTGATATCCGCCACCAAGATTTCGATCTGCTTGCTTTTGCTTCGCATTTTCCCTTCGACTGTCGCCCGGAAGTTTCGATGGGCCTGTTGGGGAGCATTAGCGCTGTGCGCTGGATACTGGGCAGCCCTCACTATAGGCATCCTCAAGGCATGTCAACCTGTCAATTACAACTGGCTGAGGTGGAACCCCACGGAACATGAGGGCAAATGCTTCCATTTCAACGCAGCCATTTACTCTGGTGCTGGTATCAACATTGTCCTGGATGTTCTTGTCCTCATCCTACCGATTCCGAAGGTTCTCGGGCTGGAGGTCTCAAATGCGAAGAAAGTCGGTATCTTGGCCACCTTCTCCGTCGGCATCTTCGCCCTCATTTGCAGCTGCATCCGTCTCAAGTACATCGTCCTCTTCGGCGACTCGACGAACATCTCACTTACGATTACGTAAAAGTCGCTCTCTGGTCCATCATCGAAGGCGGCGCAACCTGCATCTGTGCCAACATGCCTCCGATGGCCGGAATGGTACGCTCAATCTATGAAGTGAGCATGAGCAAGATGAGCTCTCTATACAGCAGCCGGCAATTCTCTACAAAGAAGTCTGTAACGGAACTCTCCAACAGATCCCAGACCGGCCAACCACCACAGATTCAGAAGAGCATGACTGTGACTGCTGTCTCCAACGGACGCGCACCCTCGTCAAGCTCACAAGTGGACTTGATCAATGGCAAGGAAGACTTCTATCTCAAGAATGACTTGGGGGAGAGGGATGAGAAAGGTCCAGACTCGCATGTCTGAAGAGAGGAACTACAGCTCTTCTAGACACAACGGACTCCACAACATGGAATTCTCTTTTGACATCAAACACTTTACGGTGATGTTACTGCTACAAGGCGCAGCCTTGTAGCTGCGCCTTGGCAGTAGCACCGCTCGGCCATATCAAACCAGATCGCTTGCAAATGAAGCGTTGAATAGCGATCTGGCTGGCTCAGATGGCATTGTTTTCTCTTCTGAAGATATTATGACTGTATGAGTACTTTTCAAAGCATTCCGATCTTGCAATTTTTGTCCAACTGGAAGACATGTGCATCAACACTTTCTCTGTCGAAGAATTCCAGATAGCTTGATCAGGCCGTCGTTGCATGTTCAAGCGGACTGTATCTTGTAATCTATCGCTTCAGCACCTATTCACAACACAGATGGCCAGATACAGCATAGCAAGCTGGCCTTGGAAGAGTCAAGACCAGCGGCAAGCTATGGGTCAATCACCACACGAGTTTCGGCCGAGGGCCCCGAAAGAGTTAGAAAGACTAATGGAATTAAGCACTGCGAGCCGTTGAGGGGGTCCCAGAACCCAAATATTCAAGCACCGAGGTGCTTTTCGGCAGATGCTCGCGGGACATGGGCCCTTTGCCTGATAGATCGTGCAACAGCGTGGTTCAATGCGTGTATGCAGCGCCGAGTCTACGGTATACTCTTTTCATGATTGATCGTATACCAATGCAGCACGTAGCATACGCCTATTGTGAAGCTTATAATCGATCGCGTTTTGGCGTTCGGTGAGTTTTCTAGTCGTTTGCAGAGCATTGAATGAAGGTAACATGGCTGAATGAAGCTGGAGATCGACCACAGTTCAACGAGGCACGTAGTATACAGCTCCTTAAATACCAACTATTGCAGAGTGTTAGACAACTCAACGGTGGCGGTGAATCGTAATATCTATATTGGAAAAGCCTTTGACTATTCCAATGGAAAATCGAATTGCCGCTCCGGTTCAGCTCACGATCCTTTCGATCCTGATTCTGAGGAATTTCTTTCTCAAACGGGACATTGTTCCCAACTACAACCACCCACAAAAGAAACTTGACAACTGAAGCTTCAACTGAGGTTGCCGAGTTGCAGCTCAAGCTCTCTCCAGTGCAGCTCAACTCGAGTTGCATCTCACGCTCGACTCACTCAGGACTTGTATTATCACTCACAACCTTTCCATCAAATGTCAAGAGTACCCATTTGGAGCCAACCACAGCTCTGTCGCCATGTTCAAGCCTACCAGCCTTTTTCACACAACTCACGAATCAAAAATCCTGACCAGCCCCAATTGTCGTCCATTTTCATATCAAGTCAGCACCGCTTATAGCTCTCACTCAGTAATTATTCAAGTGAAGACAAGATTGCAACAACAAATGGACATTCAACTCCCACTAATTTGCCTCAAGCCTGCAGGCGAGCGCGGCAGTAAGCTACCACTTGAACTCTGGGTTTCCATCTCCGTTCTCGCCGAACTCATTCCAAGTTCGACGAACATTGTGCAATACCCAATACTAATCAACTCGCAATAATAGTACAGCGCAAGTGACGATTCCACCGGTAGTTTTACTTCATTCTGGCCAAATAAATCATCGCTTTTGAGATCCAAACGTACACATACTCCCCGTCGGCCTCTCTAAATGATTATTCGATCAAGTTCAGTGAATCAAATGGCAGAATCGGACTAGCTATTTGTCTATCAGTCCACCAAATGATGGCAAAATCAAAATTTATAAAAATAAAGGAAAAAGTCCACGGTTCACGGACGACCGCAATTTAAGAGACGTGCGCAGGCGTTGGTGTTCCGGGGGCTTTGCGCATTAGCCGACAGGGACTAGACTTGATGAGATCGACAATTCGTCGCAGCGGAACACTCTAGAGCTGAGCGAACCCATTTACTCTGACAGCAACACCGAACAAAGTCGTCGAGAAGTTGATGTTCTATAGCATCGACATTTTGACTGTATGATTTGGGACCCGTATGACCGTCGATACTGGTAGAAAATCCAGAAAAGACGTGGCTTAATTTCAAAGACGATTGTGGCTTCTCGACCGTAAAAGCATAGCGAGCAATGCTAGCTATTGCAATTTAGGTTGTGAAGCCTACAGAAATTGTGTAGCAACCGACCTCGATCAGCGCGTCGTCCGACGCATAACAGAATTGACTTGTACACGAGTAGATCCGTACAAAATCTTCCGTACAGAATTTCCTCTACGAAAGTGATCCGTACGCTGCCCTCTCAACGGGTTCTCCCAAAGGCTTCTATGGGGTTCCTCTGTATAGTCCTCCCACAGAGACCTTGTATTGAGTCTTGTTCCCTGCACAATCTCTCCGTACAGAGTATCTTCTCTTCCGAGGGAATTGCTACAAATGCCCCCCAAAGACTCCTGAAGCTCTCCTGTCTGGTACCTACGGTGCCAACACGAACCCAGGTGAACGCCGGGCTAACCTCGAATTGCCAGTTCAACTTCTGTTAACACCCACCCACCCAGTAAGGAAAGTCAGGATTGAATGGTGACTCAAAGCGCGATCAAGTACCACTGCGACTCCAAGTGCTTTTCAGATCCAGAGCAACACTCCTCTGAGTATCTGTCTGTCTAGTTTCAGAAGAGTGTTGCTCTGGATAATGCAAAGTTTGGTAAGCTGCCTGACGAGCAACAATCGAGACGTTTGCATTCTGCTACGGCCATCTACAAGTCTCACAATTGAGTGTCTGCTTTTTGCTTCCGAGCAAGGCCGCTCATCGATCGTCGAAATTTCCATAGTTGAATTTTTCTTAAGAATAAACCATTGTGCCTTGGGATGTTACGTAGACAGCATCTTAAGAGAACCCGCAAGACCAATGATTCGAATGCATTTGTGGCTAAAGCTTTCAATCCTCCATGAACAGAGTTCCGGTCCCATCTGTCTTCCAGAATACTTACCAGTCCCACAACCTTGGATTCTTGATGAACAACAAGCCATTTTTGAACTGGCCACGCTCATCGTGAACGTGCAGCGCAGCAAAGGTCAAGCGAATCCTTGCTTCTTGTTATGTTCGTCGACCATTTGACGTGCTGCAGATACAATCTGTACAGCGCCGGGACTGTCGCTATGGCAGCAGAGGGACACATCATGATCACCGATTGGCAAGTCAACATCTTGTCCATTCACGGCGGTGACCGAAGAGTTCTCGATCTGTGAGGAGATGTGCTTCTTGATCTCGTCCGTCGTCCAAGCTCTGTCAAATGTCAGCCTCTGTGGAAGTTCAATGTTGATTCCACATTGCCCTTACTTCTTCTTCCGATCGATAACCAGCGTCCGATCTGCGTTATATTTCACATCGCCGTATAACTCAGCGACAAATGGCAAACCTATCTCTTCAGCGGTCTCCTCGTGGAAAGTACCTGCCAGGCCAAAGACAGGTGTTCCTTTTGGCACGCCCTCATAGACTGCGCGGCACACATCTCTGTCCCGATACATCATTCCATAGAGCACTCCGTGAGGCTTGACATGGTGCAGTGGCACACCTTCAGCGTCGAGGAAAGCCTTCAGCGCCCCGACCTGATATCTCACCATTGCAGTCAGCTCCTCCGGACTCAACTTCATTTCTCTTCGACCAAAACCCTGAATGTCCGGGAGGCCAGGATGAGCGCCGATAGCGATGTTGTGCTGCTTGCATGCTCGAACAGTCTGCTGCATGATCAAAGGATCGCCAGCATGGAAGCCGCAAGCCACATTCGCATGGTCAATCATGGGAATGAGTTCCTCATCTGGACCACATTTGAAATTGCCATAGCCTTCACCAAGGTCGACGTTGATGTGAACTTTCTTCTGGATAGGCCCCATGGCTGGTCGTGAAATTGTTACAAATCAGAGTAGAGTGAGGGAATTGTAATCTTGATCTCTACAGTACCAACGATGGAAGGTAGCTTTAGAGGGCTGCTAATCACCCTGACGTCGTCGGCCGAACAGGATGGACCTGCCATGATAGGCAGTGTGCTTTCGCCCGGTACCTGCGTCAAATGTCAATCAATAGCGTAGCGGCCCCTCATGTTGACGTGTGTTAGCGCTGTGGTGCCCCCGCAGTCTGGCGAGCTTGTGATAAGGAGACGAATATATCTCATACGTCCACAGACTTCGCCCATGTTGTTTGTGTCCCGTCATTGGTGGTGTCCTGAGATTCTTTGAGGAGATGGAACAGATCAAGACGCTTCTGATAGCTAATCGCGGCGAGATCGCGTACGTGATATGACCCAGAAGGCCTTCATTTGGTTCCATGCTGACTGAGCACGGCAGCTGCCGAATCATCAAGACTGCGAAGCAACTTGGGATAAAGACGATCAGCATATACACTCCCGCAGATGCAGCTTCGTTACATGTTTCTCAAGCAGATGTCGCTATACAATTATCAGGCCCGAACTCTACAGCGTATACTGATGGAGATGCCATCATAGAAGCAGCTAAAGAAAATGGCGCAGATGCCATTATCCCGGGTTACGGTTTTCTTTCAGAGAATGCGGACTTTGCAAGATCAGTCCAAAAGGCAGGGCTTGCATGGTGTGGTCCAAGTGCAGAGGCGATTGAAAGTAAGAGTTCCACGTCCCCGTCCCCTTCCATCCCAAGAGTGTCTAACGGCTAGCAGAGTTTGGAGTGAAGCACATTGCTCGGGGACTCGCTGAGCAGGCCGGCGTGCCAATTGTCCCTGGCACGAAGGGACTTGTCGAAACCGAAGATGAAGCGATCAAGGAGAGCGAGAGGATTGGCTACCCGGTCATGCTCAAAGCGACAGGCGGCGGAGGTGGCATGGGTTTAGTCGTTTGTCATGAACCACAGGATGTTAAGCAAGGATTCAAAACTGTTCGATCGAGAGGCGAGACACTGTTTAAAAGTAGCTGCCACCTTTGTATGTGACATGAAGCCTGAGCTGACTTGGAGCAGACGCCGGTCTATTCATTGAACGCTACGTTGCCGAGGGCCACCATATCGAAGTCCAGGTGTTCGGCAATGGGCTTGGAGAAGCTATTCATTATGGCGAAAGAGAATGCTCGATCCAACGACGGAATCAAAAGGTCATTGAAGAATGTCCTTCGCCCTTCGTTGAGAAGCATCCTAGCATGCGCAAGAAACTATGCGAGACTGCTGTCAGTCTTGCCAAATTGGTCAACTATGGCTCGGCTGGAACGGTTGAATACATTGTCGATGACAAGACAGCAGAGTTTTATTTTCTCGAGATGAACACACGACTCCAGGTCGAACACGGCATCACAGAGCTGTGCTACGACGTTGATCTTGTAGAGCTCATGCTAAGACAGGCAAATGCTGAAAGGGCAGGCTCAGGTGGCCTTCCCAGCCAGAATCTCAAGTCGATGCAGCCTGTAGACCGATTGGCACGGCGATTGAAGCTCGAGTGTATGCTGAGAACCCCGTAAGGGATTACGCTCCAACCCCTGGACTTCTGCAGCGGGTCGAATGGCAGCAGCTTGAGGGATCTCGCGTGGATACATGGGTCTTCACTGGTTCCACTATTACTCCAAACTATGACCCGCTGATTGCAAAGGTGATGAACCACGCTAAGACAAGGCCTGCAGCTATTAAAGGACTTGAGATGCTGCTGACTCGTTCCGTTCTCTCTGGTCCCCCTTCAAATCTTGACTTCCTTGCGGCTATCATGAGGGACGCCAACTTCCAATCCGGAAGAACGCTGACAGGATTTCTGGAGGGCTTCAAATACGAACCGTGTGCGATCGATGTTATCAGTTCTGGAGCGTATACGCTGGTACAGGACTTGCCGGGCCGGCCGCACGTGGGAAAGGGCATCCCACACTCTGGAGCTATGGACCCTGTAGCTTTAAGCATAGCTAACATGCTGGTCGGCAACGAGAATGGAAAAGAAGGCCTCGAAATTACGTTGAGTGGCCCAGAGCTTCGGTTTTTAGGCTCTGCAACAGTCGCTTTGACGGGGGCTCCGATGGAGTTTTATCTGGACGGAGACCCTGTACCAATGTGGACACGGAAGCACATCAAATCTGGACAGAGAATAAAGATTGGAAAGACCACTGGTGGCGGATGCAGGTCATACCTTGCGATCTACGGTGGGTTCCCCACTATTGCAGATTACTTCGGCTCCAAGGGCACGAGTCCGCTTGTGGGCATTGGCGGATATCAAGGTCGATCATTGGCCCCAGGCGACCTGCTCTCGATCGTAAGAGATCCTCCTCGGGATCCAAAAAGCCATCCTTCGGTGCCTGAGCGTTTGCGCCCACAGTATCCTGAGCATTGGGAAATAATGGCCATGCCAGGCCCGCATCAAGAAGGCTACTTCACCCAAGATGACGTCGATATGTTGTATCGCAGTGATTTAAAGGTGTCGCATAACGCGAGTAGGAGTGGCATCCGACTGATCCCGCCCCGAGCACCGCACTGGGCTCGAAAAGATGGAGGGGAAGGCGGGTCTCATCCTTCCAATCTTGTGGAGTACGGGTATCCGCTGGGCACACTGAACTGGACAGGCGACGATCCATGTATCTTCCCGGTAGACTGTCCCAATTTTGGAGGCTTTGTAAGCAGTACGACTACAATCCGCGCAGACTGGTGGAAACTCGGTCAAATGAAAGCGGGCAACAGCATGCGGTATATAAGAGTTTCGTTGGAAGAGGCTCTGATGCTGAGAAGGCGAGTAGACGAGTACTTGCGCCAGATTCAAAACGGCATTCAAAATGGCGACTTCCAAGACACAAAGCCGCTTGAGTCAAGTTACAGTCCGTCAAACAACTTTGGTCAAGCAATCATTTGGGAGAGAGCGGCCGAGGCCGGCCGGCCGCAAGTCCGCTATCGACAAGGCGGAGATGATTTCCTGCTTGTAGAGTATGGCAACGAAGAGTTCGACATCAACCATCGATGCCGCGTAACGGCATTGGAAAAAGCTATCCATGACGGCGATGCGCCTACTTGGCTGAAGTCGGCTCTCGTCAACACAGTCGGATGCTGTACCTCCTTGCTGCTATTCTATGATGGATCTAAAATGCAACGGTCGCAGCTTGTAACGCATCTTCAGTCGATTGAAGACCGACTGGGCGATCTTAGCCACATCAAGGTACCCTGCAGGCGTTTTAAGCTACCGCTGTCTTTTGAAAGCAAAGAGCAAACCGAGGCCACGCAACGATACATTGAAACACAGCGACCGCATGCCCCATATCTTCCCGATAATTTGGAGTTTGTTGCAAAGAACAACGCCTTTACACCGGAGCAACTCAAACACAATATGCTTAATGGTGAATTGATGGCTGTCGTGGTAGGCTTTTTCTGCGGTAATACCGTATCCTTGCCTGTTGATCCGAGACAACGAATGTCATGTCCCAAAACCAATCCATCCAGAGTCTTTACTCCAGAAGGCACTTTTGGATGGGGAGGATCATGCGCTTCAATCTATCCTGTCGACTCCCCTGGGGGCTATCAGATGCTGGGAAGGACCATCCCTTGCTTTGACTATTTGGGATACAAGGCTGGCTTCTCCATCGACAAGCCATGGCTTTTCCGAGACTTTGACATTCTCACGTTTTACCAAGTCAGCGAGGATGAACTTAATAAGCAACTTGGGCTCTTCCGCTCTGGACAATATAAGTTCGAATGGGAAGACGTGGAATTTGACATGGCGGCGCACAACAGATTGCTGCAAGAGACGGCGGATGAGGTGAAGGAAATCCGATCAAATCAGGCAAAGGTTCAGGAGGCGATGATCGAAGCTGAGCAGCAATCTCTTACAAAGTGGCGAGAGGAGAAACAGAAGAACAAGGTTGACGAAGGCACAGTTGATGCCCTGCTGGCTGGTACGTTGTTGAAGGCCTTATGTGATGCGGACGCCAACTGACTGGCTTTGTAGATTCGTCAATCACAGCTATCGATTCTCCAGTAGACGCCAACATCTGGAAAGTGCTTGTCGAGGAAAAGAGTACATTGCAAGCCGAGCAAGTGGTAGTAATCCTAGAAGCGATGAAGTTGGAGATCAACGTCAATGTGCCTGCAGACCTCGCCAATGGGACAGTCGAGAAACTGCTTGTACAGCCGGGGGAGACGGTCAAGGCAGGTGCTCATTTGGCACTGGTCAGGCGCAATTCAAGCACAAGGTGATGTTCATGACAGCTTAGCGGTATCACACTGTGATAAATTTATTGGATTGCGCTCGATCACAGTCCATTTTGGCTGTTTGTTCAATGCAAGACAAACACAAGTGGAGCAAAGTCGCCAGTGACAATTGGCACGGTATACCAAAAGTCGTGTTGATTCAAAACCCCTTACGCGGCCCCTGCGTGTATATTATTTAATAAACATGTTGATTCTGTGACTAAGCTGCTGAATTATAGAAGATAACAACTCCTTCGATATTTAGTTTCACTTTATAGCATCTATCTAGGTAGATGGCAAATAGAAACATAATCTACCTTGCCCTTTAATCTATTATCGCTAGAGAATTAAATTACTTAGTACTTACTAGAGCTACATGTCTAATTAGCCTCTTCTATACCTGCTACTATAATTCCACTAGTGCGGGCAATGCGCTAGTGACCAGCTTACGTAATATACTAAGTGTTAAGTTGTTTCCCGCTTTACTTGTAACCTTACTGTACTTATCAAGATACTTTCTAGTAGCCTCCTCGTTCTTCACTTTGCGGCAGCAAAGGCTTTAATCGACCACACACGGACACCTTGCGAGAGACCGAGCACAAAGTCGGTTCGGCGCACACGAAAGCGTGAGGCTCTTGTGGCCGAATAAGACTTTGGAGCTGCGGTCAGCGCTAGAGTACGTACCTGGTAAGTGGTTTTCGCGTCGCGTAGACGCCATGCAAACGACCTACCCCCGGAGGTACATGCAGCGACAGTTGAGACACCAGCGCGTTCGCAATAACGCATTCTGGACGTCGAACGGTGCGCTGCGGGTAGGTGCACTGCTTGGAGAGAAAAATTGATTGCGCCTTGAGTTTCCCCTTCGCCTGCGCGATGCTAACTCCGACAGGAGCTCAAGCGGAAACCGGGCGTTTGCAGCGACATACACAGTAGACTATGAGCAGGTGGGCAAGCGTAGCACAACCCGACATCCAAATTCTTCCAAAGCCGACACACCATGGAACCTGATGACCACGGCCATGTGGACGTGTTGATGCATGACAGGGACGTCATAGCTACAACTGAAAGTTACATGCAACCGACAGACTCCTACTTTGGCTCTGCCCCCAATCCAGATCAAGACACGCAGCCAGAAGGTGATGATATGCATCTGAAAACCTCTCCACGCCTACTCTGAAGGGAGCGGGCGCGAAGCGGGCTAGTGATTCACATTCACTTCTGAATCCGCAAGCTGATATCCCTCGTCCACCAAAATTCAAGCATCTGCCTTATGCTTCAGCTCAAACCGGTCTAGTATACGATGTCCGGATGCGGTTTCATGTCGAGGCAATTCCGATGCAGGACGATATGCACCCGGAAGACCCACGCCGCATTCATGCCATTTTTGAGGCTTTCGTGGACGCTGGTTTGGCATGGCGAAATGGCGCGGAAGGCGCATCGAACTACTACATGGGTCGCATTGATACGAGAAAGGTCACGAAGGATGAAGTATGCTTAGTTCATACCGAACGACACTGGGACTGGATCCAATCACTAGCATCCAAATCTGCAGAGGAACTGGAAGAAGAACTTCAACATCCTGGGCAATACAAAATTATGGACTCGGTCTACCTCTCTCCAAACACACCGTTTTGTGCCGCCTTGTCAGCCGGCGGTGCTATCGAAGCATGCCGAGCCATATTGCTCGGTAAAGTAAAGAACGCTTTCGCAGTAATACGGCCGCCGGGCCATCATGCTGAGCGCGAGGATGTCAAAGGCTTTTGTTTTTATGATAACGTCAGCATCGCAACAAAGGCATGTCAACAAGAATTCGGTGAGCAGTGCCGAAAGGTACTTGTCCTAGACTGGGACGTGCACCACGGAAATGGTATCCAACAGGCCAACTACGATGACCCAAACGTTCTCTACATCTCTCTTCACGTCCATAAAGATGGTCACTTTTATCCTGAGCTTTCTTACCGGGATGGCCGTCGATCATATGGAGACATGCTTCATTGCGGTGAGGGTGCAGGCCTTGGTTACAACGTCAACATTCCCTGGAGCAGGCATGGAATGGGCGACGCCGACTACATTTATGCTTTCCAGCAGATTATCATGCCGATCGCCACAGAATTCAATCCAGACCTTGCCATTATCGCTGCGGGCTTTGATGCTGCCGATGGTGATATGCTTGGAGGGTGCCACGTAACACCTGCAGGCTATGCCCATATGACACATATGTTGATGTCCCTTGCACAGGGAAGACTAGCGGTGTGCCTGGAAGGAGGATATAATCTTGAATCAATAGCGCGTTCAGCCTGCGCTGTTGGGCGGACTTTGATGGGCGAGCCACCTGACCGTCTGAATACCTTGGAGCCCTCAAAGTCCGGTATCGACGATATCAAGAAAGTGGTGCGCCAGCAGAGTAAATTCTGGTCATCTTTACATCCCAAAGACCTTTCAGCTCGGTTAAGCGGACCTTTGCAAGGCGAACGAATGCATGATGTTGTGCGGAAGTGGCAGGCTACCACGCTTTGGGACGAGCACGACATGTTGCCACTTTTTGTGCACCGAGAAAAGCTTTCGAAATCTTTTGAAAACCAGATACTGGCAACGTAAGTAATGTTCGTCGGACTTATTTTGATAGAGCTAACGTGTACAGACCGGACTACATGGAAAGGCGGCCGCTTCTTGTTCTCCTTCACGATCCGCCAGAGATGCTTGCATCACCAGACCCCCGTACAGGCCGGATCGACCTTCACAACACTTGGCTGGTAAGTCTTGGTTAATCGTTGCGCTGCGTGAGGCAGACCACCGCTGACTTAGGCCGAAGACTGATATTGTGAAGACTTACGTCAGCTGGGCTGTAAAGCAGGGATACGCTGTCATCGACGTGAACCTACCAAAGCACATTACAGCTCTTGATGACGACCAAGGACACGAAGACGCTGATCGCGTTGAACATCGGACGAAAGAAGCTACAGATCTTCTATCATATCTGTGGGAGAACTACATTGAGCTCAACGACGCAACGCATGTCTTCCTCATGGGGACTAATACCGGTCATGGTGCCATTGTCAACTTCATCAAAGCAAACGAATCCCGGGCGCAAGACAGATTGACTAAGGCCATATCATTTGTTGAAGATGTGCCACTACAGAGCTGCAAGTCAGCAACCAGCGACACGCTGGACACGTGGTACTACTCATCCTCGATGGTCTTCATAGCCAATCAACATGCTTTCTGGCTCAGTGACTTCGCGCGCAAGATCAGAAAGCGTTTCGGACGCATCTTTAAGAGCGATGAGGAATCGATAAGCAGTATGCTGTTGGCACATAAGGATCAAATCACTGACATGATGCTGGAGGAGACAAGAGACTGGCAGGAAGGAGACTCAGAAACATCACTACTGTGATGGACGGGCAGGACGGCCAAGCGCAAATGGACGCGGAACATGCGCAACGGGCGATCCCTCTCCCTTGAGGATATTTGCACTTCCACCTCATCGATAGAGTAGTAGCGTGAACACTACGCTCAGTGGAGGAATGGGAAGTCCAGTCATGGGCAGTGCAATGAAGACCAGATATCCGACATCCAACTTCGCGCCGAGGCCGCCACAAAGTCCATCCAGATGATTGATAAATTGTCTTGCTAGATCGACGTGAGCAAATTTTGAGACAAGCAACATACAGCATACACGGTGGCGGCGATGTTTGAAATGACCTCTACAGGGATGAGAACACAATTGCCTTGAGGAGGTCTCCGAGAAACGGCACATTAAGGTGGACTTGAGCACGCTCCGGCTCTACGATGAGCAGGAAGTGAAGCTTGAAGACGTAGGAATGCACAATTGGTTATGGTGTCGCTGTCCGAAGTCCTTGGTGTTTGTGCACACAGGCTTCCATTCGGTCATGTAGGTTGTTTCTGAAGTGTACGACAGGCAAAGGAGAGCAGGCGGTCACAGGTAGATCAAGGTAGATAGATAGCACAGAGCGGGTGGCCTGCCGGTTCGTTGGCGATAAAGATCACGAGCAGAATGGGTACCAGTATCATTCAAATGTAAATAGGATTTGATGTCCACTGCTTGCAACAACGTGGAAAGGGTTCCTTGCAAACGACTGCATTGGACTTGCGATCTTCCTGTGTTGCCCTTCAAAACGACGCTTGCCTATTTCATGATCATGAGGCACCTGTGCGGGATGAAGCTGCGATAAAAGAGCCGTTTGAGTAATGCAATACGGACGGGTCAGCCGTGCCGACGCCCCACTTCCATCGCATCTGCAAGTGGATGGCAATAACGAGAGAATGACGATTCCAAAGCTCCACTATCACAAGTCTCATACCGTTTACAGCCCATTTCACACTACACGACCCGGTACAACCAAGCACAAACCCATCAGGCTGGCTGTCGGTGAAGTAACCTTGTATTTGTGACCAGCCAGTACTCGCCACTATGGCAAAGATCAACACGCCCATACCAAACCTCAAGCTTGAGGATGGCAACAGCCTACCAATGGCACGTACAGTAGCAATTTACTCATACCTTTGACTTCGGTCTGACAGACAAACAGCTCGCTTACGGCACTGGTACAGCCTGGTACAAGACTGGAGATGAGTCTCAGATCGATCAAGCTTGCATTGACAGTACCAAGACGGCAATGGGCCTAGGCTACTATCACCTCGATGGTGCAGAGGTGTACAAGACCGAAACCGAGCTGGGCACAGCCATCAAGCAATCTGGTGTGGCACGGGAAAAGTTGTTCGTCACTACCAAAGTCATGCCCAATATAGGCGATATCCCAAACGCATTGAAAATGAGCCTGAAGAAGTTGCAGCTGGACTACGTCGACATGTAAGCAAGCATGCCTGGCCGCAATCCTTATGTCGCAGATTTCTGATGATTTCGTCTCCAGGTACCTCATCCATGCACCCTTCTTCTCAGACAGCAAGGAGGAACACCAAAAGAAGTGGAAAGCCATGGAGGACATGAAGGCTCAAGGCCTGGCCAAGACCATAGGCGTCAGCAACTACCTCCCTCAGCACCTTGATTGGATCATGGAGACGTGCCAGACGCCACCGGCTGTCAACCAGATCGAATTCCACCCTTACCTGCAGCACGTCGAGCTCTTGAAGTACCACAAGGAGAAGGTATGCAATATCCACGCAACCACGGACCACATTTGCACAGCTTCATAGCGTCGAAGCCCTCCCACACAAGCGCAGTCTATTGACAATGAACAGGGCATCGCCACTGAGGCCTACGGTCCTCTTGACCAGCATCACCAAAGCCGCCAACGGACCCGTAGACGACATCCTGAACGTCCTGTCCAAGAAATACGCCGTCACGCCTGGCGAGATCTGTCTACGGTGGTGCATCGACCAGGACGTGGTGCCGATCACGACCTCGAGCAAGGAGCAGCGGCTGAGCGATTACCTGCGCGCGATGACTTTTAAGTTAACGCCGAAGGAGATTTCCCAGGTAAGAGCAGCTCGTCGGTGGACGCGGAGATGTGCTGATGTTGTGTAGATCAACGATGCTGGTAGCAAGCATCACTACCGGGGTTTCTGGACTCACAAGTACGACTCTAATGACAGGCGATAGATGGGTTTCCGCGACAAGATGACGTTGCTGCTGATGGACGCTATCAAAAGGATATATGATCTCGTGGATCTCATGGGACAAGCAGCGCATTATGTTCAGTTTGTACGAACCAGTGACCAGCGGTGATGTTATCTGCCAACGAAATGATTTCGTGAAATGTGTAAATTGCTCTATAACGGAAGTCAAAAGGATATGTAGTTCGGTCATGATGTGTGACGTCTCATAGAAGAAAAGGTACCAGCTGCCGTCAAACCCTAAGTCCTGAGAGAAAAGGTAGAGATAGCAGGAGCCGGAAAGTTGGGCCAACGCGACTTCCACGCTGCCCATTTCTATCTGTCTGATACCGCGCATATTCTGTAAATCCTAGACAAATTCACACACACATCGAGCATATATCCGAAAACCATTGGGAACCAACCCTACACACTCAAGCCACTTCATGGAAGGCCTTGCTTTTCCAGGCCCGCCGGGCCTTGTGTAGATTCATCAAACGCCGCCAGCGCCAACGCTAATGCTTCGCAGTAACACTCTCGCCTGTCGCCTTCTCCACCAACTCCTTGGCAACGTCACCAAGCGCGACCATGCACACCGTCTGCCAGACACCCAGCCCGATACGGGGGGCCACACCACGGTATAGACCCTTGACGCCCGAAGTCTTGTAGATGTAGCCGAAGGTGTTGCCGACGGTCATCTTCTTGGGACGGTTGGGGTCCTCCTTCTTGGACTGCATCTCCACGCGTACGACTTCGATGGGCTGGTTCCAGGCGGAAAGACCACCACCGAGGGCGGAGGCGAGGATCTTCTCAGGGACGGAGAGTTTCTGAGAGTTGTCGGTCTTGCCGGTCGCGGAGCGGATGCCGTTCTCACTGTGAAGGGAAAGGTTAGCTCAGGAGTTGACTGATAGGCAAAAGGAGTGAAGCTTACGCGACTCTGCTCAGACCAAACCGGGAACCCCAGTTGGTCACCTGTCGTACAGCGACAGCGTTGACACCCCTGTTGATACCTCGAATACCCTCTTTCCTGTAGATGTCCATGAAGGTCGCAAAGGTGCCTGGCACCTTTTCGCCCGCAGCAGCCGCCTTGTGCTTGGTGATCTCGACCGTCTTCATGCAGGTGCAGAAGCCCATAGTCGCGTAGGCCTGCGCCAGACCACCGGTCATACCACCCGTAATGCCCGCCGTGAAGTTACCAGCGCCAAAGGTCTTGGCGTAGTACTCGGCCTCCGAGGCGACGAAGAGGAGGACGGCGCCCTTGGTGGAGGCTTCGATCCATGCCCATGGGATCAGACCTTGGTAGACTGCAGATGGATTGTGTGCATTAGCTCTTGTTCACCTTTCTCTCCTCATTGATGGGTTTCCAGGAGGGGGCACTTACAGCCGAGAGCACCACCACGGCTCCAAACCCTCGCAACAGCGCCGGCCATGCCGTCCTTTCGGTTCGCGGCCATGGTCGTCTTCATGACCTCGAGCGGCTGCCCGAGGGTGGTGACCTCGAACAAGTTCAAACCCGAGCCCAGCAACAGGTTGGAGAACTTGACGGGCTTCTTCTCGATCTGCGGCGGCGCGGTGCCGGCCATGGCGTTGCCGGTGGTGGCTGCGGACATGCTGCTGCTTGTGGAGGAGCTGGAGATAAGGGCCGGACCTGCAGGGAGAAGTGAGTTAGGATGCGCGCGCAGGAGTGAGGTGTTTGGGAGGGTGCGATGATGGCAAGGGGCGGGAGTGGTGGTAATTGTGGTCCAGGCGGAGGATGCATGCGATGTCGGTGGGATTGCTTGCTTACCGAGGCAGGTGTGCGGCTTCTTCGCCTGGGTGGTGTGTTAAGCGGGAGGGAGTTGGTGATGGAGAGGCAAGTGGGAGTAGTGAAAGAGAATGAGGGAGCAGAGGGTTGGGCGCGAGCGGTAAAAGTACTATCTACTATCGTACGACTAGCGAGCTGGCTTCAACGACAGGGAGCTGGCGTCTGTCCCGGTGATTGCTTGTTGCTCCTCGCTCGGCTTGTGATTCCCCGTCAACAGACGCGACGAGAGGTATATAGTTCTCTGCGCGGAGAATCACGTGAACTATTCGAATACAATTGCTTTCGCGGGGACAGAATTGTGTAGAGTTATATTCTACGGTGCCTGGACTGAGATTATAGCCCCGTGGTACTACTGTCTTCTCTATCGTAAGACGTTTCGGACCCCAATCCTCAGCGTAAAGCCGCGCCCGGTGAGCGTGTGCTATGTTTAGGGTTGAGATGCTCCCGGAACTCTACCAACCGCTACAGCAGCTGGGGCTGCTCCCGTTGCCGATGCGGCGCAACTCAACCACCGTTGCAGTGCCGGCGCATGCTCAGTGCTCGAAAATTCCCCGGGAACCTACGTAGGTACGCAGAACACGATGATATACATGGACGATATCCTGCCTTTTTTCCTTCGGACTCCGAACTGCTCGACTTTGCATGTCTGGCTGGTATGATGATTCGTGAAATGACAGAAGACATGAAAGAAAGGTAATGCACTGTGCTCTGCTAACAGGTAGGTATCGCTATACAACAAAAGAAAACATCAATGCGCTCCTACACTACATAGCAAGTTACAATGCCACTAATACATGCACCCCTCCTAAATACATCTCACACTTTCGTGCCAGGCATACTGTGAGCCTTCCATTTCGTCGTCTGCTTCTTTCGCTCTTGTTTCATCTCCGCCCCGCCGCCGTCTCCACCGAGCAAATCTAATGCCCGCTGGATGAGACGAACATCGGGCCCTCCTCCTGCGTGACGTCCAATGTGAGCGGCGTGTCCGCTGCCCGTGCCAACCTCTTTCTCTCGCTTTTGCCCATGGTCGCCATCATGCGTTCACAACTTGGCGCCGACGAGCTTGGCCAGAGCCTCGGTGGAGTAGGACTTCGGCCTCTCGATCGGGGCACCGACGGCACGGTCGATGATGAGCTGGGGCAGCACACCAATGGCACGCGAGACACCGAAGAGGACGGTGTAGAAGCTCTGCTCGGTCAGGCCGTAGTACTGGAGCAGGACACCGGAGTGGGCGTCAACGTTGGGGTAGGGGTTCTTGGTCTTGCCGTGCTCGGTCAGGACACCCGGGGCGACCTTGTAGACCTGGCTGACGAGCTTGAACATCGGGTCGTCCGGCAGGTGCTTGAGGGCGAACTCGCGCTGGGAGACGTAGCGCGGGTCGGTCTTACGGAGCACAGCGTGACCGTAACCGGGGACGACACGGCCGGAGTTCAGGGTGTCCCAGAGGGCCTTCTTGATGTTCTCGTCCGAAAGGTCGCTGCCGACGGACTTCTTGAACTCGAGGAGCCAGTTGAGCACCTCCTGGTTTGCGAGACCGTGGAGCGGGCCAGCAAGACCGTTCAGACCGGCGGCGAGCGACAGCATGGGCGAGGAAAGAGCGGAGCCGACCAAGTGAGTGGTGTGGGCGGAGACGTTGCCACCCTCGTGGTCAGAGTGGATGGTCAGGTACAGACGCATCAGCTCAACAAAGTCCTTGTTGTCGGCGAAACCGAGCTGGTTGGCAAGGTTCCAGCTGTAGTCCTTGTCCTTCTGGGTGGCGGCGACCTTGCCGTCCTTGAAGACGTTGCGGTAGATGCGGGCAGCGATGGTGGGCAGCTTGGCGATCAGGTCCATGCTGTCCTCGAAAGTGTGCTGCCAGTACTCGGTCTTCTTCATGCCCTTGGCGTAGGCCTTGGAGAAGCTCGACTCGTGCTCGAGCGCGGTGATGGCGAGCGAGAACTGGGCCATCGGGTGGAGGTCGTTGGGGCAACGGTCGATGAGCTCGGTGACGAAGGAGGGGACCTCGCTGCGGGCAGCCCACTCAGCGGAGAGGTCGCGGACCTGCTGCTCAGAGGGGACCTCGCCAGTCAGGAGGAGCCAGAAGAGACCCTCGGGAAGAGGCTCCTGGCCACCTGGGGCCTTGGGGAGGAGCTCCTGGCATTCGGGGATGGTCTTGCCACGGAAGCGGATACCCTCCTCAGAGTCGAGGACGGAACCCTCCCAGACGAGGGACTTGATGCCACGCGCACCACCGTAGACCTGGTCAAGAGTGACCTCGCCGAGCACCTTGTCACCGTATCCCTTCCTCAGCGTCTTGATCTGCTCGATCTTCTCTGGCAGGCCGTCGGCGAAGGTGTCCTTGAGGGACTACATCAGGCAAATGAGTTAGCTTTTGCACTTCATTGGGCAAACAAGGTCTCTCGCAGAGTAGATAGCTGATCATACCTTGCTGGCGGTCGCGTAGGTGCGGGCAGCAGATGCCTTAGCGGCAGTCTGGGTCCAGGTGCGGGAGACAGTTGGCTGGGCCATTGCGCGGCGCAGCGCAGTCCTGCTGACGTTCAAGCCGGCCATCGTGCAAGAGGCGAGCGGGTTGGATATGTAGGGGATGAGAAAGTCCGGGAGATGATCAGAGTCGGACCAGATAGAGGTGACGGAGAAGGGAGAGATTGGAATCTACTGATACGTAGGAGCTCCGAAAAAAGAGCTTTGATGATGGACACGCACTGACCTCACACTCCCGCTGCTTCCCTAGGTTGAGACGGACGGAGGGGAGATGGATTCGGGCCGGAAGGGATCGGAGAAGAGAATGCCAGTACATACAGTACGTATTGCAGCACTCTACGCGTAGTAGTACCGCAGTACTTTGGACATGTCGCGTACATGCCATGTCGGGGCCAGCATTGTCGTCAATCTATTTCCATTCACCCGCACAAGCAGACATTGACGATTGACGGACGGTTTTCATCATTGCCGCGGCCTCAGCTGCACGAGCAAAGGCTATTCTGAGACCGCGCACGAACCATCCACAACAACACAGGTACCAGCCTGCCACGGTAGAAGGTAGTACGGACCATACGGACGTACGTCTAGTGCCACTGCTCCCACAGACTGCCGTTGCTGCTGCTGCTGCTGCTGCTGCTGCTGCTGCTGCTGCTGCTGCTGCTGAAGTTCCGAGAGCCGTCAGCCGCTAGCGCACCGCTGCAGGTCTTGCCTTCTGGTGCATATTGTTGTGGTGTTGGTTTGCGCAAGGCCTTTCTTCCTTTACTGCAACCATCCCCTCAGCATCTCACTCTCCCGCCCGCGACTTTCGTGAGACATCTTTGTCTTGTCTCTCGGTCGGTTTCAGGAGGCTCGCGACGTGTCTCGTATCGCGCGTCAGTGCGGTAGCGTTGCCAGACAAGCGACCAGCTTCACACGCGGAAGACAAAGCTTTCTTCTTCACTCCCGAACACAGGTAAAGAACCATCGAAGAAGAAACTTCGCACTCGGATCCATCTCTACACCTCAAGCATCGCAAGTCACGCACACAAAATAGACCGTCACCATAGGCAGGCGACCTCCACACACATCGACAGGACTCTGAACAGTGAGCGGACAGATTTGGTCACGCGCGTTGTCTCGCCCGCCAGGCATCACGTGCGACTTGAGCATAACCGCCTTCGGGTCATACGACTCTGCTAGCATTTCGAGTATCTGTGGTAAACGTCAAAAGCAGTAGCCTTCCTCTCTAGTGCTGACGCCTGCCGTAACCATAGTGCGCGTTTGCATCTTGCCGGACGTAGGAAGCCAGGTTCGGCCATTCTGCTAGCAAAGGCCCAAAGGTCACCGTAGAGTTCCTGACCCAGACGCCTGAACAGTCGCTGTTGCGTAGGCTGTTCCGGCAGTGTAGTTGGCGAAGATGGCCGTAAACATTTTGCACGAGTTGGATCAGCAGCTGGCTTCTCTAAACCAGCTTAAACCCCCAGGAGCAAGCAAGGGTAAGATTGGTAGCATCACAGCGCTATGCGTGAGCAACATACAGGTGAGTCTCGCTTTTCCTTCTACAAAGCCATCCATGGCTCGTTCGCCAGTTGGCAGTCACTGACCATGATCCATGCCAGGCTGAAAGCAACATTGTTCAATCTCTTTACCGCGCCCTTAAGAAGGCGCCCGCCACCCATAAGCTCGGCGCGTTGTATGTCATTGACAGCGTAGTTCGTCAATGGATAGAGGCCGCAAAGCGCAACGGACAAGAGCTCAACATTGAGGGAAGAGGCGAGCCAGGGACATACAATGCGGCGGTGAAGCGTGTGACTGAGCTGATTCCGGCTTTGTTTGATGACATCTTGAAAGGCCTGCCAGCGGATCAGAAGCCGAAGCTCGAGAACTTGCTGGGCATCTGGGAAAAGGGTAATATCTTCCCAGCCAAGCTGCTTTCCGAGTTTCGGACCAAGCTCAGTGGTGCGCCTCAAGCTCCGCCTCAGACTGCGCAAGTGTCGAGCGGCGGAAAGTTCATGGCTCCTGTTCCTAGTAGGCCAGCAGGCACGCCAGTAGGCTATCCGCCTCAGCATCTGTACGCTCAAGGCTTGATTGTGCGACCTGGTGAACAACCGCCACAAGCCAACGGTATGTCTGCTCAGCAAAGTAGGCCACCACCACAGCCTCAGCAACAGCCGCAGGTTCCCAGGCTGCACTTCCACCAGCACCAGCGCCTCCCACGCAGGATGTGAACAGCATCCTCGCTGCTTTAGCGCAAGCTGCACCTCCGCCGACAGCCCCTACCCCATCTCAGCCCCCGCCGCAGCCTTTCATGCCTCAACCTCAGTCTCAACCTCAGACGCCTGCTGCACCTCAGCAGCAACAATTGCCGCCTGGCCTTGCTGCACTTTTTGGTCAACAGGGTAGCGCGCAACCTCCGGCACCGCAAGCGCCACAACAAGCTCCGCAGTTCTCTGCTCCACCAGCGAATCCGCCGCAGATGCCTATGCCTCCCAACTTCCCTGCGTTTCCAGGCTTTCAAGGATTTCCTCCGCAGCAGCCACCACAACCGCCGCCATCTGTGCCGCAGACATATGCCATGGCACCGCCGCCCCCGGCTCCTCAGCCACCGGCCGATCCCCTCGCACCTCTGCGAAGCATCTTGCCAGCAAACATTTTGGGCGACCAGCAGAAGCTTGTCATGGCACTGAACTTACTACAGGACCTTCAGAAACAGGGTCTGCCGATGGATCAGTGGGGCCCAATTTTGAAGGCGTTTGATGAGTCGCAGCCTTCTGCCCCTCAGTCAAATGGACATGAGCAATATGGAAGGCGTAGAAGCAGGAGTCCTGATCGTGGCGATCGCAGGGGCAGAGCGTCTCCCGTCTACGGCACGTACGAGGAAATTGCAGCCAAGGATCAAGCGCAAGCAGATCGCTCACATCGTGGCGGTGGTGGAGGACGAGGAAAATACCGCCAACGCTCGCCTTTGTCCAACATGCGCAACCTTCAAATGCGTGACAGCCCTGGCCCGGCTATGATGAACGGCACCATGATGCAGCCCAAATACATCGCCATCGACAGCAGCTTGCCGCCTGACCATATCAAGGTGCTCTCGCGTACGCTCTTTGTCGGCGGCGCGAATGGGACTCAGCAAGAAATACAAGCTCTTTTCGAGCGTTTTGGCCGTGTGCAGACTTGCATTGCCAACCGCGAGAAGCGCCATGCTTTCGTCAAGATGACCACACGCAACAACGCGCTCGCGGCGAAGGCAGGGATGGAGAGCTACAGCAACGTAACGATCGCGAGGTCATGGCTGTGGCCCGTCAAACCAAATGGGGTGTTGGCTTTGGTCCCCGCGAATGCTGCGACTACACTAGAGGAGAGAGTGTGATTCCAATCTACAAGCTTACGGATGCAGACAACAAATGGCTTCTCACTGCCGAGTACGGCGGCACTGGGGGTAAGCAGCTGGAAAGCGGCATGGTCCTGGAAGAGCCCGACATTGAGATCGGCGCAGGCGTGAGCAGCAAAGCCATGAGCAAGCGTGTCATGCCTGATGCCGGACCGCCGAGCAAGAGACAGAGGGAGGAAGAAGGTGGTGGCGGTCACCATCACGGCGGTGGAGGCGGCCGTGGGCATGGGCATGGGCATGGGCATGGGGGAGGAAAGAAGGGCAAGCGACACCACCAGCATGACTATGATGCGCAACCTGCGCAAAACTACGGTGGGTACAGCGGTGTGACAGGCGGCGCGCCAATGCCAATGGAGGCGTACGGATATGCTAGACCAGAGCCTGTGGCTGTGGCTACGCCCCGGCAGTGCCGACCTTTGGTTTCAGTCTGCCAGGCCAGGGAGGACCGCCTTATCAGTAGTCATGTACGAAAATGGCTGGGAAAGGGCGTGAAGGGTTCCTTGTTGCATTGGCCTCTTTCTGATTACATGCGCGGATTCTTGGGGAGCGAGCACTTCCTCTTGCTGTATTACCTCACCTTCATAATACTGGCGCAGAACAAAGGCGGCGCCGTCGAGAAAGTTTTGATGATTTTGTACTGTACTATAGCTCAATGCATCGGCTCAAGCAAGCAGTCTGCCTCGTTGGTTCCGCAAAGATGTCTTCGATTACCATTGCTTCGATTTCATAACTCCTTGTTATAAGCCGTGGTCTCTCTTCCGAGACACGAGCTTTCGCCTGCAAGAACACCACAGGGATCAGCGCACGTGGGGGTGTCATTGGCTTTGATAAGCTCGAACCTTGGGTCATGTGCCTGAAGCGAGGATTGCCACAACACCATAGCGCAATACTGCTCATCGGAACGGGTATGCATTGGCAGTAATAAATAGACTATACGTGTTTAATAAAGCATACATTCCATTTTTACCCTATCCATTTGAAGATAGGCTGCTGTATGCAAAGCAACATAAACTCATCCATCGATCACAGTATGGAAGCAACAATAACATCACACAATTCCTCCGTCCACGATAAGCATTCTCAAGATCCGGATGCAAAAGAAACAATGGCAGACTCTTTAGCGCCGTCAGATCCCGCGAAAATGATCACCATCATCAGAGACAACAACCAAAACAACGCACCACCACGACCCGAAAGCCTCTCCCTTGCCACCCTCCAAGCCCCCAGGATATCAACCGAAGACCCACCCCCAGCATACACAGAGCAACCCACCCACATCTCCGACAATGAATCCAAACCTCACGACCACAGGAAATCCTACAAGGGTTTCCCAAGCCAGGAAGCCTACCTAGCAGCCCTAAACGAGTGGGCGGAAACCCAAAAGTATCTCCCCGTAGGCGACAACGGGGTCACGGGCTTCTATGGGGAGAAGACGTTGGAGGAGTATGCGCGGAAGGAGCCAAAGGGGGAGATGGGGTTTGGGGAGGCGCTGCGGAAGAAGATGAGGTGGCGGAGGGGGATGGGAAGGCTGGGAAGGAGGGAGGGGGGGGAGGGGATAGGAGGTGAGATTGAGATGCGGGTTTCTCGTTTAATCCGATATTCATTAGTTGTTGTTCAGAGCGGAGTATTATCTCAATGAAAATCTATGTGGCGCTGGCATAATCTGAAGCGACTTGCGTGTGTATTGGCCGAGCAAAGCGAATTGGACAGTAGCAAACGCACAGTGAAACATGTGGGGGAAGAAACACAAAATTACACTACGATGTACTCTCCTTTGCGTAAGGTGCAAAATCCGCCAAGTCACAATAGTAGTACATACATCGCCAGCCGGCCACGAAGATACGCCTAGTAGTTTCAAGCCCCATCTCCATACGCCATCGCTAATCATCGTGTGCAACCATTTCCCCTGGCCGACAAACTCCATACCATTTACCAAAGCCGTTCCGTTGAGCATGCCGATGCTAGCTGCAATACCACGCCAAGTCGTTTCCGAAGTCATTACTATTACTCGAACAGCTGCATCGGTGATCATGCCCTCATTATCCATGTTCGCTGCTCTGCTCTCTGCCGCATTCGATGTGTTCTACACATGGACGCTCGTAAAGCTAAGCTTGCCCGCATTAGCATCTTCGTCATCATGGTCTTCATCGAAAGCGGGGGTAGCCTCGTCAGAGTCTTCTTCGTCTGTCTCACCACCTGCTGCAACAGTTAATTGCTGCCTGGCTTTTCTTGCCGCCAACGCCACCACCAAAGACGCCAACACCACGTTGCTGTACCAGTGCTGCTTGGCGTTCTTGCTTCCGCTTCTGCTCCAATGCATAGGCGGCGTTCGTCCACTCCCAGCACATGAACTGCCAATTGAGCTCTTTGCGCCAGCATAATCCGTAGCCAAGTCCAACGGGGCCGGTATCGTTTCTAACCATCTCGGCTGTCAAACCTCCTGTGCGGGGCATACGGTTTGCAAACACGACCCTGCCGACACGACTATGCACCAATGCCATGGAGCACATCATGCATGGTTCATGAGTGAGGAAAAATCTCAAGCTTCAGACAAAGATAGCCATCTGGCTTGAGATTATCGAGGGCGAAGTACTGCTGCTCAACAGGGGTGAGGGGCGTATCCAGGAAGAAGGCGTCCCGTGCTTGCTCATCGTGCTCGAGGCCAACGCGGGAGAAGTTGCTCTCCGCTTTTGCTGCAGCGGCAGTGACAGGCTGACTTGCGACGCGGAGGCGTTTGCGGCCGACCATACCAAGAGCGCGCATAGCGGCATGGGCCATGACATTGCCGGAGCTGCATCCATTAGAATCGCTCTCGCCAGCCTTCAGAGCCTTGTTCCGCCTCTTCCGCATCTTCTTGCGCTTGGCCTTTGATGCGACCTTCTCGCCACCGGCATCGGGTTCGTCAGTGCCATCTGCACCGTCAGCCAGAAGACTACTGTCTACTGAAGAGTCCCCGCCACCAGAACTAGGCATGCTCTTACCGCCCTCGCTAGGCAGCGATCTCAAGCGTGCATCACCGGCGACAGCAATAATCTCGGTCTTGTCGTCGACGCGCTCAACGACGACACAACCGGTGTGGATGCCGAAGCCGCACTTTTCGGTTGCTGTTCCGGCCTGATCCGCGAGTGCCATGGCTTGGTCGATGCTGAGGTTGCCCGCCTGTGGAGTCTCGAGCTCGTTCTTAGCTTTCTCGATCGTCGCTGGGTGGGCACCGAAGGGGTTTGTCTTGCGATAGAAGGTGGGCCAGTACTGTTCCGACCATGTGGCTGCCTGCTCAGGGCTGGTGGGTGCAAGGCGAGGGACGGTGACTTCCTTGATCTCGAGCGGGTAGGCCCAGGAATCGGCACCGGAAGCGAAAGGTGAATGTTTGATCATCAGGTCGTGCAAGTCCTGCAGGCCAATGACATTGGACGGGCAGACCATGAGATACAGCGTTTGCGGACGGCTGTTGACACGAAGCTTGCCTGGCGTTGACCATTCCCACCTAGAGTCTGGTTGCTGTATCACGACGGGGTCGTTTGTCTCCCACGCACGAGGAATGGAGTACATCTCCTTGACGCGGTCACGCTCGCCAAGTACATGGTCCGGAAGGAACTTTGGCTTGGCAAAGCGGCGAAGGTGCTGCAGATCGACAGTGTCGTAGCCGGGAACGTTTTCCTTGATGACTCTGTTGGACAGTCAGCGACGAATATCGGATTGATAAATTGGTCAATGTGGGGTGCAGAGGCAAACGTACTTCAAGATGCCCTCTGCATGCTTGCTAGGCAATTCCAGAGTCCAAACCTGAATAGTCTCGTTACCTAGACGGCACTCTTCTTTGGTTTTCAAATGCACCATGCGCCTCTGGGGCCTCTGGTCGGCAGCACCAGCGGCGGGTTTTGCGTCGAGTGGGCGGCCCATGATGCGGGTGATGGAGCGTTGCAGTGCAGAGAAGAGGGAGAAGTTGTGGAAGACATGGTGAAAGGCGGGCGGGAAGCGCGCTCGAGCCCAAGCAAACACCGCATTGTTAGTGAGGAAGGTGCCCAGCCAGGACAACAGCAGCATCGTGCCTGCCTTTTTCTTTCCTGAACCTGTACGCATGTGAAAGAGCAGACGCGGCGCCGACGAATGAAACTGTCCCCGCGCTCTAGCTCCCGTCATCCCGTCATCCCGTTCCCGCACCCGCAGAAGCTTGTTGCACAGTCGAGACAGTGACAGTCTGGACAGTGCAGTCCTCCAGGCTGTACAGTAGGGTTGGTAGGACCTCGCGAGGCTTCTGTGAAAGTGACATTGTTACCGCTTTGGAAGTACATCCGGTACCTGGCTCAATGCTTGTGGTATGTACACAGCTCCTTTTGACACGTTTGGCTCTGCATCTACCAGCTCCTCTACTGTGTTCCTTCTCCTCCGTGAAAGTCTGAGCCCTTTCCCAGGTTGTCTTACCCACTCTGCAGCAGACTTATGAGTGTTGAAGGCACAAAGCCGATGGTCAGTGAAAGCATTCAGCGCAGACATTGTCTTCCAAACGATGCCTCAAAGAGACCGCCGAATCGGATCCGCTTGTTGGATCCATCATCGAAGTCTGCCATGCGAGACATACTCACAAAGAGCCCAGTGGACTGTGGCGAACTTCTCGACGCGCTGTACGATCGCCGTGGCAGAAATGGATCATTTTGGGCGGTACATCTATTCTAATCATCGTCTCGCAGCCATATTAGGGCAGCTGAAATGGTCGGTATGGGCCACTGCGACTGATAGTCATGTAGACTGCCGATGTTCAACAAGGATGCCATCCATTTAAACTGACCCGATAATCTATCGTTTACCATCAGCATCTTCCCTCTCTGTCTCGCCTACTGTCCGATATGTGAAGATCGTAAGCTCTGTTGATTGTAAATATTTGTACACGCTTTATACACCAGCCGTAGGAGATGAGATCCCAGCGCCTGCTCCTCCTGCCTACGCCTGCCCATGCAATCCACAGCTATGCTCTTACACATCTCTGCCGCCAAGCTATCAACGACATGTTTGAAGTATGGTTGTTACACATCTCTTCCCCTTCGAGTTCCTCGGGACGCGTTCCGAGCCTCGCAACATCTCCTTCCGCCGTCCTCTCTTACTCCACATTGGCGTTGCCGGCATCAGAGCCGGCGCTGGAGCCTGCGCCTGACACGGATATGCTTGGGTCGACAGCAATCATTTCGGCGAGAATGTCAAGGATGGGCTTTATTCATATTAGCACGAGATCAACCGTTACGTTGCATTTGAGAATCCTTACCTTTGGCACAGTCTTGTCGTAGATGCTGATCAGTTCTCTCGGCTGCGGGTACACCTTCAAGGCCTTGTAGAAGCACAAGGCAGCGTCCACCGGGTCGCTGCCGTCTGTGCACATGCTCTCTCCTCTGGCGACCTCCTGCATGAAGTAGCCCTCCGTCTCCTCTGGGTCCTTCGGGAAGCCATCCTCGTTCGCCTCGTCTACCGCGCGCCGAATCTTCTCCTTCTGGCCCTTCTCTGCGGACTTGGCCTCAATCTCATTGGCCTTGGACACCTTCTTGTGCTGCTTCTTCAGCGACTTGCGGAAGTCGATGTCATTTCGTCGTCGGTAATCAAAATAGACAGCGTATGCTAAGCAGCCAGTTGCGACGACGCCAGCTGAAGCCAGGGCGATGGTCGTGAAGGAGGTTTGTTGCCCAGGTTGCGTTGCGGCCATTTTCGGGAGGAGGCTGGAGTGACGGCTCGGTGAATCGTAAAGGGTATACTATGGCAAGGAGTATCACGGCGATACAAATGCGATGACCCAAGTCTCCTCGTGATTATATACAGACGCTGGCAAGATGGGGAATGTCTAGAGAGTCCCGTCAAATTTCCCTGCTGAGAGTCTCAAGCTCGGCCCACCTGAGCTCCCATCTCCGTCGGCACGTGCATCCAACCTACCTGTACGGTAGCAGTCGATAGCTTGAGACTTGCTGCATGTCTCTACGTCCCATGACCGCCGCTGGCAACTGAAACCATGTCCGAGGAGAAGAGCCTCAAGGGAATATCCCTCCGCCGTAAGAAGACTGCCCGACCCACTATCTCCGCTCCGCGACAGATATCACAGCCGTCCATCGTCGAATCCCGAGATCGCAGCCAGGACAGCAGAGGGCCTCCGCTCAGGGAGACGCAAACCAATGGGTCGGGCAATGGCAACTTGACTGTACCTGGCAGAGAGCCTCGACCGAGCCTGGGTGGAGGCGACAAGACAAGTGACCTCGTAAAGCGGAGATACAGCACGCGCTTTGTGTCAGGTGCGCAGGCGGGACAATGGGGCGATGGAGGGCTGGCACCCCCCGTCCCTGCTATGCCGAGTCTGCCTGCGCAGTATGCTCGTGGTAAGAGCCCGTCCCAGAGCAGGTCGCCGCAACGCGACGGACGGAGCCCAGACCGAGCGCATGGCCCTGGTAGACTACGCGTAAATCCCACTGCTCTTGGAGACGCAGGACTGGAAGCGCCACAATACGTGCAGAATATCCTCTCTGAAGCGACGGAAGATGACATACAGGCTTATCAGCAGGAGCTCACGAGCCTCAAAGCGCATACGAGCGCCGAGCTACAGCACAATGTCTACCAGAATCGCACGCAGTTCATCAAGATCTCCAAGGAAGCCGACAAGTTAAAGTCTGAGAATGAAGATGCTGAGAGGGATGATGAGCGAGCTTACTGGAGCGCTGGGACATGCGACAAGTGCGGCTGGTGGGCCGGACGCCATGGGTCCCACTTCAGCGATGAGTCTGGCGGACAGGAAGCGTGCTAATCGCAGCTCAGTTGCCAATCTTGAAGCGCTTTGGTCTACACACCTTCAAGCCCTGTGGAAGCGGGTGGAGGGCAGCCAAAAGTACCTCCCTGCCCTGCCGGGCAGACACATCATCATGGAAAGTCAGCGATGGGTTGAATTGAATGCCGCGACCTGGAAACCGCGAAGGCGAGTCGCGTTGGTGTTATTGAACGACCACTTGATGGTGGCTTGCGAAAAGAAACGCAACGATCTCCCGGGAGGCCAGGGTGGCTCGGCTGGAAACCGCATGTCCATCTACAACCCGGGGCCAGTGGTGGCGGTGGCGGTAACCAACCTCAACCAACAACTCTGGTCGCTGAACGCTGCTGGGCGCTTCAAGATGTCTCGCTTGCCGATATCAGTACGCACTCTTCGATCTCTGTTGGCCATAGCAGCAGCCGTGAACATGACGCTATAGCTAACGCGATCAACATCCGCGCCGGCAACGAATCCTTTACCTACGCCATCAACGACTCATCGGAGAAAGCTGGTCTTTTAGTGGCGTTCCGCAAAGCGCAGGAAGATCTGCGAAAACAGATGGCAGCCGAGCACGGTCAGCGTGAACGCAAACTAGACGAGCTGGCACTGTTGACCGGACGGGACCCGCGTCTGCTGAAGAAAGCCGCGCAAGAAGATGCCGAGCGCGAGAAAGCTGCAGGCGGCGGTATGGGCTTGCAAAGAAGCAACAGCGTCCTCATTGACGCCGAAGGCCGGCAACAATCGATCAGATGGGTGGAAAACCAGATCGATGGGCTTGACATCAATATTGCCTTACAACACTTCGAGGAAGCCGTGAGCCGCACCGAGAAATTGAGGAAGTTTGCGAGGAGTGTCAAGGGCAACCAGACGGCACAAGATATCATCCTGACCAAGGTAGACGAGCGTGCCGCGAAGCTCGCACAGAGCGTCAGTCGGCAGCTGACACAAAGCAGCGCCGCCGCAGAGCGCACCAAGGAGAACGTGAGCTGGTTGCTGAGATTGGGATATGAAGACCTGGCACGGTCGACATACCTTTCCGCTCGAACCGAAACGTTACGGTTGCGAACTCGCAGTCTGCCTTTTACTGGGGCGTTACAGCCATATCTGCACGCCTTGTCGTTCACTACGTTCACGTTACTGCTACACACGTTCCGGACTTTCTCAGGTAGTTTCCCACCTGCCAGCGGCAGTGCGGTAGTCAAATGGGCTAAGGAACGGGTTGATGAATTTAACGAGGCGCTTGAGCGGCAGCTGAGCAGCGTTGAAAGGGATGGCGAACTTTGGAACGAGTGTCTACAGATTGCTAAAGAGCAGGCGCAAGTATTGAGTGAGGTGGGAGTAGACTTTACAAGTCTTGTTGGAAGAGGCTTTGAGAGGCACGGTGGTTATCAAAACGGTGAAGCTGCCGTTGCTAGTTGACAGTGATTGTACGAACATTATTTGCAGGCTAGGAAAGTACTGCTAAGATATTGTCACATCCGCATCATCGCACTGCCTTAGCCCCGTTCGAGACGTGTTGTAGACCTCCAGTAGTTGCGCGCATTGATCGCGCTCCCCGTGTGTCCATTTTTGCGTCCTCGACGAGACGTGCAAGAGGCTCGCCCTCCAAACCAAGGTAACGTTTAAGTTAGGCCCATCACTCCCACGCCCGCTCTCATCGTCGTCGCCACTACCGTGGCCTGTCAAGCCTGTGGGGTCAGAAGTGAACGCCGCATGCCACCATTTGCTTTCCACTCCATTCCCCTCGTGAAATGCCTAACCAGCAGCACCTGCGCCCTGGGCGTCCATTTGAGCTGGCACGACGGCGCCATTGCCCGGTTTGCCTGAGCGCTGTGTCTGCCTCAGCATCCACTCCTTCGGTGGGCCGGGTTCCTTCCATGCTCCTTTGCCGCAAACACTCTCATTCGGCAACCAAGTATAGAAGCTCGGGAAGAGGGAATCGATTGTGTCGATCCACTTGATGCCGCAGTCTAGCTGCTTGACTGTACAGTCGATTTTCATTCCTTCGAAGCAGAATGGGAGTACCTCTTGTTCGATGAGGAACACAGAGTTTTCGCCACACGATGTCTTTGCCTTTGCCTGCTCCGGCAGATCGGTAGGTGCTGCAATAGGAACGTCCCACGGTTTGCAAATGAGCCGGCCCATTGGCTGAATGCATGCTATCTGATAGGAGTCCGTCTCGGTGCTGTTCAGGCGCTCGTACAATTCAAGTGCTTTCTTGTCTGGAAGCTCAATACTTGTAACCTCCAGCCCAATGCCTTCGTGAGTGACACACTCGACGTGTTCAACGTCATTTTTGAGCAACACTTCGGCCTTTTCATACTGTTCGTCCGTGCCATAAGCGGCAATACCTGCGCTGAAGATCATCTTCGCATCTTTTCGAGACAGCCCGATGTTGTCACCCTGCATGATCCACCCTCCATCTTCGTCATCTGGAGCGGCTGAAAAGGCGTCGCGGTGCAACCCAACGTAACTGCCTTTGAATAGAGTTGAGCAAGCCGCATTGAAAGCGCCAGGCAAGCATTTGTCGGCCACAGCCAGCTTATTTAGCTCCGTTTCGGCAACATCGCAGATCGAGCATGCGGCTCGTAATTGTCTCGTCGTACTCGGGGCAGACACGATGCAGGAGAAGGTAGTTGTAGAAGCTTCGCAAAACCTGTGTGCCTTTTTGAACCATCTTCTCATCGTAGTAGTCGAAGGAGGCCATGAATTCGGAGGAGAGAAAGCCCTTCGCTACAGCTTCGAAGTCGACCACAAATTCGGCAACTTTCTTCTGATCTTCGTAACACGAAGAGATAGATGTCACGACTGCGTCGGACACCAAGTAATACTCAAGAAGTTCTTTGGCTTGAGCCTCAGTAAGTCCTTCTTGCTTCTTCAACTCCTCCTTACTCATGCCGCTCTGGAAGGTCTGCGCATTGCTGATGAAGCCGCCGAAAAACAAGAACTTTTCGAAGACCTGTAGGAGATCTTGGTGCATCTTGCGCTTGCTGGCAAAGTACTTCACGGCTGTCTGTATGCGGTCAATGAAGTCGAAGGAAGGGTCGTACAGGCTGCGCTCTGCGTCGGTGAGCGGCGGCTCGGTTGCGTCGGGTTCGAAACCTGTCGATTTGAGCATGTTCTTGGTCAGATGCGGATTGGCAGCCAGCATGATTTCGCGCCGGGCTCTAGCTTCATCAACCTTGGGTACGACCAAGAGTGGTGTATTTAGTGGATATCGGCGCTTGATATGATTTGAATCAACCACCTCGACAAGGCTACTCGACTTCAGAACTTCGCGAACGGCGGCCTTCGGTCGATACTGTTTCATTTTCTTGAAGCTAAGGATCATGCTGAGACTGACAGGTTTCGTGCCGTCTCTCCCAGTGAAGCCCAGTAAGTGAGAGTCTCCAGGAAGACTCTCTTCACTGAAATAATACTCAACCTGGCGCAGTATTTCTCCCGCACGCGCATGAGGCTCCTCCTGCTGCTGGCCTGGCGGGGTCCATGCTGAAAGGCTGACAGCCGCTCCAGGATCTTGTTCGCGTTCTGTCGAGGAGACAGAGGTCTAGTAAACCGGAAGCCATGATTGATGAGGTTGATGTGGTTGGCGACGGTGTCGTCATTGGTCCTTAAAGGCTATCAAAAGGGTGCAGCTCGCGGCCAAGCGTTCGACAGTTCTGTTTTGGTCAAAGGACTGATGCAAGTTGCTTGTGCTTATGGGAGGAAGCTAACTGTGACGTGCACATGCAACGACTGCTGATAGAGGATGAATATGTACGGTTAGCTGTTCAGGAGCAAGCACGATCAAACACTTGATCGAGAGTAGGTGATCGCTGGATCAATGGAGTATCTGGTGATGAGCAGTAGAGTGATTGTGTAGACAGTCGTAATCACGAGCTGCGTCGTGATACTGGCAGCAGGATGACTGGTATCAGGCTTCGCTACGGTGACTACATGCTTCATGCAAGAAGACAAGTCTCTAGAGATCAAACGGGTCGAAGAGGTGCAGGACTGGTTGTGCTTGCCTGAGGCACATCGGCAATGAAGCCCCGAACGGGTGTCTGCATGATGAGAGCGGGAAAGCGGGTAATGAAGCCATCTCCGAGCGCCGCAGCCGACGATTGGACAGCTTCTCAACAGGGAACATGCATGTGGGCAGGCAATCGCCTGTGGACGTCATTGCCAAGATTCATCTCAGCCCTGTCTTTAACGTCGCCGCGGATGTTGTGGTTGAGAGCCAGCACAACCCCTGGCTTGGAATGCCAATCTCCAGATCGGAAAACACTTCTGAAGTGGCGGGGAGTCGACGAAGGTATAGAAGTTTTCTCAAATTCACAGTCTTCAGGCTCTAGCGAAAGCTTCATCATCCATCTTCAACCCCCCCCCAACAACATAAATACGAAAGATGGCCAGCAGTTCAAAGCAACTAGACGCATCCACGTTGAAATCCTTTGAGAATGCGGCGGCCGGCCACGAAGGCGTCATGTCAGATGCGACGGGCGAGATGCTCATCAAGCCTTGCACTGATGCTGAGGTCAACTTCTATCAGCAGACCCTCCTGGAACACCCAGAATTTGCCGAGTTGATGCCGACATTCATGGGTACACTCTCCCTGGGTGCACCCGCCCAGGCAGTCGACTCCACGGCCGCACATGATCTTCTCGCCACCAGCGAAGCACAGAAAGAAGAGCGCCTCCATGGGTCCAAGATTGCCACTGAGACGGCGATTGTTCTGGAAAACCTAGAGCACGGCTTCAAGCAGCCAAACGTCTTGGACCTAAAGCTTGGCGCTCGTCTGTATGACCCAAACTCAACAGCACCAGAAAAGGCAGAAAGGCTTGACAAAGTCGCTTCTGAGACCACAAGCGGCTCGCTCAACTTCAGAATCGCCGGAATGAAGGTGTGGAACGGTAGCAGCTACGACGTTTACGACAAGTTCTACGGCCGCCAAGTTCAACGCCGACAACGTCAAAGATGGATTTGGAACCTTCTTTGCTGGCCTGACCACCGGATTGAAGAACGACCAGGCCGCCGAACTGCTGGACACTATCCAGGCAGAGATAGCGAAGTGCAGACATGTCCTCGAGCGGGCAGAGTCTCGCATGTTCAGCGCCAGCCTGCTAATTGTCTACGAAGGCGACGCATCAAATCTCGACTCTGTAATGGGCGGTCATGAAAAAGCGCCGAGCACGCAGGAGAAAGCTCCAACGATCGGCGAGGTGCAGCAAAGTCTAGAGGAGGAGGAGGAAGAAGATGACCCGCCGACCGCCTTCAAAGTCAAAATGATCGACTTTGCCCACGCAACCTGGACTCCGGGCCAAGGAAAGGACGAGAACGTGGTCAAAGGCATCAAAAACGTAGAGGATCAGATGGACATCTTGATCTCGCAGGTCGAAGACTAGTCTGAATGGTATTACGAAATGAAACGATTCGTTGGCCCAGCCCCCTGTATGATACCCAAATAGACTATCTCGATATGTCAAACTCTTTAAAGATGGCCTCGTTATGCTCACCGACGGCTGGGATCGGTCCATGCGCACATCGCTGGTTTCGGCTGCCCCGGCGGGTTTAAGTGCTGGAATCAATCCTTTCGGACTCTGTACCTGTGCCCATCTATCTCGAGCTTTCAGCTGAGGATGTGCCCAAAGCCCAGCCATGTCGTTCAGCTTAGCATTCGCTATGCCAGCATTTTGCAGCTTGTCGAGTACAGCATCAGCTTCCATGCTGCTGAAGACCTCTTCAATGATCTGTCGAAGCTCTTTTCGATTCTTCGATCGCAATGAGGTGTTCGCAAATCGCTCGTCTTCAGTTAACGCAGGCTTGTCCAGGATGTCTTTGCAAAAGATACCCCATTCACGCTCATTCTGCATACCTAGCATGACCTTCCCACCGCCTCCAGTGTCAAAGGGGCCATAAGGGTAGATGGACGCATGCTCCGCTCCCGCTCATGGGGGGCGGCGCTGCTCCATCGCTTGCGTAGTACATTGGAAAGCTCATCCATTCGGCCATGCTTTCGAGCATACTCACGTCTAGCCTGCTGCCCTTTCCAGTCTTGCCACGCTGTATGATCGCCGCAAGAATGTTATTGAAGGCTGTAGTCCCTGCAGCAATATCTGCTATGCTTATTCCGGATTTTGCAGGCTGTCCAGGTGAGCCGGTCACGGATAGAAATCCGGCTTCGGATTGAATGAGGAGGTCATAAGCCTTCTTGTCCCTGTAGGGTCCCGTAGAACCGTAACCAGAGATGTCACAAACAATGAGTTGGGGTGTTGCTGCTTCAAGGTCTCGTAGCCTAGACCCATACGCTCTGTGGCGCCTGGTGCAAGATTCTGCACTAGGACGTCTGCTTTCGAGAGTATCTTCTTCAGTGCATGCAGGTCTTGCTGCTGTTTCAGATCAAGGGCAAGACTTTCCTTGCTCCGGTTTGTCCAGACAAAATGGGAACATAGCCCCTTGACTCTCTGATCATGATCTCGATTGAAATCGCCTTTGCCGGGCGTTCTATTTTGATTATCCGAGCTCCAAGGTCTGCTAGCTGTCGGGTACAGAATGGTCCCGCAATCGCTTGCTCCAGCGCCACTACCGTGATGCCAGAGAGTGGAAGATTCCCAGAAGCAATGCCGGACTTTTTGATTGATGGCGACTGACGAAGCTTTGGGCTTGTGCTGAAGCAATTCAATTTGTCGGGTTGTGTGCTGCTACATCCATTCCAAAGAGTATGTGACCGTCCTATGATGTTCGACGACGCCCGCAGAGCTCTCGTTGTCTTAGCGTTGGAATGCACAGATACATAGCTCGAGGCTCTGTGCAGTCCTAGGACCCTCATACCCGAGATTTTGAATCGCTGTGAGATGTGATATTATACAGAGGAGGACAGATTACAATATAACAGAAGGCTCGAGGACTGACCGTCTCGAGACCATCTCCGCAATCGGCACGGTAGGACAGATATCCCCGCACGCGACATGCACGTCTATTCCCGAAAGTCCACTCTTTTGCACAAGAGTTAGAGGTGACTTTGTCCACGAGACGAGTGGAATATTTGCGGAGGACTGCTGTATCTCGTGCAAAGGATTCATGTATTTCATTTTTCGATCTAGAAACTTGATCATCTGTATCTCCATTACATCTTACTTGCCGAATGTGTGATGTAGGAAAGCATGAACAAGATTTCCTAGCGAGAAGAATGCGGCAGTCTTGTAGTATTAACTTGGAAGGTCTGTGAAGACAGGCTATTCACTGTGAATTTCGATTTGTATCGTGGCGGTATTGATTCTGCTTGTGGTAAGCACGCAAGCCTTCGATTACGATCCCTCATCGCGATCCGCGGACATAACATACTCCCTAGGCTTTTTGGTCTCCAGCCTGCTTTGCTACATCCAACGTACCATCTAATATGATATGACTGACTTGAAGAGACGAAGTTCTGCCTTTCTTGTAGAGGTATCGCCTTTTCATAAGGGCTTGGAATTATCTACGCCGACTTCAGTCGTTAAATATCCCAGCGTATTCCACCATCTTTCCGTTGAGAATCAATTACAATCTGACCTCAGGCATAGGGAAGTTGATGTAGCAAGGACTTCTTGCTGACTTCCTTGGTCCATCTTGTAAGTACGCGCTCGGGCCACCGCGTTCGCGCAACTTCCGACTTCGGCAGACGACAACAAACTTCAGACAACGACCATCAACATGGCGCTTCCAGGACTCTCACTCCCGGGCCTGGGACTTCAATCAAGTACCACGCCAGTATACGGTGCTGTAGCACCTCCACCAGCCGAAGAGATCGCTAGGAAAGAAAATCTCCCGGCGCAGTCAGAATGGCGATTCGAAGTGGCGTTCGGCCGGCCTTACAGCATCAAGCTACTTACTGGCCACGCTGAGCTTTTCGGAGTCGAGCTGGCGCCGAGCCAGACATACAATCTCTCCGGCTACAAGGGAGCCATATTTACATGGCAAGGATGCCAGCTGGAAATTACGGGTGAAGCCGAAAGCGAGTATTCGGCACAGGAAACGGAGTATGCTGTAGAATGGCTGAACCTTCATGGGATGCTGGAAACTGCACGCGATGAAGCACCGGCTGATGGTGGCCCGCGAGTCATGGTGGTTGGGCCCGACAATGCTGGGAAGAGCAGCCTTGTACGCAGTGTGGCGGCATGGGCTGTGAAGGCCGGACGCACACCTACTGTGGTTAATCTGGATCCTCGGGAAGGTCTACTCTCACCACCGGCGAGCTTCACAGCCGTGACAGTGGGGTCGCAGCTGGACGTTGAGACTGGCTTTGGCATTCCGCCCATCTCAGGCCCTATCGTCACGCCGACTAAGAATCCTTTGATCTACAGCTTCCCGTACGCAGCATCATCCGAGAAGCCGGACGTCTACAAAGCGGTCATCACGCGCATGGCACTTAGCGTCACGAATAAGATGGAAGAGGATTCAGCAGCGAAGCGAAGCGGTTTTATCATTGATACGCCTGGCAGTCTTAACGATCCTAAGAGCAACTACGAACTCCTTCACCACGTGGTTTCGGAGTTTAGCATCAACGTAATCATCACGACTGGTTCCGAGAAACTCCTCAATGACCTGAACCGACGATTCGGCCCCGGCAAAGGAGGCGACGAGAATATCCACGTCCTGCGGGTGACGAAACCTGGTGGCGCTATAGAGCGTGATCAGGCATATATGCGACAATTACGGACAGCTCAAGTCAGACAATACTTTTTCGGCTCGTCAAAAGAGCCGTTGAACCCTCACTCGCACTCTTTGAATTATGGCGAGCTGAACATCTACCGCGCAAGAAGCGCTGCAGAGCAAACCGCCGCAACAGGGTTCGGGGCCGACAATGACGACGATGATTATGACCCGGCCATGGATTCTACGCCAACGTCTTCAAATGCGCTTTTTGAAAAGGTAACGCCAAGCGTGGCCATGACCGGCTCAATGCTGGCTATCAAGTTCTGCTCAGGAAATAGCAGTGAGGATTCGATACGAGATAGCGCGGTTATGGGCTTCCTGTACGTGGCAGACGTGGACGAGAGCAAGAAGAAAGTGCGGTTCTTGGCCCCGCATCCGCAGCGGTGGGGAGACAGAGCGCTGCTTTGGGGCGCTTGGCCGGAAGCAGTGCCTGATCTGGTGACGTAGAAAGTTACTTGCGAGGGAGGTGGCTGCAAATGTTTTCGTCAAGTAAGTATGTACACTAGCTAGAGCGGTCTCGATAGTGACTGCGCTTCAATTTACTTTGATGGATCCAAGAGAAGCTTGCCAGTGGTCTTTCTGCCCTCGAGGTCGTTGTGAGCTTTTGCTACCTGACTCAATGGATAGACTTCATGTATCCTCACATCCATCTTGTCCCTCAAGATGAACTGGAATAGCTCGTTTGTATACTTTTCGAATTCCTCCCGGGTGGCAATGTAGTTGAACAAGGTCGGTCTCATCAGCCTTGCATTCTTCGCATTCAGTCTTGCTATGTTGATGGGCGGTACGGCTCCAGATGCGTTTCCAAAGGAGATCATGCTGCCCTTCCTCGCGAGGCAGTCCATGGAGAGATCAAAAGTGCTCTTACCAACACCATCGAAGACAGCGATGCAACCCTGGTTCTTCGTGAGTTCCATGACCTTGGTCTTGACATCTTCTTCGCTGTAGTTAATCATGTGTGTCGCACCAGCCTTCTTGGCCTGGTCGACCTTCTCAGGCGTCGAGGCTGTACCGATGGTGTTTGCCCCAACTGCTTTCAGCAGCTGGCAGAGCCAGAGACCGGTGCCACCTGCCGCGGCGTGGACTAGGACCCAATCGCCCTTGTTCACGTGGTGAGCCTCTCGGATCAGCGTGAGTGCCGTGAGGCCTTGAAGCAACGCAGCAGCACCAATCTTACTGTCCATGCCGTCCGGCACTTTGGCTGCTTTGGCCGCCGGTGCAGCCGTGTACTCTCCATATGCACCCTCCGACATCCAAACCACCTTGTCACCTTCCTTTAGACCATAGGTCTCGCCACCGCCCGACTTCTGCACTGTTCCGCACCCTTCACGTCCAAGAGTGTATGGGAAGCTCGGCGGGGGATAGAGGCCGGTACGGAAATAGGTGTCGATGTAGTTGACGCCGACGAAGTCATTGTGGACGAGTAGCTGACCTTCCTGGGGCGATGGGACGGGGATGTCTGTCTTATACTGCAAGACTTCGGTGCCGCCGGTCTTCTCGATGATGACACCTTTCATGGTGCTCGGGAGGGAGGCCATCGTACGAAGCTGTAGTGTGCTACCTACGAAGTGAGACGATAGAGTTGTTGCTCGTCGCAAGGGATGATTGAGAAGCTGTGGCAGGGACATGCAGGCCGATGAAGAATAGATTGGTCTTGTATACAAACCGTTCAATGTATTGAAGAGAAGCTGGGGAGACCCTTCAATCTATCGGCTCAGGATTGGTAATGAGTGAGTGATGCATAAGCCGAAGCTCTCTCCATCCTTCCCCTCCACAGCCCCTCCTTGATCATCGGAAGCTCTCCGCGCCTTCCGCATTGAGACTTGCCGTCTTCCGCTTTATCCGCCAAGCTCTTCAGTCGTTTCATTACATCTCCTACCCAGTGTTACCTCAGGTAGGTAGGAAAAGTAGGAAAATCCTAAAAATATAATATGACTCAAGCGCTGGCACCATACGTAGGTACGATATCTTGTGAGCAGTCATTGCGACACGGCGAGCATTTGTTCGTTGGATCATGCCTGATACCCGCATTGCTGTCTTGGCCATTCCATACGCTAGGAGGCAGTCTGAGACTCGATAGAGATTTAATGAACTGCTGCGAATGCATGCCTTCTACTAAGGACTGTTTGGAAGGGTTCACTTGTGCCATGAGAGAAGCAAAAAATGCCGTATGCTTTACACCATCTACTCGCTGATAAGCTGATGTGTCAAGTGTTTGCTGTAGTCTAACCGTTCAAGCCATTCCCGCACTCGAGGACCAAACCACACCGAGTCGCCGGGAAAGCCATATACTTTCGTACCTAGGTATCGAAGCTTGTCACAAAGTTTAGTGGCGGCTTACAAGGCCACATGCCTCGTGGTGGACGAACGAGGCGAGGCGCCAAATCCACCATGGAGCTTGAACGATTGAACGACTCTGCCCTTGACGACAGATGTCTCGCCACATCTCACCCCGTCGCTCTCTCTGTAGACGCCATTTATTTCGTTGCTATGATCATAGCCAATGAACTTCGAAAGCAACGCTCCAGGGTTTCGTAAAATTGTGTCTCTGGCTTTCTGCAGCTAAGACTCCGGATCAAACGATTCGTTCGCTCTACCATCAAAAGATATCGCATGTAAAATCTTTCTTTGTTCAAGCTCCCTTAGCTTTGGTATTTCGGCACCTAGAACTACTCAACCCTTTGTCAAGCTCTGGACACCGATTGACGTCTTCGTGCTTGCGATGCTCTTTGTTCGTGCGCGAAGCACCCAACTCCTGACGATTTGGTAGTCATCGCGGTCAACTCCCAGAGTTCAAAGCTCACCCGTCAACATGGCCTTGCGCTGTGAGAGGGACACCTCACCACTACTGTTCCGCCTCCCACCTGAGCTCCGTAACCGGATCTACGAGCTCCTCCTCCTCCCTGACGCCAACGAGCAATGTCCCTATAGCATCAGTAAACAGCGCCTCAGCCCGGCAATCCTCAACGTGAATAGACAGATCCGTTCCGAAAGCGCCGGGATCTTCTTCCAGAACAACATCTTCCAATTTAGCGATCCTACCGTCTGCCTCCGGTGGCTGGGCACCGTGCCACTGAAGCATCGGGAAATGATCACAGAAATCCGCTATGATTGCAGTGAGAGCTGCTCAGATCCTCGATCCTGGCGGCGTGCTTTTTTGGATCTGCCGGGCATGGATGAGGATCAGAAGCTGCTTACGCTGAAGAGCAGATTAGCTGAGCAGGGCACCTTGTTGCAGTATGATGTGCTGAAGGCTGGAGTCAGGATTAATGGGATACTCGTGTGGACACATGATCCGTTGAGTGAGGCGAGAGAAGCAGTACAGAGAGGTGCGCTTGTTGGACGGGTGATGTTTGTCTAGAAGACTGGGTAAGGGTGATATAAGAGGATAAAGTAGATTGGCAGCTGTCTGGAGGAGAGTGAGACAGGGAGTACAAGTTCAGAGCTTCTACGCGGATACTGTAGGCTCTCTATGCATGACTGTGGCTGCTGCCTATGTACAAGATTATCAGCTTTGCATTTGTGTTTACGATCGCCTATGCATAACCATAGCTGCTGCCTTTGCCATTCGTCAGTGTCAGATACGTGACAACAAGACACACTGCGACTTACCTGGTGGTTCGGGAAGACAAGCATGTCGGCAATGACAACATTCTCCGGCCGACCAGCGGCAAAGACTATCGTCTCGGCAATGTCGTCTGGCGTCAAGGGCGTGACACCCTTGTATACCGCATCCGCCTTCTCTTTGTCGCCATAGAATCTCACCACACTGAATTCGGTCTCTACCTGGCCGGGATCAATCTCGATCACCCGGATTCTACTCGCGATCAGCTCCTTCCGCATAGCCTCCGTGAAAGATCGCACTGCAGCTTTAGTAGCACAGTAGATGGCACCGCCTGGGTAACCCTCCCTGCCCGCAATCGAACCAATGTTGATGATATCGCCCTGGCCGCTTTCTCCGCGGCCCTTCATGACCTTCAGACAGGCTTGAGTCATGTTTACAAGCCCGGTAATGTTCGTGTCGATCATGCTGCCCATGTCGTCTTCCTTGATGTCTCCCGCCTTATCGACACCCTTGACAAGGCCGGCGTTGTTGACCAGTACGTCTACAGCTTGGAAATCCTGCGGTAGGTTGGCGATGAAGGATCGGACTTGATCGGGTTGGCTGATGTCCAGCTGGACCGGATGGACCTTCACGCCATCGCCGACCTCCTTCTTGATTTCTTCGGCAAGCTGCTTGAGAGCATCGATTCGACGGGCTGTAAGGACGAGCTTGAGGTTCTTGGGCGATGTCCTCGCGAATTCTAATGCTGTGCTCTTGCCTATGCCGGACGAAGCACCAGTGACAACTACAGTCTTGCCTTCGAGGCGACGGCCCATTGCTGAAGCCATTGTTCGGCGGTTGCTGTGGTGTAAAAGGGGTTTGAGAGGAGAGGAAGTACGGATAGAGGTGGAGAAGGTGGTGCTGATGCTGCGAAGAGTGCGAAAGAAGTGAGATGGAGCTGGGTGAGGCATAAGAAGAATGTCGAAAGAGAGAGATGTACTTAGCTGTAGAAGAAGAGGTAGGTAGCCTGGCTAGTATGTCTGGCCATAGAGCTTCAATGGCTTCATGCACTGCTGCGTGAGGGGCGTTCGGGAGCTCGGGTGGGGTCATGCCGACAACGGACCCACGCAGTCGAAGGGGTGTGCCGCTGCCTAGATTTGATGGCTAGTTGATGGCCATTTGATTAATGAAGCGGTAAGCCATTCAAGCGCTGGTGACGGAGGGTCATCAATATTCATTGATCGATTAAATTGGTTGCCACCTGACCTTCCATCTCGACCCAAAGAAACTGTATCCTTCACAGTTACCCCTATGCCGTGTCTTCTCAACTCGCCATCACGGCCACTCGCTCAGCTGCACCATGTAGAGATGACCTGAACAATCTTCCACTTCTCGGTCGTGATACTCTCAACCAATTCAGAGAGCCATCACAATGCCAACAACCCCATCTCGTACACCATCCAACGCAGATCTGGAGTTCTGGCGCGAACCCTACAACCCGCTCTATAACCCGATCCCGGCATCTCACCCCGTGCTCGTTCATCAGTAAGCCGCGCTCTCGTACATCTCCGATCCTTACCTTACAACCACAGCACAGTTTCGTTCACGTGAAACATGCAAGTAGTGACAGGAATATAGACGTAACTCCTACGACCGCGCCGCCTTCATCGAACGTCCCTGGTTCGCCCCTCTTCTCTTCGACAACAATGACAGCGATGCGCGAGACCATTGCGCTGCAGAGCGTACATTCCTCTCATGGCTCCGTCTCGCGACTTACATGGCTGTAGTCGCGATCGCGATCCTCGTCTCCTTCCATCTTAAGCACTCCGCATCTAACATCGAGAAGCGAGTCGCTCTCCCGTTGGGTGTGATCTTCTGGGGGTTGAGTCTTGCGTGTCTGGTCAGTGGGCTTAGAAACTATGTCAAGACTGTTAATCGGTTTTCACGGCGACAGGCGCTGGTGCAGAGTGGTATTGGGACCCAGGTGGTGAGTTTCTTATCTCTTTTACGCTATATCTCAATTACTTGTCAAGGCATGGCAAGCGTAATGTGGACGAAGCCACTGACATGATGCCAGGTCTTCACCGTAGTGGCGTGTGCAATCATCGCTGCTTGTGTCCTGTTTCTGAGTACGAATGCTACAACAAGCTAGACCCGAATGAACGTTCTTACACAGTCTCAAGAGTTTTGCATAGAGATGTGCCTTCGCCTCCGCCTTTGCTAATTATTTTGACTTTCGTTCTCGTCTTTCTTTTTAATTGAAATGGACATTTACTTGCATGTTGCAGATGCGGTTAAGAGTGGCCCCTCCGTTCAGTAGATTCGTAGGGGTGTGTGGAATCAAGTTCGGCCAATCACTCCTGTACATGTCCTATACACAACCCAAGTTGTGACTCAAGATAACGATGACTTCTCCAGGATGCGTGCATTTCATTGCAGCCGATGCACGATGCGTTGTTATACCTTTTTGCTAGTAATCGTGCAGACCTTCAAACATCTTGCGGGTTTCTTAGCTTTCCACTTCGTGCTCAGCTTCCTCCCCTTCTGACATTCAATTTGAGATTTTGGAGCAATATCTCAGGCTCATCATCTATACTTCAGTGTCAAACGAATAATCCCATAGGATTCGTCTATATAGCTTCCTCATGACGCTATTCTAATGAATCCGTCTCAACCCCTCAACCATCCCACGCAGCTCCTCAGACTTCCCTTCCATGCCCACCTCCTTGCAAATCTCCTCTTGAATTTCGACCCCACAATCCAAGAACCGCTCAACACATTCACCGTCGACAAACCTCACCGGGCCTTCCTCTCCCATATCCCTGACTCCGCTTCTGAACCCTCTGAACTTGCTGAAGGGGACGTATCCGGGACTCCTCACGCGCTCTGCGATGGCATTCTGCAATCGGATGAGAAGGTCCTGCATTCCTGGGGCAATGAGGGCGAAGAGGTGGAGAGATCCATCGACGGTGGCGAGGAAAGCGCGCGGGACGACGAGAGCGTTCGGGGTGGGTTGAACGGAGATAGGAAGGATTCGATTGACCATTTCGCCCAGGAGCATCTCTGAGACGACTTTAAGCCGGCGGCGATCGTCGGCTGAATAGCCATTGATGTCGTGCTGAAGGACGATCAGGTTGCCTTCGGCGTCTGACTCGAGGTAGGTGTTCTCCGATACGTTGGCGGCGGCGGTGCCCCAGACGGTCTCGAAGTGGCGAGCGATTTCGCCTAGCGTATCGGGGAGGCCGGCGCGTCCGGGCTTGTATTCGAGAAGAGAGAGAGATTTCATGAGGTCTGTCACGGCTATGGTGGAGCCAGTGACAGAGAGGTCGAGAGGTGCAGTCGCTGTACGGTAGGCTGCCTTCTTCACTAGTTGCGGCGAGCCGGCAGTCTGGTATTCGAGGTTGAAGATCACCACCTGGAGGGATCAGGGTTAGCTTAAGATTCACCGAGCAGCGAGTTCAAACGTACCGTCTTCACCAACGCCGCAACAATCCTTCCTTGACACATAGCGAGGCATTTACACGCTCCCTTCAGAGCAAATTCCGTCACAACCTTCAATTTCCTTTCCTCAGTCACTTCCAAGACCAATATCCTTCCTCTCATGTTGTCCTGCTCACCCAAGTACGCAGTGCCGAGGACGAACCTCTCTGCTTTGCTTCCACTCGCGCTCCCATCGTCGAGTTCGCACCTCATCACGCATTCAACCAGCTCATCCTCATTCAGGGGGTAAGTATGCAACTCCTGGAATGCAACCTCATCCACAAGCTTGAAATGACTCACGACCTCTTCGGTACCAGCCCGTAACGTCCTCTTAATCGTCCCCAGCCCGAACGCTCTCAGCTCAGCGGAGTACGCGATCCGTCTTACTGTCTCTCCGACATGAAGCGTCTGAACATGCGTGGTGCGTTCCTCATCGACGATTGCTAGCTTCACCTTGCCTTCTGCGCCGCCAGCTAAGGCTATCGCGCCAGGGAAGGCCTCGCTTGAGAAAGACGTCACGCATTCTGCATCTTCGGCAGTAATGGCCGAGTATACCATCCGTCCGTCGGAGCCATAGATGAGGGAAGGATGTTCGCATGTGGCGAAAACATTTTCCAACCCATCAGCGCGCGGTAACAGGGCGAAGTTAGGTTGTTGTGTACCGAGTATGATGCTCTTCCTGGCGGCGAAAGGCTGCTGCGGTGAAATGATGGAGAAAGTGACCACATTTCCGTCGGCCAGACCGATGAACAAGGTAGGTGGTTGATCTGCCAGTATCCTTGCCACAAGCAAAGATCGGGGCACAGCCAGGCTTCCTTCCTCTTCGGCGACACTCTGCGCAGCAAGCTCACTGAGATCTTGCAGAGAAAGGGTTGCAACCTTACTTCCCTCCCAAAACCCTACAACCGCTGCACCAGGCAAACTCTGCGAGAGCGTAATGCATGACACTTGGCTGCCGATCCCGAATGTCTTTTGAGCTTGCACCTGCACATCTCCTCCAGCCAGGGACAACACGACTAGCGCTGCTCCATCCAATGAGACCAGGACCGTGCTGCCTTCGGTTGCAACGTCTGTAATCCGTGCTTCACCTGTTGGCCTCCAAGACCCTTGTACCATAGAATCGTTAGGATCGGTCACCAGAACCGTGGAGGTAGTGACCTGCACCACTCGTCCATCATCCAGATTACCCGCGTACAGAGTACACTCGTCCATCTGACTGCCGCCGAACGCTTCCAATTCCTCCACCTCTCCAGCACTGTCGAATTTAAACGCTCGTGTGCTATTAACAAAGCTCACCACCAATGTGTCGTCAAATCCTGCGTTCCTGCTGCTTCTTAAACGGAACATACCCGACACAGGTGCGCCCATCTCTCCGATAGCGCCCAGAGGCTCCAATCCCACACCACTCCTCACAGACCTCAAAGAGCCGTCAGTGTAGGCGCCACTCCCGGTCACGATTCTAGCTTGACCGGAAGAGAATTCGTTTACCGGCGCATCCGAGGATCGGTTACCCATGTCCATCACAGCAAAGTCCAGAATGGGAGCCACGTTGGCAAAAGTCTGGAGTATTTGTAGACCTTGTTCCTCAATCTTGATGACCTGACTGTCACCCTGATGACTACCGAGGAAGATCATACCACCGTCGAGATAGACTAGTGTTGAAGCGCGGGAAGTCTGACCGAGTACGTGGAGCGTGTGGCCATTATACTCACCGGCATCATTTTGGTGCAGGAACAGAAGGTATAGCCGGCCGTAGTCGTCCGCGAGAGCATAACGTTGAGGATCGATAGTGCACCAAGCGGAGAATATGGTTGCCTCTTCCAAGGGGGTTGGCCGGATCTCGTACTCCCACTCATCCACATAGCTGATACTCGTCTCGCCCAAGATCAACATGCCATATATTGGAGGTGGCAAAGGAATTAGATGGCTAGCGCCCAACTCGACTTCACCTTGGGCTTCTCGACCCTTCTCCAGTTCAGCAGTCTGCGGGTCCTCTGCCGGTCTGAGGGTAGAGTGGAATTCCAGCTCCCGGATCTTTAGGCGCATCTTGTTGCCTGCGATGACATCTTCCCACAGAAAAGCGATTTCGGGGTTGTGATGCTTATCACCACCCTTGGGTCGCTTGTGTAGGAAACATGAGCTGCGTACGAACATCTCTGGGATCCGCACGGGGATAGGATCCTGTAGCTCGCCCACCTCGACTGCATCGGCAATTTGGCGCTTGCCCTTGCCGGCTTGTGTGATAGGAATGATGTTGACGACGCCCTCATAGCACTCCAGACTCATGAAGCGGGCGGTCGGGTCAATGTGTACGCGGTCGCCTGTCTGGCTGTCCCGTGCAGCCTTCTCGGCGATATCGACATGGGCCTTCTCCGTCTTAAGCTGCTTGTGGACGGCATCCCAGGATAGGGTGAAGTAATGATAGCGGTCAGTCCCGACGAAGAGATGGTCGGTCTGGCTATTGGAAGGACGGATCTTCTCGAGCAGCGTGACCTTGCCGTACAAGCTCTTGGTGTGCTGCAGAACCAGCTGGAATGGCGGCTGGGCATCAGGCGTGTAGATCTCGAGACGGTTGGCCTTGGCGACGATGAGGTCGACTGAATCGGGGCTGAGGAAGGAGAGCTGGATGGCGTGGCGGATGGAGGAAGGGCGGTGGATGGGGGCGAGGTAGGCCATGCTGGGTCAATCAATGGATCAATCAATTAGTCGCAAGGATGCTGCAGCTTGATATGAGGCCTGTCCCTCCTGCAGTACCTCATCGCATTGCTCGCAGCAATTGATTGAAGCCGCAAGGGAATTGATGGAGGAGTCTGTCGAATGATATACTACTGAAGTGTGTAGTGGATCAAGCAAGTGTAGCTGCAGCTCCGCTCGATGATGACGGCTTCCTGCGCGGAGATACGTCGCGTTTAACGCCGAGCACTTTCGCCCCGCGTTAGCGTCGCGTTTTGCTGCCTCAGACGCGTCTTCCTCCAATCTCGCGACGAATCTCAACCTCACTCGTTTGAAAGGCGGATAGAGACAGTACGCACACGGAACCCCATCGCCATTGTAATACAGCTACGGTCGACGTTGCCCCATTCCCTTCTTCAACCCCATAAAGCAAGCCGTGCGCCTCGAGCGCTACCACCACCATCTCCATCATGGACTACAACACCTACTCCACCTCGTACGGTGCACAGGGCGGCGCTGGCGGTGGCGGCTTCATGCCCGGCTCTCAGAACGACTCTCCCAGTGCCGGCAAGCGAAGCTACGGCAAAGATACTCTCCGCCCCGTCACCATCAAACAGCTCCTCGATGCCCAACATCCCCATCCTGACGCCGAGTACTTCATCATCGACGGCGCCGAATGCACCCAAGTCACATTCGTGGGTCAGATCCGCAACATCAGCACCCAGACAACCAATGTAACCTACAAGCTAGACGACGGCACCGGCATTATCGAGGTCAAAGTCTGGATCGACACCGACACGTTTAATGATCCCGACCATCCTGGGAACCAGAAGCCAAAACCGGTCGAGCAAGGCTACGCGCGATGCTGGGGCAGACTGAAAGCCTTCAACAACAAGCGTCATGTCGGTGCCAACATCATCCGCCCTCTTGCGGATTACAACGAGATCCAATATCATTTGCTCGAGGCCACAGTCGTGCATCTGCATTTCACCAAAGGTCCTCTGACCGAACTGCAGCAGGCAAATCAACAGCAGAAGCAAGGCGGCGGCATGAACGGTGGAGGGTATGGCCAGTATGACGGCGCAGGAGGGGCCGGTGATGTTGGAGGGGCAAGACAAATCCCCGCGGGCATTTCTAGGTCAGCACGGCAGGTCTACACGACGCTGCTGAATGCGCCTCAGACGCATGAAGGTCTTCATGTGCAGGAAATTGCGAGCCGCGCCAACATGGAGATGGCGGAGGTGCTGAAGGGCGCGGAGGAGCTGACTGGAGCTGGCATGCTCTACACGACGGTAGATGACCAGACGTGGGCGATTCTCGATGTTTAGTGTTTGCAAGCGATTCAATTCGAAATGGAAGAATGTTTTCAGCATCAAATATTGCAAAGTACTATAATTCTTGCAAGTATGATGTCTCGCCGATCGTGCACTGCTGTAGTCATGCTCGCATCTATTCGTGTAGTTGGTCCATCTCAAGCAGCACAGCTTTGCCATTGGTATTGCGGCTTAGGACGGCCCCATAGCCGACATAAAGGGATTAGCATCTGGCGAATGACGAAGGGTGATATAAACTATATAGCTCAAAGATACCACGCAATGTACCATCTGAATCATTTACTTCTTCCAATGAAATCAAAGTGCGCTTTCAAAGATTGCTGTGCACTATAGTGGTTGGTTGAATATAGCATGACGCTCTTACGAATATACTTGTGGGTGCGGTAGTCCCTATCCTCTACAATATACAATCATACCGCTACACGCGAATCTGCTAGGTCCATTGTCTATCACTGGGCAAAGAAGAACATGGCCAAAGATGGGGGAGCAGCGTCCCCATTTGGACATCCCAACGTCGACCAGATGTGCAACGCCTCCATCACTCCGCCCCGTATGTATGTCCTTGAATGCTTCATCTCACCAATCAAAACGAAAGCAGGCGTGAAGCCTTCGCTCTCGGCTTCAACCAGCAGAAAGTCTGCCACATTGACAGCCATATCATAAGTTGAAGTTGTTGATAAATGAGACATGATACACAGCGATGCGAGCGCAAGAGACGATGCAGTAGCAGATGTTTTTGTCACCCGCAACTGAACTGCAGATCGAATGATCCCTCTCCCGTTGCGGGCTTCAAAGCAAACGACTTCTCATCTATAGCGGCAGCATACGTCGAAGTCGCCATTAAATAATCGCTGTTACTGACCGCCCTTGTCGTGCAAACAAGCCGTCGTCGATTGACATCCGCTCATTGCTGTAAGTCTAGGAAATGATCCAGTGCCCGTCAACAGCATGGATACTTACGGACCGAGATAGCTACCGATAGGTAGCTATCGGTCCGTAAGTCCAGAAAACCGCAGTCAAAGCATCTGTTCGATCGCTAACAACACGAAAGTTCGAATCCGGGCAAGACCTTTTTTGGTTGTTTTTGGACCTTAACAGTAGCAGCAAAGGTAATTGCTACGTACCTTGGTAGGCACTAGTCTACAATCGAATCCAACAGCATAAAAAAGGGGTGAAAAGCCGTCTCAGCCCAAAAATACCTTCAAAAATAGAAATAAATACAGAAATAAAAAGAGGGTGGTCCTTCCTGGACTGTGAGGGGTTGGGAGGTCCAAAAACAGCCAAAAAAAAAGGTCTTGCCCGGGTTCGAACTTTCGTGTTGTTAGCGATCGAACAGATGCTTTGACTGCGGTTTTCTGGACTTACCCGGGGTTGCCGGAAGGTTTTACATCGTTTCCCGCCTTCAGGAAGGCGAAAAAACTTCAAAATCCGGAGTGATCACCACTACACTACAAAACCCGTGGTGGATGGCCTCTGGAGCGGTAAAAAACAACATATGGTATGCAAAATGGCCCGAAGAACAAGCGTTGCGGTCCCGGAAGCATCCGCCCTATTTTGCCCGCTCCCGCGTCGGTTACCGATGGACAGGCTTGTTATATCGACTTACTCCCTAAATGGGACCAGAATACTACAAAAGAAATGCGGATCAATGCGGTCTGACATGACAGCCGATCGCACGGGCAGTCGCTCTAGCACTTCGACATCTGCACGGTCTACAAGACTTGAGGTACAATATGTGTCGCAGCTACAACAGAATCACGCAATGCGACGCAGCATTTTCTTCTCTTCCCTATTCTGTTTTGTATCAGACACGTAAACCAATGAAATAACGAAGGAATGCACCCGATTACTTCGATGATGCTCCTTGTGGGCGAGGAGTGAGGTCTCCGCGGCGCGGGCTGGCACGGCCCGCCCACGTGGTGTCCCACAACCCTCAACCCTGGGGCCATTTTCTCGCGCATCACGACCACTTTGGACCAACCACAACAACTATTGTATTGCATCTCTAGGTCGCCTCCAAGTGATTCATCGGCATCAATAGAAACATTCCACCATGGGCATTCTGGCTCTCACGTCTATGGAGACCTCAAAGCGAAATGCGCTAGGTCCCAAGTCGAGCGCAGAAAGCGTGTATGCCTGAAAGACGAGGTTCAAGTAAGATGTGTAAATGTCCAGATGGACTCCATCTCCACGCTGTATGTAAATTGCTACATTTAGCAAGTCACCGTTTGGATCTCTGCACGGACATTGCGACCCTCGGAACAAGAAGAGAATCTCCATTCAAGCGCGAAATCCTTATAGCTCCACTTCTCTGTTGCTTCCCTCTTCGGCATGGCCTTTTTGCTCCTTGCCAAATACGCTTGTAAAACGAGCATCGACTTCCAGATGCATATCAGGTCGCCAAGTCTGAAGCAGATGACCCAAAACAACTCAAGAGAGTTCTCCGACATGAAGGGAGCACTGAAGCATTAGAAGCTGCCACACTAGTCTCTACTCCATCCGACTGCCTGTGGGATCTAGTCGTGCTTTGCGGGCGCTGGACTACTACCGAGACGGGCCGTTCAAAGACCTGCCTACTCATGAAGCTATATTAAGTGATCCAACTCTCCGTAGACACTTTGACAAGTACGGCACGGTTCTCCCCACCTCTGCTCTAATGGCCTCTGCCGGTAATATGACACTGCTTCCAGCACGGTAGTGGGCTTACATCACTAGTAATTCCCGACGTGCAGTATTACATGCTGAGAACCCGCTGAATTTGGGGGAGTTGTCGAAACGTGATTAGGCTCTTTCGCTAGTTGGCGCGATACGTTCTATCAAGCGATTTGCGAATGGCGATAACCGCGGCTTCCCAGTCCGTTCCCAGCTGGCTAACGACCCTCGGCTTGCGTCTCATTTCAACTATAATGGCATCCTGAAAGCCGGCTCGGTCTTGCGAGCTTTCATCAGCGATAAGAGCATGCTAGAACAGTCATAGCAGCGCTAAATTGCAACGAACGGGACATCTTCTGCGCCTCGGGCAACAAAGGCCTCTTCTTAGCCAGAAAGCTCCGCTATACCATCCCGAGGCATACGAACGAAAGGCGAACTTACGCCTGTGAAAGGTCTTGCTACCGCTTCCCCATCACTCTCTAGGACATCGTCTGACCTGCACCTGGAAAGACCGTGTCGGAGAATACAGTAACTCTGCTTACCTTCTTTCCATTTGGGAGAGAGAATCAAAACTAGTTGTAATGTAATGTATTGATAGGACATTGCTATGCTCCCAACTTCCTCTTGTCCTTCCCAGCCCAATCCCATTGCTTTCCTCTTAAAGGCCTATCCGGTTGGGCTTTGCGCAGGGGCGGGGACAGAGAGAGAGATGATGATGATGATGATGATGAGTCGTGGAACGGAAGGAAAAAGGGGTAAGAAGGAAGTAAGATCTGTTCCCCATACCAAAGCCCGGCGGGCCCGAACAAGTTCGAAGAAATACCTTCTCACTACAAACCTCTCAATCCCTCCCCCTCTCCCTTCTCCCCGCTCCCCACTCGGCTCAGGGAGACCGCAGAAAACCTCCAACCCAAAGACCAAAAACCAAAAAGAAAAAAACCGCACCCTCTCATCCTCCTCCCATCCCATCCTCCCCTTTCCTCATTTCAACGCCCAATCCTTATAACTCCACTTCTCGGTACTCTCCCTCTTCGGCTTAGCCCACTGCTCCTTATCCCTCTTCCTCCTGACCTCCAACTTCCCATTCACCAGCAAATTCCTGTACCGCTCTTGCATCAAATCCCCCTCGGGTTTCAGGCGGCGCAGGGAATCCTGCAGTTCGTCGGGGAGCACGACTTCGAGCGGGGCGGAGGGGATGGGGAGTTGGCCGAACCGGCGGCGTTGGAGTTGGGGGTCGAGGGTGGATTCGTCGGCGGAGGATTCCTCCCCGGTTGGAGTGGACTGCTGCTGGGTTTTCTTCTTCTGCTTGTTGGCCAGCTGGCGCGCTTTGTCTTTGGCCGAGACTTCACGCGCAATCTGTCCGATGCGGTTGGCTTGCGCGTCGCGCTCTTTCTGCTTGCGCTCCCACTTCTCGCGGGCTTCGCGCTCTTTCCGCGCTTTGACCTTGTTGCGCTCGGCGGGCGTCTTGCGGCGTTGGGGTTTGGCCGTGTGGACTTCGCGGTCGTCGTCTTCGCCGCCGGATGCGAAGCCTTCCCATTCGCTCTCCCATGCGCTTTCGTAGTCGGTTGCCTCGGCGTCTTTTTCGTGCGCTTCTACCTTGGCGGCTTCGGCTTGCGCGCGGGCTTCTTGCTCGGCGATGGCGGCTTCGGCGGCCAGTCGCGCTTTCTCGTCTTCGACTGCCTTGGCGCCTTCCCGTTCCAGGAGTGCAGTCCAGTCCGTGACGAGCGGGTTGTAGGATTTGCCGGCTTCGGGCTTGCGGACATTGGGTACATGCTTCCCGCTCGCCGTGTGCGCGACGGGGTTCATCTTCTTCGTGGCCGGCTCTTTAGGTGGCGGCTTGTCCTCGAGGTAGTTTAACCGGGGATCTTGCTTCTTGGGGACAGGCGCCCAGGGATCATGATCCGCCTGTCCTTCCTCGACGGCGACACCGCCAGTCTGGTCGGCCGCATTTCGTAGTCGCTGTAGGTCCTTGTGCGGGACGTACTTGCCATTCTTACTCTTCTTCGCCACTCCCGGCACCACTTCATCTGCAGTCGCTTTACGCTTCTTCCGACTGGGCTCGAGACCAGGGACGGCGCTCCGCTGGGCTAGGATCTCGTCAGCCTTGAGCGGCTTCTTGCTCTTCTGCTTGCGTTCGATCTCGGCATCGCCGGTCAAGTCGGTGGCGAACAGTTGATCGGCGTCTTTCTCGCTGATCACACCGCCCTGGATGATCTCGTTGCGTACATCGTCGAGGCCGGAGGTGATGTGGGAGATGTCGACGTTCTTGCGCCAGGCCTTCTTGCCTTTGCGGGAAGGTTGAGCGTAAGTCGCTGGGGGAGCAGCGACCGTGGTATTATTCGCCATGATGTAGATGCCGATGGGTTGTTTCAAGAGAGTCGAACGAGCGCTTCACTCGCAGTATCAACGGCAGCAAGAGAAATTCTGGCCTCCGATCTTATCGGCGGCTATCTCCGTTGAGATCCCTGTGGAACCTCGTGGGCGGCATCGGTCGGGGTTCAGGAGAAGGCGGATCCCTTACCGATACCTTACCGTGTCTCTGACCTTATCTGCTGCATCATATCCCGGACTTTACTGAATCCTCCCTCGACTCTTCAATCAATTGTACATCAAATTGCCTTCCTCCTCTCAATCCATCTACTGCTTCTCCCCTGGGTGACCGGCCTGTCTGCGCCTTCTTCCATTGATCTCAACCATCCTCAACCTCATCCCCTCTAACCTACCCTACTTCTCCCAATCATGGCCCAAAGCGTAGGCTCCTACACCAACCCGCTCAAGAAGTTCAAGCTGGTCTTCTTGGGCGAGCAATCCGGTATAGCATATCCCCCAATATCCCCCCCATATATATACACCCCAGCTGATGAACCATCTTACTCGAATCCCAGTCGGCAAAACCTCCCTCATCACCCGCTTCATGTACGACTCCTTCGACTCCACCTACCAAGCCACCATCGGCATCGACTTCCTGTCCAAAACCATGTACCTCGAAGACCGCACCGTGCGCCTGCAACTCTGGGATACCGCGGGCCAGGAACGCTTCCGCTCCCTCATCCCCTCCTACATCCGCGACTCCTCCGTCGCCGTCGTCGTCTACGACATCACCTCGCAGAAATCTTTCCAGCAGACCCGCAAATGGGTCGATGATGTGCGCGGCGAGCGCGGGAACGATGTGATTATTGTGCTGGTCGGGAATAAGACGGATCTGAACGAGAAGCGCGAAGTCACGGCCGCGCAGGGCGAGGAGGAGGCTAAGAAGCATAATCTCATGTTCATTGAGACGAGTGCCAAGGTCGGTCATAATGTTAAGGCGCTGTTTAAGCGGATTGCGCAGGCTTTGCCGGGGATGGAGGGGGAAGGGCAGCAGGCTGCTGCGGGGAGTAAGTTGCTTTTTTTCTCCCTTTTCTTTTTTATTGTCTTTTTCATCTGCGTCAGGTGTGAACTGTCATGGTTTTTTCCTTCATGCTGACTTCGTGATTTTCTTCCCTGCTTAGCCATCGACGTCAATGTCAACCAGCAGAAGCCCGAGAGCGAAGGCGGTTGTAGCTGCTAAGACTGCTCTTCGATCAATTTTTCCCATCAACAAACCGAGACGCGAGACGAGAGAGGACGGAAAAGAGAGCCTGGTCGTTCCCCCTTTTTGCCTCCAAGGCAATCGGGTAAGGCGACGGCGGACATCTTCAGAACTACAACACAGCCAAATTCCCGGAATTTACTTTTTCGTACTTTTGTTACCAGCATGAGGGTTTTCGCTTCGCAGCGAAGAGGACGGAGAAAAAACACAGCAAGGTCATAGTCCAGTGAGAGCGCGGCGTTCAACAAGGAGTTTAGGGGGGAACAAGGGAAGAGGGTTCCGGAAGGCACTTTCTCATCTTGAAGTTTCGGCAGCATGCTCGCGGCTAGGAGTGGAAGCGAGAAGGGGATGAAAAGAAGAAGAGAGAAGACGGAGAGAAGAATCCGGCACGCTGTTCACTCGCGAACGCGGGTCTTCTCGCCAGCGTCGAGGGCAGGTGGGGAGTGTGGAGGACTGCTCGACATGCATGCCCTGGGGGTGGATTCCGCATCCTATGTCTACCGAGGACTCTCACAAGGCTGGTTCGTCAGGCCAGAGAAGCTCTGGCCTCTGGACAGGCGGATTCTTGTAGAGGCACTCCGCTACAGACGAGGAGTTTCCCGCGTGTGGGGGAGGGGTTTTTTCGCAAAACGAGGGTGTAACGCGCCACAGGCAGCAGGTACGAGAACTGAAGTAGCCAAAAGAATTTCCACCGGCTTCGGAACATGGACCTTGAGGCCGGGTTCTACATCTCGAGACCTTGCATCTGAATCTCCTCTGCCTCTTGCTCTCTCGCTCTTCTTCCCCTGGTTTTCCATTCCCCTCTCCTCTTATTTTTTTCATGCGATCTATGGTGTGCTGACTCCCGGCCAACGGCTCTTGTTGGAGGAGGCAAAGAAGTATTTCTTCGAAAAGCTTGGGAGGGGAGAGAGATTTGTTCATGAAAGAAGGACCTTGCACGAAGGACCAAGATAGACAACTGTATTATGCAACGTATCGACTTCTCGTGACCATGCTAATTCATGTTTGCCCATTCTGAAACGCCGACGTGAGTCAAGGGACCTAGCGAGAGCCATCAAACAATCAACACAGCAATCTGGAAGATTAAAGGGTTGATGAAAGCGTGGCGGATAAATTGCGAGTGTCTCGCGATTATGTCGCGGTGGTCGAAGACTTCATTATCGTGCACCCAACGACTAGAACTATCTATACCGTCTGCCTATAATAGTTATAACAAAAATTGCCTTCTACATATGAAGTTTCTATATACACATGTGCTTAAGGTTGCTTAGAACTAAACATAAACCTTTCTAGAGCGACTCTCGGGAATAGAGGCACGTAAAGGTAACCTTGATCTTCATTCCTACTACTTATATATCTATAATAGCAATGTCGCTCTCCTGCAATCAAACGAGCTCAATTTTTGACATTCTTCTAGAGATTTTGGACTATAGTAGGACAATGGTCGATTTAGGTGTAGATAGTCTACGACAGACCGCTAGCGAATAAGATAATTCCAGCCCTAGCACTCGCGGAATTAAGCGCGTACCTGTCATACTGTAGACTTCCTTTTCCTATTGTTTAACCCACTTTCTCCATATCTCGCTTTTACAGTGCCGTGGTATAAGTAAATCACGAAGGAAAACCAAGAAGGGGAGGAGAGTTAGACTACACACAAAAAAACGAAAAAGTACACAAAGAGGGAGGGACCAAAAGACAGAATTTCCCCCACCCTCTCACCCACTCCCCCTCCCCCTCCCTCCCCCCCCCAAAAAAAAAAAAAGAAAAATGAACCTCCTCCTCCTCCTCCTCTCCGTCCTCCTCGGCATCTTCCTCACCCTCCTCCTCGCCTTCTTCGCCCTCTCCTCCTGCCTCGGGGACGAAATCCGCGCCGTCTGGTTCCAGCAGGGACGTCGCCACAGCGGGCGGAATTCCCGCTCTGCTGCTGCGGCTTCGCCGACTACGTACGGGTTACAGTATGCGCGGTTCATAGGCGCAGGCGCGGCAGCGGCTGGTGCCGGTGTTGTGCAGGGGAGTAGTGGGTGGGAGGGGATCGAGATGGAGGATCTGCTTGATAAACGGTTTGGTGGGGGGCGTGCGGGGGAGGAGGAGGAAGAGGAGGAAGAGGAGGAGGATTGAATTGTTGGATGATTGGGAGAGGGAGAGGCTGGAGTGGCGAATTCTGACTTCTGAACCTTTATATCTCTTTTAAATCACCCTTTCGGAAAACGAATAGAGGGGCACTGGACAGTATTTACGTCTTGAGTCCTCACGAAATCGCGGGAGGACAGTCACTACTCTACTGAGTCCTTTACAACACATCAGAACTCGACATCTCTCCCCGTAAGCCCATTCCCCCCTTCCTTCTGCGCCTCCTGATCCCCCTCAGCAGGCGGCAAAGCAAACGGCCGAATCTCAAATCTCCGCCGACTAACCGTAAACGCCAGGTCCTCGCCTATGGTATTCCCCACCCCGGCACCCCCTTCCCCCCGCCCCGTCGTGATCGGCAGTTTATGCACTTTGAGCATGCCCTGGGGTTGTTCGTCTTTGCCCGCTCGCGCGCCGCCGCTTTCGGCGAGCCCGCTGCGTGAGGCGTCCATTAGGTGTGGGAAGGGTGTTAGTTCCAGCACGCCATCGCTGAGGAGTTCGGCCCACCGGGTTAGGCCGGCTGAGCGGGGTTGCAGTTCCAGTGGGAGGGTCATCAGGGCTGTGAGTTGCGTGGGGTGTTTTTGGAGGAGGGCCCGGAGGGAGTGTAGGAAGTGCAGGAAGTTCTCGGGTCGGCTTGCGCTGGGTGGCCATAATGCTGGGCTGAGGACTGTAGGGATCACGAGCCGGTGCAGGGTTCCGGGTGGCGATGTCTGGATGGCTTGGTCTAGAGACGGGATGATGGTTTCGAATGGTTTGGTGGGGGACTTGAGGGGGATGTGGTTGATTCGGGCGGTGGGTGGGATTGTAAGGCGTTTGGTCAAGTCGAAAGTATGACAGAAGGGGATTTGGGGAGCGGTTGGGTCGTTTTGATCGGGATGAGAACGAGATGAGGGTGCTGAGACTTACCTGTTAGCCGCAGCTCTTCACTTATTCCGGAATATGACTGCGAAAGACAAAACAAAGATTGCCTTGATGTCTTTTGTTTTTTTACCCACCTCTCTCACCCGTCTGCCCAAGATTCTCATACCGCCAAGCAATCTTCATCTTATCTTCGCTACTCGATGAAGAACTTGCTGAAGACCTGCGACTGCCTCTCTCCTCGGCAACAGCAGGCAAGTCTCTTATCCAGCCATCCCCCATCCCCACAACATGAACAGCATGACTGTGGCAAATCCCCTCAGCAGCGTAATATTTCAACAACGCCCCCGAGAAATCCGTCGTCCCACTCTCCTCGATGAGAAGACTAGACCCCAATGCCAGCCCCGCATGACCGCCTAGGATCTCGTCTAAAGAACTACTCCCCGTGGAGATGACGGGATGTGAAGACGTTAATGACGAAGGCCGAACGCCTGTTTGCACCGTAGCCGGAACCCCCTCCGCATCGCCTCCTACGCCTTTGCCAACGGCGACGTTGCGTTTTCGGAATGCCATTTACGGTCTAATATGGCTAGAATGACTGTGTCCCTTGCTTCACGTCTGCACCCGTTGTCTTCCTCCGCTTCACACCTCGATATCACCTGGGCATGCGCTGGCTGCAAATTCGGTCGGGGCTCGGGGTCAGAGATCTTGGCAGGGTTCTTCCAGCCGCAACAATCAAGGTTGTCGGATCACAGCCGTTGTGCAAAGTCTGGAAGGGGAAAGACGGCATTTCTTCTTTTTTTTTTTTTTTTTTGAACCTCCAACTTTGGACCCCAGCGCTTCACATCAACCAACGTTCAATTCTTGGGGGGGAGTGGGCCGGCGATGTCGAGTCAGTGTCTAGTACCGTATGCGACTCGTCGTACCTGACAGACGTTGAGTTGGACCAAAGCTACAATCATCACCATCACCGTGGCTAGAAGATGTAATTGCTTCTGCGCAAAAGCCTACTTTGATACAACCACATGGGCTGGTATAATTGGAAATGCTTCACTTTAACTTGCTGACCACATGAGATGATACTGCTTACCGTCCGCTGGTTCGGGCTTGGACCTCAATGCAGCAAGCACTTCAAATGTGATCGACATTACGACTGCCGACATGGTAGATGTGGGTTGTTCTACGCAGAAGTCTATTTGAACGCTTGTGGACAACGGTTTGACCCTAAGATGTTCCGGGCCAAAGTCTCGACGTTCAGCCAACCTATCCTCATGCCTTCAGCTCCACTGTTTGGTCCTTCTTGATACAGACGAGTCAGCTACAGTCCTACGCTTTCTCGTGGATGATGTGAGAGGTGACGAGCGTTTCGGCAAATGTTCAACGGCACAGGCTACTACTTCCCCCCTTTATCACCCGGCAGCAGTAGTACCCTTCTTCTGTAATGATATAGCAGCGTACGAACGCCCAGTCGCGCCAGACCGTTATCCCACTCCCACCGGTGAACTCTTTCATGATGCGTTCCTTTACCAACTTCGTCGCTCTCTTGGGCTGCACGGGGGCGTATGTAAACGCTTTCCCGCGATTGAAGGAGCCCCTTCCACAATTACACAATGAGTCTCCCAACCTGGAGAAGCGAGTTTCCTTCGATGCTTCCTCGGTAAGTCAATCGTTGAAGAGGGACGCTGTGCAAAGTATACTGAATGTTCAGTAGCAACTCGTAGATGTTCATGGCGACCATGCCTTCCAGGCACCTGGTCCCAATGACCGTCGCGGACCTTGCCCTGGTTTGAACTCGCTGGCCAACCATGGATACCTCCCCCGCAATGGTATCACCAGCGTAACTCAGGCTATTGATGCTTGCCAAAAGGGTACTGTGGTCATTCGAATCCATCATATTTAGCGCTTGCTAACGATGCGACAGCTTTTGGTATGGGTTACGACCTTGGAGCTTTGCTGGCCATCTACTCTGCTGCCCTTGATGGAAACCTCGGCACGTTCTCCATTGGTGGTCCATCTCATAGCCTTCTGGGTCTCAACCTTTTAGGCACACCCAAAGGGCTTTCAGGCTCCCATAACGTGTTTGAAGGCGATGCCTCTCCCACTCGAGGTGATCTCTATGTAACGTACGTCCACTCTCCCGACTTCTTTCGTACAGATTGAGTCATATACTGACAATTCCAAGTGGAGATGCATACAGCCTGCAAATAGACAGATTTCAGCAGCTCTGGGACCTGGGCAAGGAGGACGATAACTATGATCTCCCCGCGATCACCCAAGGACGAGTAAACCAGTTCCAGCACAGTGTCGAGACCAACCCTTACTTCTTCTACGCACCCTTCAGCGGTATGATTGCAAACCCTGCCGCATGGGTTTTCATCTACCGTCTCTTCGGCAACAAGAGCGAGGAATATCCAGAGGGTCGCACGACTGGCGATCTGCTAAAGACTTTCTACTCCGTCTCGGGCGAGGACGGTAACTTTGAATACACTCCTGGGTATGTCGGTAATCTGCCAAGCCAAACACCCTTTGAATGTTAATACTAATTGCACGGGAACAGCCACGAAAGAATCCCAGAGAACTTCTACAAGCACCCCGACTCAAACCAGTACGGCCTGCTCCCCCTCTTCCTCGACGCCTACGATGCATACATCCACAACCCGCAGTTCGAGAGCATCGGCGGCAACACCGGCGAAGTCAACTCCTTCACCGGCATCACCTTCTCCAATCTGACGGAAGGCGTCTTCAACGCCGACACGCTTCTGGAAGATAACAACTTGTTTTGTTTCGCCCTGCAGCTGGCCCTGGCCTCCCTCCCCGATCTCCTCGACGGGCTCGTTTCCGACCTCACCGGCCTCCTTCACGACCTGAGTTCCGACCTAGGCGACGTTACGGATAAGTTGACGTGCAAGGAGCTGAAGTCCATCAATCTGGCCCAGTTTGAAGGTTATCCTGGCTACACGCAGAAGTATGACAATTACGATGGAGCAGACTAAGTAATTGGGAGGAGATGTGCTTCATTACGACTTTTATTTAAAATTCTTGGTGCGACAGTTTTTGGAGAAGACTCTCCCCACGCGCTCGTTTGTTGGTAAGGCAGGACTTGTATAATACCATTTCGCTATCAACCTAGTCCTGCGCACTAGGATTGTTCGAGCTTATCAATTCCAGATTAGAGCTGATGTAGTAGTATTCTTGGAACTTTCCTGGCTTCTCCGCTGCGGGTTGGATGTCTGAGTCCCTTGGGATGTCGAATCTGGTCGCTGCTTCGTTTGGCTGGACATAGCTGTCATTGTACCGAACCATGGTCGTCTGGTTGTAGCTGATCTCGTTGCTGTCGACTAAGCCGGCGACAAGCGCTTGCCAAAACCTATGGGAGTCCTGCACTGTCTCGGCAGCGAAAGTGGCGTTGACATAACTGCCCCCGACGATAGGGATGTACTCGTCCCCTCGCGCGATCTTGTAGATGTGGAACCACTCGCGGTACGCAGCGATGATACCTGGTCGATACTTCTCCAAATCCTCGACGGTGTCCACCATCGACGCAATCGGATCTTCCAATCCGATGACGAGCATCTTCCAATCCGTCTCGCCTCCGTCGTTGACTGCTAACCCCCCTAGGATCTTCACTTGCTTGATCTGGCCCGTGAACCCTTTGTCTTGACTCACGTCAAAGGCATCCATGGGGTCATTGTCCCCCGGGAAACCGGTATAGTCGTGGTCGAAATTGGGGGATTCCCATGTCCGGGGGATCGAGCCGTAGAGGAAGGGATAGGCTTTGAAGGGCCAGATGTCTTGTACGAAGCGCGGCTCGCCGTCTTCTTCGTCGTGGAAGATTGGGTCTGGGGGTTTATCCGTTAGGGTGGGTTACATTTGCATAGTTTAGTTTGACGGACTCCTGGAGACTTACTCAAGGGCTCTTCGCGGTTGATTTCGATTTTCCCGGAAGTCCAGCGTGGGATCTCGACAACGAAGTTGATGATGGAGGGGTTCGACTCGTCGGGGTAGGTTGGGATGTCGTGCCAGAAGGAAGCAGGGTTTCCATCCCGTTCGAGCCACATTCGCCAATCCTAAGTAGACCCGTTTCAGCATGGATGCTGGTTTCGAGCTATCGAAAGGACTTACCAAAGTGTTTCTGGCACCGACTTCGGTCAATGTATAAATTGTTCCATTGATGGTGGTGCTGTTATTTTCGACATGATTTGTTTCACGTCGTACGGGCTGGGGAAGAGCAGAGGTACTTGCGAGCAGTAATGCTGCGCCTGCAAGGCACTGTTGAACCAACATTTTGTCCCCTTTTAGCAAGAATAAGGCGTCGCTCTGTTTTGGGTAAAGTCGATCATGCAATGGTTGTAGGAAAGAACGCAAGAAGAGTAGACGACATATATATACACTTGACCTGATCTTGATACCATCCCTTAAACCCTCGTTGACCATTCCGTCTCTTATCACATCATCCAATGGCTCTCTACAGATCAAGAAACTCCCTAGTGGAACTACTACCCTTTCACCGAGTCAATCGCTTGGAAGATCGATCCTGGCGCTCCCAGAGTGGACCTGGGAAACTCGCATGCAACTCCATCCCCACATTTGAGCACCCACGTGCCAGCTTCAGGAAAGCTGGAAGGCCCATGAACGGGAATACCAAGACCTCAGTTCATGCACAAGTGACATTCCTCCAGAATGTATCAAGGAAATCCTGCCGCCGGCACGTTAAAGATGGGCATGTTGCATGTAGTTACGGACTATGCCGTCATATGTTGAAAGTGGTAAACGCAAAACAGCACGTGGGTGGTACTGACCTATCCCAAACTCGGTTGGGAAACATTCAGTTGTTAATAGGTGCTACAGCATCCGCCGCATTGTTGTCCTCACCATCGTCATGTTCTTCGGCAGCTCCACTCATCCCCCTTCAGCTCCTGGGAAGGCCAAAGTTTAAGGAACGACATGTCCCAAAAAGCAGTAGTCGATGTACCGACGATCCCATCCTATTCCTCCATCATTCTACACGCCTTGCCTCTAATCGACCTTGCTCACACCCCGTGCACTCCATCGTTTCCCACAGACGCAGAGCTAGCTAACATGAAGAACAAACAGCTTGTCCAAAGGCTCATCCGTCAATGCACCCACGATCCCAAGCATCCATCCATCTATTCTTCTTCTTCCCCGCCGCCCTTCACCTGATCGCCCTTCTCGCCATCTGATACCCTTGATCAAACATACAGTAAACCTAATTTCATAACCAAGGCACCTAACGCCCTTGTTCTACCCGTGGTCATAAAATCGGGGTGCATGGACATCACGCTCCCCCCGACCTGAACTTCCATGCCATCTTCCGTCCTTATTAGGCCATAGCAACATCCCACGTACAACAGATCGAAGACAGCGCCTCCGAAAGCCATGCATTTTAGACGCGGCAACTTCTACACAATAGCTCAGCGTCAAGGACACCACGGCTTTGGGTGGAGGGAGAGAGAGGAGAGAGAAGACTCGAGCGCACCGCACAATATAAAAGCCAGGGAGGGTATTAACACATTATATGCACTCAATAGTAACCGTCCTTCCATGAATTACAAAAAACCGCCTGCACAGGATTGTGCCCATCATCTAAGCATCCCCCCCTCCTCCCTCAAAGAACGAATCCAGCATAACCGGGACACCGACAGCGGCGTTCTATGATCCCCCCTCCCGACGAACCCGCTCGGTCGTGAAAAAAACTAACAAAGTGAAAGCAAAGCGAGGTGAAAAAGGCGGGCCGGGGTCTTATCCAAGAAAAGACACTTCGTACGTTTTCTCTGTGCATGGAATTCACACCAAAGCCTGATTTTTTTCTCTCTGTGCCCAAATTTCTATCCCAATCCCATCAGGTTGTACCCCAAGTTTTGCTCCCATATTCATCTCTCCTCTCCCTCCGCGCGTCTCATCAGAGGCCGCTTGCATGGTGCCCGAACCCCGATTTGTCTTCTCCCTGCGACGATGTCGGATTCCGAACGCCCGAAAAGGCTAAGATCCCAGGCGTGTTGGCGCGGGAGCTGGATCTATTCGCTGCGCCGTCCGTCGACCGCGGCTCGATAGTGGGCGATGGGGAAGGACGCAGAGATTCGTCGCTAAGCCGCACCGTTTCCAAACGTCCAACCATTCTTCGGCTGGAAAGTTCTGCGCCGCTTGGGGTCTAATGGGCAAGACGGGCTGGCCCAAATTGGTGACCGAGGTATCCTCGCAGTCTGGAGATTGCTGAGCCGGCCGAGAAGGAATACCGTTGCTTTCTTCGGATTTGATCCGGTCTCCGCAGCAGGCATGAAGATGTATCCAATTCTTCTCAGGCGAACTGTCGCTCTTCGATGATGACAATGCCTTGCCGGCCGGCTCGGCGGGCATCATGCCATGAAGGAGAACCCTGGCGGCGCGTGTCCTTATTGTAGAGATCTTGTGTCTCCGGAGACAGAAAAAAAAACAGTGGAATTCCCATTAGAGTTGATTTTACTGGATCTCTCTTCATCCCGCCAATCCAAGAAGCACGCCAGCGAACCCACTGGTGAAGACGACGACGACCGCGGCAAACGACCCGACTAATCTCGCATCGATCGAAGAGGCGGGCACGGCGAGAGCAGTCGCGGAAGCGGTCGCGCCGCCGTCGTAGCCGTAGTCCTGCGTAGGCTTGACGACAGGCATGGTAGCTTCGACGGGGGTCGTGATGGTCGAACCCGCCGAGACGGTCGTGGTAGTCTTGGTCGTGACTTGGGTGGAGGTGATGTTCTCGTTCTTGCCCCAGCGGTCGCCGTCGGTGCCGCAGAGCGTCGAGCCCTTGAGGGCGTCGGTGGAGAAGAGGACGATGGGTTCGCCGCCCTTGAGGGTGACTTTGACGGAGCCGCCGTTGCCGACCGAGACGGTGTTGCAGGTGAGGATGTCGGTGAGAGAGGCTCCGCTGGAGTAGCCCGAGTCGAAGCTCACGTCGTTGTCGTCTCCATCTTCGCCTGCGTTCGTGAGAATTGTGAGGACTTGCTTGCCCGTTTCGCCCTTTTGTAGGATGATGGTGTGGTCGTCGTGTTTGACGACGTCGGTATGAACTTTGCCGTACTTGTCGCCGCTGACCGAGTAGACGTGTTTGCGGAGGGTGTTGAGGGCGGCGATTTGCTGGTAGAGCGGAGCGAAAATGTCGAAACCAGCCTCCCACAGGACTTCACGGTTGGTGTAAGGGTTTGTACCTCCTCGAAAATGCTGCTCTTGACCTTGATAGACGATTGGAATACCGTCGTTGAGGATGACGAAGGCGTTGACGTTTTTTGCTCGTGAGATATCGTCGGTGTAGTTGGCGAATCGAGCAACATCGTGGTTCTGCCTCGTGTGTTAGCTTTGGCCGTTGGTGTTATATCTAATAAAACTTACCTCGCTGAAGGTCGTAAGGGCGGTGGTGTCTTGGCAGTACTTCCTCTCCGACTCAATCATCTCGGCCAACTCATCAATGGATCCCTTCGAGTCCTTGAACGCGTAGACAATCTTCCAGTAGAGAGGGTAATTGATCAGGCTACCGATGGGTTTCTGCCATTCGCAAGCAGTGGTTTCGTTGGAGAGGTACACTTCGGCGGTGCCGAACATGCCGGCGGACTCCATGAATCCCGGAAAGAAAGTCGGGTTGACGTTGGCGCCTGCATCGATCCGCAGACCATCAATGGAGTGGTTGGCAGCCATTTCGCCGATCCACTTGTTGAGCTCGTTTCTGACGCTGTCGGATTCAGTGTCGAGATCACAGAGTGGCACATACTCGGATCCAAGCCAGCAGTCCTCGAGGGCAGTAAGGTTGTCGCCAGAGTAGTCCATGGGACAGTAAGGGTGGTAATAGCTTTTTTCGTTGAAGGGATTGAGAACCTGATACTGGACGTCCTCGTGATGGCCAGAGTATGCCATGTGGTTTGGTACGACATCCATCATGTAAAACATGCCGCGCCTGTGCACCTCGTCCATCAACTCGTGAAGATCATCGAGGGTACCGAATTTGGAGTTCAAGGTGTAAAGGTCTTGTTGCCAGTAGCCAGCGTAGGAGGAGCCGTCCTCAGTGACCTGTGGTAGCTGGGCCACGATAGGAGATACCCATATAGCATCGAAGTTCATGCCTTGAATGTAGTCGAGGTTATCCTTGATACCTCGCCATGTTCCGCCGCAGTACACACCCAGTTCGGTGTGGCAGGTGCCCATGTAGAATGGCGCGTTTTCCGAGGGCGCGAAGCGGTCAGTCATGACCTGGTATATTGACCGAGATCTCCATTCGTCCAGACTCGCGCCGGAGCCTACGCCAGCCAGAGATAAGAGAAGGGTGGTAGCGAGTGTGGTGAGGACGCCGGCAGGCATCGCGAACAAAGACATGCTGCTGCTGATGCTGCTGCTGTTGATTGCTGCTGATGCTGCTACTCTGCTGCGCTACCCGTATGACGCCCTGATGAAAGACAAGCAGAGGATGCAGCAAGTAGGATGGGTAGGTAAAGAGAGCGACGACGATAAGGACAGCAACAACAGCAATGAGAAAGAGAGAGACAGAGAGAGAGACAGAGCGGCGGGCGGTTGGGCGGGAGCGAACGTTGTTAGAGGAGTACAAGAAGGGTACCCGGAAAAGGGAAAGGTCGTGTAGGGCCGGGGGATGTCAAGGACTAAGGACTATTTTGGACACGGCGGCGTTCCTGCATCGTTCCTGCATACAGATTGGCGGGCGACGGGGGGGCGACTGCTCAGCCTTTGCGGGCGGCGAGTGGCGTGGCGTATGGAAGCTTACCACCGGACGGTAATTTGCTGGATACGAACGAATAGGCGTGGGCGGGTTCCGTGCGCCCACTCACGGCGCATCTACGACCAGATGCTACCGGACGGTCCGCTCTCGTGGGTTTTTTGCTTGGCCCTTGGTATTGGCTAGTGCCCACCGCACGGAAGGTATAGCCTGGGAAAATCGCCTCGTCAAATTCCACCTTCTTCCCCCCTACTGTACGAGCCTAGGAACGGAGAAACACGAGCTTCTCCTGTTGGCCGCCGCCGCCCGCCGGGGCCAGCCGCCAAGTATCGCGGAGGCTCGTTCGCTCAGCCAATCTTAATCGCCGCTGGCACTCTCCGCCCTATCCCCCCTTTCACAACGCGCGAGACTAGCTTTCAGATCGCGTGCCTAGCGCTTGCAGGCCATCGATAATTCCCTGGTGGGTAGGGGTCTGTCTGGGTCTCGAGCAGAGCTGTGATGATAGCGACGTGGGAAAGACGGCAAACCCGACTCGAGGGACACTACAGTATATAGCGCACAGCACCACAGGCCCCTACTGTATTTGCACGCAAGAAATGTCAAAGAACAACAATTAGGCAGATCTCATCGATAGTGACGCTTCTGTATGGATGCATGTACGCTGCTACAGTGATACTCCAGCCACAGTTCCCCCCTGTGTAACCCGGCATGATCGTCCCTCTTGACAACAGGGGGGAGAACATGTTCTCAATCTGCCAGACAGCCGCGCCGAGTGCCGAGTCCGACTTTTCTCGCCACCGGTGCTCGCACTGATTTCCGCCCTATTCTGGTCATTTATTAGGTAGAACCTCCCGACCACTCCGCCCTCCACGACCCGCAAAGTAAAATGAGCGACGAGAGATGAAGCTGGGCTGAGCAAGTGGGACTGCAGGCGTGGCATCGGTGCATGATGAACTCAAGGGCCTGAGACGATCAATATCAAAGGCATTGATGCTACGGGAGATGGCTGCTGCTGCTGTGCTGGGGGGGAACAGTATGTAGAAATGATCTGTCCGCATTGCATCTCTCTCTTGCCATTACTCTTCTGGCGAAGGGATCCACAACGACAAATTTCTCTAGACATGATCGGACTTAAGACAAGAGAGGAGAAATAATGTTGATGGTTTGGGCCGCGACAACCTGACAATACGAGCGGCTAATATGCATACGTTGACGCGTCAAGTTCAAGGCGGTTGAAAGTCAACGGGCGGTCGGTGGGTTAGACCGGAGCACCGACGATGAAGAAGAGCGAGCGTGTAAGCGGCCGACGGGACTCGGGAAGAGTGGAAGCGACTTGGGCCTCTCGGCTGTCACTGCTGTCAATGTCCATGTCCGTGTCCGTGTCAGTCACTGACCAGTTCTTGACTCGGGACTCTTGGGGGAAGGATAAGGCAGCGACGAGGCTTCGATTCGAATTTCGATGAAACCTGACGGGGCCGCCCGTCCTCCCCGAGCTCCCGTCCTGGGCAGCTTCCTACCGGTGCATTTCGGCGGTTCCTCGGCAGAAAATCTCACTGCCGAGCGCCGATCAGCCGCCCACCTCCGACTTCCGTTCCCGCGCTGCAGCGGGACATGCGAGACATGTCAGTCCTGTGGGAGACTGCGCTGTAGATGCAGAGATAGAGATAGGCGCTGTCCGTATAGCACCACATACTACGCCAGCAATCGCGTCAACCAAGGACAATCACCCGAGCTCCTCCTTCGACCCTCACTATCTAATCATAATCAATTGGTTGATGGGCTTGCATCCGGGCCCTTAATCAATCATGGCCCCCGTCTTACGCTTCCCTCGACCTAGAGTAAGACCTCCCCCCCAATCTCGACCTACCCACCTAGTCTTGCATACGAGATAGGAGATCCTAACTGATTGCCCCTCCTAGGCCTTCCTCCACCTCATCTCCCTCCGCACCGCCACCGAGTTCATCACCTTCTCCCTCGCCATCAACAAAGTCACCGGCTTCTACGGCATCCTCGCCTTGTTCACCGGCTACCATCTCAACCCCCTCCAGCTCTCCCACTACATCTACAGCATCCTCGTCCTAGGCCTGATCTGCTACCTCAGCCCCGCCATCCGCCAGCGCGATGCCGATGGCGCCCTCAAGGTCCTCGCCCTCGCCTGGCTCTACGTCCTCGACACCATCCTCAATAGCCTCTACACCACCATGTTCGGCCTGGGCTGGTTCATCCTGCTCGCCCAGCACCTGAACGAACGATCCCCGCTCGCCAGCAATAAACCCCCCGGCGGCTCCACCATGAACGAAACCGCCGGCTTCACCGACCCCGAACACAGCGTCAGCGAAGTCGAAGTCGTCGCGACCCCCGCCCCTGGCGCCATGTCCGGCCAAGACGCCATCGCCTACGGCGCCGGCGACTCCTCCGCCCTCAGCGGCGTGCTCTTCCAGCAGGGCTCCATGGCCTCGGTCTTCGTCATCGGCCTCCTATGGGCCGTGCGCGTCTACCTCTGCGTCATCGTCCTGTCCTACGCGCGCACCACCCTCCGTCAGCACGTCGCCAACTCCTCTTCGACCTCGTACACCCAGAGCGACGACCCTACTATGGCCGAGAACCCTTTCCGTCTGGGCCGCGAAGAAGGTGAAGGGTGGCGAGGCCAGCTAGGCCGGTTTATGCTCCGCTTCCCTTCCCAGCGTTATTGGCTTGGTCGCGATGAGACGGAGGAGTGGGTCCGTGCTACTTCCGGGCGGTTTGAGAGCGGGCGGCGAGCTCTTAGGATTAAAGTCCCTGAAGATAATGGGTTGGGTGAACGGGAGAGGAGGGCGCGTTCGGGGACTGGGCCGCCTGTTCCGGGGGTGAAGGATAAGACGCAGCAGTAGATTGGATACAGATTTTTTGTCGGCGAGGATTTGGTATAAGTCTGTTCTGGGAATTCAGCAGGATGGCGTTGGTTTTGGAAAATAAGTGTAATGAGCGACGAAGAGGGGAAATATGATTTTATTTTTTGTATAGCCAAGACATGTTGTACACCGTACACTTCTCTACACAGCTGGTTTTGCTTAAAAGAGGCTAGTCTTCCTGATCGGCCTGAAAATGAGGAAGTGCTCGCTGTGTACGAAGTCTAGTCTGCAGATGCCAGGTCTAGTGGAAATGACGGGAAACTGACAACGATCCAAGTTCCAGATAAGGGATTCTCATACGTCTACAGTCAGAATCTGGGGGAGAGAGAGAGAGAGAGAGAGAGAGAGAGAGAGAGAGAGAGAGAGAGAGAGAGAGAGAGAGAGAGAAAGAAGCAAGAAAAAAAAAATTGTTACTCCATTCTCATCCAATCTATCCGCCATATAAACCATCATCATCATCAGGAATCCATACCGACTTCATCAGCCGCGGTCCTATTGCCACATATCTACGAGGATCCAACCCACCTTCTACGCCCACTTCCCCAACAAACTCATCAACGCCAACCCAGCCATGAGCCCCCCCATCGCCAACCCAGCCTTCACCACACCCACCTTCGCCAACGGACCCAACCACCAATCATGAAACAACATCTCCACAACCCCCACCCACAACAGAATCCCCGCACTAAACGCATCCAACGTCCCAATCGCCACGATCGTCGCCGGATCATTCCCGTTAAACTGCGATAGCACGCCTGTCCCGATCGCCATCCCTATCGGTGTCGTGATCGCGAATCCCCCCGCTAAGAGCAGTTTGTGCAGCATGTGGGAGGGGAGTAAAGCGATGCGTGATCCCAAGGCGATGCCTTCGAACATTTGGTGGAAGAGGATTACGATGAAGAGGGTTATGAAGCTTGAGGAGCTGGCTACTACGAGGGTTATGCCGATTACTGCGTTTTTTCCTTTTGCGTTAGCTGGGTATGTTCTTTTTTTTTTTCTCTCTTTTTCTTTTTTGGGGGGGAGAGGGGAGGGGGCCGAAATTGAGGTCGGGTCCAGGGAGGAGAATGGAGATGGGGATCCAGGTGAGGGGGCATAATGGAAAAACTTACGGATCGAGTGGAAGATGATGCCGCATTCCATGACGAGAACGCTCGAAGTAAGTTCTCTGCTCGAGGGCTTGTCCGCGGGATTTAGAGCTTCTTCATCACTGCTGGGGCTGTTTGCGCGTGTATCACCTTCGTCTTCCGCCTCGCCCTTGTTGGAGCGGCCGCCGGTGGACCTAGGTGCGACCCCGTGGTTATGGTGGCCTCCGTTCCCTCCGACTAAGCGGTGCACGAGGTATTCCGCTACGAAGGCTACGAAAAGTCCGGCGATTAGGATCGCGGCTGTCGTTGCTTCGTAGTTTACTCCCGTTAGGCAGTCGTTGTTGAAGAGGAGGGAGGCGTGGGTGAAGAGCTGGATTTTTCCTTCATTAGCGAGGTTCACGCAGGATGGGTTTGTTAATAGATATCGCTGGACTTACATGAACAAACGCCGTCGATATGATGATTCTGCGTTCCGGTCAGCATTTCTCTGTGGAAGGCAGATTGTTCCCTTCGTTGCAACAAGAGAGTAAAGAGGGTCACATACCCCGTACCGAATTGCCGGATGATGAGCAGAACGATATGATCCATACTCAAGCCAGTAAACTTCGAGGTAAAAATCGGCAACACGACGCCGATGAAGCTCGTCGCTAGAATCACGAAAATCAACCCTATTCGTAGTGGGACGTCGTAGTCGTTATTGGGACGCGAACACCCCATGTCGACCGTCCGACCCTGAGCGTCGACGCAGTGTGGGACACCCTATATTTCCCAATCCGAGTCAGCTTTCTGTTTGCCTTTGCTGGCCTCGAAGTCGGGACCGGTGGGGGGGCAACTTGCAGCATGAGAATGGCATGTTACTCCCTCGGTTTCACTCGCGGGGATTGTGTCGGAGCTTTCCCCTTCTCCTTCGTGGTCATGGTCGTCGCTCTCGCCTGCGTGACTGACGGGCTCAAGCGACGCATCCTGTCCTTCGTCCGAGCAATGGCTATGTGTGGTTCCTCAGATGTCAGTTTTTTCACTCCATCGCTGTAGAACTTGATTCTATCGGTTAAGCTTACAGCTCGGTGTCATGCCAATGACACTCAGTGTACTCATCTGGTGCCGTTGAGGGCTCCGCTTCGCTTACTACTTCGTATTCCTCCGAGCCTACGAAGCAGAACTTGCTGGTCTCGCTATGTGAATGACATCCGGTTGCAGAGGGATTTGCAGGTCTGCTTGTCGCTGCCGCAGTGGTCGTTTCTTCGGTGCTGGTTGTGCTTGGCGCTTCCGTGACGGTTGTCGACGGCGGCACGGATGTGCTGGGGCTGGCGCTCTCACTGTAGGTTGTCCATGGGGTTTCTGAACCGTCTGGCAGAAAGCAGTATCTACGTCGATCAGCATACCGATCCTCCTGTGCTTTCCTTCTTCAGTTGCTTACTCGACGCTGTTGTGCAAGTGGCATCCACTTAGAGTGTATGTCTGGGCCGCAACTTTCGACCCCAATGCCAAAGCGCTGGCAAATATGATGGACTTCATCGTGCAATAGACACCTAGTCCTCTTGCGAGTAATGTGAAACTTGTTCGCACTTGCAGTCGTGTGGAGTCTGTACCGCAACACTAGGGGTCGAGTCGACTTTTCAATAGCTGATCTCACACCTGGATGGTTGGGACTGTAGTCTTCAATCCGCGAACCAGCAGAAACATTCAAGTATATCTTGGCAAGACAGCAAAAGAATCTTCCGCATACCACTAGGATTTTTCCGGAAATGCTCGTTCGTCTACCTGCTCTCAACCGTTCGCTATGTGCCGCATCGGCTGCCTCTTGACATTCGTCACTCCGGGACAATATTGACCTAGACATGGGGTCTTTTTCCGAGGTACTCTTGATTTTGGTGGTCAGAATACGCCTACCGTATGCTTTGGCGTGCTTGGTAAAGTCTTGGTTGCACCTTGATGGTATGCTTGGTGGCTTGTCCAGCAGCGCTAGAACCCGAACTTCTTCTCCACCCACGTATAATCACGTAAATCTACCAACATCAATCGCATCAATACACAGTCTCGATGGTGAAAAGTTCCGTGCCAAGTACTCATCTTCTGTACCACCACGGTGCGCCAAGCTGGGCCATGTGCGGCGCAATGCTCGACTCTTGCCTCGTTACGGGTAGGCGCGCAGGTTGATACCATGTGCCCGGTGGACCCTTTGCAAGTTTTCTACCACGAGATACCTGGACTATGCCAGACCTGGACATGCCTCACGGGTTGTGAGCCCAATCCTTCGCCGCGCCGAGCCTTTGAATCGCCATGCGGCGTGTCTTGGAACACTTGAATTGTGCCGACCGGGTGCTCAACCCTTTCGAACGCTGTCATAGCCTGGTACCTGAGTGGTTTCGATAGAAGCTATAAAGTCATGGGCCTCTCGGCTAGTCATTGCCACCATAGCACCTACACACTTCGTTACGTCCTTCTCAAAGTGTTGCATTAATACAAGATGCTCTCCAAAACCATCTGCGCGACAATTGCCGGCCTGGCATCAGTAGCGGTTGCCGCTCCTGCTGCGGGCTATTCGGCTGTTACCCACGACGAGGATCACATGAGCCAGTCTTGGGTTGAAAGGTTTGCTGCGCCAGGCCGTGCACAGCAGAATGTCGTCGACCAATACTCTTGGAACAGCGGGATGACTCGGGCATATCCTATTCACCAGTCATGCAACGCGACGGAGACGGCGCTGTTGGAGCAAGCTTTCGCAGAGATGGCTGTGCTCGCCGCACATGCTCGTGATCATATTCTCCGCTTCGGCAACAGCTCGAGCTTTTTCACCAAGTACTTTGGCAAGGCCAACACGGGTGAGCCAGCAGGATGGTTGGACAAGATCGTCAATGGTGACAAGTCTGGCGTTCTGTTCCGGTGCGATGACATCGATGGGAACTGCTGGCAAGACGGTAAGCAATCTTCTAAACAGCACAATGATCGGAAGATCCGACTAACACTCTCCAGGTTGGGCGGGCCACTGGAGAGGTGAGAATGCTACGGATGAGACGGTCATCTGTGAGATGTCCTACACCAGCCGCTGGCCTTTGGCTGGACTGTGTGGCTATGGATACACCGTCGCTGCCGAGAAGACCACTGCATACTTCGCCTCCGACCTGATGCACCGTGTCTATCACACCGACAAGATTGGTGAGGGTGTCGTTGGACATTATGCGGATACCTATGAAGAGGTAAGGAGCCTTATGACATTCATAGCTTGAGCTCGTGCAGTCGCTGACATTTTTATCAAGTGCTTGCAATTGGCCAAGGACTCGCCCGAGGAGGCAGTGCGGAACAGCGCAACGCTCAGATACTTTGCTCTGGACGTCTACGCTTACGATATTGCCGTCCCAGGCCAGGGCTGCACGGGTGAGCCTGTGCCGGAAGAAGAGGACGATCACAGCCATGATAGCGCAACGAGCGCCTCTTCCAGCATGTCAGCAAGCCCGACGGCCTCCATGACCTCGTCGTCGATGGAGAGCACTTCAACCGCCGACGCTGCAACGACTGCCACAAGCGCTGAATCCGCTGAGGCGACCGAAGCAAGCTCCACGACCTCTGCCGAAGTGGTAAGTTTCTCCTATTCGTAATCGCAAGAGCTTGCAGTCCGGCTGACTTAAAGAATCAGGAATGCCACACCCACGATGGTGGAGAAGTCCACTGCGTCGAAGAGTCGGGGAGCGATGAGGCTGATAGTACGGCAACCGCGGCTTCAGCGCAGGAGACTGAGTCTAGCTCGACGACGACTGCAGGCGCCGAGTGCCACACCCATGCTAATGGGGAGGAACACTGTGTGTAAATGTCATGAGTCTCATGACGATGAGTATATACCCTAGATGATGATGAGGGAAGAGAGGATTTCCCATCAGCTATAATGAGATATACGAGCCAAAAAGTATATGTTCCCTCACTTACTGCATACCACGCGGAAAACTCATTAGCCGTTTCTTCTTCAGAACGCAGGGAAGGATTTGTCACGAGATATGCATGAGACACAGTCCTTACTTGCTGGTCATGGCGTAGAAGATCTGTCACACTCGTGCCTAGATGCCATCTTAGCTGCGACCTCTCTGTGGGACATCTACTCCCGAGGTTGCTGTCGGCATATAGCGGTGCCATATCCAGCTAAGGCGTTTGCTTGAACACGGCCGGAAAGGAGAGTAACACAGAGTAGTGCCGTACGTAATAGGATCCCATCTTGCACACACTATCCGACCTGTTGTGCCTCCTATCACCAATGACGACCCGGAACCGCCGACGATACAAGCAACATCAAGCTCACTCCTGAGACTAGATCAACGTCGGCGCTGGCCGGTGAACGCTCGTCTACCGTGATTCCTTATCTCGCATTCACCGAGGTCGAAGGCATGGAGAAGAGACGAGGAGGAGTGCACGACTGGCTCGCGGGGTTCGCGTGGGCAGCGCGTGGCTGATAAGGAACGGGATCCGGGAGGGCTGGAGCCGGAGCCAAGGCGACGCCAAGACTTTTAGACGTGGAATTCTTATCGCGCACCAATGCCCATGCAGCAAGTGTGACACCAAGCGCATTGCGTCTGTGGGATTATAGAATTTTTCGACCGCAGCGCGCCGTCGGTTTATCAGCTTCGTCAGCCACACCTGCGATATGGAGTCCTGAACAACAATGTATATCTGACGTCGCAGCCTCGACTTGCCTCGAACCCCACCCGTGTGGAAAGCCTGGTTGCCAACGCTCCCTGCAGATTTTCCTGTGCACTAGAGAAGATGAGCTGGATACAGAGAGCTAATGCAGCAATCGCTGACAGCCCCGTGGGGCGGTACTTCCACCTGGAGGGCTCCGGTCATGTACGTCGCCATGGGTAGGAAAGATGCAATGGATCGATAGCTAACGTCAAAGTAGCGGCTGGAGCGCAAGAACTCGTACTTCTTCACCGAGATCCGCGCCGGTCTCGCCACCTTCTTCGCCATGGCCTACATCATTGCCGTCAATTCGACCGTGGTCTCCCAGACAGGCGGAACATGTGTTTGCCCACCGGACTCCCCCGATCTCTGTGACAGCAACACCGAGTACATGCTCTGTGTCCAGGAGGTCCGGAGAGATCTTGTCACCGCCACCGCCGCCATCTCTTCTCTGACGACGTTTTTCATGGGACTGCTCGCCAATATGCCTCTCGGCCTGGCTCCCGGCATGGGTCTAAACGCGTATTTCACCTACAACGTGGTCGGCTACCATGGAAGCGGATCTGTCTCCTACGAGGCGGCTTTGACTGCGGTATTCGTCGAAGGTTTTGTCTTCGTGGGCCTTACTGTTCTCGGCATGAGGCAATGGCTTGCTCGTGCTCTGCCAGCCTCCATCAAGTTAGCAACTGGTGTCGGTATCGGTCTGTACCTGACCCTTATTGGTCTGACCTACAGTGCTGGAATTGGTGCTGTGACCGGCGCATCATCTACACCACTGGACCTTGCCGGTTGCGCCCAAGAGCTCATGACCGACGAAGGAGTCTGCCCGGCTTCCGAGAAAATGCGCAACCCCTCCATGTGGATCGGAATCTTCTGCGGTGGCGTCTTCACCGTCTTCCTCATGATGTATCGCGTCAAGGGTGCCATCATCGCTGGTATCTTGCTGGTTAGCATCATCTCGTGGCCTAGAGACACGCCAGTCACCTACTTCCCTTACAACGAAACAGGAAACAGCTCTTTCGATTTCTTCAAGAAGGTCGTCACGTTCCATCCGATCCAGCATACCTTGAACGTGCAGGACTGGAATATCTCGGGCTCGAGTGGCCAATTTGGTCTTGCATTTATCACCTTCCTGTATGTCGACATTCTCGACACGACCGGTACTCTTTACTCGATGGCACGATTTGCTGGCCTTATTCAGGAGAAGACGGGAGACTTTGAGGGTTCCGCTGTTGCTTATCTCGTCGATGCTTTCGGTGTTTCCATTGGCTCTCTGTTTGGTACGCCACCAGTGACAGCCTTCATCGAGTCGGGTGCAGGTATTTCAGAAGGCGGAAAGACTGGACTCACGGCCGTCACCACGGGCATTTGCTTCTTCATCTCGATTTTCTTTGCCCCGATCTTTGCGTCCATTCCACCCTGGGCCACTGGCTGCACTTTGATAATTGTTGGCTCCCTGATGACGAAGGCGGCTGCGGATATCAACTGGCGATACATTGGTGATGCCGTGCCGGCTTTCTTAACGATCGCAATCATGCCTTTCACCTACTCGATTGCGTACGGATTGATCGCCGGTGTCATTTCATACATGCTGCTCAACACTGTCGTCTGGCTTATCGAGAAAGCGACGGGAGGAAAGATTAGACCGGTGGACAAAGACCTTAGTGAGCCTTGGACGTACAAGGTACCAGGTGGTGTTCTCCCGCCATGGTTGAAGCGCGCAGCGAAGGGGAAGAAGGACTTTTGGAGGCCTGAAGAGGACGGTGGTGAAAGTGGTACAGGAGCCGAGAGTGTAACAGAGAGCGGAATGGACACACCGCCGACGCTGGAGGGTGAAGTGCCAATGCACAAGCTCAATGAGCCAGTCGTAGAGAGTGCTGGCAGCTCTCGAGGAGGTGGCAAGACGATTTGAGCAGCAGGTCCTTCGCCAAATTGAAGCATTTGTAACTTTTGCTGCACCTCTTTGTGTGCGCAAATCTTCGCAACGAGCCAACAGCATCTGTGTCGCGCCTCGCCCGTCAAAGCGATGACCCAGGAACAGCTGATATTGCCTCCTCCACGCTCCGGCATGGTAGGCAGAGAGCGCGACACGCCAGCCTCTGCACCCAGGGTCAACTTACATGACGCCCCAGCGCGCGACCATCGCTGAAGTGCTGCGCGCAGTTTTTTGAAGATCTGAGGTCCAGTGGAGGTGGAATGTGTGGCGCTCTGTTAAGCGAGATTTTACTTGGCAGCTGAATGCGCCTCGTGCCGGATTATGCAGCTAATAAGATTAAGGAAGTATCCAGCTTCTTAAAAGAACCTCAGCTGTTAATGGCAAGGAAGCATGCGACTTGCGTCCCAGAGGAAACATTGGAAGACATGGCTGTTGAACCCCGCGACAACGAGCCTCCGTACGCCTGTCCCTTCGCAGTCCGTCGCACGTCGAACATGGCCGAATCTGGAGGCGTCGGGCTCTGTGGCTTGAGACATGCCCGTCGAAAAAGGGAAGTCCATCGATGAGAACGAGTAACAATTGGCTGGGGCAGGCAACTCGCGGTGAGCCTCGTGGTGTGACTCCGGAACGTGCAGATCTGGGGACTGAGCCAGCTGGAACGAGTCGTATCCATTTGCGGTAGTATTTCGCCTAGGAAATCCTTCTGACCCATACAACATCTGCATTATACGGCTGCGCCTTGCACGCTTTCCGATTGCTCAAGAAGCCAACTTCAGTCGTGAGCTGGGACAAACGGTCTGAGAGAGCGAAGATAAAGCGTGTATCCCTACTCAAACCGAAAAATCTCTTGTAGTGCCTTCTTTTCTCCTGCTTCCACATCTTATTATCTTTGACACGTTTGGATCATTCTTTTCTTTTGACTGCGTCTTCCCAAGATCACAAAGATGTACCGTGACCACATGCTGAAGATGCCCAGGGCAGTCTGGATCCTGCATATCTTACAACTCATCATCGCCGTCCTCGTCACAGCGCTTTCGGCCTTCATGGTCTATGTGATCCCCTACGACGCAACAATCTTCAGCGTCTTCACGGTCCGCGCAAGTCTTCCCACAAAGCCAACCCCCAAAACTGACAAAGCAAGGACAGGGTTCCTACTCCATCCTCATCCTCATCTACTACTTCGTCGCCATCCACGCTTCCCCCAAGCTCTACAACTGGATCGCCCTCCTCGTGCTGGAAGTCCTCGCCCTCGTCTTCTGGCTGGCTTGCTTCGCTGCCCTCGGCGCTCACTACGCTTTCCTGGTCTTCTACGCCAACTACTACGTTTTCGACTCCTACTATCGCAAGCGGGACCTTTACATGCTTGGCAACGCCTATACTAGTATCCTGATCGCTTGCTTGGCTATTAGTATCGTCAACTTGTATGTTTGGATCTTTCGAGTCACACCCTGTATCGTTGCTAATGTGAATATCGAACCAGCATCCTCTACTGCGTCACTCTCGGCTTCATGTGCACGGCTATCCATCGCCATCGTAAAGCCGGGCTGCCGCTCAAGGCCAGCGACCAGACCTCCGGGTCTAATGGTCGTGCCGTCTCGACGTGGGAAGTCAGCGAGGCGAACGAGATGGCTTTCGCTTCTACTAAGACGCCTGCTGCGACTGCTGAGCTCCAGGTGGAGGGTGTGCCGTGTCAGCATAATGCTAGCTCGCCTTTGCCGGTACAAAGCCCTCACAGTGCTGCTGCTGCTCCAGTTTAGTCTTCGAGTCCGCCTCGGGTGATGTGAAGCTGCTGGAAGTCAGTGAGGGATCGCTGTGGCCTGGATCTTGCGTAGTGCGGAATGCGAGTTAGAGGTTTGTATGGCGATTCAGTCCCGCTCTTGAGCAGAATTGGTGGCATTGCTTTGGGGCTTGCATATCAGAATTGCTCGACTTTCCTAATGAGAGTTCAGCCGATTGTGCATCACCGGCTGCCATTCCGTATTCGATAGTAATATAGCAAATCATCCGCTCGTTTTCCCTGCTTGTGGTTACACCAACCAGTAGCATGGCTTCATCATGAGCGCAGCTGTCGAGAAGCACCATGTGAGATGTAGATTGTCCTTTTGATACGCTTCCGCTGCATGACTCCGGATATCACTTTACCCGTCAGTATGTACAGTAATTTTCCAGCATTCACAGCAACTTTGGCGAAAGTGTCCAAGATCCTCATCGGCTTTTGACCGAGCTCCACGGCCGGTATCTGCGCCGATCCAACGCTGCGGTCTGCGCCGATGCCGGCTAAACCAGTCGACTGTGCCTCTTGTGGACCTACATCTCAATAAACTGTTGCATCATTGGTTGGAATGTCCATAAGGTATCTGAAACTCGACTCGTCTCGAGCTCTGACATACGGGTGCAACCGGTTGCTTGAATCGTCTCCTCTCTCGACCGCAGCTTTTCCTCCAAAATCCCCAGCCCAATCCCCACTGCGGAGACAGTGAACATCTTATAGGTCCCACTTTCCTTTCGTCTCCGCAGATCAGCAGCTACCATTGCTGTGTTGGGGAGATCGATGAAAAAGAACCATGGCTCCCTCCCCTCCCTCCATCCCTCCATCCAAGAGGCGGAAAGCCCCTTTGACATCCTCCCCCCCCCCCCCCCCCCCCCCCCCCCCCTCCCCCCATGCTCTACGCCCAACAAAAACGCTAAACCAGCCCAACCATGTCCGAAACGATCGAGAAGGCCGACGCCCCCACAGTCCTACACTCTGGAAGGACCAGCAAGAACGTCGCCCGTCTCATCCAAGAAAACCCCTACGTCGCAGGCGTCGCCGTCTTCGCCTCCCTAGGCGGCTTCCTCTTCGGCTACGACCAAGGATGTATCTCCGGCGTCGTGACGATGGAGTCCTTTGGCGCGACGTTCCCGCGTATCTACTCCGATGCCGGGTTCAAGGGGTGGTTCGTCTCGACTTTGTTGCTCGCCGCGTGGTTTGGGTCGCTGGTTAATGGGCCTATTGCTGATCGGTGGGGACGCAAGTCGTCGATGATGGTTGCTGTGGTTGTTTTTGTTATTGGCAGTGCGTTGCAAGGCGGGGCGATTGATGTTCCGATGATGTTCGCTGGCCGCGCTATAGCCGGGGTTGCGGTCGGTGCTTTGACTATGGTCGTGCCTATGTGTGAGTCTTGGATGGGATGGGAAGTTGGTCGGGGGAGAGGCTAATAGGTGTTTGGAAGATATGAGCGAGATTGCTATGCCGGAGATACGTGGGACTCTGGTTGTGACGCAGCAACGTGCGTCTTCCTGATATCGGTTGACTTGCGGCGAGAAAGCTGACTTTTGTACAGTCTCGGTCACATTGGGCATCTTGGTTAGCTACTGGCTTGAGTATGGTACGAGGATACCAATGCAATTTGTTGATGTTTGGACACGAAAACTCATTTGTCATTGCAGGTACCCATTTCATCGGCGGAAGTCGGTGTGCTCCAGATGTCCCATACACTGGTGGAACTGAGAGTTCACCTGCATTTGACCCATACCACGATGTCCCATCGGGCGGCTGCACAGCGCAGTCGGAGGCTTCATGGCGCTTCCCTCTTGCCGTTCAGGCCTTACCCGCTATTCTTCTGGGGATCGGCATGATCTTCTTCCCGGAGACTCCGAGATTCTTGCTCATGGCAGGCAAGGAGGAACGTGCAATCCGTTCTCTAAGCAAGCTACGACGGCTCGACCCTGAGCATCCTCTTCTTCGCGAGGAGTTCCTCGGCTACAAAGCCGAAGTGCTGTTCCAGAAGTCGTCCGTAGAGGCAAGGTATCCCGGCAAGTCTGGATTGTCGCTGGCAGCTGCACAATACATCGCTCTGGTCTCTACATGGGCAGACTTCCGTCGCCTGGCTATCGGCTGCACGATCATGTTCTTTCAGCAATTCATGGGATGCAATGCGATCATCTACTATGCTCCCACGATCTTTGGCCAGTTAGGTCTATCAGGCAACACAACTTCACTTCTGGCTACAGGCGTCTACGGCATCGTGAATACTCTGTCGACATTGCCAGCACTCTTCCTGATCGACAAGATCGGCCGCAGACCGCTACTAATGAGTGGTGCTATCGGCACGATGCTGTCACTGATTGTCGTGGCGGGTATAATTGGTGGCTATGGTGGCTCATTGGCCCAACACAAAAGCGCCGGATACGCTGCCATGGCTTTCATATACATCTACGACGTCAACTTCTCATACTCTTTTGCTCCTATCGGTTGGGTGCTGCCCTCGGAAATCTTCAATTTGGGCAATAGGTCAAAGGCTATGTCGATCACAACGAGCGCCACCTGGATGTGTGAGTAGCAAGTGGTGGTGTGCTTGGATCAGTGAGCTAATGAGAGACAGGCAACTTTGTCATCGGATTGGTCACACCGGACATGCTTGAGAGCATCTCGTATGGAACGTTAGTCACCCGACCAGCCATTGATCCCTCCTCGAGACAGACAGCTGACGAGCAACAGATACATCTTCTTCGCCGCGTTCTGCCTGCTGGCTTTCTTCTTCGCCCTGTTCATTGTTCCCGAAACAAGAAACAAGAGCCTCGAAGATATGGATGCGGTATTCGGTGACAACAGCGCTCATGAGGAGAAGATGCGACTTTATCAGATTGCCGCTGAGCTGCATGGAGATGGGGACGCAGTAGCGGTGGCTATTAGTGAGAAGGCATAAGTTCTGCATCCGTTAGGGCCCGATCCATAACGGTTAGTGGCAGGAATGACTACGTGGCGATGGGCATTGCGCAGTCTGATCTGACCACAGGATAACCGTAACGATTGTGCCAAATGCAAATTGCGTTCAGCATGTGGACGGAAGCAGGAGACAAGGCATTCTTGATAGGCACTCGCATGCTCGGATCCTGCTGGGATAACGTAGCGGTACATCGTTTTTCATCATGTTGCCATGACCACCTGAGGAGACGCCTAGAGTCGATGTTGGGTCAGTGACGGATGAGGCAGCGCTGCCTTCCAATGTGGAGGACATCCCGTTGAGTGCCCTGTCCGTCCGTGGTCGGCCTTTTCTTCCGTGAGTCTCGAATCAGTGCCCGCCGTTGCAGGGGAATGCAAGGCGATGAACGCCTCAAGGCAACGGGTGATGTTGGAGACCGAGTCGTAGTCGGGAAGTGGACGGCCACATCCCATCCACTTCCCGTCATGGCAGGTTGCGATAACATGAGTCTTGTTCGTAGATAACTTCGGAGATGATTGTTTAGGTATCTGTCGCGATATTGACGTTTTTCTGTTGGCTTACGTACGCGCATCGCGACCCTTTACGTGCCCCGCCTCCACTTTGCGACGGTGGTGCGACAGGTGACGACTGCGCCCGCATAGTAATAATACGTCTGCATATAAGGAAGACAGCTACCCCTTGGCAAATTATTACTGCCCGTGTAAAGTGTGCCCTGCCGCAAGACAACTCTACACTCCCAAAGAAGAGACGGTACCTGTGAATATCAACATGGCAGCATCCAAGACGGTGCTGGTGACTGGGTAAGCATAAGCATAAGCACTTTATGCATCTACCCATACCCACCTCCACCGAGACAGCACCACCCCCGAGACACCGCCATTGAATCTCAGGCAACATCGGGCCACCGCTAACCTGTGGCTGCGCGGACAGTGGCACCGGCTACATTGGCTCCTTCACCGCCTTGGCCCTTCTCGAGGCCGACTACAAGGTCATCATCGTCGACAACCTCTACAACTCGTCCCAAGAAGTCCTCAACCGCATCGAATTGATCTGCGGCAAGCGTCCCGAGTACCACAACTGCGACATTACCGATGAGAAGAGCTTGGATGCCGTCTTCGACAAGTACCCGGACATCGACAATGTCATCCACTTCGCGGCCCTCAAGGCCGTCGGCGAGAGCGGCGAGATTCCACTGGAATACTACCGTGTGAACGTAGGCGGCACCCTTGCCCTGCTGCGATCGATGCAGAGACACAACGTCACCAACATCGTCTTCTCCTCCTCGGCCACCGTTTACGGCGATGCCACCCGCTTCCCCAACATGATCCCCATCCCCGAGGAGTGTCCGCTGGGCCCCACGAACCCTTACGGCAACACGAAGTTCTCGGTCGAGACTATGATTACCGACCACGTCCGCGCGGAGAGATACAAGGCGAAGAAGGAGGGCAAGGATGAGAAAGCATTCAATGGCGCGCTTCTGCGTTACTTCAACCCAGCGGGCAGCCACCCTAGCGGGATCATGGGCGAGGACCCTCAGGGTGTGCCTTACAACCTTCTGCCACTGCTGGCCCAGGTTGCAGTAGGCAAGCGGGAGAAGCTGTTGGTTTTTGGAGACGGTAAGTTGGACACATAGTAGAAAATCTCTGGAACGCTGTGGGCTGATGCTTTCCTTCTAGACTACGCCTCGAAAGATGGCACCGCGATCCGTGACTACATCCACATTCTCGATCTGGCCCGCGGCCACACAGTCGCCCTCGACCACCTCCGCGAGCACAACCCAGGCGTCCGCGCTTGGAACCTGGGCACCGGCAAAGGCAGCACCGTGTTCGAGATGATCAACGCCTTCTCCAAGGCCGTCGGCCGCGATCTGCCCTACGAGGTTGTCGGCCGGAGACAGGGTGACGTGTTAGATTTGACTGCCAACCCGACACGGGCTAACACCGAGCTGGGCTGGAAGGCGCAGCGTACGCTCGAGGATGCCTGCGAAGATCTCTGGCGATGGACGGAGAACAACCCGCAAGGCTACAGGCAGGACCCACCTAAGGACTTTGTGGAGAAGGTCAAGGCTAGCCGAAAGTAGAAGTGGGCAAAGAGATCCAAAAGGCACCTGCGTGATGCCTTTGGTTTGCTTCATGAGATGATGTGATGTGCATGGATACCCAAAAGCGGACTATTGTTCTTCTTTGTAGGCCAAGTAAAATAGATGGAAATCAGATACGAAGCTGTTGCAGTTCTGAATAGGAGCTTTCATACAATGTAAACACGCGCCAGTCTCTCGGTCCCTAAATGTGGATGCTCTGAGATGGGAAGAGCGACAACAGTAGTCCTGCCATGTGTGTTTGCCCTTTTCGCCTCAGCTGACTAACAGACGTGCAAACTGCCACTTCAAGTTCACTTCACTTTAGGCAACAGCAGATGTTCATTTGATTGGAAATCAGAGGGCGCTGCCCGTTTTTGATGACCCATTCATCAACCAAAAATCAAATTTTGGGCTGGACTTGATTGTATGCAGGTACCCGTAGACCCGGAACTTTATTCCTATTCTTCCGCCCGCATGAATAGAGCGCACTAGCGCCACTTCTTCTTGTTAAACACAACAAACCTCAAGCCGGAATGTGACTTTCGACATCGACACTTTTCACTTGACACAGACAGACACCGACTCAGACATACACACACAGTGCAACCAATATGTCACGTCAACGAGACATGTCTGCAACACCAGGACCAACGACGCGTTCACGCGCTTCAGCTTCACGCGGCACCACACCCCAGCCACAAGCGCGTACAACCGTCCCGGCCGTCACTGTCGGCCAGAGTTTCGCCTATGGAGCACGAGGCAAAGCAGAGCTCAAATCTCAAGTCGCTAAGGGCAGCACCAGCATCGATTCCGCCTTTGAAGGCGCAAGAAACAGAAAGTCTTCCGCCAAAACGCCTTCACGTGCGCCACCGGGACCTGAAGCAATTGACGAGGAAGATGAGTCCGAAGATGAGCAGCTGTCCGATCAGCAACAGGAGCAAGACAGTCTCCGTTCACCCATCACCAGGCGTCAACCTCGCACCAGTCGCCCAGCCGGTCCGTCTAAAAACCCATTCCGCCAGACATCTACCCAAGCCACCGACCCAGAAGAAGAATCCGAGCAGTATGATCGCGACCAAATGCGTCCACGCTCGCAACAGAGTACCGCAACTTCAAGACCTCCCACTGCATCATCAGCCCGACTCGACGGATCTGAATTCGACCGTTCCCACACTGTCGTCGACCCCGCAGCCCGGTATGGCAACGATCGTGATGGGTCGCCACAGGAACCCAACAACGTCCAAGTGGCTGCTGGCACCGCACTCAAGTTTCTCCCCGCCTACCTGTGGAACCTCATCCTTATGGCCATCATGGTTGTGGGCTGTCTCGCCGTCGGCTTTCTCTGCTATAACGGATACCGCACCACGTTCGCGCCAGTCGTCCCGACGGAATTAGAGGAGTTCACAACCCGCTTAGGAGCTTTATGGATTCATTTCCGCATGCGTACGCTCGAACTAGATCAAATTCCGTTAGAGAACTGGACCCAGTACGACATTGATTCCCGGCAAATCGTACAAATAAATAGGCTCCTGGAGCGGGCGACCGCCCTCGAAGAAACGGTCGCTCTGCACGAGACGTCTCTCCGGGCCCTGGACGACATCCTGCCCTCCCAGCTTGTCGTCCGGGAGATCGATGGCCAGGTGGAAATCCCGCAGCAGTTCTGGGAGGCGCTGCTGCAAAGATTTTCGGGCGAGGAAGCTGCTCCGCTATGGCAGAGCTTTCTCACGAGGAATGAGGACAGTCTACGGCAGCTGACGGACGTCGCCGTGGAATCGAGGCTGAGCGATCCCACGAAGATGCGGCGTATCGTCAGCGCCGAGCTGTTTCGTGAAATGCTGGACGAGAACTACGGGTATCTCAACCAGCATTTCAACGAAATGTTGGCCGATGCCGAGCGCCGGATGCTCACCGGACTGCGCGATGAGATGGAGAAGACTGCGCAAGGAGTGGTCGAGAAGACCCCTGCGTTCAGTCTCTCCCAAGTGCAGATCCAGGCGCTCGCATCGAGCAACATCCTCATGAACGTGCAGGAAGCCCTCCATAGCGTGAACTTCTTCTCGCCCGGCCTGGGAGCGCGCGTGAACCCGCACGAGACCTCCAGCACCTACTACCCACCCCGCAAGGGGCTGTTCGGTGGTAGTGCCTACCTATCGGGCGTCCGCTCCCCCATCGAGGCGCTTAGCAAGTGGGACGAGCCGGGCGAGTGCTGGTGCGCGGCCAACTCGACGGCCAAGGGCAAAGGCCAGGCCCAAATCACGGTGCAGCTGGGCCAGAAGATCTGGCCGGGCTGGCTCATGATCGAACACATCCCCGCCGACGGCACCCTGCACATCGACGCCGCCCCCCGCGACTGGGAAGTCTGGCTCCCTGCCCGCGACACGCAGCACGCGCAGCAAACGTCCAAGATCCTGAAGGACGAACACCGCATTTCCTGCTCCTCCGGTCACCCCCCGCCTTCCGCCAACCACGTCTGCGTCGCCACCGGTCGCTACGACATCCACGGCGTCAACTGGGTTCAGAGTTTCCCCCTCTACGGCGATACACTGGAGCAGCTGGGCTTCGCTACGGACAAGGTCACTTTTCGCGTCGTTACCAATTGGGGCGCCGATCACACGTGTATCTACCGGCTTAGGTTGACGGGCGATAGGGTCATGGCTTCATAGGAGAAAAGCAGGGATTGAAGGGAGCATGCAGGGATGGATGAAGGGAAGACAAGCTGTGTATTTTTTCGGCGGGTGGCCTTGACACTCTTATGGTATACGGCATTGCATGGGCAAGGGATCGGTCGGTCTTGAATTGAGTACGGTGTTGATTGTGGGGGGATCTTCATGCACAACGAGAGACTTTTTGTTTTGGAAGCGTTCAGAGCGAGATACCCATTGCGGATTTGGCGGGTGGCGTTCGCGGTCCTTTTTTTTATCCTTCTCATGCTGAAGGCATGATGAAAGTTTTCGTCAAATGAAACGAGGTTTTTTCTCTTTTTTTTTTTTTTTTTCTGACTGTCAGCCCACTTTCTTCCTACTCCTGTCACGCATTACAATGACTGGTACCTAATAGCTCCAAATTCACACAAGTAGACCAAAGGGTTCTCCACAGTTGAGTTGAGATTTTGGCCTTGGATGAGGCGCCTCGCTCGAACGAGTATCAAGAAGTTGAAGTGAGTAAACTCCTTCAGCCCGGATGAGAAACCGCCGACGATGCGAGCACACCTTATCATTTCTGATGGGATTGAATTCCCATCCCTTCTGCCTACCCAACATCTTCCTCCCTACCTCACTCCCGATACCCAGTCACTCTTCCTCTTCTTCTTCCCCTGCTGCCCTCGAGGGGGGGATCAGACGTCATGGAAGTCCTCCTGATGCGTATCCCACCACTCCCGCTTCCTCTCTTCCTTGCCAGGCGAAGAAGCCATACCCGTCACGTTCTCCCCCGTCGGTTCGCTTATCCCGCTTGCCCGCCGGCGTCCTTCCTCCTGTAGACTGAGTCGATGCTGCTGCTGCTGCTGCTGCTGTTGATCCGCCCGCTCCATCGCCAGCCGCTCGTGCGCTCGTTCCGCTTCCAAGTGCCGCCGGTCGGAACCACCGCTGTATGCGCGGCGGTGGCTAGTTGTCGGACGCCGGTGGGGAGGCGTTTTGGGGGTTCTTTCTTGGGGATGTGGAGCTGCTGGTGTTGTCGTGGAGGGAGGCGGGACTGATGCTTCAGACCCCCGTGGCGAGGCGCCTTTCGATGTACTTATCGACCATCTCTTCAGCGAGCTCAGCAGGCCAGCCCGCGAACTACTCTTCTCTTCCGTAACCAGGGAACCCTGTCTCCCATCCGGTGCTTCTCCCCTCTCCCCTCGTCCTCCCATCACAGTCCCAACCCACTCCCTCCCAAAGCAGAACCGCCAGAAACAGAAACTCCCCACAAACGTCCCATCGCTGCCCGGGATATGTCGCCAGGGTTTCTCCCGCCAACTGAACACCACCACGTCCGCAAACCCCATGAAGCACTGGCAGAAGGTGTTCACGGCCACGAGCCCCGTGACGGGGTGCTGTGCGAACCGATCGCTGTAGTTCATCGAGTGCACCACGAACGGGATCGCCCACAGCATCATGTACACGCAGGGGTAGATGAAGAGGAGGCGGAGCTGGCGTTGGATTGCGCGGCGGCGGAGCGCTACGGCTGCGTTGGCCAGGTCTTGGGCTGTGCTGACCCCTGTTGAGGCTGAGGAGCGTTTGGTTTCGATTATGGGGGGCAGGATTGAGCTTTCGTCTATTGTTTGGGAGGCGGAGGACTTTAGTGAGCCAAGCGTGGTAATGGAGCCCCGGTGCCGGTTGGCGTCGAATGATGCCGGCGGTGCAAAGTCCTCGGCTTGCACGCCGCTTGCGATCTGGCGGGACCCGCGACGCGAGGTCGAGGTGCTTTGGATTGACTGCGGACCTGTCAGCGGCTCGACGGGGAAGCCGAAGGTAGCTTTCCAGTCTGGTGCTGAGGTTGAAGGGGATGATGTGCGTGGTATTGATTTGGTCGATTCCGTCAAGGATTGTCTCGGTAGGGCGGGGGACTTGATTGCTCGGACACTGATCCCATCTGGAGCCACGTTCTCCTCTTCTGCTTCTTCCTCCAGCGCTTGCTTTTCCAGATCTGGATGCTCCACCGCTCCAGACTTCCTCCTATTCGAACTCATGGCATTCGTCGTGGGATCGGCCATCCGATCAATCGTGCTCTCCCCCGGAATAGAAAAACTACTACTCCTATCCCGTTCCTGTCCAAATACTTTAAACTCCTTTCCTACATGCTTGTAGATCCTAATCGCCACCCCCATAACAAAGATCCAGATCAAGTATCTCGGGATCCAGGAGAGCGCGAGGCGATACCAATACGGTCGTAAGGGCAGCGAACAGAACGCGCCCCCGGATTCGTAAGCCCAGCGACCTTTGACAAACGCGAGCGCGGCGCTGAGATTCGGCAGGATGAGCCAGGCGGCTATGACCCATCTACGGATCCGGTACAGGCCATCGTGGCCGAGGAAGGAGTCCTGCGGTGGGAAGATCTGCAGCCACATGTGCAGACTCATGAAAAGAATGGCGAAGTCTGAACCGTATCATCAGCATCACCCTCTTTCAACCACCATCAACCCCACAACTACTCCTCCTTACATCAAGTGACAAAGCAAGAAAAATTCCCCCCCCCCCCCCCCCCCCCCCCCCCCCCCCCCCCCCCCCCCAAAAAAAAAAAAAAAACAAAAAGAAGAGAAGGAAACGTACCACACATCATAATCCCCATCTGCAACATATACCCACTAACCTGACACACCGCCGACTCACTCTGCACCTTCTCCCGCGTGTACGTTATACACGCGAACGTCAGAAACCATAAACTCTTCCAGAAGTCCCCGATAATCAACAGCAACACCAGGTCCCGTCGGAAGTTCCGTCGCATCAGGTAGAACCAGTAGACTGCGCAGGTGGCGGCCAGGATGCTGAAGACGGATGTGCTGCTCGCCAGGAGTCGGATCGTGTGGCGGTGCTCGAGCGCCATTCGGGCGGAGGCGTTGAAGTGGTTCGTGTTGCTGAGGGAGGCGATTTGGGGGAAGGTGTCGGCGGCGGCGAAGTTCATCTGCTCGAAGGGATGGGTGGATTCTGAGGGCATGGTGGACGCCGAGACCGTATAGTCTAGGCTGTGGGTTGAGATGGACGAGATGCTATGGGTGCCGTCGCCCGAACTGGGGAATGGGATCGACTGCATTTCTTTTTTTCTTTCTTCTCCCTCACGATCTCAGACACAGACTCCCTTTCTCTCTCTCTTCCGCGGAGAAGCGTTTAGGTACCCAGAGGACCGGGACTTTGGCGTCTCGTCTGGGTGTTGTTTGGGAAGCCACTGGAACTGCCGGGGGGTGGGAAAGCGTTGCTGGAAGTGCGCAAGGGATAGATGGTTGGCGGCTTGGCCCTGTTGTTCCCCAAGGACTCAAAAACCGCGACTATCTCTCAAGCAGAGAAAAGACGTATGGCTGAGCCAGAAAAAGATCAATGGTTCCCAGCTATTACCACCATATCTTTACAGAATGCATGAGGCAATAGCATGAAGGTCCATGATCCAGACCCACCCTAGCTGCATGAATGCGGCTTGCTTGAGTCCCGATGAACTGGTATGCAAATGCGTTCCCAAGCCAATCCCCTCAGCAATGGAGCAGTGACCCGGGAAGCCGGGAGTCTTGCCAGATCAGCCTGTTTGCTTCTTTAGAAATCTTGGATTTTGAGCTAGAAGGAAAAGATATGGAAAGAGAAAGAAGACACGCATAGTTGGGAAGTGAGTTGCTAAAGAAGTTTGAGTTGGATGAGTCCTGATAGTGCTTTAGATTCGTACCTTTCTATTCCTTCCATGTGATGAGAAGTGTGCTTCCGCCGAGAACTCTGTTTTGGCTTTTCTCGCGTCATCAGGACACCCAGCTGAAAATGGGTGGGGTTGATCTTTGCTGCTTTCAGTGTGCGGTTGTATGTTTCTCGGTAAAAAGACGCCACTGGAATGTTGTTGTCGCGTTCCCTCCGTCGTGTCGAATCCGGGGGAGCTAAGGCACGCGCGCTTAAATCGGGGGACGTTCTTGTCTCAAGTCTGGATCGCCATGAGAATAGGTTTGAGAGCGATGCATGCCAGCAGTGTGGCTCCGGTTCGTCATTATGTTCATACCATCGTGCATGTCCGTACACCCTATCCGGCAACCCATCACCTCCTCTTCTTACTCCAACGACTCCGCCAAAACAATCAACCCAAACCTCAACTCCCCACCACCCGCAGCTTCCTCCCTTTTCAAAAACGCCCTAACCCCCTTATCAAGCGCCGAGGGACCCAACACATCCTCCCCCTCCGCCAACTCCCCCCGATCCAACGGCCCCTTCCGCCGTCCATCCATCTCCCACAAATGCCCATCCTTCTCGCTCTTCACAAAACACACATAGTGCAGATCTACACTCTCCTCCGCCGCCGGCGCAGCCGTCTCCCCCTGTCCCGCTGCTTCCTGTGAGGCTTTCTCCAGCGCTTCCGTTTCTTCTAGTAATTCCGCCCGCTCTTTCGGCTTCAGCGGGACAGCCTGCGAAATGAATCTCTCGAGATCGCTTCCAGCTTGGATCTGTGACTTCGCTGCCCCGTTCGAGACGGAGTGTAGGAGGCCGATGAGTCCGCATGCGTTCCCGATCGTTTGCTTGTACCAAACTACCGGTTCCGCGTCCCCGTGGGCGTCGTATTCGGGTTTGCTGGCGTCTTCCTCGTGCCGGAATTTCTCGTAGGTCGCGCTGACGGGGAAGACGAGTAGGAGGGCGTAGGCGGGTCGGGGTACGAAGGCGAGGAGGTCGGGGTCGTCGATGCTGAAGACGTCGTGGAATTGCAGGGTGCGGGAGAGGCCGAGGTTGTGGAGCAGGGTGGTCATTACTTCCGGGTTGTTTTCTGGGATTTGCGTCAGTACTGCGCTTTGGTAGATCTTGGTCGTATGTGTTCATTTACCCAGTGGTACGAATCGCTTCTTGTTTGGTTTGGTGGCTGCTACGGCTGTGCCGTGAGGATCGGCTTGAGCGGGATCGGTAGACATGATTGTGGGGATTGAATTCAAGTCTTATGAATCTTTACCAACGTCGTCAATCAATTGATGTTTCAAGAAAGGAGGAGGTGGTGATGGTGGGTATGGGAAGATGAATAGATATATAGAAGCTCTACAGCACCTAACAACCTAACAGCCACCTGCAGGCAAACAGAGAACCCCGCTGACGACATTGCCAAGACGGATTTACTGGACTCTACCTCCGCCTACCACATACTCTATCCATTTGATGTCACTATGCAACTATATGTAGTGTACAACACTCTCCAACATAAAGAAGATATCTGTCCTTGGTTTGAAAAAGAGGGAAAAGTTCCCTCCCAAAAAAAAAAAAAAAATCTAGAGACCCATCCCACAGGTGTAAGGAAGCAAACGGTGTCCATTGATTCAGACCGCACGGCCAATGAACGAAATACAGACAAGCACCATCTTACTCTGGTAAAGGTCGAGAGATTGCTCGATATCATAACAGAGGAGAAGCATATCACGGCAGCTCGACTCACATGTCCCCAATGTTACAGAAAATATCTCTCTCTCATATCTTCAGCTCTGGGGATCAGTACTTCCTGTAAGTCGACGGCCAGTTTTACGCTTTCGCCATTCCATGTCATTTACGAACAAAGATATGAGACCCTCTAATCCCTTCCTAGAGTCTTCGCGCGTCAAGAGGTGTAAAGTCCCGCCATTCCTGCAGCCCTACCCCAAGACCAGCCAATTCCCCATCAACATCCCGTTTAATCTGCGCATAGCTTCTGCTTGCATCGGGGGCATCATATGTCGAGTGCGCGCCCTGTAACAATGTAATATTGGCAGCCTCGAAGCCAGACCCAATCGCCCCTCGAATCGATGCACGCACGCAGCAATCCGATTGCAACCCCATTACCGCCATGCGTGTGATTCCTTGTAAAACGCAGTTCTTGTGCTAGTTGGGCGTTGCTTGCGAATACGTTCCCTTAGTCTGAAGTGAGCTTCGACATTCAATCGCTGAGAAGAGACTATCTTCACTTTAGGAGGGAGGAAACGACGCACCGACATCTTTAAATACAAGACGCTCGGCATCGTCGTCTTTCCGTGGGCTGAACGTGAGTTCCTAGGTCGGTCTCCCTTTATACATCGGATCTTCGGGATCTTTATCGTTGTGCTGGACGAAGACGATTCTGACCCTCTTGGACGACTCATTTTTCAGCTGTGCTGTGTCGTTGTGGTGTCGCACTGATTCGAGTACGTTATGGATCGCTTGGCGGACTTCTACAGCATCAGGTACTGCCTTCGGCCCTGCTATTAGACCTTGCTGGACGTCGATCACGAAGAGTGCTTGACTCTGAAAGATGGATTTGGGACTTTCGCTCATTGTGAGAATCCGCTGCCGAGATTGAGATTTGCATGTAGTAAAGACTAAGGTGTCATGCCTGGTATTTGAAGGAACCCTACGTTATGACTGTTCTGGGCAGTGAGGTCACCAGTAACCCTGCCACGGCTAGCTTTCCGATACCACTTATCACAAACGAACAATCCTGCAAAAGTCGGCGGTTTTAGAAACGCAGTGTATCTCAAAGCTCCATCATCTTGGGCTGTCCAGATATGATACCTCATCAGGGGACCAGAATCCCCAATTTTTGGGGAGAGGATTGAACATCGGCACATGGAGCCGTGCTGTGAGACATTGTAGAACATGCGATGCTGCAAAAACCCGGTAATTGGAAACCTCCAAGATCGTCATGAAATTCCCGTAGATCATCATCATCAAAGGGCAGGAATGCAGTCCAGAATCCGCAGGATTTTCTCCACGAACGGCGTAGCAAGCAGAAAGAGAGCATCCCACGTTGGACATGCCGTCTCGTCGCAAAAACCCAGCCCCAGGTATACAAAAGCCAGTAGCTCCCATGGCCGCGGCAAGGTCGTTTCAGGGCGTGAGTCCATCTCCCTCTCCCTCTCTTTCACCCCTTCCTAACCGCTTTCGTCCCCCCACCACCATCACCCCCCGGATCCCTCCTCCTCCGCTCCTCCCACTCCCTCTGCTCCTTCAACACCTCATCCTCCTCCTCCTCCCCCTCATCAACCCACTCCGCCCCCCTCTCCCGCGCATGCTTCCGCACAGCCTCCGCACTACTCTGCTCCGGCAACGCCCCCGCCATCCTCGCCTCCTCCTCCCACCCTTTCCGTTCCATCTCATCCCACTCCTCCCTTCTCTCCCCAACCCACCGCTCCTGCACATCCCTTACATCCATCTTCCCCGTCCAATTCTCCGACATCGCTTGCGCCCATACCGACGCTTCGTCGTCGACTGTGCCGCCCGTGCTGGGATCCACGTTCCGCGTCGTCGAGAGCAAGTACCCGGACGCCCGATCGATGGCTTTCAGGAGACTGAACATCGAGGCGCGGTCTTCGACTGCTAGGGTCTCGAAGCCTACCAGTCCGAAGTCCTGGACTAAGTCGACCAGTGCCTCGTTGAGCTTCTCCCACTTCCCATTCCCTCCCCCACCGCCGCCTGGAGTACTAGACTGCTGTTGTTCCCGCCTAAGTTCCGGAAGCAAGTACGTGAGATCCTGCACTTCGGTGTAGAAGTCCAGATTAAACGGTAAGTCGGCCCCGCCTAGGGAGCGGAGGTTGTCGATTTTGGTGAAGATGTTGATGATCGGGTACGGGAGGTGTAGCATCCCCCTTACGCAGAGGAGGAGGGAGGAGAGGTAGAGGCTCGGTCGGGTGAGGACGACGGAGTCTAGGAGTTGGAGGACGACGATCTACTGGGTTTGTTAGTTGATTGTCCTGGACAGAGAATTGGAGAAAGGGGGGATTTTGGGCAGGGGAGGTTCTCGAATTTTTTTTTTTTTTTTTTTTCGGGCTGCCTTCCCATCCCCTTTCTGTTCTCTTTCGTTTTCTTCTCTCTTTTTGGGAATTGGGTTCTATACGTACACGATACCCCATCTTCTCCAACCGCTGCAGAATCCGCGGTAATGCCAGATGATGGATCGTCAGTTCCGGCTGGCCCGGGGGATCCAACACGACCGTGTCTTCGCACTCGGCCAGTCGTTCTTCTAACCATTCCAGGTTCGCTTCGATTTCTTCCATCGCCCAGAGTACGCCGCCGTTGGGTCCTAGCTCCTCGCGTTCCATGACTTCTTCCACGCTTACCAGCTCGCGGACGTCAAATGCGGGCACGTACGGTACTACGTCGTTGGCGGGGTCTAGGTTCGCGACGCTGCAGGGCCGGGAGATGGCGGTCATGAATTGTTGGAGGCCATTTGTGAGGGTGGATTTGCCGGAGCCGGGTGGGCCGACGGGGAGGATGAGAGTTTTGATCATGTTTTTTCAATATCTGTCTTGGTCTCACAGGGTCCTAATGGGTTGTTGCATGGGAATTTCTTGTCATCTAATTGCCATGGTTTGGATTTATTATTACAAGAGTCATGTCTGGTTCATAAGTTGATCATACTATGTATCAATCTGGAGTGGCGATGCTGACTAAGCGCCGACTTTTCGGACAGGATTCCGCGTGCTGCGAGTCGGGAGCGCGAATGAACGAAGCTTTACAATCTGCATTTGATGTTTATTGATTAAGACCAGCATTGATCTAAGTATCTTATCTCTTCACCAACATTACTCGATCCCCACCAAAGAGAATAGAAGATGAGCGCCTTGCACGAACTCCCCGATCCGCCCTCCGACGCCATCTCCTCCCTCCGCTTCTCCCCCGCCGGCAACAAACTCGCCGTCAGTAGCTGGGATCGCACCGTCTCCATCTACCATCACTCCCCCGACAGCGAGACCCCCTTTGTCCGCCAAACCGGCATCCAATGTCGCGCTCCTATCCTCGATGTCTGCTGGGGCGACGACGACACCACCCTCTTCGCCGTCGGCCTCGACCACGATGTCCGCCTCCTCCACGCTGAAGCCGACAACCCCGACCAAGAAGTCCTCAGCACCCACTCCGCCCCCAGCAACAAGCTCGTCTACAGCCGCCACCACAGTATCCTCATCTCCACCAGCTGGGACAGCACCATGCACATCCACCACCCGCCCACCCACCAATACATCCGCGTCCGCCTAGCCGCCAAACCCTTCGCCCTAAGCCTCACCCCCTCCCGCCTCGTCCTCGCCATGGCCGACCGCAAAGTCTCCGTCTACGACCTGCATGCCCTCCGCGCCCTCCTCGACCAAACAGGCGGCAGCTCCTCCCGCGAAACCCTCCTCGATGTAGCCCCCTGGCAACAGCGCGAGAGCAGCCTGAAATTCATGTCCCGCGCCCTCTCCTGCATGCCGGACGGCACGGGCTTCGCCACTTCCTCCATCGAAGGCCGTGTCGGCGTCGAGTGGTTCGATCCCGAGGATCAGAAGAGGTCGTATGCGTTTAAGTGCCATCGGCAGACTAGTATTGTCCCTGCTGCTGCTTCTGCTGCTGGCGAAGATGGCGCCGAAGGCGCCGAAGGTGGCGTCGGCGCTGGTGAGGACCAGCAGACCCAGCAAGAAATCGATATCGTCTACCCAGTCAACGCCCTCGCCTTCCACCCTGTCCACGGCACTTTCGCCACGGGAGGCGGCGACGGCGTCGTCGCGCTCTGGGACGCCAATACCAAACGTCGCGTCAAACAGTACGGCAAACTCGGCGCTAGTATCGCCGCCCTTGACTTCTCCCCCGATGGAGGCACTTTCCTCGCTGTCGCTGCTAGTCCGGGCTTTGAGGACGGCCAGGAGGATACGGAGCCTGATCCTAGTTTGGTGAGGGTTTTTGTCAGGGTGTTGGCTGAGGGGGAGGCGAAGGGGAAACCTGTCAAGTAAGGCTTGTGACTTTGGGTTTGAGGAAGGTGGGGAGAAGGGAGGGGGGGGGGGAGCGATTTCGATCGAGTCCCTATTGCTGCACTTCTAGTGGGGCTTGGGGCTGTGGATTCTAATAACGGATTTTTTCTTTTGTTGTGAGGGCTATCTTGAATTTTTTAGCGTGGCGTTGGTGGGAGTGGGAGGGGGATGATGCGGGGCTTTTCTCTTGAGAGTGCGGTGCGGTAGATATACTTGAGGCATGGCTGAGAGTTCACGAATTCTCTCGTAGATATCGGATTTTTTTTTTCACCCTTTTTTTCTTTTCTTTTTTGAGTTTTGTTTTCTCGGTGCTTGTGTTCCCATTTCCATTGGCGTCTTTCTTTCGCCTGTGAACGAGACGTCGGCGAAGCTGAACGACACTTTGCTGGAGACGTTGCTTCCTCTCGATCTCTGCTCATTTAGCTTCCGGTAACATACAACAAGATAAAGAACGTCTCACGCACACAGTCTACTACCCTGACCGGGCTAAGAATCTTCTCTCCCCTTTTTCTCTCATGCGACCTCTTCTACAACTGTTTCCCTTCCAGGCATCAAGGATCTGGTTCATGAGTTTGATAAGGATCGAGAAGAGGAACTCATGTTCTAAGCACAAGTCATGTGGGCCTTTTCACTCCCTGAAACGAGTGGAGTTCATGGGGCTGTGATCGAGGAGACCAAGGAACATTTCACTTTTCTTTTCTTTTCTTCTTCTTTTTTCTTTCTTTCTTTCTTTCTTTCTTTCTTTTTCATTCTTTTTTGTGGAAGAGAACGCTAACGGGTTATCAGCTTCCTTCAAGAAGAGTGGACATGCTCCCTTTCTGCCTTCACTTGGGTTTCATCGAAAGGCTTGCCTGATCACCTGGTGTTATGATCATCGGCGGATAGACATGGTGTATTTGTCTTACTTTTCACTATAATGGACATATCTCCCAAGCAATTGCTTTGTGTCGACAAAGACTTGCGATGAGGAAGGAAGCCACCGTTATACTATCCTCCCCAATCCGTGAGCAAAAGTCATCGAGAATGGTTTGCCCGCTGGGAGAATGCGTCTTGTGTATGGATTTTATTCTCCGGAGCAACCGGCGTGGCGTTTCCTCTAAAGGGAAACGGAAAGGAGGGTTCTTGGGTGCAGGTCCCCTCTCTTTGCTTCTTCTTGAGAGATACAGACGTTTTCGTCCTGTCGTTCGAAAACGATTTGCACGTCGTTATCTTCCCCAAGCCAATCCCCCTTTCCCCTTTACAAAAACGAAATATAGATCTAAACAAAACAAGCTACATAGAGTCATACATCCACCGCTCCCCAACCGCCAGCCCCCGCCCCCCCCCCCCAAAAATAAAGGAAGCTCACAACTTCGCCGATCCCCCACCAGCCGTCTTACCATTAGCAGCCAACGCAGGATCCTGCTCACTCCCCCTCAACAACACCCCCAACTTCTCCCTCACCTCCGGCTCCAACCCCTCAGGCGGCGGCCGTCCATCACTCCTCCGCACCCAAATCTGCACGAACCCGCCCACCGCTTTGACTTGCTCCTCTCCCTCAGCGAAAACCCCACACTCGTACATCACGCTGTTCTTCCCTAGCTTCACGACCCGGAGTCCGACGTCGAGTTTCCCCGGGTACGAGACTTGTCCGAAGTAGTCGCAGTAGGTGTTCGCGACTAAGGCCGTGCGGGGGTAGCTGGTGGTGTTGTAGTTGCAGTGGGTTATTAGGTATTCGTTGATTATCGAGTCGATTAGGACGCCGTAGATCGGGTTGTTGAGATGGGAGAACATGTCGTTGTCGGCCCTGCAAATTTATTGTTATTATTTTATTTTATTTTCTTTCTCATCCTTCCGGCTGGTAAGTTAATCTTGGGATTCCTTGGGGTCTTTCCTTTTCGGATCTTCAAACGCGTGCAGGTTAGATTGAGGGAATGTTTACCATCTTGTTCGGTAGTCCAGGTGATAGACACTGTACAGAATCGCCATCAGCCTATTTCCTTTCTACTTGAACTATGCATCTTTCGCGGATATCTTCATACTAATCCTTCCGTGTCCGCTGTTTCTTTGCGGCGAGGTCGAGGCCTAATGGTTTTGCCATGACTGGATTTGAGATAGACTTTTATATTATGTATGCAGCGTTTTGAATAGAAGAAGATGTTCGATGGGCAGTGGAGGATGGATTCCATTGCAAGCCCGCTTTTCCTCTTTAGGAAGTTACCGAGGTCCAACGATATGCGTATCAACGCCGGGGTCTATGCTATTGAAATGGCATCAAGAACGGACATCGCGAAAAGGCTCTTATTGATACATCAATCTGTGGTGCTCACTCATTACGCTGTATGGCACTTCAACCAAACATCCCACAGACTGTTCGAATCACGCATCTTCATCAAAGCTTTTACTCAAACTCTGGCCGAGCTACATATTATCTACAACCCAAGCGTTTAAGAACCACTAAATCCCCACCTCTACAGCTCAATCTCCGTATCATCCACAATCTGTACCTTCACAGTCGGCACCTTCGGATCCGAGCACGCCTCCATAGCCTCGATCGCCTTGTCCAGCGGATACGTATGCGTAACCATACCATCCAAATCCATCACCTGCTTGTTCTGCAGAGCATTAATCCCCGCGGGCCAGGTATCCGAGTAGCGGTTGATAAATCTTAGGTCGATCTGCGAGAGGCTGAGATGCATGAAGGGGAGGTTGTTCATGATGCTTCGTCCCACCCCGACTACCATTACGACCCCGTTTCGTCGACACGCGAGTGCGGCTGTGTTAATGCTGATCTCGATCCCTGTGCATTCGATCACCGTGCTAGGTGCGTTGTACTCGTCCGGAGAGGCTACCATTTTCTGGACATCTCGCGGCCGCACCCCGAAGACCTCCCGGATCCCTTCGGAGGTCTGCAGCGCCGTGTCGGTGGGTTGGACCTTGTACGTCTTGACGCCGGGCATAAACTTGCGGGCGAAATCTAGCTTCGCCTCGTCTACATCCGTGATGACGATGGGCCAGGCGCCGGAAGCTCGTACGCAGGCGAGAGCGCAGAGTCCGATCGGCCCAGCCCCGCAGATCAGAGCTGGCTTGCCGATTGCGAGGGAATCTGAACAGCCTCTTACAGCGTTCAGAACGACGGACAATGGTTCCAGTAATGCGCCCTGGGAGAAGGTGACCCCATGGGGGAGCTTGTGGCAGTACTTGGCTTCGTGCGTAATGAATCTCCGTATACTGCCCGCGTACGGACAGACGCCGATGAACTTGACTTCCTCGCAGAGATTGTACTTGCCTGCGTCGCAGAGCCAGCATTTCCGGCATGGGACGCCGGGTTCGATCGCTACGCGGTCGCCCGTGCTGAGTGATCGCACTTCAGATCCTACTGCCATTACGACGCCTGAGGGCTCGTGGCCGAGCACGCAAGGCCGGTCGAAGTTCAGAGGGCCGATCTGCCCGGAGTGCCAGAAGTGCATGTCTGAGCCGCAGATTCCGGTGCATCGTACGTGGATGAGGGCTTCAGTTGGGGCTGGAGTAGGGATCTCGGTGTCTCTCATTTCAATCCTGCGGTCTGGTGTCGTGTATAGTGCTGGGTTGCCGTATTTGGAGAGCTTCTCTACCGTGGTGGCAACATCGGGTGGGATTACGGACTTTGCATCTTCATTGCTGACTCCGTTGACTAGCTGGCCTTCGGGGTCTAAGAGCGCTGGTGCCATGTTCTGAATGGAGTCTGCTGGATCTGTAGAGGCTGTCTCGTTATGATAATGACGTTTCCAGGAGCCTAGAATGCTGACAGTGAGATACAATTAATTGAGAAGACACAGCCTGTTTGTCGGGTTTAAAGACCAAAGAGTAGCTACACGTGCTGTCTGACTTCACCACCAGAGATCCACAGATTTTTTTCGCTGGGAATATCATTCGATGACATCTATCGGTTTCTTACCTCACAATTCAACAGCATTCAGGGCAAAAAAGCTACCTCCCCTCCGGAGGTAGCTACTTGCCAACGAGTGCGGGCGACGTGGACTACATGTCATATGCGGCTGTCCGGAAACCCATGGCTCACCTCCACGCTGCATGTTCGCTTATGATTACTCTTGCGATGTGAAAGGTAAGTCGGCGCACCTTCTTTATGCGGCGGAAGCGAAAGACTCTCTGATCGGGGGAAGCTGCAGCGAATGCGGGCTCGCGGGCTTGAAGCTTTCCGAAGGAGAAGTTGGAAGCGCTGCCCGTCGGACTCCTGTTCTTGAATCTTGTGTGACAAAATCACATAGAATACATATCAATACATTCCCGCCTCCTGCCTACATGCAAATATCGGTTGCATATGCTCTGGGATTTCATGCTCAGGAAGGGGTCACAGGAATGGATTTCAACAACGGATGCCGGATTCACAATCATTGCAACTCATTCCCTCGGTGCAACCCATTGGTCATGTCCTGCCCAGTCTTTTTAAGGATCTCTTCACAACGACATGGTCAAATGTCCACCCATGAACCTATTGCAACGCATGCAGATGGATTCCAGTAGACCTGTGTCGGCCCTCATAACGCTGTAGAGATCCAGTGTACCGCTTCCTCACCCTTTCAATGGCCATCCCTCGCCGCCAACCCGGCTTTCCTGCTCGAGACAGGCCTCGTTCGCTGCTAGTATTGACTGAGCTTGATACCCAATATGAATAGGAAGCGCATGTGTTTGTAACTTCTGCGTATCTTGTGCTAGAACCTCACATCTCGGTTTTCCATGAAGACACTGTCGAACGCGCCACCCTATCTGATCCGCATCACGGTTGCTTCTTCGATCCATTGCACCGTAGCTGCTGCTTCGTTGTCTCATGTCCAGACGACCGTGCAATTTAGGCAGATACCATCACACTAATTGGCACAGGATTGTCCAAGCTAATCAACGCTGCCCTGAAACCACAGGCAGCGAAAGGAATCGGATGTCTGTACGCTCACAAGTCCTGATCCTATGGCAGTTGTCAGCCTCAGGGGCAGGCGCTGTTGAATGATGAGTCTCGGAAAGCAGGCTCTATGGTAGGACGAGCGACTTCTCAGACGGCCTTGAACACTTCTAACCACAACAATTGATCAAGGGCGTCTGCCCTTCGAACTGAGCAGACGATCGAAGCTCATTTTAAGGTCGACATGTATCATCAATGCGAAAGGTCTATGAGCGGGTAGGCATACGGAAGGCATAATATGTCGTTGAGTTCTAGGCGCTCATCTTGCGGCGGCGAAGAAATATTGCAGTTGTTGACGAGGTGGCGATGGATTACGGGGCGCATGTCAGCGGAGCGATGTGGAGTGCCCATAGTAGCGAATGCATCGATGTTGTTGCCTATGCCCTCTGGGGGCATGATGCTCCACGTATAATGAGTTATGCAAACTGTCTTTCATTTGTCTTTTTGATCGAGAAAAGACGAGTACCACGTTTGGGCCAGCGCTTCCAATCATGGCTAGAGCTCACCTGCCATATCCTTGCTTCGTCATGAAAGTGTCAAGCAAGTACGGCCATCTCTCGCCCATGATTAAGGAACGATGTGAATACATATAGGTATATGCGTGTGTGAATGTCAATTAGATGCAGCTCAACGCGTTCGCGGCGCGTCGTGTCGCGCGAAAGCCGAACGGCGGTTGACTGAGCAACGCCGCATGCCGTCATTACGCACAGATGTCGCGGACGTTCAATGTTGCAGACAGTCTCACTGCTATTCATCGCACTACTTTCGCCATTTACATTGTCTTCAACTGGTCCAACTACGGTCGGAGTCCCTTACTGAGTTCATCTGCATCTATATCACCTCAGTCACAATCACCATGGCACCGAAACGCAAGTCCGCTGCACCACGCACATCTTCCCGCCAATCTTCTCAACAATCCACACTGTCGTTCCACGGTAAAAACAATCGAGTCACCAAGCCCAGCACACCCCAGGAAACCAAGGCCGAGAAGAAGGACCCCGCGCTTCTGGAGAGTATTGTGCGTGCCGACGAAAAGGCCGAGCCGTCACCTGCCCAAGATGAAACTACCCAAGACGCAACCGAGCACGAAGCGCAACCGAAAGAGCCAGAAGCGCTAGAAGACCCGCTCAAGCAATCCGGCAACCCGACAAAAACGGAGGATGTCTTAGGCGGCCGCGCACCGCAGAGCGACACGGGCGCATTAGGCGGCAAGGGCTCAGGATGGGTCAGCGACGAAGAACAGCGGGCGCGCAAAGTCTCCGAGTCCCAGATCAAGCGGTATTGGCGGGCGAAAGAGCAGGAACGCCTAGCGCCGCGGCTGCATCAGGAGGATATGAGTGTTTATGAGAGGATCCTGCGAGAGTGGGATATGAGTGGGCAGTATGGGGTAAGTCTGGTCATTTTGTAATGCATCTTTGGAGCATAACACAGTGGATTGAGCTGACATTTCGCACAGCCGTGCATAGGTATTGCCCGACTCAAGCGCTGGAAAAGGGCCCACGTGCTGGGGTTGAAGCCTCCGATCGAGGTCCTGGCTGTGCTTCTCAGGGATATGGATAGTGGTGAGCCGAAGTCACAGAGGGCGTATGTGGATGAGTTGATGAGTTCACGGTTTGTGGAGGCATGAGAAGGGGAAGGGGTCAATTCTTCTTGATGAGGGAATTGAAAAGACGGGTTTAGCCGCTATTGCTGGAAATGGTTTGCATCGAGCGTGGCGTCATGGCGTTCAAGAGAGGATAGGGACATTGGATGCGATGATACTTAATTGCTTGTAATTGCGCGACTAGCGATATTACCCTACCTCGCCAGCCACTGTTTTCCTTGCGTGCCTGCCTTTACAGGGCATCTCTGACTTTGAGCCAATCGGCTCTTAGCCGCATCTGCATGATCTAGCGCCACATCTCTACTTTGCCAAACTTTCTCTCTATCGTTCGTATATCCAGCAAACATTCAACCCAGCCCAAAATGTCCTCACTGAACACCCTTCTAACCCGATTCAAGCTTGAAAAACTTCTCAACCAGGACCAAGGCGGACGTCGAATCATCCTCCATGGCACTATCTCTGGTGAACCAGCTCTCCTCCTCGCCGAACGAGGCGCATTTGATACCGATCCGAGTCACTTGGCCTCCTTTAACCGTCTCATTACCCACGTGCAGAATCTCGGCCAAAATGACATCTACCATTGGTACCTTGCCAACAGCCTACCGGAGAATGGCATCGACCAGCCTACCCCTCCGGACCTCAAGATCAATCTGATCTACCCCTGCACCGAGAAGCATATCAGGAAGTACTCGTTCCAGCAACTCCGCTCTGTCACCGAGACATCAGAAGTCTACGCCCAGCACGTCCGCCCCTACATGGCGCGATGTCGCGAGGAAGGCCGACTAAACTGGGTCTTCAACATCCTCGACGGGAAGAAAGAACAAGAAAACGTCCTCTTCCGCTCCTCTGAGCCCGATCCCACCGACGATTTCCTCCTCCTCCCAGACCTGAACTGGGACCGCAAAACTCTCGGCTCCCTGCATCTCCTCGCCCTCCCCCTCCGTAGGGATATCTGGTCCGTGCGCGACCTGAAGAAGAGGGATGTCAAGTGGTTACGGCATCTGCAGATGACGCTTATGCAGACGGTCGAAAGGCTTTATCCTGATAATGTGGAGCGCGATATGTTGAAGTTCTATCTGCACTATCAGCCTACTTACTACCATTTCCATGTGCATATCGTGCATGTTAATCTGGATCCCAGTGCTACGCAGGCGGTCGGGAAGGCTTTAGGGTTGGCGGATGTTATTAGCCATTTGGAAGTCATGGGTGGGGATGAGATGGTGGGGATGGATCGGTTGGATCTCACGTATACGGTTGGAGAGGAGAGTGAGTTGTGGAAGGAGGTCTTCTTGCCTTTGAAGGAAGGGAAGGTGCCTAAGAGCGTTTGATCTAGAGTAGCCATCTTACGTCTAGAAAAGCCCGACTGTCACTTTGCGTCGTTAAAAAGATATCTTCGGTTGAACCAACGATAAAGAAGGCTGAGGCTCCCCCATGTACTCAATGACAGCTCAACATAGACTCAAAGCCAACTCAACATCTCTGGTACTCAACGGCAGCTCAACTTCAAAACCATTGCAGCCGCCGTCTGCAGAACATCGTGCCTTAGGCTCCGTCGAGTTTGGCATATCGCCAGTAGCTAAAAGCCTTCCTACAGTACCAACGGACAACTATCGGAATAGAAGGTGCTCGGTCAAGTATACAGTGAATCGTCATCACGAATGCCAAAATTGCGATTGTTCTTCTCAGCACAGTAGTCACGAACTTCCCCCTCGCCATTCAAGACAAAGACTGATTGCGAGCGTGGGTTTATCATTATCACCATTCTCCTGTTTCACTACCTTCCCCTCCATTGGCACTACCGTCGCCGATCTCACATCGGGCCGAAACACGATTGAAAGCCGGAAGGTTTCAATGCCGAGCAACAATTCTGCGCTTCTCCTCTGGAGGCTTCAAATTCGTGGAAAGTCTATAGACAAAATCTTCATAGACGAGTCGCATTATTCGATACCAGTCGTGACCCTCTGAGCACCCCTTCCATTGATACTAGCGAAGACGGCTCTGGGATCGGCATGTACAGTCAAACCTCGCTGTAGGGATCTTCCGACTAGCAATATGGCCCTATAGCAATAGTTTTCATTAGATTTTTTTAATCCTTATAGTAATATTGCTAATCCTTATTATATATTATAACAATAGGTCTTTAGAGTCGCCTACCTAATATATTATAATAGAAGGTCGGAAATAAGGCCTAAAGGCCATAAATACGCCTAAAATACCTACCTAAGGCCTCCTATATCCCTAGGGATCCCTAAATCCGGCTAAGAGTCCCTAAATCTAGCCCGTGCTTACCTCTCTTAGCGTTTTTAGGTAGCAATATGCCTCTATTACAATAACAGACGGCTGATTTTCAACATTCTTATAGAAAGGTTTGACTGTAGTACGAGGATGGTCTGACACTTGTGCCCTAATGTTTCTCCAGGTGCACGGCCTCTAACGGGAGCAGACGTCAAACTTCGGTAGATCTTCCATGGTACCGTTGGTACTGGGCGCAAGTAACTTTTGCAAGCCCGTCGGGGGGGGAAGGCCAATTGGTTTGACGGTGACTTCGCCATGGCTATTGCGCGTTTTAGTTGCCCTTGGTTTGGCTGGTAGAAACCCTAGATGCCAGTCTCTTCTTCTGGAAGTCGTCCGCTCGCCTGGGACGACTGTCTCTTCTACTAGACACGCAATCTTGTTCTTTTGGCGTTTCAGGAGGCGCTCGCGGGGGCCATTAATTATGATTATGCACAATTATTTCACCCTAGCCTTTATGCTAGCAGTCGGTAAGTCGATGGCGCCTGGCTGTGAGAAATCCTGCTGACGATTGCTCTGCAGCGCTTCCCTTCCATGCATACGCGAGTCTGGGCAGTTACATCCGAGCGGGTCTGGCATATTCAGATGCCAACACTACCGAATTGACGACTACATCGAAAGAGCCGTCTGTACAGCCAACACCGACTGGCTTCAGACCAAATAATGAGACTAATGATTTCGCTGCGCTATCCAAGTGCGCTGCAAGCTGGTCTTCCTATGATGCGTTCACATCCACGGACCTGACCTATCCTCTCACGACATCCACATCCATCCAGCATACTCACACCCGCCTTACTCAAGGCACTGGTGCAGTCTACACCACCCGAGATGGCATACCCGTGGCAAGCGGCTCTTTTCGACCCACCAAGGTCGTCCAGTCTCAGATCGTCATCACGAGCTCTACTACCGAATACATGGCAAGCACCCAGCATCCAGCCAGCTTCAATGCAACTCCTTCGTGCCCATCAATCAAGCCGAAGAAGTGCAGCTCGCTCTACTCCGCCTACCTCAGCAGTCTAGGATTACCTTCGAACGCAAGTATCCCAGCAATTACTCCGGCGCCAACCAATTCGCCACCGTGTCCGCAATACTACTTCCGTCCCAGCTCAAGCTGTAGCTACTACCAAGACGATGTGGACGGCAGTTGCTACATCTCAGGACAGAGCGTCAAGGTCTTCTACTTCCCTCCCCAGACTACGAATGGGAGCGATGTCCCAACGAGTGTTACTTCTCCAGTTGTCCAGCAATATGCACCTGGTATCACCTTCACTTCACCTTCTATCTACCTGTCTTTCGACTACCTGAGCGGCCAGCGGCTACTGCCTGCTACGCAATCGACCTGCGTTACTTGCGGACCTGAGTATGAAGGGTGCATGACTTACGGCGTCGGAGGAGGAAATGCGCTGGAGTATCAAGGAACCAGTATCGCTGGCGCCTTGCTCACGTTGGCTCCCGAAGATGTCTCTACGTTGCTTGTCAGCTATGGTCCAGCTGCTGCCACATCTGCGGCCAATGCGATCGCTTCCGGAGGGGCAGACTATGCCAATGCCATTATGAATGTCGTCGGTGCACTCGACGTGATGCCTCAGCGGCTTGATCTAAACGCTTTGGTTCATCCTGCACCGACCGACTACTACTTACGACCGGAAGGAGCCCCTGGATGCTCCTTGTCATATCCACAGCCAGAGTGTGGTACCATCTTCGAAGGCCGCCACCGACCAATCCTCTCTGTGCCCTCTCAAGTCTCTATTCTCCAAGGCGAATGGGCAACTTGCAACCCGGCCATCTACGGTGTCTATGACCCTCCGGTGGCATTGACGAAGACTTCGGTCCTGGAAGGCCCTGAGTATCCAGGCCGTCCAAGTACCGAGCATGACAGCGGGGATGGTGGACATCAACAAACCAGCTATGAAGCTGCCTCGGCAAATCGTCCTACACCACCAACACCACACATGACAGACTCTGGACCTCAACCGACTCAGAACGGCCATCATTCGTCCCCTGCTGATGACGGGCAAACCGATGACCCGTATACATTCCACCCGCCGCATATCGAGCACAGCGCCGCATCCCTCGCCCTCCCGGGTCCCCCTTACCACACCATTGCCAATCCGGAGAAACCAACCCCGGCCAGCGAAGTCGACGATGATCAAGATGGCTCTTCCCCCGCTGATCCCAACTCTTCAGACGCCTCAGCAGCTCCAGATCACGGAACCCAAATCACCCAATCCGGTAAGCCCTTCACCATCTCCCGAGCAGGGGCGGACGCGGCTTGCATCAACGGCGCCACCATCACGAGAGATGGTCCCGCCACGACCGTCGACGGACAAACCGTCTCCGCCAACGCGGACTTTGTCGCTGTCGGCACGCAGAGGATTTCCTGGGATGCGCTGGGCCGTGCGGCAACGATGGCGCAGCAGACTGCTACGCTTACGGATGGGAATAGCGAGGTCCGCATCGTGCAAGATTCTACGGCTACGGGGGTCTACGTCGTAGGCGGGTCGATCTCTTTGACTGTTGGTGGAGCCGCCCAGTCTCTGGGTAGTGAGACGTTGAGTGCGGTTTCTAATGGGCTTGTTCGGGATGGGAGTACGATTACGCTGGGCGGTACGACCGAGACTGTTTCTACTTCTAAATCTGGCGATACGACCAGGACTTCTCAGGCGAGTACTGCTTCCGGGGGCTCGACCCAGTCAATCACTGCTCCTGGAAGTTCCACTGCTGGTCAAGCGGAAGCGGGCGGGACGACTACTTCTGGATCTGGACGCGTTGTGCGATATTCTTCTATTGCTTACGCTAAGGCAGCATTGGTGGTGTTTACGGGACTTGCGATCGGAAACTTCGTCATTCCGTGAAGGGCCGTCTATTCATGGCTATACATCTCTATGTACATCATTCGAGATTAGTCGTCGGAGGAGTCCAGGGCAACACCGGCAATCTACCCAATTGCCTTCCTCTCCAAAATCTCGGCCGCGTCCCCACTCTCTCCTGGGATAAAAAGTTCGATCACGCCCGCCGCATCGTCGAGTTCCCCAACGGCGCGAACGCTCCCGTCCCATTCCCCGTCGACCATCCCCCCTCATACGTCAAGCTCGGGATCCGTCCCAGCAGGAACTCCAGCTGTCGATACCCTGCTCCAGGCACATACTGCGGGATCTCATGCCCCGCCAGGTCAACCGTCACGAACGTCAATCCCCGCTCCGTATGCGTCGTCCCCATCACCCCCGCCCCCGTCACGATCCCCACGGGTTCCTCGGGGATACTGCCCTGGTACAGCACGGCGGTGATGACTTCGTCGAGTCCCGGGTTGCTGGGGACCACGAATTTGTCCGTCGGCGGGGACTGGAATCCCTGCGCCCCGTTCCATGTCATGTTTTGGATGGTCGCCAGGGATCCGTTGGCCAGCAGGAGGTAGTCCAGCAAGCCGTGCCCAATTATCACGTTGTTCGTGCGTTCGATCACGCTGGGTAAGGGGCCTAGTGCTGAGGGAGGGCTGGAGTCGAGGCCCAGGCTGTCGTCACCGCAGATGGCGTACGAGGTCGGTGGGGCGTTGATGGCTTTTTGCACGTCGGACCGGTTGAAGTAGTCTAGAGAGTAGGGGACATGGTCAGCACTGTGGACCAGTTTGGGTAGAGGGCGCATGTCTGCCGGGCGCGGGGTGTGCGTATGTAAAACAAAAAAAAAAAAAAAAAACTTACTATTCGGTCCCCACCCCAAACTAGGGAATCCCAGCTCATCCCACAAGTACGGACAGAAGTCCGTCAGGTGGTAGAAGTTGAAGCACGGGTTCACCGTGATGGCCGCCGTGACAATGTCGTCCCAGACGTAGCACCCGGGAGCGGAAATGTTGGGCCCCGAGGGCAGTTTGGTGATGGGTGGGAAGTGCAATGCGTAGTCCATGAATTCGAAGTAGCCGCATTTCTCCGCGCGTTGGTTGATCTCCGTCATGAAGGTTTCGTTCAGTGCGAAGACGGAGGCGTATTTGTTTAGGTGTTGGACGGCGGATGCTGGATTTCAATAGTGGTTAGCTTTGTCTCCTCCTCCTCCTCCTCCAAGTCCCTTCTGTAGTCTCTCGGACTCGAGGACTGGAAAGTATGGACTTACAATAGATCATCACGCTATCCTCGTTGATACTCGGGTCGTTGATCTGGATCCCGCTGACGTTGAAGTAATCCGTATTATTCGCTTCGAGCATGTAGTGCGCGATGTATGGGATGTACTGTCCCGCATACGATTCACCTTTTCAAAATCAGTCAGCTCATGCCCGCTTTCCCAACAAGGCCTCCCTCCGTGCATCCATCCACCGCGCTCTCTGCGTATGTGTGGGTGAGATTTCGGAGAGATAGTGAGAAGACGTACCAGTCAAATACACCTTCCGCCCCACCAGATCAAACGTCTCCATGAAGTTCTTCCAGAACCCCATAAAGTCCTCCGCGACATCCTTCTCGTTCTTGATCGTGGCGGGGACCCCCTCGGCCGCAGGCGAGAAGCCCGTGCCCACTGGTTGGTCGATCCAGACCATGTTCGTCACGTTGGTCCAGCTCCAGGGATTTTCGATGGGGCTGTATGTGCCGGATTGCCAGAGGAAGGGCTGGGTAGGTGGTCATGGTTAGTCTGTCGTTTGTGTAGCTGAAGCCACAGGTCGTTGGAAATTGTTTGCTTGCTTACCCCATTCTCCTGGAATAGCCCGTCGAGAGAGGAACATCCCGGCCCTCCGTTCAGCCAGATCACGATCTCGTCCCCGGCCGCCTCGTTATCTGTGGGGAAATACCAGAAGTACAGCGCGTTCTCGTTCGAGGCATTGCCGTTGATGGATAAGGTGCCGGCGTACGACTCGCCAATGTCGAAGTCGACCTCGGGGATGGCGGTCCCGTTGACGGCGTATTTCTCCGTTTTGGAGTTGAGCGAGGTCGTCTGCCGCTTCTTGTTCGCGGCGGGCTTGGGTTGGACGGCTTCGCTGCGTTTGGCGAACTTCTCGGCTTTTTTGTGGGGGTTTTGCACGGCGGCCACGCTCGTCGTCAGCCCGAAGGCTACGGCGAAGAATGTCGGAAGATGCATTCTTTCTTCCTTCGCTGGTACACGGACAGGATGGAATGGACGAAGTGGGGAGAAAGAAATGGGGAGCTACTACGACCTACCTTTTCATTTATACGGGTTTCGTTGCTTGCCTGCTCAAGCTCCTACTCGATCCTGGAGTCCATCACGAGGTCGGATTCGCCAGTGTGCGATAGTCGATGTGCTTTAGACCAATTGTGATACGGTGCCTGGCAGCAACTATCGCCGAACGAGCAGGTGGCATGCACGGATGATGATGAGCAGCGGAGATTCTGACGTCGTACACAGTCGGCTACCCTTGAGGTTGCTCCCCAAGCTTCCCGGCCGCGCGCCCAGCCATGCAGGAAAGCTTGAAGCGAACAGAGTACCTTCCTGTCTGGGTATAGATCGTATGTGCAGAGATGAAGCCAAATTATTGTTCTCGCAATGGGTGGCCCGCGTCATCTGCCTCCGGACGGATTGTCGAGGTCGTGAGTGCGAGGCCTGACAGTCATGATGCTCTCCGGTGGTACCCAAATGAAGACAAAGCGAATGGTTGTACCGTGATCATTTCCATCTTCCGTTTCTGCCTTCTGCTCAACACAAACATTGCTGTGGAGTGGGACAGGATGGTATTGCCATGTTCTTCTGGGAGAGAAGTGGGCCGAGGTGGACGACACGCAGGGTTCAAGCTTTCCTTATCCTTATCTGGCTGTCTTGCCGAAATGCCGAGCGCCTATCGTGCAGTGTGCTTGCTTGAGGCTTAGGTGATCCGCGATAAGGGCGATAAGGAACCTCCCACTCTTGCTCCTGCTTCAGCTTCAGCTTCAGCTCGCGGTTTGATCCAGCTCAACCGGTGTCAACTTTGCCTCTTGATCTTCAGGTACGCGCAGCATACTATGTAGATAAAGCTGACTACGGAAGAGCGTGTGACTCAGCGCGGCTAGTAGCCATGTCGGACTAGAGATGATTATGGCATAGCATCCTGCTCACGACCAGACCGCAATCTTCTCTGTCCGACTCCTATTGCGTATGGATTAGGCTCTCGTTCTTCTAAGAGGGAGGCGCAACTATTGAAATCTGCGCGTTCCTGCAGCAAACCAATGCTGCACTTTTGCTCGCAAGCAACTTATCGCTCTCATCATCTCCCGGGCCTCCGTAAAGCACAAGGAGTGGCACGCATGTACCTTCCCAAAGTGGTCTTCACGTTGCATTCCGCGTACGATGTGGTTAAACTCCTAGCGCTTGCTCGACGTGCCATTCATTTTCGTGCTTTTCTAATAGTAATCCGCGGAAGAAGGCTGACAAACACGGCATACGATCGCACTATCGGGTGTGCATATGAGAGCTAATACTCGAATGCCGTAACACCCAGTCTGAAGCTTTCAGATGCCTAAATGGGGCCTCTTTGCGTCTTTTATTGCCGCATGGAAAGAGTCTGCGAAAGTCATCAAGCGCTTGTGTCTCCGCCTGTCAGTAGTGACATGTGCAAGATGCTTTGGCGGTTTACTCGTCCCTCCAGCTCCCTGTCATAGTTCACCAGTAGGCTTTGAACCGCTTTTGTTCAATGGAGTGCAGAGTTTACACCTCATGCGCTCAACTAAGGTTCCGCACATGGCATCCTACAATAATCAATAATCGCAATGGGTCTTTGCGAAGCTCAGTGACATTCGTTTAGACCACTCTCCGCTTCAAAGCATTGAAAAAGTGGTGCTCGCTTGTCTCCCATGCTTGCAAAGCTACACCGCTATGCGCTGACATAGTTGCTCTCAACTCCATGCGGATCATAATTTAACCACACAACTGTTGCATCGTGCCCTCATTGTTCCATCGCAAGACGGCGACAAAACTAAAAAAGGGATGACATACGGGCGGTCTGGTCGCTGACTGATCTGTCGATGTCTCCCGGACGGAGACCCCATGCAAGTAGTGAGCGGGGAACGTGGGGTTGTTGTTAGCTGGAGAAAGGAGGGAAATCCTCCAGGATTCTAACCTTTACTCACCACGTGCTTGGCGTCCATGCGGGGGCCACTGACCGTTCACCTCCAAAGACAGATGACCAGGGAGCTTGCCGTTGGTCCCGAATTGATTCGCTACTGTCTACCATCCTTCCCTCGGGACCCCGATGACAACCGTTCGGGTACGAATACCGCCGCGTACATGTGGGTGTGTGATTCTGGGGATTCCTCCCGGCTTGCAGCCACTCACGTCAGAATGGCCTGGCGGTTTTGGATGGGCGCTGTTGGTCGCGTGGCCGATCATCTCCATCTTTTGCAGCCCACTTGCAGTCGCCAGGACCAAATCATCGCTCGTTGTATTGCCCGCGGATCGCGGCCCAGGGCTTGGTAGAAAGGATTGGCAACTGTTTTGTCTCACATTGTAAGCGTGAGGGTCGTGTGCCACATGGCGCGCGCAGGTGGATAAATATTACCCTGCCAATGCCCAGTTCTTGGGAACGCATGCCAAACTCCTTGCGTCCCTTTGCTTCGACCCCCACAACAGCGTAGCTAAGCGTCCAAAGCCGTTGCTCCCAAGACAGACTGTCGCTGCTTATTCTTTCTTGACATTGCACTTGCAACAGCAATCATTTTCTTAACTATCAGGTTTGGCAAGCCACTAGTTGGGCCTGGAGCTCGGCGCCAATAACCATCATGAATGAGAAGATCGACGCCCACTCCAGCAGCGGCAAGGACTCTGGTGAGCGAGAGCAGGCCGATGCGTTTGAGAAGCGCGAGGATACGGCGCGAGGTATCTTTGACTTTGATGAGCATCAGACTCTGAGCGGCAAGTAAGTCAGATTCGCTCTATGATTTGACTTATGTCGCAATGGGAACTGAGCTGTTCGCTATAGATTCGAAAACCCGCTCTCGGGTATCCCCAAATACAAGCTCTTCGAAGATGTAAGAATAACCACCACCTCTTCGCGGATGGCTTGAAAGAAGCAGTATAACCTGACACAATTTGTTACCGCAGGTCGAACGTTTCTGCCGCGAGAACAACATGATGGACAAGGTGGAGATGATGAAAAAGGGCGCCCTCGTCTCCCAGGCTCCCAACCACGCCAAGTACATCGAGGAGCTGGACGAAGGCGACCATGCTGTCCTGGAATACGAGAAGAACTACAAATGGCGCCAACCATTCGCCCTCTACTTCCTCACAGTCATGTGCTCTCTAGGCGCCGCTACCCAGGGCATGGACGAGTCTTGCAACGCTGGCGCGGTCGCTTACTGGCCTGAGCAGCTGGGCGTTTCAAAGCTGTCGAATGCCACATACATTGAGGGTCTTATTGTCGGTGCGCCGTACCTGGCCTGCGCGGTCCTGGGGTGTTGGCTGAACGAACCTCTCAATCGCTTATTTGCCCGTCGTGGTACCATCTGGATCTCGTGCTTTGTCGCCGCTGCGGCTTCCATCTGGGAGGCTTTCACCTATTCTCACTGGCAGCTTTTTGCGGCTCGCTTCGTTCTGGGTCTGGGAATCGGTGCGAAATCTAGTACTATCCCGGTCTATGCTGCTGAGTGCGCTCCAGCGCCGATTCGAGGTATGTCTTGGTATGACGCTTTGCGTCGGGTGAAAATCGTCGCTGACATCTCTTCAGGTGCCCTTGTTATGCAATGGCAAGTCTGGACCGCCTTTGGTATCATGCTGGGCAACATTATGGGCGTCGCATTCTACTCCCTCCCAGATGATGTCGCCTGGCGCTACATGCTTGCGTCTAGCTTCGTTCCCCCAGTCTTCGTCATGCTCCAGGTCTACTTCTGCCCAGAGTCACCTAGATGGCTGCTTCAGAACAATAAAGTCGATAAGGCCTACCGTTCTTTCCGTCGCATCCGGAACTCGGAGTTGGAAGCTTGTCGCGATCTCTTCTACACTTACGTCGGTGTGGAGCTCGAGCGTAAGGTAAACAAGGGCAAGAACTTCTTCACCATGTTCTGGGAGCTGTTCAGCGTCCCGCGCAACGCTCGCGCTACCATGGCTTCGTGGATCATTATGTTCGGTCAGCAATTCTGCGGTGTCAATGTGTAAGTTTTCAACATCAGCTCCAGCTGCACAGACGCTAATCTTGGTATCGCAGTATTGCGTACTACGCTGTCACAATCTTCGTGCAGGGTGGTTACACCCGTCCGCAGGCCCTGCTTTTCGCCATGGGTACCGGTATCCTGAACTGGGTCTTCGCCTTACCTGCATTCTTCACCATCGACACCTTCGGCCGTCGCTTCTTACTGCTCGTTACCTTCCCATTCTTGTGCATCACCCTCCTCTGGACCGGCATGTCCTTCTTCATCGGCACGACCGACGCCGAGGGCAACTGCAATTCGAACTGCACGGCTCGAACAGCTATGATTACCACCGGCATGTACCTCTACGAGGTCTTCTATTCTCCCGGCATGGGTCCAGTGCCCTTCTCCTACTCCGCGGAGGTCTTCCCGATTCAGGTACGTATCTCAAGTGTTGAGTGCACATCATTGGCATCCTCACTGACACGTCTGTAGGTCCGTGATGTCGGCATGGCGTCTGCGACTGCCGTTCTATGGGGTTTCAACTTCATCTTGTCGTTCAGCTGGCCGCCGCTTGTAGAGGCCTTCACGCCACAGGGAGCTTTCGGTTGGTACGCCGCTTGGTGTGCTATCCTCTGGTGTTTGGGTACGTCTTCCCTGCCTTTTGCAGTGAGATGACCATCTAGCTAATCCTTCTCTCCAGTCCTTCTCTTCTTCCCAGAGACTAAAGAGCTCACGCTCGAGGAACTCGACGCCGTTTTCAATGTGCCCACCCATAAGCAGATGGCACGTGGGTTGAAAGAGCCGGGCTTTTGGATCCAGAAGGGTATTTTCCGTCGGGATGTCGACCTGGCCCCTCTGGTCGATATCCAGGACTTGCGGGGGACTCGGGAGGACGGTCACAAGATCGGAGGTGCTTGAAGGTCTTCAGAACCGGTCTCTGTAGTCGGGCTTGATTACCGTCAGTCTCTTGATTAATCCATATCATGTACTTTGTTACCGTATCAGAAAAAATATGAGTATTTGTCATGGAAATACAAAGGGTGTCTGATGGATTTGTATGACGACCGATGTTTCTTCCGTACCGGCCTGCTTCGAGAGACCTTTTCACGGAGTTGAAGAACAGAAGTCAGCCGTGCTTGTCTCTGTCGTAACACTTCGCTCATGCCATTTCATTAGCGATCGCATCTGCTCTAGATGCCATGTGCGTCAAGCAGGTGCGTCCCACTACAGCATGTCGGACTTCGGGAAAGTTGTCGAGAAAACGTCACGGGTACAATACGCCCAAATTCTGACAAGATTTGCCATTCGCCTGTCAAACATCGAGCTGCATGGTTTGATTCAACTGTCAAGACCTTTAGAGCTGTAGAAATGATCCTCTTTTCATCAGGAGTGGCTATAGATAGAAGTAGCAGAACGGCCCGGACGTCGTACTCATAACCTCACCAATGCTGATCGAGTCGCCAGCGTACCCCATATCGATCGTGTCATTGAAGTAAGTCTTTCGAGATTCGGGCTGGTTCGCCCAGGTAATATGTCCGTATGTGCCATTGTTCATGGACGATTCGGTGAAGCGGGTTTCGGGGTCGAGAAGTTGCCTGAAACAATTGTCAGCTACTTAGAGCTTTTTCACACTCTACGGTCCTGACGAACGGTCGGTATACTTACCAGTATGACCACATGCGATCCATCATGCTGTGGTGAGTCCAGAACGTCGGGTCACCAGGAGAAGTAAAGAGATCTGCACCGGGATCGCCGCTGTCGATAGTGTCAGCCTCATTCTAAGCCTGGGATGCAGGTGCCTTTGATACTTACCTGATCGTGTAGTGGATACCGCCGTGGGGACCAATCTCGACGGTGTAAGGTACTCCCTCCGACAGCAAGCGGTATTGATTAAAGTCAGGCTTTGCAAGCAAATCTAGAGCAATCGGTCAGCTTTGTGATCATCAAACTTGTCATGTGTCTTATGATGTAGAGACATACTCATTACGGTGGTGTAGTTGGCGTATCGAGTATTCATGGCAGGACCAACATCTCGCTTCAACCGACGTGGGTTATATCCAAGTCCGCCATCAGGTCCGGGCTCTGTACCGTTGAGACCGCCTACTGGTCCAAGGTTGACCGTCATATTGGCAAACGGTCCTGTCGTTACGTAGCCGCCTCCGACACCAGCAGGCAATTGGATATCGCCACCCCCGAAGCCTTCGGGAGGCGAGATGACCGGACCATCATGCACCACATATTCGCCATTGCCACCAAGACTGGTCGGGCTTCCATCGAAGATAGGAGAGTCTTGCGGCGCGGAAGCGTATCTAGGCCAATCCCAGTACTAAAGAGAAAAGGTCAGCATGCTGATGGTCCATGAAAAAGGACGACGATGTCAGACATACAGGTTGGTAGCCCGTATAGCCGCACTCTTCTCTGAGTGCCTTCTCGTACTCGTGCACAAACCAGCGGTGCCATGGCATGAAATTACCCGTGAAATGAATGGTTAATGTTTGATTGATGTGGGTTACTACGAAGTCGTCGAACTGTTGGAGAAGTGTCAGAAACTCGCGGATGTGCTGGCTGAGGGATGAATTGATTGATCTATGCTCACCCGAGATTTGGCTCCAGCAGCAGCGGTCGAAGGAGTTCGGGGAGGGAGCTGCTGGAGGCATTTGACTGCGTCGACATATTCTAACCGCTCTGCTTCGGATAGGGAACCACTGGATATGGTCAGCGTTCATGTTACGCTGTCAGGCTGGAAGGTCTCGCATCATACTATTCTCTCCGGAATACAAGCTTATCCCGAGTACATGAAGGCTCAGTCCCGCATTCTCTGAGCTTGGCAGCTTGCTTGTCAACTTGTTCAAGCACTGTAGCTTTGGTCCGTTCTGCTACACTTTCTATCGCATTCTTTGCGGCCTCTTGGGATGATGCCTGAGCGACATCGGCACCTCCGCCGCCGATAAGAAGGCCAGCGCCTAGTATGTTTTGAAACTTCATACTGATCTGTAGATGTGCTGCCTACGCAGAAAGAATACAGCCAGAAGTCGAGCCAAAGAAAGACTACTCATTAGGTCAGTGTTCGATCTGAGAGCTTTAAACCTTGGGACTCCATCATCATGGCTTCCGCCGTCCCACTACGCAAACCGGATCCATTCAACTGGTGTCAAGACGCCGCCTACCGACTTGGCCTCGGAGGTTCCCATCATGCAGGGTCGTAGGACCAGAAGCCCCCACGCCCTCGAAGGCGGTCTACGTCCTATTTCTCCCGCGCATGCAGACTTCAAGTCCGGAAAGACGGCAAGTCATCAGTATGCAACCACTGACCCGATATTGTTCTCGTGAAGTGCGGCTCGTCATGGTCAACATCAAAGCTGCTGTGTTGGCCGATCATGATCAGACATTCCCACGAAGTTGATCAAAGACGTTAAAGATTAAGGTTAAATCTGGAGTCAGATTAGCGCAGGGGTTCAATCAACAATTGATGTGTTTGATCATCAAATTCCAATGAATGTGCTCCGTTCGCTCCCCACTGCCCAGCTTTGGGCTCCGGTGAGGACATCCAACCAGTGGACGGACACAGGCTGTCCCCATCCTTGGCCGGCATATACTTCGACCATATGTCGACCAGACGTTCCACTTGACTGCAGTCGCACACCGACCCCGCACACCATCGCGACCATCACATCTGCTTTGCCACTCACGATGGGACCAAGCCGCCAGACCGACAAATTCCGTCTGTCTTAAGCGTTGCCATTGGTTAGCGATGGCTCAACTATCGGAACAACCTCCACGGTGCCTTGGCTGCCTGTGATCTAATTATCGTGAATGACCGGCTAAGGGAGTAGCTATGCGGGCAATCTTGAGAGGCCACTTACTACTACAGCTGCGCAAAGTGTTTGCTGGTTGTACTGTTCATCTGGAACTTGTGAGAAGCATTCACTCCGAATTGTCACCAATACTCGTACGGTAGGAGGGTTGGTGCCCAAATGTACCAGCAGCTATGGACAAGCCTCCAGATGTGAACAAGGGCCCGGCAATCTTGATCGCATGCTGCATATGTGTGGCATGTGCATTGGGTATGGTGGCTTTAAGGGCGTTTGTTCGACTGCGGATGTTCAAGATGGGAGGATGGGATGACATTTGCATTGCGGCCGCTATGGTACCTCTCCATCCGACTTTCCCAGTTGACACTTATCAGCTAATTCAAGGAGCAGACCGTGATGCTTGTCGAACTGGCCGTCATCATTCCTTCCGTATCTCTTGGGGCTGGCAGGCATGTTCAGTATCTCGATCCGAAGGACAACATTCAAGGCCTGCACCTCAACTTTGTAACGCAGCCACTTTGTCTGATCGCATTGTGTCTGACAAAGCTGAGCGTTGGCCTCTTCCTCATCCGGCTGACGCCTTCGAAAAGACATGTGCGGATCATTTGGGGTGTCATGATTCTCACCGTACTCTCCTGGCTGGGCAACTTCTGTAAGAAGCTCAACACTATGATTAGGCACGCAGAGCTGACTACGGATTCGCAGTGACGGTCTTACTTCAGTGCCAGCCGCTGCAGAAGGTTTGGGATCTGTCGCAACCAGGGAGGTGCATACCCCCAGACCAATTGAAAGTAGCTGCGTTCTTCAACTCCAGTCCGCATTATCTCTTATCTCCGACTGCGAAGCGAATCGTACTGACACAACTCTCAGGCGTCAGCGCTCTCACCGACCTCATATTTGCACTACTACCAATCCCCCTTGTGCGCCGTCTCCAAATGAATCGCAGAACAAAAGTGGCAATCATCGCAATATTGTCACTTGGGATCTTGTACGCCTCTTCTAGTTTCCTTACCTAAGACACAAGGGCATACTAATCATACACTCACAGTGTCCCTGCTTGTGCAATTATCAAGATGAATTACCTCGGAAGCTATGGTGAGCATGGCGACTTCCTGTTTGACAGCTCGGAAATCACAATTTGGTACGTCACAAGCGAATAGCTATAACAGGCACTTGCTTACATCCACGATTGTGAAACAGGACCACCGTCGAGATATGCACCGCCATTGTCGCGGCATGTGCTCCCTGTCTACGACCTCTCTTCCGGGAACTTTTACAGATGACCACAACGAGCCCAACCAAGATCGACTACGCTCCCAGCAACTGCTATCGCTCGGGATCCGCAGAGCGTGTCATGTCATGCACGGATTCCTCAGGACGGTTCAGTCACCAAAACCAAATTTCCGGCGGCGAACGAGAAGACAGTCTGTCGTCAGACGCTGAAGAACGCATCATGTCTCAGCATGAAAACGGCACGATTTCAAAGTCGGTGGTGATATCTGTACATTGAGAAAGACCGACAAAGGCGCCAATTGTTCGCAGCAAGTTGAAGTCTTGTTAACATTGACGCTCTGCTTTATCTACAACACTTACAGCAACCCTCAAGAACGCACTAGGTTGAATACCGCCCCATAGGCTTTGCTTGATGCCATCAGCAATCTTCTCCGCCAGCATGTACACGGTGCTTTGCGGATGACCAGGAGGCAGGAACGGGAATGCACTCGCATCGACAACTCGGAGCTTATCCACGCCGCACACCCTCGCTTTAGAGTCAACGACTGCCCCATCATCATCCCGAGTCCCCATTTTGCAAGTGGCAGACGCATGCCAGATCGTCAAGCTATCCTGCCGGATCCAATCCAAGATAGCCTCGTCGCTTTGAACATCCAGGCCGGGCCTGTATTCTTCTCCAGACACTATCTCGCTCATGGCACCCCAGATCTGGCGTGTGCGCTTGAATGCAGCGATAGCAAACTCCTTGTCGCACGGATCGGTCAGCCAGTTGGGATTGATGATGGGTTGATCCGTAGCATCGGCAGAGTGGAGCGTTACGTTCCCGCGGGAGAAAGGCGATAGCATGATTGCGGAGATTTCAGATCGACTGGCTGTTCCATCACCTGGACCTTCGTTTCGGTTTCGGATCCCCGTCCAGGCATTTGTACTGAGGTACTCAACGTCGGGCCAGTCAAGCGGGAAGTTGTCGAGAATACTCCGGCGTATCTAGACCATGATACATGCAAGGGATGTGCTCGTGATGCATCCTCATTGTATACTCTGCGATCGAAATTGACTGTGGCATTTTCCAGTCGGGTGTCGTTGCTCGGGAACGTCACGTTTACACTTCGCTCGTAGTAAGGGAAGACTTGTTCGAAGGTGTAAGACAAATCGCCCACGCCAGGAGCCCGCTTTTTGTATGAGCCGTTGGTGGCTCGGCGACAAGTCATGTAGTTGAGAGCGCTGGATCCACCGAGAGTCTTGCCGCGAGCGTAATGGACGCTGCGATTGCCCAGACCGGAGTGAGGGGTGGTGAGAAACTGCCAGTCGATCCATTGGAAGCCGGCGTCCGGCGCTGCACCTACGCCTTGCTCGCCGAAGAGACCAGGTATGACACTCGAAAAGTTTTGGCTCGGAGTCATAGCAATGGTTTGGTGCGTTTCATACCTTCCATTCCCGTTATCAATCTGATAGAAGACGCCCGCCTGAACGACGGCAACGGATACATTCCGGTCTTCAGCCAAGCGTGCGGTGATGGTCAATCCTCCGGTACCACCACCCACAACAATATAGTCGTATGAAACGTTCAGGCTTGGTTTGCCGAAAGTGTTCCAGTCTGGATTGAAGCTGTCAAGAGCCAGGGCGGACTGGGCTGCAAAGGCCAGAAATGCAAGCAAAGCGTACATCGCCAGCGTCTTCCTGGGATTTGGCAATGTGAAGCAACAAAACGTCCAGAGCGAAGCCAAGTCTCCTACAGTAGGCGTCTACATATATTCGTGTCTCCACGCTTGCCATGATTCGTTCTCCGGCATGACGATTGCGAACGGCGTCGTTGAATGTCAATGCGAAGCTCATCCGCAAATAGTTTAAGCCTTTCGGCCAACGTGATGCCTCTGTATTAGTGTTTCTCAGAATCTACATGTCGAACGTACACGCGATAGAGTAAGAGCGCAACGTGTACGTCCCCGCGATTGCTTGAAGGGGTTGTGAAGACTAAGACTACATGGTCATGTCATTGGTACGATACGAAAGCGGGCCAAGATTAAACGGTCGCAAACTCGCAGCATCCCAGGTCCCAAACCTTCCGACTAGACTGGCTTTTGAGAGATGAAGAGTCGTGCAAAGCTTTCGAACATATTCACCGTGCGAAAGTGTTGGTGGAGGTGGGTAACGGCGCCCGGCAAGTTTGCTCGTCTGCAGGATGTGGCTTTCAAAATGTCCTCGTGTCGTAGCTCCAACAAGATTCAGTTCCACGCCTGTAGGTCCTGTAGCATTGCAAGTTATTCTCTGCGTACGAAGCTTCTTCGGGTCTTCGTAAGTATCTATTCTTTGCATAATGTCCTGGCGGCCAATTCATTCAAGGCTCAAATACAAGGGCAAAGTGGCAAACAATATTCCTGAAAAGTAGACCATGTACAGTGACGATCGGTGGGGTTAGGTTTCATAACGCCTTGCGCAAGAAGTCACTTCAATCATTATCGCTGACCTCGGAAGAGAGCGACGGGAGAAGTTGAAAGGGAACTACGCAATTTCAAACGTACATTCTGTCTACAATCAAAACTACGTCATGTACATTGTGCTGATAATTATCAAAAGATCGTCGTAAAGCTTGAGACTCAAGGAGAAATAATTAGAGCTTGTAGCACAATCGTAGGAGATGCCTTCTCGTCGCTTTACTTGCGATTAAACGCTAGCAGTGGCACCCACAAGACCTCCACCGGTACCGCCAACACCAAGGGATACACTGCCACCACCAATGCCGACGCCGACGACAGGCTCACCGTTAGAAGTAGTCGTGAATGTCGAACCCGAGGCAATAGACGTGGTCAAGCTTGGTGTTTGAGTGATGGTCGACGAAGCAGAGCTGCTGGTAGAAGCGGGCGAGGCAGATGAGGCTGACGCAGGTCCAGTCGAGGAGGCAGAATTGCTAGTAGAGGCAGGCGATCCGGACGAGGCAGACGAGGTTGACGCCTCTCTAGTGGAGCTAGTTGTCGCACTGTCACCAACAGTGGCGGATACAAGACCTCCGCCGGTACCACCAGCGCCAAGGGATACACCCCCGTTGCCAAGAGATACGCCGACAAGAGGCTCGCCGTTGGAGTTGGTGGTTGTAAAGGTCACATCCGAAGACGTGGACGAGCTAGGACTTTGTGTGATGGTCGAGCTGCTTCCCGGAGTAGTTGAGCTGGCAGTCTGGCTCGCACCGCTTCCGGAAGAGCTGGTGGATGCACCGTCGCCAACAGTAGCGGATACAAGACCTCCACTGGTGCCACCGACACCGAGCGACACGCCGCCGTTGCCAAGGGATACGCCAATCAGAGGGTCACCGTTAGAGTTGGTGGTTGTGAAAGTCGTGTCCGATGCGGATGAGCTTAGGCTGGGGCTTTGGGTAATGGTCGAGCTGCTGCCGTCCGCAGTAGTCGAAGCAGGAGTCGTCGAGGTTGTAGAGTCGGACCCTCCGATACCGACCGACGCAACACCACTGGTACCGCCTACACCGAGAGAGACGCCACCGCTGCCAAGCGATACACCAATCAGCGGCTCACCGTTGGAATTGGTGGTTGTGAAAGTGACATCCGACGCAGATGTGGATTGGCTCGGGCTTGAGGTGATAGTCGAATCAGGACCAACACTTGCGGATACCAGACTGCTTACCCCGAGCGTCACACCGCCGCTGCCAAGAGAGACACCGAGGATAGGCTGGCCGTTGGAGTTCGTGGTTGTGAAGGTGACGTCCGAAGCAGATGTGGATGAGCTCGGGCTTGACGTGATGGTTGAATCACCTCCCAGGCCAACACTAGCGGATGCGAGACTGCTGACACCAAGCGTTACTCCACCACTACCGAGAGACACACCGAGAATAGGGTCTCCATTGGAGTTCGTGGTCGTAAAGGTGACGTCCGAGGCGGAGGAAGTTACACTTGGGCTTGAGGTGATGGTTGAGTCACCCAAGCCAACACTAGCCGACGCGAGACTGCTTACCCCGAGCGTGACACCGCCGTCACCAAGGGAAATACCAATAATTGGATCTCCGTTGGAGTTGGTTGTCGTGAAAGTCGTGTCCGAAGCCGTCGTAGTACTAGGGCTTGAGGTAATGGTAGAATCTCCAAGACCAACGCTAGCGGACACAAGAGTGCTCACCCCGAGCGTAACACCGCCGTCCCCAAGGGAAATGCCAAGAATTGGGTCTCCGTTGGAGTTGGTGGTTGTGAAAGTCGTGTCCGACGCCGTCGAGGCCGTCGTAGTACTGGGGCTTGAGGTGATGGTTGAATCACCAAGGCCGACACTAGCGGACACAAGAGTGCTCACTCCCAGCGTTACGCCGCCATCACCAAGGGAAATGCCGATGATTGGGTCTCCATTGGAATTGGTGGTAGTGAACGTCACATCCGAAGCCGTCGTAGAAGTGCTAGGGCTTTGCGTGATAGTCGAGTTCGCACTGTTGCTGATCGTAGCGGAAGCCGCAGAAGAAGATGAACTCCTGGTGTTGCCGATAGGGTCAGCGTCAGAGCCCGCGCTCGATGTTGAAGAGGCTGGAGCGGTGGAGTTTGCGCTGTTGCTAATTGTTCCAGCGCTAGCAGAGGAGCTCGAGGTCATGGCGGAGGAGCTGGTCGTAGCCGGGGCGGAAGAGCTAGTGGAGTTTGCGCTGTTGCTAATCGGACCCGCGCTGGCAGACGAGCTGGTCGTAGCCGGGACGGAGGAGCTCGTCGAGTTGGCACTGTTGCTAATCGGACCAGCGCTGCTGCCAGTGGAGCTCGTTGCCGGGGCCGAAGAGCTGGTCGAGTTGGCACTGTTGCTAATCGGACCAGCGCTGCTGCCAGTGGAGCTCGTTGCCGGGGCCGAAGAGCTGGTCGAGTTGGCACTGTTACTAATCGGACCAGCGCTGCTGCCAGTGGAGCTCGTTGCCGGGGCCGAAGAGCTAGTCGAGTTGGCACTGTTGCTCATGGTACCAGCGCTGGCAGTGGAGCTCCTGGTGTTGCTAATAGGACCAGCGGTAGCGTCTCCGTTCGACGTCGTGGAGTTTGCACTGTTGCTGATCGGACCTCCCGTAGAAGCTCCACTGGAAGTAGGGCCAGCAGATGTCGTCGAGTTTGCGCTGTTGGTGATCGGTCCAGCAGTGGCAGTGCCGCTCAAGGTCGACGAGCTCATGGTCGAGTTGGCGCTGTTGGTGATGGGGCCAGCGCTGGCGGTGCCGCTCTGCGAAGTCATGGTCGAGTTCGCGCTGTTGCTAGCAGAGCCGCTAGCCGTCGGCATCATGGAGGAAGTCATGTTCCCACTCATGGTCGATGAACGGGTTGGGTTGATCGGGCCAGCCGTTGCCGTGTTGTTCGCGCTGTTGCTCGCAGAGCCGCTCGCCGTCGGCATCATGGAAGTGGCATTGACGCTGCTGCTGACCGAACCGCTGGCGGTAGGCATCATAGACGAAGTCATGTTCCCGCTCATAGTCGACGAACGGCTTGGGTTGATCGGGCCAGCTGTTGCCGTGTTGTTGGCGCTGTTGCTCGCAGAGCCGCTCGCGGTGGGCATCATAGAAGTAACATTGGCGCTGTTGCTGACCGAACCGCTGGCGGTGGGCATCATAGACGAAGTCATGTTTCCACTCATGCTCATGGTCGAAGAACGGGTCTGACTGATAGGGCCAGCTGTCCCGGTACCGGGCATAGTGCTGTTTGACATGGTCGAAGAACGAGTGGGGTTGACAGGGCCGGCTGTCCCCGTACCGGGCATGGTGCTGTTCGACATGGTCGAGGAACGAGTGGGGTTAATTGGGCCAGCTGTCCCTGTACCGGGCATGGTGCTGTTCGACATGGTCGAAGAACGAGTGGGGTTGACAGGGCCGGCTGTCCCCGTACCGGGCATGGTGCTGTTCGACATGGTCGAGGAACGAGTGGGGTTAATTGGGCCAGCTGTCCCTGTACCGGGCATGGTGCTGTTCGACATGGTCGAAGAACGAGTGGGGTTAATTGGTCCAGCTGTCCCGGTACCCTGCATGGTGCTATTCATCGAGCGGGTAAGGCTAGTCGGGGCGAAGGTAGAGCTACCGGTCCCAGTCATCATAGAGGAAGTCATGTTGCCACTCATGGTAGACGAACGGCTGGGCTGAATTGGACCACCTGTAGCGGTACCCGGCATGGTGCTGTTCATCGAGCGAGTCAGGCTGGTCGGAGCGAAGGTAGAGCTACCCGTGCCAGTCATCATGGAAGAGGTCATGTTACCACTCATAGTGGAAGAGCGGCTCGGCTGGATTGGGCCTCCTGTTGCGGTACCAGACATGGTGCTGTTCATCGAGCGAGTCAGGCTGGTCGGAGCGAAGGTAGAGCTACCTGTGCCAGTCATCATAGAGCTGGTCATGTTTCCACTCATAGTCGAAGAGCGGCTCGGCTGGATTGGACCGCCCGTGCCAGTTAACATGGAGCTGGTCATGTTGCCACTCATGGTAGACGAGCGGCTCGGTTGAATTGGGCCACCTGTGCCGGTCATCATAGAGCTGGTCATGTTTCCACTCATAGTCGAGGAACGCGTGTTGCTAATTGGACCTGCCCCACTGTTGCTGGTGCTGGACATCGAGGAAGACGTCGTAGAGTTGATCGGAACAGCGGTCGTCACGATGGAGGTAACAGTGCTCGTGGTAAGAGATCCCGGACCAGCAGACGCCGTAGCGGTCGTCGTAAATGTGGTCGGACTTGTAATCGGAGTACCCGAAACCGTGGTCGTGATCAGCGAAGTTAGGGTTGTAACAGATCCTGGGCCGGCCGAAGGCGTAAATGTTGTCGTATACGTCGTTGTAGACGGAACAACACTTCCAGGAACGGTCGTAGTAATGAAAGAAGTGAGGGTCTCTGTGGTAACCGATCCAGGGCCAGCCGGCAGAGTATAGGTCGTGGTGTAAGTGGTTGGGGACGGGCTCACAGTACCAGAAACAGTCTGGGTAACTAGAGAAGTAACAGTCTCCGTTGTAACAGATCCCGGACCAGCAGGCAAGGTATAAGTCGTTGTGTAAGTCGTTGGAGACGGGTATACAGTGCTGGGAATTGTCGTCGTCACAATCGGAGTAAATGTCTCCGTAACCACAGATGTAATAGGAGATCCAGGACCGGCCGAGACCGTGTAAGTGGTGGTATATGTGGTCGGCGACGGCGTAACGGTGCCCTGAATGGTCTTCGTAACCATTGAGGTAAGGGTCTCCGTAATCGTGGACACCGGGTAAGCATTACCCGTAGTAGTGTACACGGTCGTGTAAGTGGTGTACGTCGAGCCCGGGGGCAGGGGCTTCTGCGTTGGGTACCCGTCGCCCGGCTTCTTCGTGGGGTAGCCGCCGCCGTATCCACCGCTGGGATGAGGCACCCTGGTCGCAGGGATCGTAAAGGTGAGGGTCGTGGTATAGGTACTCGTCACCGTCGAGGTTGCATCCCAAGAGGTGTAGTGAGGTTGACGATTGGACGTGTACCGGGTGGCGGTCGGGTAGACGGTGGTGTACTCAGTTTCGACCTCGCGGGTAGTCTCCACGGTGTGTGGCGAGTTGCCCTTGGTCCACTGACCCCATCCACCATGCCAACCTCCCTTTCCTGGACCCTTCCCAGGCTTGCCCGTTTCAGCATACGGGATTGTGAGGGTGATGGTGGTTGTGTAGGCAGTCGTAACCGTTGAGGTTTCATCCCAGGAGCTGATCTGAGGCTGGCCGTTGGAAGTGTACCGAGTAGCAGTCGGATATACAGTGGGATAGATCGTCTCCACTTCGGTCGATGTAACGACGGTCCACGGCTCGCCACTCGCTGGCTCGGTTTGCTGCGCAGGGGCGGTTTCCTTGGCCGAAGTCATCTGAGGCTGACCGTTCGGTTGCTTGCCACCCGTAGCACTCGGGTAGACGGTAATAGTCAAGGTGGTTTCGTAGGTGGTAGGAACAACGACGGTCGTCTCGTATGTCCTGGTGTAATCATTGCCATCGGCGGTGAGGTAGGAAGACGTTGGATAGACAGTAGTATAATCGGTCTGGACTGTGCTGACGGTCTGGGTGGTTTGGGGAGCTGTGAAAGGACGTGTCAGTGGAAATGCAAGATGATGAATCCGCGGGCTACTCACCAGCGCTGCCACCAACCCCATCGCCAATGTATGAACCACTGCGGGTGAATCCTGTTGGGCCTGCGACGCCCGTTCCACCAGTTCCAGTCGTCAAACCAGTGCCGTAAGTACTATTGCTGCCACCAGTACCCCACGGTCCACTTCCCCAACGACGGCCCTTGCCGGCCCTCGCCATCTCAGCCTCGACCTTGTTCAGGTCGTTGGCATTCCTTGCAAGTCTACCCCAACCGGGCAAAGAGTACGCCGGCTCGAGACTCGCCAGGAAGGCGAGAAACAAGGTGGCGCCCTTCATGATTAATCTGAATCGAAAGTTTCTGGAGAAGAGTTACGAAATAAAAGGAAATGAGGCAACGTGATAGGACGAGGGCTCGAAACGAATGATCGCCCTATCGTCGAGATACGTTGCAAAGAGATACCTTCTGCTGTGAAGCACCAAGGCGAAAAGGGTGAGGAAAGGGAAAACAATTTGTCGCTGGCGTACCGGAAGGGTTTTAAACGGAGGCAGATAGGACAACACCAGGTTGGTGATAGGGACATGAACATCATGGCTGCAATAGTACAAGGAGATTATTGCGATAGTCCCAGCTTGAGACACGCCGTGATGCCATGGACGGCCTGAGAAAGGCGGGCCATCTCGAGAGCCTGTGGCGTCCATCATGCTGGCATAGGAGGCAGCGCAGAAGACTTCCTAGCTTAAGTGATGTCTTAAGCCACGGGCGAGCCAGCAGGCCGGTGTCAACGGACCAGAGAGTCCAGATGTGATAGCAGTTAGAGATGTGGGTCATCCTGGGCAGACTCATCGCACGTTGATAATCCAGGAGTGCGGATAACCGGGGAGTCGGTGGTGGTGAAGCAGCAGAAACTGGGTGAACGGGGTGAAGTTGGCCCATCTTGGGCTTGGCACGGGAGGGAGGGTCTTGCCGGAAGCGGTCAGTCCAGCCCTCAATCGGGCATGGCGGCCGCTCCGACGCAGGAACACCCGCGTCTAGTGCGTGGGCGATCCAGCGCTACTAACGAGGGAATAAACTCAATCCAAACAGTTGAGCTGACAGCCAGCGATGTCGACGCGATGGCGTCGATGCAACAAGAATTACCCGGGCGATAGCAGAACATCTATAGCACGGCTGAACCCGTTCAACGAACCATATGCACGCCATGCTTCGCCTATCTCGCAGCTCACGCAGGGGAGACGTCGGAGGAAAAGGGGAAAAGGAGTCGCGCCGTTTCCATAGTCAAACGCTCTTATTATTGCCTGTCTCCATCTTTGCCAGCCGTCGCTCCCACTCTCGTCCTCACCTTCTTGCTGCCCGTGCTATAGCACCATTTGGCTATCGATTTTGAATCCCACAACCAAAGTACTGATGGACGATACTCAACTTCCTTCGGACCTTCCGATGACGCACGCATATTGCTCCTATCGAATCGTCGTCCGCGAGTGTGGACAATGGCGCAGCCAGACCTTGTTGAGCGTGCTAACGAGGATTTGCTAGAGCGCAACCTTGAAGCTCATACTCTTCTATCTTGTTTGGCCCATGAAGCCAGGACACACAGGCTCTGTCCCTTCTTCCGCCTGCGGTGCTTGACCAGGTCCTGCTTTCCCATTCCGAATGATTGGCAGGACAAGAGCCCGATTCTGACGAATATACCCAAAACAATGGCACCCGAATGGAGCCTTACGACGCTATACCGTCTCTCTTATTCCCACTAATGTCCACCAACTTGCTCTAGACTCGAGCATACTTTCTGTGGCTCACCCTTTAGCGAGGCCTGCGCCATACATTGTATCTAGCAGCGTCGTCAAATCTGGCTTCATACGTTCATTGCAGGCTCGATATAGCATCCGTGAGGCATGGGCGTCGGGCTTGGTATCAATGAGGCTTGAGTGCGAGCTGATCAAAGCCTGCCCCCAAGTGCGTCTGCTCTCGATGGGTCAATCACTGGGAAGGCTTGAGCTTGAAGCCATACCACGCCCATCAGTTTCGTTCATGCTAGCCATTCTACCGACTGGTACACTATCGCCTTCAACAACAAACGCTGCTCGATCCCCGACAGCGGATCGCGGTCCCCAGAGTCACTAGCCGAGCAAGAGATCTCAACTACACCCTGTGTCATCATTTTCTCTGGGGCACGCACATCTTGTAGGCGAAGTAGGTCAGAGTTACCGTCGCTACCAAGCTTTGAGCTCGCGCTATTGATCTCTAGTATGCAATCGCTTCCTAAGTGGAAATGCTTTCGTATGGGGTCTTTCTCGTATCTGCGTTCATCAGTCCTGCCGCGTAGGCGACATTATTCGTAGTCTCGCGCAACTACGACAAACGATGAACGATCATGAATATGGCGACTTCGAGACTTGAAGCGGAGGACTTGAAGAGGATGACTAGGATAGAATGACTAGATAAGAATGACTGCAAATTTGAAAAAGCGCGGACGAGAACATGCGACACTCCTGACAGTAGCCATACGTCTCGGGTAGACCAAAGCGAGCTGTGGCCAGCTAGTGTAGGTGTCATGAGACTAGGTACTTCCAAGACTAATGTCTACACAGACGATTGATCGTAGTGGGAACCATACCAGTCGCCACTAATGCCGCGATGGAACCAAACAATCGACGAGACAGAGCGTCATGCCTAGAATGTGACGTCCTTCATTGTCCTAAGAATAAGGCAAACCTGTTTCACAGGACTTGTTTTAACAGGAGCTGTCATGATTGCGGGTCCAACTAAGACTCAGATGTATTATATCCCTGTGTAGCGATCTGTGGGTTGGTAGCGCACGCGAGAGACCATTCGGTCGAAATCCTACCCACAGCTTTTTGGTTCTTGCCCTAAAGGGACCGCAGTTGAGCTCCCCGCTCTATAACGTCGCATGTGACCGAACATGGCATGCTTCTCACATGTTTTGTACGCCACTTCTTCTCGCCTAAACTTGCTCGTTCAAGCACCGTAAGTCTATAGCCTTGAAGCATGCGACTATGTTGACAGGTTTACGAGCATCAGTGAAGACGTACGAAGAGGAAGAGGACTGAAGGTTCAGCTTGGATGCACTACTCGAACTTAAGTCAGCGTGAATACAGTATGTGTGGTCGCTTCGGTAGGCGTAGTGGTGCATCATGGAAAATAAGAACAGGTGTCGACATGTCTAGCCTCGAAGACGGTGTCGGCTTATAATGCCTCGTAAATGCGGACTTCAAGGTTTGGCTGCATACTCCATAAGTAAAGGCCGGCTGTCTTTGCTCACTTACGTAGTAGACCTCGCTTATTGCACTGAAGTCTGAGAATATCGCGTACTATGTGGATCTATCGCTTCTTCCTCACTTCTAGACGGGATGTAACCAATACCAATACTTCCTAGCCTTGTCATTAGTTGGTTGATCGGTTATAAGCTCAAATCAAGGTAGTGTTGCCTGCCTCACGAGCTTCAATGCGCCTGATTACATGACCGATTGAAATGGGGCGCTCCATGTTGATTGAATGAATTGCTCGTGGTCGCTTTTCTTAGATGCCGGCTCCCTAACTGACGGCCTACCGTGCTTCCTGCAAAGAGCCGTGCATCTCTAATTAGCTCGACTTGACAAGGGTTGTATAGGGTTGCGCATTTAGTCAGTCAACAGAGGCGTCGCCTGCGAATAGTGCTAGCGGTTCAGAGCGCTCGTTAGCCCATATTTGACTTGATGAGAGTATTTGTGGGTCGGTCAACAACGTAAATGCCTTGAATGACTGTAAACAGGACTACGTTTGGCGGGGTATAGACACGATGAAAGTGCATTGGCGTAAAAAGCACAAGATTTCTGCAGGTCAGAACCGAGATGGATCGGGCACATTGAAGAGGGAAGAAGTTGAACGCCAGGTTCTGGAGCGTTGGCGCGTGGCCCGATGCCAGAGGTTTCTTGTACAAAAGGAGCATAGCAATGATTCGAGGTAGGATCTAGCGAAGAGCAAAGCGACAAAAGCGTCAGACAGAGCAGAGATGAAAAGTCTTGGTCAGGAGCGTGGGAGCAGCCATCGTAAGATCACGACAGGATCCGATCAGACGACACGATACGAGCGGGTGAGACGGGCGAAGTCAGCTCATGGTTGAGGCGGACAGGATGCATCCCCGTATTTGGAAGATTGCAACTGTGTAAGGATACTTTTCGATGTGTACGAGAGCCGACAGTCGAAGAAGAGACAGCCCAAGGCAAGAACAAAGCGAACAACAACGAGCGAGCCATAGCAGCGATTTGGGGACGATAGGCGAGTTAGCGTTAGCCAGCCAGGACACGGTATTCCGTAGCGGGGTCATGTTACGGTTCGACGCAACCCGCACAGAAACGCACCAAAACATTATCCGTCGGTTGGAACTATATCAAACCGGGCCGACATTAGAATGCAAGGTCGGTATTGGCAGCAGATCGTGATGTTTTTTATACGCACAAGACGAGTTCATTCGTAGAAGAACCCGTCGTACAAATTTGATCGTAGGCAGGACCAGGCGTTTGAGCAAATGATGGCAGTAGCAAGATCGACGGTGGACAGAGCAGACGAATCGAGTAACATCGAGAGCGAGAGTACGCATACCGACAGCAGAGCAGAAGGCGAGGAGGGAAAACCGGCGACGACCGAGATGCAGGAAGCTTGTTTGTTGTTTTGCATTGGGTTGTTGAAGCAGACAATTCACAACCGCGTGTACGACATGGCGTTGGTTTGCGGATTAGCAGCGTAGGGCGTCAGACCAAGCGGTCGAGGATTTCGAGGTGCCGACACGTATCCATCGATAGTTGCCTCGGGGAAGCTGCTCGTCGTCTCACGCAAGTCCAGATCCCTCTTCACGAGCAAATGGAGACCTGCACGACCGAACGCTGTGATGGCTTTCAGGAAGAGCTGCTCGCAGAGGCGGGCAATGAAGAGTTCGAGAGCGTGCTTCTAAGGCTAGCTGCGAGGCTTACAATGATCAACCTAACTTGGACTAACACGCTAGGACTTCCCAAAAGCAGACTTGTTACACAGAGCGTGGAGGGGCTTTGAACCCTAGTCGAAGTATCGCTCGCTCGACAGGTGAGGAGATGGATGGCTTCGAATGCAAGGCTTTTGTAATGTTGGCGACGGACAGGAAGTTCCAGCGTGCCAGGCAGCTCGCCACCAAAGCTAACGACGAAGCGCCGCTATCGATCTAAGGCGACAATACCCCTGTCCGCACGTTAGGAAAGCAGCAGATCCTAGTAAATGGTGCATGTCGGGGAAGACGTACGCTGCTCGCAGTGCCAAGTCTGTCGCGCACAAGAAGATGTGTAAGGCGGTTCCGGCCTAGGGCTTGCTCACGCTGGATGAATAGGACGGACGGCAAGTCGTGCGTGCATCTCAAAACCAACTGCGGTGCAGAGAAAGGCGGTGAACGATACGTCAAAAGGATGTGGCACACGAGGGTTAAGAAGAGCACGTTGGAGATGAAGAGTGGAAGCTTGATCATGCAAGTCGAGCAGGCGAGGAGAAAGCGAAATCAAGGCCACACCCACGAGCAATAACAAGTGACTGTGCCCGCGGACTGGGAGTTGCGTCGCCGGTCGATCGGCTTCTGCAGGCTTGCTGGGTAGAACGAGCTTGGCAAGCTTGGGTCGATGCGAAGCCTCCGCTCACTAGGGTTAGGGTGTTTTTGAAGGCAAAAGCGACATGAAATGGCATTCGACCCTCAACTTTAATACTACGTTCTCTGTCCGCCACATGCGATCAACTCCTAAAGACGATGCGCCATGCTATCGATCGCGTTGTTTATTGCCTCTATAGAATACCTTCCTATGATTTGGACGCTTCTTCGCGGCGTAGCGTATTAAAAGAGAGAGAGAGAGAGAGAGAGAGAGAGAGAGAGAGGGAGAGAGCCACTGATTCAAAGCGGAGGTTCTCCGCAAAGAAGAGGGATTTTATGTCCCTTTTGCTTTCACTACCTTGCCGCGTTCCGGATTGGACTTTCAGATTGACGCAGAATTATTAGCCGGAATGCAACGGCATTTGAGATACTTCAACATCTTTCGACCTTCTCCAAGCGGCCTGACTTGTCGGAGATTACAATTGAGCACCTCGTTCGTCGCTCTCTTGTTGAAGTTCCATACGCTCTAGCACACGCGGCTTTCCCCGGATCCCCGTGGAAAATGCATGGCCGAGTCCATGTGGGAACCCCTCAAAACCTACAGCACTACTGCCCGTTTATCACCCTCAAGAGCTGTACGACCTTCCGCTTAGGGCCTACCCGTCTGACATTGCCACTCATTTACATCGTCACCACCATACTACTCCTCGAAGCTTGATCTGACACAGCTATCATGTTCCGTGTCCGGGGAACGATGCGTGCGGCTATTTACCCACCCGCTCCACGTGGTGGCAAGTATGTCGCTTTCCCTTGCTTTGGGTGACAAGGTTTGGCCGTACTTCCTCATCGCATATCTTCGCTGCTTGCCCACGCTTGATCTCCTGGCTTTCCTCTCAGGCAACCCTTCGACACTCGTTCTGCTATCCTCAGCATCTTCTAGCATGGCGAGCCAGCCCACCTTCCTCTGGCTCAAGGGCCAGAGCCTCGTTTATGCGGTCACCGCATGCTGCAGCGTTGGCTTCATGCTGTTCGGCTACGATCTCGGTACGTCCTAGTCGGGAGACGCTGGTCGCCCTCATGCTGATGTTGTCTCCTTCGACCTCCAGGTTTCATGGGCGGCCTTTCAACCTCGCCCGTTTTCCTCAATCAATTCGGCAATCCCGACGCCGCACTCTTGGCATTCCTGATATCGAGTTACGAGATTGGTGCCGTATTTGGTGCCGCCTTCACCTTCTATCTGGGCGACAAATACGGTCGCAAGGTCAACAACATCGTGGGCGCCATCGTGCTCATCGTGGGCGCTACAATTCAGTCGAGCTCCTATGGCGTTGCCCAGTTCATTGTCGGTCGTATCGTTGCTGGATTTGGCCTTGGTATCATGGTAATTTGCTTCCTGTCTGCTCTGCGAATCTTGACTCACCCCCTATCCAGACGACGGTCATCCCGATCTGGCTCGCCGAATGCGCTATGCCCAAGTCTCGTGGACGCATGATGGCCATGCAGCTGAGCAATCTCATCGTTGGACTTGTTATTGCTAATTGGTAAGCACGAAATCCCCATCTCGCCGATTAGATACTGACACCCTCCGGCTTGACAGGCTTGACTACGGCATGAGCTCCTACAACACCTCCATCGCCTGGCGCTTTCCATGCGTACGATCAATCTCGCACATTAGGAATCCACCGACTGACAAGTCGCAGGCCTTTCAAATCTGCCTTGCGTTGATAACCTGTACTTTCATGCCCTTCCTCCCTGAATCGCCAAGGTACGCCAAAGAACAGAATTGAGTGGTTGAACACCTACTAAAATCATCAGATACCTTTCGAGCAAAGAGCAACACGAGCGAGCCGCCTACAATCTCGCCGCCCTCCGAGGGAACGAGCCATCGCATCCCCATATCGACACTGAGCTCAAGGAAATCCGTTATGCGATCGCGGTCGAACAGCACGAGGCGGGCAGCTGGTCAGATGTTTTCCGCGACGGAGGCGTCAGTGGCTTCACGAGGGTCACTATCGCTTTCTGTGCGAACTTCTTCCAGCAGATGAGTGGAGTGAACGTCATGGGCTCGCTCGGCCCGTACATCTTCCAGAACTCCAGTGAGTACTCACGCAGCTCTGTCGAAAGAAGCAGTGCTTCGTTGTGATGCATAAGCTGACGCATCTTCCAGTTGGCTTGACGCGCTACGAAGCGCTCCTGGTCTCCGGCGGCCTGCAATTGTGGTATCTCCTCAGCAGTATAGCCCCATGGTTCCTCGTCGACACCGTCGGGCGGCGCAAATTGTTCATTATCGGCTCCACCGGCATGGGCATGTGCATGGCGCTGTCCGCCGTCTTCGTCGGTATCGGCACGAAAGGGCTTGGAATAGCGGCCGTGGTAAGCATTCCCTACACCCCAACCCTTACAGCAAGCCACCTCGGCTAACGAGGATGCCGCCGTAGGTCATGCTATACCTCTTCCAAACCTTCTTCACCCTCGGCTGGCAGTCCAACATGTGGATCTACCCGCCCGAACTAATCCCGCTTAAACTCCGCTCCCGCGGCACCGCCATCGCCGTCATCGCGCAGTGGCTCTTCACCTTTCTCGTCGTCGAAATCACGCCGCCGATGATCACCAACATCCAATACAAGACGTACATCGTCTTCGCCATCTTCAACTTCGTTACTGTGCCGCTAGTGTACTTTTGCTTCCTCGAGACGTCGGGCATGCCGCTCGAGGCTGTAGATCTACTGTTTGCGGATCGGGAGGGTGCGAGGCCGTCGGTGTTTAGGGTCGTAAAGGACTCTACAAACAAGGACTATGTACGAGGCGTAAAGGAGTCGCTAGTAGAGATTGTTAGGGAGAGGGATGCGAAGGAGGCGGTGGACATAGTAGAGGAGACATAAGGAAGGTAGAGAGTCTACTAGTTTTCTACCTACATATTACGAACATGTAAAACGAAGTATACTTATAATTAGATAGAAATAACGAGCGCTAGAAGAAGATATTTATAGAGTGCCTTAATCTATAAGGAATAGAGTACTAAGGTTACGTAAGTTAGTAGAGTAAGAAATACTTACTCTACTTATAGTAACCTATATAGCTTTTATACTAGAGTTTTAGTAAGCCTACCCTCAATCCTTCAAAGAATCCGGGGCGGATTCCATGATAATGCGTGGGGGGCACGGGCCACCGAATTCGCCGGAGGGGGCAGATTCCATGAAAAACCGGGGGCAGAAGGAATGAAAAGTACCGGTCGGAATCGTTTCAAACTCGGTGAGTTTCCAATCCGTAGGCACTTTACTCGTGAGTTTTCAACATCGGAGCGGGAGACCCGCGTGGTGAATTGTTATCGCGGTTCGAAAATCCCGACATTCTGTGTGAAGTTCCGCTCGCAAAGGCTTAGGGTTAGGGTCGGCGGGCGTAACGGCGGTTCGGCTGGAATTGAGGGACCGCCGGAAGCGCAGGCTGGACGCTCGCGAAGAGGTAGGGTAGATAGAAATACACCAACAAAGGTGCAGAAAAGCACCCAGCAAGACCACCGACTCTTGTAGCATGTAGCTAACGTTCAACCCCATCATGTGTGACCGCGCCATCGCGACAGGGATCGCGAAAATTCTGTGACAGGGGTCGGTGCAGCTGAGCCCAGGCGAGGCCGCCGACCGAAACATCAGGACAGACACGTTGCTCGACAGCTAATACACCATGGACGCTTTTGAGAGTCTGTTCGTACACTTCCAGAATTTTCAAATCATCGTTTGTAGAGATTGCAAGTTTGCAGTGGTTCCAGACCAAATCAAGGCGCATCTCAGCCAAAGTCACCAGACGCTAACAGTGAGCACTAGGAAAGGAATAATCGAACAAGTGGAAAAACTCGACCACGTCGCTTATAGGTCAGAAGACGTCGTGTACCCCGCCGCCGAACAGGAAGCGATCCAGGAGCTCGGCCCGGTCATCGAGCAATGCTCACAGTGCAAAGCGTGCGGGTTGCTGAGGGAGAGTAAAAAGGGGATCGAGGCGCACTGTAGAAAGGAACACGGCTGGAACAGCGCCAAAAGCAGAGGAGGTCGAGGGAGTTTGAGGAGTCGACCCGCCGCAAACCAGCCGTTCACGGAAGGTCACTGCTGTCAGAGATTCTTCAAGTATGCGCAGTGGACTAAGCTCTTTAAAGTGCTACCGCCAGCGCCACGGATGCTAGGAGGCGGTCATGGCTGCGAGCCCGAGGACAGGGCGCAGAAGTTGACAGATGAGGTAGCCGATGGACTCAAGAGGAAGCTGCGGGAGGCGCACCATCACAGGAAGGTGAACGTCAGCAATGTCAGGTCTGAAATGGATCCATGGCTGGAACACACCAGCTGGGCTCACCATCTGGCTGGGTTTGAGAAAGAAGAGCTACGGGCTAGTCTAAGTGCGGCGCCAAAGCTTGAGGCGGACGAGCGGGGGATAGAGAGCGTGGATGAAGAAGAGGAGGCGATCGAGAGAGCTTGCAGAGCGACCGGCAGGGTGATCAAGAAGGCCATGGACGTCAGCAGTCCGCGGACGATCCCAAGGTCCGCTCTTCACTACGTGAACAGGAAGGAAACCGGGGCCGCGAACAACGAGACTCCATTCTACAGCAAACACGAGGCCAGTACGAAGAAGAAATACTCCAGGGTCTGGGTATCAATGCTGAGATATCTTTGGAGGAGTCAGACATGGGAGAACAAGCCAGACTACACGTTGACGGATGGGCAAGCGAGGAGGCTGGGAGCAATGCAAAGTCTCGCCAGACGAGAGACCGCCGCTCTAGACAAGGGAGCCAGAAAGGTCTGCGAAGACGAGTTACAATGGTCCATCGTTCTTTTCTGGGCCAGCATGCTCGACCAGGAGCTGCTAGACGACGAGTTCCAAAGCGGCTTTCTGTCCGCATTGGCAGTTCTCGGCTTGGACACCGAAGACGCAGGATGGGTAAGCGTGTTCAACTTCACGCCGAAGCTGGCGGCCATCGTCACGGTCTGTAAGGCTCTGGTGGTGTTCATGGCTTACAAGCAGAGGCAAGACGACATCGACCGGCTGATCGGAGCCGGGATAGGTGAGAGTGAGGCGAGAAAAGAAGCGGTCAGCATTGTAGAAGGGGTGCACGATATGGTGCCCAGGCTGTTGTGTCTTCAGGAATACGGGGGACCAGCGAGCCCGATGGACAGGGTCTTGCACATGAAGACTTTTGGAATGAGGATCAGGTTCACGGAGAAAGCCGGGGCACGGGTCACTTGGATGAACAGATGCCAACAGGTCGCCATCGACAAGATCAGCTTCAGCATGGGAGATCTCAGAGATGCACTACACTCGCTGTGGGAAAGGTGTCTGGGGAGGCTCACGAAGCGGTTGATGTTCTTACAGCAAGAGGAGGAACTGCCGATCTTGCATCTGGACAGACTGTTCGACAACCCAAGCGATCTCACCGAGGGTTGGAGCTTCTTGGACGATGAGAGAAACGATGAAGTCTTGGGCAGAGTCAGGAGGCCGGACGGGAAAGACGTGGAGAGCAGGAAGTGGTTGTGGAGCCGGGCCATGAGAGAGGACCGAATAACCAAGTACTTTCTACAAAATATCGACATGAGTGAAGTGAGGGACAGGAGTGAGCTAAAGTGGAACACGACCAAGGTGGAGCAGTACTTCCGGGAGGTGACTCTGTTCAAGGAGGAGCTGATAGTGTTGTGTCACATGGCAGGGGGAGCTCCAGCCAGAGGGACGGAAGTTGTCAGCATCAGGACCGAGAACGGAGAGAGTGCGCGAGCGCAGAGGGGTGTTTTTGTTGACAATGGCATGGTCGAGCTGGTGACGGGCTACCACAAAGGCTACAGCAAGAGCGGCGAAGCGAAGATAATCCACAGGTATCTGCCGCAAGAGGTGGGAAAGCTGTTGGTGTACCATTTGTGGCTAGTGGAACCGTTCGTGCACATGCTCAGGTGGGAAGTCAGGGGCGAGTTCGACTTCAGCAAATATCTGTGGGAGCCGGAGCCGGAAAAGAAATGGGAAGGCGAGGTCGACGGAGTCAGGGAGGAGGAGGAGAGTGGGAGCGAAGAAGGAGGAAGGGAAAGCGACGGGGAAGAGGGCAGTTCAGGAAGCGAGAGCGAATCGAGCACAAGCCCGAGCAGTGAAAGCGAGGCGGATGGAGGTGATGACGAAGGAACGGCAGGAGATCGGATGGTCAGTGGGAGGGAGGCGCGAAGCAGGCCGAGGAATGGAGGAAAAGCGAAAGAGGGCAAGCTGCAGGCACTCAGCATAGACGGCTTCTGGAACACAGAGAGGCTGAAGAGGGTGATGAAGAGGGAGCTATCAAAATGCCAGGCCGGATTCTTTGTAACGCCGTCGACATGGAGGCAGCTATACCCAGCCATCCAAAGGGTACACTGCCCAGAGGAAGAAGTGACAAAACAGCTCGATCGGTTGTACGAAGGAGTAACAACAGAAGATAGGCAGATGCAATCCGGACACAGTAAAAGGATGGAAGAGTTGATCTACGGGATCTTGACGACAGAGAACCCGTTCAGCACGCAGTCCGAGCAGGCATCGTTCAGAAAGGTGAGCGTGTCATGGCACCACTTCATCAGGTGGCCGTCCACTGCGACAGGTAATGGAAAGCCGACGATCGATCTGGAGAAATACAGGAAGATGGTAGAAGAAGAGAGGTGGGCGAAGTTGAGGAGGGCAGACTTGAACGTGAGTCTGAGGGAAATGCTGGGGCCGAACGCTTCATTTAGAGGCTCACAACTGGAAGGGCTAAAGGCAATCGTATCGGGCGAGCCGAAGGTAGTAATGGTCATGAGGACCGGAGGAGGCAAGAGTCTGATGTTCATGCTACCGGCATTCTGCTCAGTCGGAGGGGTGACGGTGGTAGTGGTGCCGTTGATATCGCTAAGGAGCGATCTAGAGAGGAGATGCAAGGAGATCGGACTCAACGCCGGGAGATGGCCCGACCAGAGCGCCAGGCACGCGAGGATCGTGCTAGTAACACCCGAGAGCGCAGTAACGAAGGCGTTCAACAGGTTCATCAACGACAAGCTAGCTACCGGAGAGCTAGACAGGATAGTAGTCGACGAGAGCCACATCGTTCTGGACTCGACAGAGACATGGAGGCCGAAAGTGCTCGAGCTAGCGGAGTTCGCCAGGAAGGGATGCCAGATGGTGTATCTCACGGCAACGTTGCCACCGAAGGAAGAGTCGAGCTGGCTCGAAGCGATGGGCTTGGAGAAGAGGACGGTACGGATGATAAGAGACTCGACGACGAGGAGGAACATCGCTTACCAGGTGGTCGAGTACGACCGGCGAGAAGAAGAGGAGAGGGTAGCGGAGTTGGTAAGAAAGAAACTGGAAGAACACGAGGAGGGACAGATCATAGTGTACTGCCGGAGGGTAGAGCAGTGCAAGAAGATTGGAGAAGTGCTGAGGTGTCCAGTGTACTACAGGAGGGTCGGAGACGAAGAAATGAAAAGGAAGATTCTGGAACAGCTGGTCAAGGGGACGCACAGAGTGTTCGCGGCGACGACAGCGATGGGAATGGGGGTGGATGCACCACACATCAGGGTGGTGGTACACGTGGGAGTGAAGGAATTGGTGAGGGATTACGCACAGGAAAGTGGAAGGGCAGGAAGAGATGGAGAGGCAAGCGAGGCGATCTTAATGAGAGGCTACAACACAGTAGGGGGTCGGAAAATCTTGGAGAAGGGATTCGTGATGGAAAGGGGGATGCACGAATATCTGGAAGGGGAGAAGTGTAGGAGGGTTGTGTTAGACAGGGAGATGGATGGGAGGGCGGACAGGATCGGATGCGAGAACGGAGAGAAAGTGTGTGATGTATGTAGAGGGTTAACAAGAACGGGAAGGAGGGCGAGGGTTGTAGTGAGGACAGGGGGGTTCGTTCCATCACAGCAGCATAGAAGGAGGGAGCAAGAGGAAGCAGACGGGTCAGGGTCAGAGCCGATGGAACAAGGTAGCGAGGATGGAACACCGAGAGGCTCAGAGTTAGGTACGGACAACGTTGACGACGAGGGAGAATCAGGGTCAGGGTTGGCCGAAGCTGGGGATGAGTGTGAAGAGGCAGCAAAGGAAGGAAGAGGGCTAAAGAGGGCAAGAAGTATAGGAGAGAGAGAGGAGAGGGAGCGAAGCATAAACGAGGCGAGGACAGGAATGAGTAGAGAGGGAGAAAGAGTGCAAGCGCAGAAGAGGTCGAGGTTAGCGGAGAGGGCTAGCAGAGAGATAGACAGAGACGAGATGGTGAAGAGGCTAGAGGATTGGACGAAGGTAGGGTGTTCGGTGTGCTGGGCGCAAGGGCAGATACAACGGGCGAAAAGGGCTCGAGGGTGGGAAGAGTGCAGAGGGCACGGGAAGGAGGCAGGGGAGAGGATGGCGGAAGTGAAGAAGAGGATGAAGCGGCTACAGATGGCTCGATTCAGCGGGTGCAATTTCTGCTGGGTGCCGCAGAGCATATGTCAAAGATGGGAAGAGAAGACGGCGGCGTGCGGGAGTAAAACGGCAGGATATCAGCGAAGCGGAGTTGCGGGGGCAGGATGCCAATACAAGGGAGTGATGGAGGACATAGGAGGGGCGGTAATCAGCCAAAGGATGTGGGGGAGGGAAGAGAGGGAGGGAAAGGAGTGGGAGTGGGGGTGGGTAGAGGGGGAGATGGAGAGGAGTTTGGGATTTTGGGAGGGGGGAGGGTTGGAAGAGGACGAATGGGGCCGACTATGGAGGTGGGTGATCCGGAAGCGGGCGACGAACATGATGGAAACGAACGAGTTGGTGAGAATGGTGTATCATATAAGCTGAGATAGAAGAGGGCAGGAGGGAGGAAGGAGGCTGAGGGTTAGGGTTAGCTAGTACAGGGCGAAATGTTAGTGAAATGTAAAAGAGAGAGCAAGCCGTTCAGGGCGCCGACGCCAGGGCCGCCGGAGGCAAGAGGGTTCCAATTGTCGGGAGGAAAAAGAGAGAGAAAAGGAAAGGGGAAGCCG